>JBBJLR010000034.1:9217034-9283646 GCA_037577145.1 Brachypetersius gabonensis
ATTCAATGAAATTATAGATGATGATGTGTCTGTGTCCTGTCCTTAAGGTCCTGATGAGGAGTCATCAGCACCCAGAGAAGATGGAGATGCCCAATGGGAGCCTTGCTGTAGGCAATGAGACGAGCCATTCTTTTACACCGGTTGAGATGGTACTCCTCATTCTGGGACTGAGTTCTTTGAGTCTGATCACGATTATCGGTAATGTTCTCGTCATTGTCTCCATCAAGGTCAACAAGAACCTCCAGACAGTGAATAATTACTTTCTCTTCAGCTTAGCATGTGCTGACCTGATCATTGGAATCTTCTCCATGAACCTTTACACGGTCTACATCGTGATTGGCCGTTGGCCTCTAGGGCCCGTTGTCTGTGACCTGTGGTTGGCCCTAGATTACGTAGCGAGCAACGCCTCTGTGATGAACCTCCTAATCATCAGCTTTGACAGGTACTTCTGTGTCACCAAGCCACTCACCTATCCCATCAAGAGGACCACCAAAATGGCAGGTTTGATGATTGCAGCGGCCTGGGTCTTGTCTTTCATTTTGTGGGCTCCAGCCATCCTATTCTGGCAGTTTATCGTGGGCAAGCGCACTGTGAAGAAAAACGAATGCCAAATTCAGTTCTTCTCCAACGCTGCAGTCACTTTTGGCACAGCCATTGCTGCCTTCTACCTGCCCGTGGTCATCATGAGCGTGCTGTACTGGCAGGTCTCCAGAGCCAGCCGCAGCCGCATCCGGAGAAGAGAAAGCCGGAAGGCGTCCGGCACCGACCAGGAGGCCAAGATTAAGCCTGTGTCCATCACGGAGCGTAATGGAGGGACACAAAACCAGAGAGTAGACGTGGTGAACCGAGGACAGCGTAGGGGTTCAGATGCAACGACAGGTAAAGAGAGTTATGAAGCTCTGAAATGTGTTTATATTCAGTAATCAGATACACTGTAATATTCAACACATACAATATTATTATTAAACTGTCACTGCCATTTGCAAGTTTCAGTTTCAGCAAAGTGTTTTAGATACAAAGAACAACTTTCGTTAGACTGTCAGTGTGATCTCATTGCTTTTCTGGTGTTTGAACGTCTGATTCAGCTGACTCACATCTGACATCTTTACATCTACATCACATGCCACAGACATGATGCTCATTAAGAGTGTTGAAATAACAGAATTCCAAAACTGAATAAAGGTCCTGAGGTGCTGTTACACAAAATGTTTTTTTCTTTTTAACTATATTCTTTTTAAAAATATATCACAAACAGTATGTTTTTATAGCTTAGATAAAAATAGATACCTATTGTTTAAAGCCATTTCTGCCAGCAAAGTTAACATTAGAATGAATGGAAACAGACAAGACAGCAGTATAAAGTATCAGGATTTGGTTTTTTGTAAAAAGTAGATTTTGTTTGTATGTATATATGCATTGAGTAAAATATTCACATTCCATTGAACCTGTCCCTGCAAAAATACAGAAATATATGTTTTAACCATTATTACTCTTTCCTCAGGTGAAGAGAGAGAGAGCGAAAATGACTCCACTGGCAGCGTTTTGGCCTCGTCCAATCAGAGAGATGAGGAGGCGGTTTCCATAGAAACTAATGGTGACATCAAGGGCACAAAAAAGAAAGAATCGTCTCAAGTGAAAGTGAGCTGGGCCAAACTGACTTGCTTCGGAACTTCAGCCAGAAAGAGCGGAGATGAGAACTACGAACCCGTCAATACAAATCAGAAGAGCAACCATCATAAGGAAAGGCAGAGTATGGTGGCCCTCATCCTCCTTCCTCAGCACAAGAAGAAGAGGAAGAGTGGCTCCTCCAGAGAAAGGAAGGTTACAAGGACCATCATGGCCATCCTATTGGCTTTTGTGATCACATGGACTCCTTATAATGTCATGGTGTTGATCAACACCTTCTGCTCCACTTGCATCCCCAACTTCATGTGGATCATGGGCTACTGGCTCTGCTACATTAATAGCACAGTGAACCCGGCCTGCTACGCTCTGTGCAACGTAACCTTCAAGAACACCTTCAAACAGCTGCTGATGTGCAAGTACAAAAACATTCGCATGGCCAGATAAAACAATCTGGGCTTTCACAGTCAAAGCCTGCTTGCATTTTGTATTAATAAGGGATCATGAAAAATCCCAGTATGTTCTGGGTTGGTATTCATAAAATGCCTGAGGCTAGGAGTGCTGTGTCTTGCTCTGTTCTTATCTTCAAGTATTACTTCTAGAGGAACACGCCTCATTCATCGTGGAAATTGATTACTATGATTTAAATCGAATGCAGAAGAAAGGGGAAACATGAAAACGGCCAACAGTGGAGGACACCCACTGAAACAAGGGAACCAAAGCACAAGCACAGATGTTGTATGTGAGCTTGTTTAGCTTTTGAGTTTTTCAAAGGTTGTGTAGATGTGACTAAAGCTGCCTGTTACCAAAACAAGAACCAGCCTGCCAGTGTGACAGATGTTTAACTATTTAAGACCATTAGGGAACAGATAAAACACATGATAGGTTTGATTTGAAAACATATTCAGTCTGGGATAAAGTACTCGTGTATTTAAACATTTGGACCAGCGAGATCCTTTGTTGTGTGTTTACATTAGCAGTTTGAAACAGTAATATATTATGAATATTCCTAAGATCCCAGATCCTTTGACCTAATGCATCAAGTACAGCTCTGTACTCAGGTCAGTATCCTGTGGTAACAAAGAATGTAATTTATTCCTTTGGTTAATTAAGGCCACATTCCTTAGAATGTGTGGGAAAACAGAAACCTTTTACAGCTTTTACATCCTGATCCATCGGATTTCAACCAGATTGTGCACAACGCTGGATATGGAATACAGTTATGAGTTCATGATCCAGAAATCTTCTGTTATTGCATTCTGAAAACTCTCCTGGGCTTAAAGGCGTGATCAGATCTCTCTTACCACTGGTGTATCTCATAATATGGAATCCTTGAACCCGTTAAACCTGTTTCTATAAACAGTTTAGATATTGGGTATTTGGTAAAACCTAAAAAACATTAAAATGAGAAAGTGGTAAGACCTCTTGCAGCAGGCAGTGCCTGTTTAAGTCTAAAAACAAAAAGTTTGTGAAGGTGGTGCAGAAATCTGGCCACACTTCAGACTATGATATTCATAATGTAAACTACTGTTTCTTCCTGATTGCAACTGAGTATTTGCTTTGTAAACTAAACCTACAAAATATATAATGTGGATTATTAATAATGTAAGTCACACAACATGATTAACTTTTTACCTTAAAATGTTAAAGCTTATTCAGAGCATAACTGTATAAGATAGAGGACAGAAGTTAGTATTTAGCCTCATATCAAAAATGGTTTTTGTTTGTTTGCAATAAAACACAAAAAAAGCAAATATTTCTGACGCCCTGGGCATCACTCTCCCAACTTCACAATGGAAATGATAAACAACAGACTTCGAAAACATTTTTAATTATTCAGCTTAGGAAAATAAACATCCCAGACATTATCTTACACATGAATTGACCATATACATATATATTCTTTTTACAAAGTTTCAAATTGCATATGTCCATTTTACTAAGGAAGAACTATACAAACTAATGACGTTTGTTTCTCCACCCCCCCTCCAAAATCATGGTGAAATATTGACTTGAAACATACAATGATGTTCCATTTTAAAAGCAGATTGAGATAAGGTTGAGGTTAATACTTTTAAGGCACTGACAAGTTGTTCTTGTCAGTATAATCAAGCCAGACAGAAGATGGGATATATTTCTGAAGAACAGCTCATTAAGAGGCCCTAAAAATAATTGACTAACCATTTACTAATTGAAAAAGATATATATAATTTTAAACAATATAACAAAGATGTTCAGTGATCTTATTGCATGGCACTTGACTATTTAAAGTTCCTTCACATTTCTATGTTTAAGGAAAAAAAAAAGGACCAAATAAAACCAAGGTGGCAATATTAAATGAGGTAGTACAAACTAAGGTGTAATGCCTGACCAGGTATCATCTAACTCTTTCCCCCTCAGTCATTTGCCACAGACCCAAGTTCAGCACTTTAAGGCATGGGAGCTGCGTTATCCGCTCTAGTCCCCTCTTAGTGATCTTGGTGCATCCATACAGATCAATCCCAGTCAGCTGGGTCAGATGATCAGCGATGAGTTCGAGGCCCTTGTCTGTGATTCGCACACACTGTCCGATGTTGAGGGTCTTCAGTTCATGCATCTGCCGCACCATCCTGTTGATCCCGTCGTCACTAATGTGACACGAGCACAGAGACAGAGATTTGAGCTGGTAAAGGCCCTGAGCAATGTAGGCCAGGCTCTGGTCTCCCACTTTGTCACAGAACGACACGTCCAGCCCGAACAACCTGAGAGAGCCCATGGAAAGGTGCATGATACCTGTGTCGCTGATATTGTCGCATGAGCGCAGGTTGAGGGTCCACAACTGAGTCATGTGTGACAGATGGATCATGCCAGCATCTGAGATGCCACCGCAGAAGCTGAGATTTAAGACTTTCAGCTTGCCCAAGCCCTTGGAGATGTGCTTGAGGGATAGGTCAGTCAGTTTCTGGCAGTCTTGTAGGGTGAGATGCTCCAGACTAAGACAGCCCTCGGCTGCACTGCGGGTCATGCCGGCCAGGTGACCAATACCCACATCAGAAACATGCCTGCAGCTGCGTAGGTTCAGACTCTTTAGCCTGTGCAAGCCCCACGCGATGAGGAGCAGCCCTGTGTTGGTGATGTTGCTGCAACCTCCAAGTTCCAGGAACTCCAGGTTCTTGAGATACTGTGCGATCCTGCCCAGACTGGAGTCCGTGATCTGCTTGCAGAGGCTCAGGTTGAGGATCCGCAGGCATGGTATGTCCTGCACGAACGCATGGCCAAGGCCATTGTCTGTTAAATTGTAGCATCCACTCAAATTAAGGCTCTCTATGTTTGGCATTCCCTGGATAACGTAGCTGAGGCTGCGTCTGAGGCTCAGGATCTGCACTTTTTTGATGCCCCGGGTCTGGAGGCTGGGGAATAAAGACGGGTTGGCTCGTCTCAGGTGAAGTTTTGCCTCCACTCCCCTCCAGACGGACTTGTGGTAGGATGCGTCTCTCCATGCCACGCACACCTGGGCCACCCTGCCTTTGCCCTTAACGTCCAGGTAGCTGAAAATCATGGCTAAAATCTCCGGGAAGAGGTGCGAGACGTGCGTCTCCATTTTCAGCCGCGTCGCGACGAACTCGCTAAAAATTAGCCAGCCGGCTAACCCAACTTTTCTTCGCTGCTCTAGAAAAACAAACAATAAAACCTCCACTGACCAATTTAGTCCTCATAAGTGAGGCATTTCGCCACCGGAAGCAGGAGGGACACCCATATAGGCGACTTTACCTTCATTAAAACTTGTTTTTTGGCGTGACGTGTAAGTTAGCTCGGCTAGCTAGCTTTAGCTAACACACAGGCTAACGTTCCTCAGCCGTCCCGACGCGTCCGCGCAAAGTTCAAATAAAGCATTTTCAGCCTACCAAAGCCTTCTTCGTACTAAACGTTCACGAAAAAAACGCCGCACTAACTTTGTTTCAGCCCGAAACGTTAAAAATGCTGTTTTTGAGCGAGAGACGGGTTTAAAGCAGTCCCTGCCTGACCATTGTAACTCTGAGGACTCACTTCCGGTGGCCTTTGTCTGCTTCTGTTCAAATCTGGATGAGAGGCACAGGCATAACATTAAAGTGGTTTTAGCTCAAATACACCACTCTGGAAGCTTCTATTGGTTATACGGTACAACAGATAAACTTTAGATTCTATAATATTTTACAATAAAGGTCTGAACGGGGTTATTGTATCTAATATTATTGGACAGTGTCCCCCCCACAACACTGAATATTGGATCAGCCGGCCGGTGCCTACGTCACCGTCATGAAAACGGCCTGGGCTCTACCGGGAGTTTTATTTTTCTCGTAATTCCTCCTTATATAGTTCAGAAAGTACAGCTTTCTGTCATTTAAGACAGACAGAAGTATGTTTGTGATTTTCTTTTACATAAAATATTGTTAGACAAATGAACACATGCTTTAATTATTATTATTGAATGAACGTTGTAATAATTGAATAAGCATTCCAAAATCAATGCAGTGTTTTTGCTCCACTAGTAAAACAGAACGGGTTTGCTGTTGCCATTATTTCTGAACGATGTAAGCATTTTAAATGCTTTTAACATGTTATTAAGCTATGTTTAGTATTCATTTCCTAGCTATAGTGTAGCAGTAAGAATGAGTCATATCTGTTCAATAGTAGTTAACTAGGGTGGTGGTGGCCTAGTGGGTAGGATACTCGCCTCTGGACTGAGAGGGTGTGGGTTCAAATCCTACCTTTAGTGTGCCACCACTGGGTTCCTGAAAAAGACCCTCAACCCCAAGTTGCTCCAGGGAATGGCAGTCGCTTTGTGTATGCTAAATGCTGTAAATATAGCTAAGTGAAACCTGGCTTGTGCTTTCCAGCTCCATTGGACAAAAGTATTGTGTTTCAGAATTGGGCAAGGCCCCTTACTTCCAATGAAAGGTATCTTTGGACAACACCATGCTTCCAACTTTGTGGACACAGTTTGGAAAAGAAACTTTTCTATCCAACATGGGTGGAAGAACTTGACTGGCTCGCAAAGATCTAACCTCAACTCCATACAACATATTAGAATGAACTTTGCAAGCCATGCCCTCTCGTCCAACATGAGTGCCTGGCCTTATAAATGCTTTACAGAATGAATGGACACAAATTCCCACAGAAACACACCAAAATTTGAAAGCGTGGAAGCTGTTAGAGCTGCACAGAAGGGACCAACTCCATATTAAAGTCTATATATTTGAAAGCAGTTTCATTTAGGTCCTTGTTGGTGGAATGGTCAGGAGTTCCAATACTTTCGTCCATATAGTGTACCTTCATGTTTATTAAACACTACCAATACCAAACTGAAGCCTTTTTAGTGCAAAAGAAAAACATGGTTTTAATGGTTGTCCAGTATCACACGTGGATGCCAACAAGGATCGTTTCATGAAAATATTCCAACACAGATATCTAAAATAAAATGAAATATATTAAAAAGTACAAATCTTTAACTTTGCCAACTACATTACTAAAAATTAAAATAAAATAAAGGGTAAAAAACTTTCCAAACTTGCCTATAAAACTACAGAGCCCTGTGACTTCTTTTTAATACATATGGCCTAAAAGCTCCAACAATGAATTATTGAAATTAAATAATTTATTTACAATCAGAATATGGTTCACATTTTCCCCAAGAGGTGTGCAATATAAACTCAGCCTTTTCTTTCTTTTCTAGTATCTAGTATGTGGCTTGGAGGAAATCAATTGATTCATATTGCTCCCAGTTGGTTTCTATGTCTATAGTTTATCAGCTATTAGTTCATAACGGAATTGTTGTTGGGTGCACTGGCCCAAATTTACTATTTGAATTTCTAAAGCCTTGAAAAAGTAAACATTTTAGTATCCTGTATTGCCCACAGTTGCACAGAGATGGCTTTAAAAAGTGAATAGGTGAATAAATGATCTAATATTCAAATTTCTATATTAATAATGAATATTTTACACAAAACATTAATATATATCGTGTAAATCAAAGCAGTGGTCGCTAAAATCAGTTATCTAAATTAAACTACAAAATTGATTTACTGACCTGAAACTTCACAAGGGACTAAACTGAAACTTTACATTTTGCCATACAGTTCTTTTCCCTTTTCTCTTTACAATAGTGCAGCTAAAACTTACAATAAAGGCTTGAGTGCAAGGTTTTCTTTAAACACCAGCATGCGAAACAGGTCCTCTTCAACAAGCCACGGACAAAGAAGTTCAAGGTGTTCTGAAACATGAAGATGATCTTTTTAATTCATCTTTGTACCTTAATCTGCGGAAAGACACTCAGGTCCCCAAAATACTACGACCTGTACCTGATTGATGTTCACAGCCTTAAGAATGAATGAAATGAAAATTGTGTATCAAAGTCCAAAACACAGACATAACATTTCACATTCAGGTCTTATTTATACATGGAGAGCGGTTTAAGAAAATTAGGCTCTCCATGTGGCGGCGCGTACCTATGAAAACGGTAGGTAGAAATAGCCCATTAACATACAGTACTTCCACTGGTAGAGTAAGTCTTATAAAAGCAACAGCTTAAACAAAAAAAGATCCCTCCAACACAATCTGGGTCTTCTTTCAAACTGAGGGTGGCAGCAGGAGTTTGGATACAGAGTTCATCTCCAATAACAGTTTAGAGAAAATACCCTATTTATACATGTACTTTCTTTTTGGGAACTGTAAGAATCTTGAGTTCATTTGTGGAAGCTACGAAGCCGTAGCTGATGACATTCATTGCTTTGCACCCTGCGATTAAAGTCAGCTGGTCTTCCGGCTGGTGCCGAAAGAGTCAGAGCGACAGTGGGAGAAGTCAATGAATATCCCATCCTGGTCCGACTCCAGAGAATCGACACCCTGCATGACGATAGTTTCCGGGCTGGAGGAGCAGCTAGTGGGCGAGGAGACGACCTTCTCGGCGTCGGAGTTGGAGGGCTGAGGGATAGAGTGTAGGGGCCCCGCAGGGTTATGGACAAAGATGGCAGGTGAGATGAGAGGGGGCTGTCCGGCGGCTCCTCTGATCACTCCGGTTAAGGTGAGGTCGTGGTCCAGAGAGAGCTGGGGGGTGGAGCTGGTTTCTATGCCGACAGAAAGGGAGGAGTAGTCCTGCTGCTCCATGCAGGAGATGACCTCGCAGGCTGAGTGCCGCCGGATGCCCACGCTGCCCACTGAGCTGGCCTCACAATCGTATTCAGCCACGGGGGTGAGCATCGGGATGTTGTAGCTTTTGGAGCGAACCACTGGGTTAACAGTAGGCACGTCTCCAGGCTTGGACCAGCACCACTGCAGACGCTTTTCTGTGAGAGTGAGTAATGAAACACTGATGTGAGATTTCTAACAATCCCTTTTTATTCCTCCTGCATTATGTGCGACTCCTCACACTCCTGACACGGACTCCTCACTCTGCTCCCGCCTGGTAAATGGTATCACAGCATCAAAGATGACTGTGTGGGAGCATTTTTCCATAAGCCATTAGACTCCTCAACACATGCATGCACCTGAACTGTGAACTGACTCAACTCATACCTTAGACTTTACACATTACTTTTCTATGAAGCACATGCAGCTACAGGCAAAAAACACTCCCATGTTACACTTGTTTTTGGACATTGTCTAAGTGTTTATGTATGTTTCATTAGATTGAATGTACACGTGTTACATCTATTTATTTATTATAATATATAGTATTGTTGCATTCCACCTGACTGCTGAAATTATTTTGGATTTTAAAAATTTACCTTGTACCAAACACATTGCACATTTTTACTTTTAGTTTAGAATTTATTTATATGCATGTACTCTGTGTCCTTTTTCACTCTGAATCTGAAACCATGCTGTCTTGTCTCAGTGTATATATATATATATATATAGCTGAAATGGCAATAAAGTAAGTTATTCTGTACTGTATATCAGGGATTAGAAACAATACAGGGAAGAAAAACTAACCATATTTTTCACTGAATGGAACTAAATAGAGGAACAACTAAGTGAAACCTCTGACCAGGTTAAAACATGGTAAACCAGTTAATGACATTATTACTTCCTTTTAGTCCACTAAAGGACAATTTTTGTAATCGAGATGAGGCATGTCTGAAGAACGTGTTTTCTATATCGAGTCTGTTATTGTAAATAACTAAGATCAGTAGTACATACGTGATACTGACATAGTGACATGGGAAGACTCCTGCACATAATAAATATTGCACATAATGGTAACTATTTAAACCCATTAAGAAATTGCGCATCTGAGTAGAAGCAGGTTTATGCACGAATCTTATTTACAAGAATGTTTCTTTAAAGAGCTATACATTAAACTGTTCTTCAAGGAACCAAAAATAGTATTAGGCAAAGAGAAATCACACAAAAAACCCTTTAACAGTGCTCTCACCGATAACACAGGAGCAGTCAGTGGAATTGCAGTCATGTGAGCAGAGCCCCTGCGTGCCCAGGTAAGGAGACACCACCTTCTGAATGAGTGACTCCAACTTCACATACTCCTCCGTCACACCTCTGGACTCGTGAACACCCTGCACAGCACAGACCATAAAGCACAGCATGAGGATCCGGACATAGACACTCCTACAAAGTGTAGACAAAAGTATTGGGACATCTGACCATTACACAACAGGGACTCTATGACCTTGCATTTAAATTTAAATACAAAGACTTTAATTTGGAGTTGCAGCTATAACAGCTTCCACTCCTCTTGGAAGGCTTTCCACAAGATTTTAGAGTGTTTCTGTGGGAATTTGTGCCCATTCTTTCTGTAGAGCATTTATGAGGCCTGGCGTTGGATGGGGTTGAGGTAGGGTGACCAGACGTCCTGGACCTTTATGGACCTTGCCTTGTGCACACAGTCATGCTGGAATAAAAAAGGATCTTCCCCTCAAACTGTCCACAAAATTGGAAGCATGGCGTTGTCCAAAATGTCTTGGTATGGTGATGCATTAAGACTGACCATCACAGGGGCCTAGCGCAAAGCCTGAAAAACAGGGGTGTCCCAATACTTCTGTCCATATAATGCAGCTGGAGAGCACAGGATAGGTTTCACTGAGTTATCTACCATTAAACAGATATGACTCTGATTCTCACTGCTACACTACAGCTAGGGAATTGAGACTAAATATAGCTTAATAACCTAATTTAATAAAATGCTTCAAATGGTTCTGAAATAATGTCAACAGCAGTCATTCTATTTTACCAGTGAAGCAAAAACATTGCATTGTTTATTATATTCAATTATTACATTCAGTCAATAATAAATCAAGTATGTGTTTGTTTGTCTAACAATTTTGTCTAAAAAATTAATTGACTGTACTTTGTATGTAGCTGCTCCAGTCAGTTTGGGTTTTCATTGTATTTTTAAAATATATTCTGAGTCTCAGGTGATCAAAGATAACTGGGGTAAATTTGACACTTACTGATGCTCTGAATCTTTTACTGTAATGTCTGTACCTGTAAAACCAGAAGCATCTGGACAATAGATGGAGGGACACGAGCCCTCGGTCTGGACAGAGCCTCTTCCAGTTTCATGTTCAGAGTGATGGTGTTCCGGAAGAGCAGCAGAGCCAGCTGCCGCACCGACGGCTCCTTCCCCTGAATCACCAAGTCAGGTCAAGAAGGTTGATTGTCATTTTAGCCATATACACAATTAAACAACATTCATCTAGGACAGGGGTCCCCAACTTGGGGTCCAGGTCCCACTTAGGTGGACGCTAGAGATTGCAGGGGGTGCGCACAATTTTATCTGCACTGAGGTTACCAAAATTATTTGTAGACAATAAATTCACAAAATCCCAATGTATGAGAAACATAAAAGTGTGTGTGTGTGTGTGTGTGTATGTATGTGTATAAGAGTATAAGAACAAAAACCTACAACCACTGTTTATTTTTTGCAAATAAAAGTTTGTAATGAATCACTTCATTCTTTTCCTGTGGCTATGCGGGTCAAGACTATCATGAATTGAAATCACAATTCTAACACCACTAAAAGAACTGAATCACTCAGACATTTAGACTTTATACATTACTGGAGGATCTGTTTTACTTTCTAGAGATTCTTCTTCTCCTCTCTGTAAGCCTGGAGTATATTCCAATATACCATTTTTTTCAAATAGCAATGGCCAAAGAACATAAAATGACTTTGTATGGTAAAGTGGGATGGTATGTTTCGGAGATGTATCAAGCCTTTTTTGCTTTGTTTTTTTTTTTGTGTTTTGGAGATGTATTAAGCCTTTCTTGCTTGGTTTTATGTGTTTCAGATGTGTATTAAGCCTTTTTTTGCTTGTTTTTTATTGTTCCAGACTGTTCTAAATGTCTTCAGCTGTAGCTGCTCTCAACAAGTCACAGCCACCAAGTCCTGTGAGTCTGTTCAGTTTCAGTATGGCGTTCAGGAGAGTCATACATCATGCTTGAAGTAAAAAGGGCATGTAATTCCCACCCCATCACATCCCAGTGGACGCTCAGTTTGACTTAAATGGCTTGTGTTTGAAACGTGTTCCTCTCTCCCCAGTAAACAGCTATGACTGATTCTTACAGCTTCACTGTGGCTAGGAAACGAAGGCTAAAAATAGCCTAATAAAACATTTAATAAAATAAAATGCTTCAAATGGTTCAGAAATAATCTAATAATCAAAAGCAGAGTCATTTTATTTTACACTCTAATTTGATATAAAAGCCCAATAAGAATTGAGCATTGCACTCTTATGCAGCTCATTGCAACTGTAGATGTTTAAATCTATCTTATCTATCTCAGCACCAGTAGGGGCCACTGCAGCATACATGTTCAAGCAACTAGTTCTGTGTTCAGAGGTAAGAGTTTTTTTCTTGCCTAGTTTTTAACATTGTCAGTGAATCATACACCTAATCTTAGAAAAGAAAAATGGAAAATATAAGGATTTCCACACAGCGCACTGTATTCTCTGCTGTGTCTGCAAAACCAGATGCAATGCCTCCCAATGCTGGTCCTGGCTGTGAGGGTTGAGGTGCTTTTCCTGTTTGAACACACCCAGCTCATCTCAGGAGGGGCTTATTAATTAGTCCATTGGTTGAATCATGTGTGTCGCGAGCATTAAGCTCCACAGGCCCTTTAGGTCAAGTACTGCTCATTTAAAAAAAAAAATGTTGTGGTTGAGTCGCCTTTGTAATAAATGGGGCGAGAGAGGGGACTGTCAGGTCTCCTTAAAAATGTGTGCCAGAGAGAGTCTGTGACATCATGGCTATGGCACCCAGAAGGGGACAAAATGCGGAGAAACAAACTTCGAAAAACACACAGCAGACTCACAAACAGACTTCAAGACACTAAAGCTCACGCCAGTTATAACCATGAACTAAGAGACAGCAGGTTCACATCCACTCGGTAGTTGAGCAGTAAGATAGCAGGCACTGAATCAACGGAATCAGAAGATTCTTTTTTGGCCCATAAAACCAATGTTTTTTGGGGTTTTTTTTTAGCAACCATGCAATCACACCTCACATTTTCTTGCTGAAATGCATCTAGTTGTAATAATGAATTCCATCCATGTCCCGCAGCCCAGATACTTATTGGGAAATGATCAGCAAATAGAGATGTTCTTGCCACACCATGGGCATAAAGTGTGGACACAGCTGGGAGCACTTTGACGATAAACAGAATAAACATATCTTAATGGCAAAACAGTGGACATAGAGACGCAGAAAGTAGGACGACTACAGCAGCTACCTGGACTGGGTGAAAGATGGCCTGCAGCATGGAGAGAACGTCACAGAAGAAGAAGTCCCACGTCTCAGCCAGCGAGTCGAGTAATTTCTGACCTGAGAAAAAACAGGAATTCTAGGTTATAATCTGACACGTTTAAAGTCAGTCTGATCCTGTCATTTACAGCTGAAATCACAGTTAAACCTGGAACTACATAGTTCAGTTTAATAAGGATGTTTCTGAAAAGAAAAATACTAAAATCAGGACAATATGTAAATGAATAGAAATGAATTATTATTATTATAAACCATACAGACATAAAAGACAGTTTCTAAAAAAATGCCACATTAACACTTATGCCATCTTTCTCATCAGAGCTTGTTTTTGTGAAGGGTTTGTTTGCTTCTTTGAGCTCCGACCCAATGCACAAGACCCTCAATTCTTAATGCCCATCTTTGAAAACTTTGTGGCTGTTTCATCCAGTGTTTAATAAAAAAAACGTCTATCAGAGCAAAAGTATCAGTGTGTTAAAATCTCAGTGTGAAGAAAGCTCATGATTAAATATTAAACTAATATTAAGGAAGAAAAACATGCTGGTTCTGACAGCGTTTTCCTGCTGGCTTACTCACAGGATGACTTACTGCTGCTTCTGAAAATGAGATAAATAAATCATGGATCGGAGCGCACAACTCATACGAATTACAAAGTATAAATGATCAATTCTACTGATAGATTTCAGGGCTGTTGGGGATCATTATCAATGGTCTGATACAGTTTCAGTGCTGTTACTGAAGAGCGGGCTCTCCAAGCTGTTCGCCATTCACCTTCATAGAATCGTATTTTGTCCCTCAGAATGACCATGCCTTTAGTCAGCAGCTGGTTCTGAAGAAAGAGGAAAGACGAGAGAGGAAAAGAGACATTCAGTAACAATCAATCCACTGTTTCAGTCCACACACAAGTTTGGTCATGCTCCCTTACCTGCAAGTACTCTGTGAAAAAAGAGCCCAGTTCAGTTTTCAGCAGCTGCCTGAATGAAAGAAGAAACAAGGATAATGAAGTTTCTATCGTTATTATAAAGATAATATTATACATGATGATAGTGCATTGTTTGTCTGTCAGGAATAGCTTCAATGATTCGTTCAGTAGAGAACTGATATAGAAAAATTACTATTCTAATCTATTTTCTCTCTAATGTTGCCCAGTTGGATTTTATTCTGTTGCATCATATTATATTTTACTCCAGCTCCAACACCGTACAGGAATGTGGAGAAAGGAACCACCCGTACTGACATGAAAAACAAGTGTAGTGTACTGTTAAGCCTACAGCTATCCTTTTAGGTTGTAGCTTTTTTGAGTGTGGGTCTTGTCTTAACCTCTCTTTTATGTGCTGATGTTTTCTATATGAGTGTAGCATAGAAGATGCCCAAGGCAGATTTCCCATAATGTGGGACAGTGAAGTGAATCTGGAGCTAGCTGGCAGTCGTGAAGCTGACAAAACTCTTGGTTTAGGTCTAGCTGACACCCAGCCGAGTGAAATTACCACATAAATCACATTTGACTAATCTGAAGAGCAGCTGACCTCTCGACTGACCGAAGACTAACGAGTTACTAAAGCAACGCCTGGAAAGAATGATTGCGGTTGAGCTGTTTTGACTCACCTTACGCCTTCATTTAATGTGTACAGCTCATTGTCAGCCAACCCTTTCTTTTGGAAAACTCCAATAACTGCATTGTGAATGCTGCAATAAACAAAAACACACTCCATCTCATCAGGCCATACACTCCTGTCATTGTCTTATGAAGACCTTTGTTGTTTTATTTGAAAGCCATCATGTACACTGTTGAACATTTCATGATGAATGGACCAATAAAAATGGCTTCAAATTTAGATACTATACAGAGAGTGGAGAGTGTGAACTGAAGTTATTTTACAGGTTTTATTAAGACAATGCCACAATCATTTACCAGATGCACTTTGAACACTTCCAAAGCATCACAAACGATATCTTCTCAAGCCTCGCTGGTGGTGATTAGATACAAGGTTTTGTCACGACAGCGATTACGTGCTGTCAAGCTACTCATTGGAACTATTCAGATCCACTGGAATTGTTTAATAACTATCTGAGCTAAAACAGGCACTCCACTGAATACTCACCTGTTCCATGTGGCGTTAGGCCCTGAGCCTTGCTCTTCTAGTGAAGCCTTCTCACTCTTGCCCAGCTGGCTCAGGTTCGGAGAACTGACCAACTTCAACCGGTACAGAGTCCTCATGATCACAACAGAAAAAACAAGGTAACAGCAGTTAGTCCTATGCCGAGTCTGAGAAAAGGAGGAGCGAACATGACCCATGGAGTGTGTGCGTGTGTGTGTGTGTTTAGTGGGAGAGTGAAATGGAAGAAGAGGCTGAAGTCTGGTCAGAAACGTTTTTCTTGAGAAATTCATTTCCTTCCTCTTCACACTTAACTCCTTTTTTGTACATCCTCTTTCTTTAACACACACAAACATGCATTTTGGTTTTTTTTATATACACACCCACCCTTTCAAAAGAAAAGAAAAAAAGAAGCCATATTTAATTTACAACACATAAGTGTACAACAAATGTCCATCAAAAGTTTGGGGGCATTTTATTTCCTTTGTAAATTGAGGGTTTTTTTTATTTAATTTAAGGGGTGTTATGGGACTTGAGATATTCCTTTTTTCATAGGCAATATTTTATGTTTTTATCCTCTTTTGCATTTTCATAATGTTGTCTTATTTCAACACACAGCATGCACTGCACAAATACAAGCAGCTATTAGGAATCCTCCCCAACATCCATAAAGAACTCCACCCATGTATAGACTAATAGCCAGATACTTTTACTCCAAACACTCCGAATAACCAGAGAGCCCCCCGACTCTATCAGCATGTCTTCCTCTCTTTCAGTTGTTTGGGACAGTGGGAATTCACAGAATGTGGCCGGTGAAAGCCGGAGTGACGTAAGACAGGCTGGCAGCGTAATGCTAGTTGGGACCTCATTCTGTTTGATTCTGATAAGAGAATTCTCCCAGCTCAGGAATGCACTTCCAAAAAAAGCACTGGCAAGAGAAAAAAAAGAGTCCAATGTCCTCCCAACCACATGCCAGAGAAGCTCCTAACAAGCTGATCAGGTTCTGGACAGCAGGGCTGCTTAGTATGAGGCATCACTTATCTTCTGAATTATTTACTTTAGTTACACTGTTTTCATTAGCGAAAGGTCCAGTGAGCAGAATACGTTCTATTGCGCCATGCAATATTAAAGCTCCATTAAGAAGAATAAATTGTTTCAGTACTTAATAAGGGAACATGCAGTACCGTGCAAAAGCCTTAGACACCTTAAGAAATTCTATTTAAAACCTAGCTGTAGCTGAGCAGTATGTTATTAAAAGCTAACAGAGTATATCCAAATAATATTAATAGTAAATTGTGATTTTATGTATATTATGTGTTTGCGTAATCATTCCCAAACCTCTCCTTGTGAAAGCTCAGTATTACAGTGTAGTTCTCAGCAAATACCACAAATACCTTCAGCTCAATCAATACTTCATTAGATAAAACCAGGAGCTGCTGGAGTTTCACAAATCCATGCAAAGGCTGAAAGCACCGAGGTGAAACCTGTGTTCTTCTAACCAGCTCACAAAACTTCAAGTACTTTTAACAAACAAAAACAAATCTTGATATTATTTAATGCTTTCTTGTTTGCTTGGATTTATTTGAATGTTATTTTGTGTATTTGCTGGCAGAATGTCCCTCGCTGCTCAGATAAATGGCTTTAAAAGGTTTGCACAGGAGCCTAAGACTTTTGCACAGTATTTCATAAGAGAAACAGATTACATTGGCTCCACACACCCTTCTTTACTCCAGGCTTTTTATTATAAAACAAAGTAATGAAAAGGTACAACAACCCCCCATTCCCTCTGAAAGAGAACATACTGTACTTTTAAAGTTCATTTAAAGCTGTACATTAAAGATCAGGCTGTGCTTTTAAAGGGGGAACATTTACCCGCCCAGTACCCTTTTATTCCAACAGTGTACAAAAATGACACCCTGAAATTTCATTTCCACTCAATAGCCATGTCCCACAGGCTGGACTGTACATCTGACACTAGGAAGTCCTCTGTAATATTGACACAAGCCTGAAATAGTCGAGCAAAACTTTCCATCAAGCGGATCTGTATTCATCGACTTCCACATTTCTATTGATTCCTCCGCCCTGATTCCGGGTGCTAGACTTCACAATGGGCGGAAGTTCTGCTGCACAGTAATACATGTTATGACGACGATGGTAATTATTATTGTTGTTATTACATTATTATTATTAATATTATTATTATTAATAATAATTATATTATTATTACTATTATGAACATTTCACTCCCTACAGTGTGAGATGCTGAACCATATCTCTGCAGTTTTAGTCCTGTCTTGCCTGCACTTATGTAGTCAATGTTGTTCTGTTTTTGCTTTTCATGGAGTTTGTGTTTTTGCTCTTCGTGGTGTTTTTTTTTGTTCTTTGTGTTGCACCACATTCCTCAAGGAACGTTGTTTCATTTCTCTGTGTACTGTGTATAAAGTAAATATAATATATATAATACTGTACTGTGCACTGTACTATGCATGAATGTTGGTTCTACATTATATGGCTGAATAAGATATCGGTGGGAATAGAACCTTTCTTGATTTAGGAGAGTCTAACTGGGTTTGTTCAACCTGTGGAAACTTAATACAGGATTTCAGAGCAACAAAACAGGGAGCAGCTAAAATGATTCCAGAGAAACTGTTGTATTCTTTACTCTATGCAGCTGTGAATACATGGATCAGCAATAAATTGCTGCAATATTTAATGAGAATTTGTGATCCTTGTCCTATTAAGTAGTCAAAAATCAAAGTGTGCCTCAGTATTCACAGAAACAGAGTTTGTAAACATCACATATCTGGGAAAGAAATTATTCTGGAGTGAAAATCCTGCTCTGAGGACCCTGTTGGAGATGAATCTGCAGACAGATGAATAAGTAATCTCACCTCCTGATGGGGTGACTGCTCCCGTCCATGTGTAGGCAGTGTGGCAGGGATGCCAGGGCAGAGAAACTGAAAGAGGCTGATTTGGGGGTGGGTGGTCTAGAGTGTGTCCCACTTAATTCTTCCAGCATTTTTATTGAAGACAAGAATGCTTCCCACTTTTACTCAGAACGTCCTGAAGGAAGCTGCTGAGAACAGAACATAAACAACAATCACAATCTGATGATGTGAATTCACAAGCCATGGCTGTCCATAGAGACAAGCCAAAAAATCCCTCTGAGAGTAGAAATTAGCAGATGAACTTTATTTAAATAAATCATTTGCTGTTTTTCATGGAAAACACTGTCAATAATTAAAACTAGGCATTTGAGAGTGTCATATCAATTGTTTGCATTGTTTATATAGCTTTTTGTGTAAGAACAGGCTGCACCACAATCTCTTGTCCTGAAAAACAAATCATTTTTTGCCAACCCACCAATAATTACAGCTATGTACAATCTACACAATATGAGCAAAACTTTTGGGACGTCTGACCATTACACCAACAGGGACTTTAATGACACTCAAAAACATGGACTTTAATATGGACATGGTCCATCTTTCCAGCTATAACAGCTTCCACTTTTGGCGGGCTTTCCA
Source organism: Brachypetersius gabonensis (assembly GCA_037577145.1). NCBI lineage: Eukaryota > Metazoa > Chordata > Actinopteri > Characiformes > Alestidae > Brachypetersius > Brachypetersius gabonensis. Next base: position 9,236,014 of record JBBJLR010000034.1, read on the forward strand.
CAAGATTGTGAAGTTTCTGTGGGACATTTGTGTCCATTCCTTACATACAGCATTTATGAGGCCAGACACTGATGTTGGACTAGAAGGTCTGGCTCACAATCTCCGTTCCAGTTCATCATAAAGGTGTTGGATGGGGTTGAGGTCAGGACTCTGTGTGAGCCAGGTCTTTACTGATGGTTGCTCCCCAAACTGTGTCCACAAAGTTGGAAGCATGGCATTGTCCAAAAGGCCTTGGTATGCTGAAGCATTAAGATTGAGGCCTTCACTAGAGGTAAGGACCACCCCATTGAAAACAGGTGTGTCCCAATACTTTCGTCTATGTCACGTGTATATTAAGGGTGTGTTTAGGTGTGAGGGGTGTCGTTAAGTTCGCTTCCATTTGAAATCCCATTCAAAGGGCGCCCCCTGCTGGCCGTGTCCGGTCACTCACCGTTCAACACAAGCGGATCCAAACAAAGACTCTTGCATCAGTCACCAGCCTCCACAGCAGACAAACAATACTTACTATTAAAACGGGCACTAAACAACATCCGCGGTAAAAACAGCTTTAGGAGTCTTCAGATGTGTGCTGCTACTTCATCAGCTCACTTTTCTGTTTCAGTGAAAACAGATCCCCTCAGTTTCCTTTTGTTCCTCCTCGGCGTGCCAGCGCATGTCAGGTTTTATTTTGGGGAGCTGCAACTGTGGCTGCGTCTTAAACGTGGTCAGGCACAAAGCCAGGCACTAAACTCCCACTAGTTCCTACTGGAAGAGGAACGTGGGTAAAGTTGACTCCCTATTGCACCAGCTTCTTGACTCCAATTGTTCTGCTCCACCTTAAAATGTGCCTCTTCTCCTTGGAGGCGCCTGTGCAGACACCAGCCTCGCCACTACTCTGTTCTTAAGGTGGACCTGCAGACTGGAATCAGGAGGCGAATGAGAACTTCAGCTGCCTTGGAGAGGAAGGATATGACTCGCATTGTTTTTCCACTCGTGCTTTTTCTTCTCTCCTATCGAACCTACAGCTTTAAACGAACAAAGATTAGGCCTGTCCACGTTTTTGGTTCCTTTCATTCTTTCTTTTCTAGTAATGCATCTCCACCTTCACCTGGTTCGGCTGGTACTCCGTGTACTTCAGTGGCAAAAACAACAAAAACAGATAGCAGCCAAGCTATAAACGAGGGAATGTCTAGAAGAGGGTGTTAGGATAATTATAAGGTTTTACAAAAGGGAGCAGACATTTACAACACACAGTCTCGAACTCACCATCATGTGCTCCGTGCGTAAACTCCGTGTCGTGGCTGCGTTAACTTTGAAAAAGAAAACATATAAAAATGCGAGGCATGCATGCAAGACGATGCGTGGCTCCTGGTTCCCCAGCACACCTTCCTGTTTCCCAGTGAAATGGCACTAATTCATGGGCACCAGGGTGGGCTCTAAACGTCCATCATTCCTCTGATCCAGCTCCTGCTCCAGCTCCTGCTCGCCCCTCCTGCTCCTCCTGGCTGCCAGACTGTCAGACACACACCAGACTGACTGCTCGGACCCTCGGAGCCAAAACAACACGACGCAGTCATCAGAATAACAACATTTTATATCATCCGGGAGGACATTACTTATGCGTATGCCTGCACGGGCATACACCGACAGACAATAGCAATATAAAATATAATGTTAAAATAAAATCCCATAAAAAATCAGTCGAGTATAAAAACTACATATGTAATACACTATGCTATACTATGTGAGCACTATATGAGTTTTTCAGACCCCTTACTTCCAGTGAGGGGCAATCTTAATGCTTCAGCATACCAAGACATTTTGGACAACACCAAGCTTCCCACTTTGTGGACACAGTGCTTGAATAAGGCCCTTTTTTATTCCAGCACACAAAGTTCGGTGTGGAAGAAGAGACTGGCCCACACAGAGCCCTGACCTCAACCCCGTCCAACACTTTTGGGGTGAACTGGAATAGAGATTGTGAGCCAGGCCTTCTTGTCCAACATCATTGCCTGACCTCAAAAATGCTCCACATAATGAATGGGCACTAATTCCCACTGAAACTCCAAATTATTGTGAAAATCCTTCCAAGAAGAGCCAACGCTGTTAGAGCTACTTCGTATTATTCTATGTATTTGAATGCAATGTCAAAAAAGTTGAACACGTTTGTCCATATAATGTACTACAGATGTGACTTACAGTTATTTGAATTATCAACAACACAGATGGTTAGGAATATGTTACATTATTTGCTATTGTTTGCAGCAGAGATCAGTAGTATATAAGTAGTACTGACATTAGAAGTGATGTTCATATGATAAGACTTTTCCATATGTAGACATCATGACTCCTGGTTCCTATCGCCTCCACTGTAAAGAAAGAATAGTCGTGAGTCTTTTAATTATGCAGATGCTTAAAAGGGAGCATATCTGCTCTAAGATAACCCATCTACTGAGATTTGACAGCATTGCTGTGAGGATTAGACTGCATTCAGCCATGAGAGAATTAGTGAAGTACTGATGTTGGATGTTGGATCAGAAACACCATTCAAACTCATTCTATATGTATTTACTGGAGTTCCATAACTCCAGAGAATGCAGCCCAGCACTAATAATTTCATTAATTAGGCACGTCTGGATGTTTTGGACGCAGAGAGTAACTCAAAAATGAATCTTCAGTACACATGAGGCAACAAACATCTTTATTAATCTTACATTCATTTGGCAGACACTTTTATCCGAAGTGACTTACAATACCACCAGTCCTCATTGAACACTATAGTAGAGGAATTTTTACAGGATTCCTATATGAATCTTATAAAACATTTGTAGAAACCCTATAGGATACTATTAGATACAATACATGTGTAATAAAACAATGCAGTAATATTATTGGAAGTAAAGATATAAATTACTACAGTCCCTCATTTCTCAGAGACTATTTTACTTAGAAGGACGTACGTGAAAGTACAAAAAGTTAAAACATTAGGATTTCTTTATTGGCTCTAAAAATAATGTCCAAATAAATGCACAAGAATTAAAAATATATTTTAAATGAAAAAAAATAGTGTTTGCGGACAAAAAAAGACGAGGCGTGATCTGGATTTAGTATGTGGGATGTGCTTCTTCCTTTGCCTTTAATGCTGTAACGAAATCAGGCCACAACATTTTTGACCTATATGTTGCAATTCTCAGTAGGGGGTCCATTCATGTCCAGTCCAGTTTCCATCCCATCTGTCAGGAAGCCTGGCAGACTGGAGGTAATCCTCATAGACGGCTTTTCTCAAAAATGGGGAACATTTCTCATTATTATATATATATTTATCACTGAAAACACAGTATTGAAAATGTCTTAATACACAGCAAGTCAATTACGATCCATCGGAAGTATAGTAGAGACAACACATTCTAATATAGTGTAATGTAATGTAATGTGGTGTAATATAATACAGACATGCGTAGTTTAGGTACGCCTTCAAAATTTGCATATGACGTATGACGTACAACTGGACGGTCACGTGACTCAAACATGGTGACGTTCCTTGCTCGACGCGGGAAGTTGAAATTTGACTCGAACGTGTATTTTTATTACTTTTAAACACGAAAACCCTTTTAACTCTCAAACTTTGTGTTCTGATGATAAACCACGTCGGCGGACGAGAAAAACTGGAGCTGAAGTTAGCTGGACTTCATGAAATTTGCTTTATTTCAGGATGAATGAAAATCTGTGGAATGTAAATTAAGGCAGACTGGGGGATTCAGGTAGGTGAAGTTAAGGCATGTGTGTACAGTACAGAATGTGACCGTTCAGAGAAAGAGCTGCAGTCTTCTGGTCTCAACAGCCAAACGGACTGGCCAGTAACAAATCCAGCAGCTGCATAATGGAACATAACAGTGCGAGACAAGAGGACAGAACCCAGTCCCAGACACCCAGCATGTGCTTTGGACAGGTATGGATACGATGATAGTCTGAAAATTGTAAGCGCATCTCACTGCAAATATGCTTTGCGAATTTGAAACTCGATTTAAAAATATCTGCCAGATGCCATTTGTTCAGGACTAGTGATACATAACAGGTGGACTATAAGACTGGAGAGAGGAAATGCTGGTCTGTATGGTTTAGTCTAGACTAGATCCTGTGTGACAACATGCAGAAATCAGAGAATTAGATGATGTCTAAATACTTTAGACTCTTTTTTCCCCCCTTGTAATCCATATGTTTCATATTGTACTTTTTACTGGCTGGTTTGTAAATTTGTTAGTACTGATTATGATGATCATGATGGTGATTTTTCAGCACAATTACACTGCAGAGGAGTACCAGGCGATTCAGAACGCTCTTCGACAGAGACTCGGGCCGGAGTACATCAGCACCAGACAGGCCGGAGGGGGCCAAAAGGCAAGTTGTCTGTTTTATGTTGCGCTGTTGTCCAGTTTGTAGAGAATGTTTTCGACTTGTTGAAGCTAAAACCTGAGAATTTGTATGTTTGCAGGTGTGTTACATTGAAGGTCACAAAGTGATCAGCTTGGCCAATGAGATGTTTGGGTACAATGGCTGGTCTCACTCAATTTCACAACAAAGTGTCGGTAAGTACTATCTAAAGCTGTGCATCACACTTGGCTGTGCAGTAAAGTATTATCACAATAATGTAATATCACCATAATCCAGTAATTGCAGTCTTATTAACAGCTTAACTGTTGGTAAAAACTGAACAGTGGGCTAAAAGTAGGTACATGATGCTGATTATTAGATAAAAAAATGTTCTCTTCTGTTGTGCAAAGGGACTAAAAAATATTTTTAATGTTATATTTCTGTACTGTTGTCATATGCACTTTTTAACTACACTGCACATCATTATTGTTAAAATATGACTAATTGTGATTACATTACATTAATTTGGCCGACACATTTGAACAGATGAGAACCAGAGGACAGTTCTAAGTACTAAAGTACTATGTAGGAGTAGTTAATGCATTAGGAAAGGAGATGCTCTCTGAATATAGAGAGGGATTCTGCTGATCTGGTCACAGATTGTTTTGATGGATTTTTTTTTTCTGTTCAAAAATGCTATAATACTGTTATTCCCAGGCCTGAATTTACTTTATTCACTCTGTGCAGATTTTGTGGACCTGATTAATGGTAAATTTTATGTTGGGGTCAGTGCATTTGTGAAAGTTCAACTAAAGGTGAGCTCTTTTGTCAACTAACTTGGTCATATTGTTCCATCTTATCTATAAATGTCATTTTTATTTAGTGAGGGGTGTTTTTCACAGGATGGCTCCTTCCATGAAGATGTAGGTTATGGAGTGAGTGAGGGCCTGAAGTCCAAGGCCCTGTCGCTGGAGAAGGCAAGAAAAGAGGCCGTCACAGATGGACTGAAAAGAGCACTGAAGTAATTCTCATTTGTGAACGTACATTTCGTTATTGTTAGGAAGTGCATTAGTGTGGGAATTGTGTCTACATTTTATTTAATTTTTTTTATTATTTCTTGAAGGTGCTTTGGAAATGCTCTTGGAAACTGCATCCTCAACAAGGAATACCTAATAGCCATCAATAAAATTCCCAAGCAGGTCAGGATGTGAATCCAGTTTACCTTAATCCACACCTTAATAAACATCTACTGTGAAATACTAAATGCTGTTCTTGAAGCAACATGTTAACCCCTAAAACCTTGATCTTTTCTAATACATTATACGGACAAAAGCTTGGGAATCCTCTTGTTTTTCAGGGTTTGGGCTAGGCCCCTTACTTCCATTGAAAGCCAATTTTTATGCTTCAGCAAACCAAGACATTTTGGACAACGCCATGCTTCCAAATTTGTGTACCCAGTCTGGGGAAGAACCTTTACTTTTCCAGCATGACTGTGCCCCAGTGCACCAACCAAGGGCATGGTTGGATGACCTCACAAATGCTCTGCGAATGAATGGGCACAAACTCCCAAAGAAACTGGGGGGGACCAACTCCATAATAGTCTATGTAGTTGAATGCTATGTCATTAAAGTCCCTGTTGGTATAACGGTCAGGCGCGCCAATATTTTTGTCCACATAGTATTTAAACCCTTAAACAATGTGCAATGTACAAGTGTCCTATATCCTTTTCAGCCTAACCTAGCTAGGATAATAATTAAAACATTTAATTTAGTTATTTGGAGTGTTTCTCTTAGTGATGTCTTCTTATAAGGCTGTACTTTCAGGCTTCTTTACCAAAATTATTGCTACAGTGGAAATGGAGTTACTCATTCATTTGCTCCTGTTGCAGGCCCGCAGCCCTTTAGATCCAGACAAGACGAAGCGTTGTGATATCGAGCCGTCTGTAGAGAAAGCCAGATACAACAGCCTGGCCCAAGGTGACATCAGGGGTTTCAGTAATTCATCTGAAACAGCACCACAAAACACGCCTTCAGTACAGACTGCGGTCCAGCCTGAGACTGCAGGCCAGCAGAACACCTTGGGGTCCAGAACTTCACTGACAAACATAACGATGCACTCTGGAAACACATCAGCTCAGCAGGATGAAAACAGACCCAATCACATGTCCAGGTAACACCAGATCATTCCGATTCCAGTGTTTGTAGGCATCCGAGTTAAAATGTGTGAGTGAGCGAGGTCAAATAAAAAAATAGCTGAATAAAAATAAATAATTGAGGGAGCTTTCAAAGACCATTACAGTTCAGATGAATGGCTCCTCTCACCATCACTGTGACTGTGTCTCAAGGAAAGCACATTTTGCATTCTGAATAACTGTCTACATTTTTACTGACATTTATACAGAAGAAGCAAATGTGGAAATCCACTGTAACAGGGTCACATTTCAATAAATGTCCATGAATCTAAAAACATCCTAAAATTAGATTTTGCCACAGGTATGTTCATGCCATCCAATATTTGAGCTGAATGTTTATCTGAAACGCCAGTCAGGCAGATGTACACCTACGTTCTTAAATAAAGTCTGCTGACTTTCTTCCTTTGTCATGGTGGTTAGGTCAGCAGCTGACATGGCTGACCTGTCCTCCTGTAACCCCACACTGGACTCGAAACAGCAGAGGAAGCTGAGGCAGCAGCAGCTGCAGCAGAAGTTCAGGCAGGAGATGGAGGCCAAGAGGATGCAGCAGGGGCAGCTGAAAAAAGAGCCGGAAACTCAGCCTAAGCCAGGTATAATTTTTTTTTAATTCTAAACCAAGATTTTTGTTGTTTTGATAAGGCTACTTTAAAGCAGGAAAGGGCATCAACCCTAATCTACCAGCTTTTTCCATGGCAAATCTATCTTCTTAGGTCAGTCTTCAGGTCCCATTAACCACAGTACACCTAATGGACAAGCAGTGATACCTAAGAAGGAGGAATATCTGGCTGGTAAGAGCTAATGGGTGAAAAGGTCATGTTTATCAACACAGGTAGCAAAGAGGGATGCGGTCTTAACCTAGGCTGTATCAAAACTGCAGTATCAAAAAGTTTCTAATGTGATCTTCCTCTTTCAAACACCTTTTTCAGATGAACCAGAGTTGTGGGACTTCACTTTGGATGGCATCGATATGCTTGAAGACCCAGCGAGGAATTCCTCAGAGACGTTCCGCCCCGCCACTCCTAATGAACACGCAATGGTGACACGTAGTAAGACTCCTCAGAGGGCAGCTTCTCTCAGGCCTCCAGTCCGGCCTCATGACCTAATGGTGCATCAGGGCCAGCAGCCGCAAACACAATACCAACCACCAGCTCAGATTACTCAGACTAGAGGAACAGGTAAGGACACACTGTACGGCTGCATACTGATGTCTTTATTTATGGCATGTTATAAGTTTAAACTCTCAATTTTTATCAGGTCAACAGAGTCCATACAGACAAGGGCATTGCGTGAAGAAAAGGAAACTGGACCCTTGAAGATATGGCAGTTTATTATTTTAGTTTAAATGTACTTTATTGCTTGTTTCTGCTACATGTACATAAAAGCAGATATGCTAATAAACCTGTTATGTTGGTTAAATGTGTGCTGAACAAATGGAGCTCTGAACGAATACATTTACAATAAAGTATTTCCAATAATATATACGCATACGTGCTAAAAATGAAACTGATATGGGGAAATCAGTGAGCAGAGTTGAATAATACTTTGTTGCAGAGCTGTTGTTGGAAATTACAGCTTTGAGATTTGTAGGGGGATTTAGGTCATGTGACTGGATAGGACTTTTTTTTTTTTTTTTTTAGAATTCTCCATGTTGGGGTTTTTTCATTAACCTCAAATTGATAATGTTTCAATAACAATCAAATTGATCATTTGTCTCATTTACATTACAGCAGGAAAACATGACTCTTTTCTGCTGGAGAATAATGTGAAACAGATTTTATAATGTTTTGAAATAAGACCTGGCCAATGGTTGCAGTAGCTTGATTTGTGGTGGATGCAGAAAAATATGGCTGATGGGATTAAGAAGTTTTTTCTTGGGACAGTGTATTTTTATAGTAAATTATCCAAGATAACCTGAAGTTGTATAACATTCCAAATGCCTAGCTCTGAATTTCAATTATAAATATTACTTTGACTGCACTGGTTAATTCAAGACAAGTCACCTGCTACTGCAGCAAGGCAAAACAACAAAAAACAAGTCCAAATAACATTGTTTCCAAAATGTTTAATTAATCTTTTGTATATACAGTTTTTTAACAAGATTAACACTCACAACCATCAAGAGTCACCAAAAAAGACCCAGCCCAAATATAATTCAGAATTACTACATTAGCAATATGAATTGCCTGTTTTTCTGTTACACATTTAATGCCTATTTATTTTGACAGATGAGTGTGTTTATAAAAACATGCAATTTTGAGAATAGTGAATACAGCAGGGTGTGTGATTTGTGACACTAGTGGTATTTTAAACATTGTGAGAAAGTGGTTCATGAAAATTAGGATTTAGAAAATTCATGCACTCAAGTATCAAAAGTAACATTAACCTCCCATGCCTGTTCGTCCTTTTAAATGGTGCATATTCTGCATTGCAGTAACATTTTTCCTTCTCTAGAGAAGTCAAGCTGATCACTTCAGAGGTGAGAGGAAGTCACTTCTGTGTGGGAATGGCACTATTTGTGGCTAGGTACTAATGTTCCAGAGTGGTATTAGAGCAAAAAGAAAAATTAGTACTATGTGCAATACTGTAATCTTTAAGTTGTGGATATTTTTTTTTTAAAGTGACATTTATAGGGACTGAGCTTTGAGAATGTTTTTTTTTACTGCCAATTCTAACAATATAGTAATGGCCATCACTGATCATAAAAGATCAATTTAAAGTAAATACATAATGGGTGGAATATAAAGGCTGGCTCAATCTGAAAACATCTCTTTATGTGAAAAGGCACCCCATATGTACTTAGTCCAGTGTGTACAGGATGCTACACACTGTTGCCATCCCAGACACCACTCTCACTGCCTTTGTTACATCCATCAATTACAGTATGTTTTCAGAGAATACAGGGATAGAATATAGACCTACACAACATATAGTCAAAAAAGTCACAAATACAAAGCTGCTATCTAAATATTTATAATGGAAAAAAGGTGTAAAGTTTGTCAAGTGCTGAATCACTGCTTTTTAAATCTTCACATATTGCACAACTTTGTACTTTCAATTCAAATGCTGTCAAACATTTCAATTAAACGTTTTTTAAACAGAGCATGCTCAAAAAATCTCAAAGGGGGTCCCTTAGTCATGATTGTGTAATATCATATAATTTAAACATATAATCCCACTTCACCATCAACAAAGGCTTACTTGCCCCATGCCATCAACCCTCTCGTTTATTGCTGTCCTACTATACAGAAGATGGCAGCATTTACTGTCCAAACTCTGTCAATCCTCGACTTTAACTGTTTTAAGCAATTCAATGTAGACAAAAGTTCAATTCAATAAAATGTTCGGTTTAGCCATTTTAGGTGTACCACTGAATGTTTTTATATGACAAAGAATAACATCCCTGTCTCTCCATCTAAAAAGACCAAAGCTAAGCATTTAAGGTCAGAACTTTAGTGTAACCAATAACAGAACTGCCAGAGTTTTGTCTCAACTCTCAAACATGCTTGTGCCATTCTGTACACAACCTATAAGGTCCTTAAGTCCTCTTGTCTTGCTGCACAGGTCCCAGGAGTTCAGGTTCTAACGAGCCAATGACTGCTTACATTTTTCTTAAATAAAATCCTAAGGCTGGAGCACCATATTCTTAACCTCAAAGGTTTGTTCATTCACTGTACTACTATAACATTACTGGTTTTCAGTCTAGTCCTGTACTGAAATATACTTACTTTACAGTCCAGGATTAGACCTTGTCTACATTTGGTAAAACCATGCGTTTTCAGTACACAATAGAGGGTTTCTTAATCCAGTGCCAGTGGTGCTGCGCCCTTGTGTCTTAACTTGCCTGAGTGGTCCGTAAGTTGGTTCCACCACCATTATTTCCTGCTTGGTGAGGCACTGCGGCCATATGGAAGCCCTGCTGGAGAGGATTTGGCGCTGTGGGCTGCAACAAGCCCTGAACGTGTCCTGCTTGCCCTGTCCACTGTGGGGTGGTGTAAGGGGCACAGGGGTAGCTGTATTGTTGTGAGGTCAAGTTTAGCGAACCCTTCCTTCCAGTACCAGGGTTGGCGGCCACTTGACCGCCCATGGAGCAGAGCTGTGGTGCAGAGTACTTGCGAGGCATTGTCTAGGACAGACAGACAGACATTCTACTCAGGCCAATGCAGCGAAGCATTTGAATAATCCAGGACTTATCAAAGCGCTACAAAGACAAATAAACAATATAAAATACTTAAATGCATTCAGAATAACATGTAATAAGGTTTGTGTTGCTTACATCGTGGCTTTGTGCATTTTGTTTTCCACTTTTCTTAACCTGTGCCTGGCTCATGGCATCCCGAGCAAAGTCATCCACCAGCTGGTGGAGCTCATCTGTAAATGTGCCTTTTCGAGGAAGATTAGTGGCTTGACTTAAACCGTTCTCTGCTTTATTTGCGATGGAAGTCCCTAAAAATGAGAGCAGCATTTACAAAATACTTGGTCATTGGAAATAACAGTTATAAATGCATGGAGGTTGAGGGAGGGGGAGGATGGCGGTGGATTGACAAATTATGGAATAACAGATCAAGTCTAGACTGACAGTGAACAGGATCTAAAAAGAAGGCAGAGTGAATAAAGATTAGCTTAACTGGTGTACAAAAAATGTATGTGATTGAAGAAAAAAAATCTAATGAAACTAACCTTCTGACTGACCATCCTGAACAGGTGTATTTTGTGGAGCTGGAATCGGCCCTGTAGCTGACTGACTGAGTGAATCATGTTTTCCTATAACAACAGGGAATTATTTACCTGGGATTTTGTGCGTGTGTGTGTGTGTGGGGTGGTGGTGGTGGGGGTAGTACGGGTCTTTGGGGAAAGTAACTTGGTACCTTGTTGCTGAGGGCTGCCTTGGTTGCTACCACTGCGGCTGGACTTGCTGCCCTTGCCTTTAATGGGCCTCCGCCGACCTCCTGCAATGGCTACAGCAGAGGGGGCAACCACAGGGGGGCGTCTTTTGCCCATCCGTGCACATAGTTCCTCAATCTCTTTGTTCTGCTTTGTCTGCAGGGCCTGGATCTCATTAATATGTCTGCAGAACAGAATGTAAAGATAGAGAGTGAAAAAAGCAAAGTGAAAACCAAATTTTCTACTAAAATAAAATAGTAAAAAAAAACAAACAAAAAAAACACTACATAAATGGAAAAGTCCCACCTCTCCCTCAGCTGTCTGATCTCTTTCTTAAAGGTTTCGTCCTCTGGCTCAGAGTCGTTGTCACTGCTTAAGCAACACTGATAGCTTGCAACAGACAGCTGGAGATCCTGACTGGTGTCTGGTACTTCCACTGTATTTTTGGTGGCATCGTCCGTCCCAGATGGACTAACTGAGAACCGGCCCACTGTGACATCAGAGCTAGAGGTCACCTGAAAACGGCCGATTGTAGCAGAAGTAGAAGCAGTAGTAGCAGCAGCAGGGAGGGAGTCTTGAGTGGTGAGGCCAAAATCTGTCTTTAGCAAAGTTTGGGACTTATGGAGAGTGTTTTCAGGGCTTGAGAGTGATGAGGACGAAGAGGATGATGATAAGGAGGTGTTGCTAGATGAGGTCAGAGTATCCTGAACAGGAAGACCATCTATGACCTGATCAGTAGCAACAGAAACCTGGAAAGACAAGTGTTTAAAAAGTACAAACTTCTGATCTATCGGTCAACTTTTTCCACTGTTCTACAAATGTTATACTCCAACAAACAGAAGAAACATTTAAGCCTACCTGAAATCGACCAAGTTTAACACCTTCACCATCTGGAGTTGCCACAGGCTGGATATTCTCTGTACTCTGTCCATTAAGGGATTCAGTCACAGATGTCTGTGTGGGACAAGATAAAAAATTAGTGAAGCAAACTACCAAAACAACTACCAAAACAGTCAAAAACTGCTATGATGCCAACCTGATGTCTTTGTATGTTAGGATCCATCTGAGGAGTTTGCACATGTACAGTAGCTGTTCCTACTTGACTTTGAGAAGCAAAGGTACCAGGAACAAAGTGTCCGCTTGAGCTCAGGGACAAACTGGCTGGCGGGATGTGACCTGCATTGGAAATCAGGCCAGAAGGAGGGGAGCTGATAGTGTTGGGGGGTGACGAGGTGGGGGCCACGTCACTGGAACCATCAGGTAGAACTGAAGGGTTTGAGGAAGAACCCTGGTCATGGAAAAGTGATCGCAGCTTCTTCTCCAAGGCATGGATGTCTTCGATGCCTGGTGACTTTCCCTGGGTTTCCCCTTCGCTCTCTCCACAGTGGCTGGGTGCCGCTGCAGGCAGAGGCGTGGGGGTGGAGGAGTGACCAGGCTGTACCTGTGAGACTGAGAGAGCAGGCAGTTGTTCACCATGAGGTGGAGTAACAGTGATGTTGCTCTCTGACTGCTGGTAAGAAGCAGTTGGGGTGGGCAGTGAGGGGCGGCGCTGACCGACAGGCTGCTCTGATACAGCAGGGGACGGAGACATCCTGCCTGTTCTGGGTAGCTGAGCAGCCGAAGGCGGAGAAGTGGAGCCTTGGGTTACCACTGTTACAGGGACAGTGACAGAAGTGTTCTGACCAACTGTCCCTGTGGTCTGGTATCCAGTTTGAGCCACCGGTCCTCCAGTTTGAGTAGGTAACACAGAAAGTTGGTTGGTGTTGGGCACCATGTTGCTTTGGCCTTGTATATTGGTGGCTGGGACAGGGTCACACACTTCATGTAATAAAAACAAAGGAACTGTCAAAACACAAAATCAAATAAGTCATGCACTAAAGGTCCTCCTGCCATCGGCTAGAGAGAATTACCCACCTGGCTGGTCATCTCCAAAAGATGCATCAGCTCTGGGAGGGACACGAACTGATTCCCGTGGTCGTGGTTCTGGCACAGGGCTGACAATGAAGCGCCGCCCTGCTGAGTGCACCACCTGTGCAGCCAGACTTGGAGGTCCACCTGTTAAATAGGGGAAATCAACATTAAGGAACACTTCATGACTTGCCATATAACAAAATTAGCTAAAAAACAAAAAAATATTTTAGTTCAGTCTTGCTTACCAGGAAGATCAGGAGTTGCTCTCTCAGGCAACTGCTGGTTTGAGCCACTTGTCACCTATAATGATCATCAGTATTAACACATGCATGTACGGTAGTATAAAAAGGGCACTGTTGAAGAAAGACTGACAAGTACCTGGGGATAACTGTCTTTTATGGCTTCTCCTTTCTCATCTGCCATGTCTATAACATCTCGCACCTGCTCGATGAAGGACTCACGCTCACTCTCCAAAATAAAATCACTCTGGACCTAATGCACAAAGCGAAGCATTAATTACTATTTCTAAAACTACTTCTGATGTGAAGTTGGAGTAGACTCCCTTGCACTGGAGGGCAAAATAAGAAAACATTACCATGATTTGTGCAATTTCTTCAGGGTTGTCTCCATCCAGGTCAAACTTAAATGTCACCATTTTCCTGTTGTGGGTTTCCAACTGGCATTCCGCCACTCTGTCACCAATATTGGAAATCTGAAAGATTCAAACCATATTGGAGAGTAAATAAAATAGAAGTTTGGGAATTCTTATTCATTTATTGTAAATGTATTTCCCTTTGTGAATTTATTGAACAGTTGCTTTTCAAACCCCCTTTTTACTGTACTGATCCCAGGTGTATCAACCAATCAATTATAGGGCAAGCATTAATGAGGTGTACGTACATTGAGTACAACGAGCTTGGCTTTGGCCAGTTTGTCATGGCGTGAACGGCTGCGGACAGAGCGACGCTGGTGGCGCTTCATGGAGCGAGCCTCATGTCTGCCCTCGTTCCCATCACTAAGCCCTGATGCTGCATCTGACAGCCCACTGAGACGAAGTAAAACAAAAACGTTAGTGGCTAAACTTCACCCAAAAAGCCAGTTTCTCATAGATAAGTGGTTCTTAGTCATGGTTCTGGAGCACCACTGCCCTACACATTACTCCACTCTCAACATACCTAGTGAACCAAATAATGAACAAGCCTTTCCTGAGGTGAAGTGGGTGTCTTAGAACAATGTACATGAAGGGAACTATTACTCCTGGACCATGTTTGAGAACCACAGTCCTAGAAATATTAAATATTAATAAATGAAAGCTAGCAGGAACGAACAGTATTTTTTTAAAAATATTACACAATTTTAAATACACAAAACTGAACAGACAAACCTCTCAGTAGATGGCAGATTCAGTACTGACTGTGCTTGAGCCTGATCTGGAGGTAGAGCCTCTGACACACTTGGAGGAGTCTGGTAGAAATAAAAGGCATGAACAGTAGAGGTTGACATTTTTTTCGTGAATCCCGCGGGTCACGGGATGGGAAACAAAATCACTGTTAATAACGTGATTGGGACGGGACTGGAAAAAATGTAAGTGGGAGTGGGCGGGACCGGGAATCATAATGACACTATGATAACTTTATACAGAAATATACCTTTTAAATAAATCAACTAATTTTGAACTCGATACTAGTTGTCCTGTCTCTTTATGCTCTCCTGTATGCTGTTTGTAGCCGGTTAAGTGAATGGCGTGCTCCACACACCCTAACAGTTGGTGGTGATAGTCCCAACCACCAATAATGTAAGAGAAGGAAGTGGCTTCTCCACGCACTTTTTAGACGTGAAAATCCTAACCAAAATGGAGGTAGATGTGAAAGCAACGCTGTAATGACTACTGTCTGAAAATAATACGTCAGTTGTGCTCACAGATATTTCTGAAATAACAAAAAAAATTTACGTGTTGAGAAGGATGGCGTGAAAACACAATACGCCAGCTGCAAGACTTGTAGACAACTGATTAAGTTCTACTCAACATCACACATGCAAAGCAGCCCTCTCAAGGCAACCAATTTCTTCCTTCATAATTAAAACGCCAGTCACTGTAAAGTCAAAAATCACAGATGTGATGGCCCCATTTTTTTTTTTTTACTGTAACTGACAGATTCCATCCAAAAAAACAACAACACGGGAGTGGGAGGGAATGGGAGTCAATTCTTCTGGGATTGGGACGGGACAGGATTTCCCCCCAATTTTTTTATGGGATTGGGATGGGATGGGATTTTTTTGTGGGAGTGGGACGGGAGAGGTTTGAAAATTCACTCCCGTTTCACCCTCTAATGAACACATACTTAGCTCAAATTCATCATACAAGCACACTAAGGGGGTAAAAATTTCTGTACAGTTCTGAAAAATTTAACTGTACTGAAATTGAACTGCACTGGTGATGCGTCCGTCTGTTTCCTGACGGAGTCTCTGATTTGCACTCTTTCGTGTAGATCACAGTCATTTATCCGACCTAGACATTTGCATTCTTTAATGTTTATAGCTCAGTAGCAGTATTTTATTAAGTGACTGTGGTGAACAATGACAAGCTACTTTGCAATCTTTTGTAAATAAAGTTTTTATTCCCCCCCCCCCCAAGTCAAGAGTCATCATCTATACACAAAGGGACACGTAAGTAATTAGCTCTTTGAAGACTATGACCACTTGATTTATTAAGTGTTCATTAGATGTGCTTCTGTTTGACTGGAGCAAAAACCTGTCCTTTGTGGATACAACTGATGACTCCGTTTTTAAGCCAAATAAATTTATTTTCCACTCCAAATTTAAGATTGTTTTGACCATTAAAACAATCTTGTTGAAACATACCTAACCTACAAGGATTAAAAGTGAAAAGATGGTTTATATTCATAAATGCTACAGCTTCATATGAGTCTTTGTAGCCTCAACCCTTCCCACACCCCGAAAAACAAGAGGACTGGACTAAAAAGGAAGGGCTCGCTCACACACACACAACTATACTTGGCACTATGTGTACCTGATAGGCCTGATATAAGAAATAGAGCTGTTCAGCATTTGGAGGTGGAGAGAAAACAGGAGGGCTGAGTTGGCTTGCCCAAATCTGACAGCCAGCATGCAAGATGTGGAAGGGATGAAAACAAGAGAACAATGAAGTTAATGAATGTGTTTTTTCCTGGTTTTGAGAGAATGAGAACGGCAATACACTTTAGAGATGTAGTGGTTTCTGATTTGGCCACATTTGTTGTCTGTTGGAGAACAATGGGAGATATTTGAAATGGCATGCCTTGACCAAATGCTCTGCGATCCTGGAGAAGTGTCTGAAATACCACTGTACAAAAATACCAGTAACAGAAAGGAAGTAATGACAGGTTAAATACTTTATATAGCTGATTTAAGGTCCAAATACACAATTAGTACATTTAATCCCAATCTCCTCTCCACATTTTCATTATGCAAGACTGGGTCCTGCTGTTCAACCCAAGGTTTAGTGGAAGCTGCCAAAAATATTCTTCCACTGCCAAAGCATTTCACTGTGTGAAAAGCCTGTTACTATTACTGAATGTATAATTCTGTAGGGTTGCTGCTAACAGGCTCTTGTTGCTACACAATGCACTCATTAGAAAAGGAAGATCAGGTCAGTAGAGATCATAAAGGTAACGTTGAAAAAAATAAAAACAACTACATTAAATTCAGACCCTTAAAGAAGGAGCAAAACTGCCTAATACAAAGCATTACCATCAAATACAATACAGCTAGCTCGGTTGTGAATCCCTTACTACATTCAGAATTATGCTAGAGGCTAATCAGATGAACAATTGAGCCTCCATTAAATGCTGCAATGCAATTACACTGCTGGCATATTTTTATGTATCTAGACCTCAGTGTAGACTTTGTTCATCATAAAATAAGCTATCCCTAATAGAATGGCACTTAGTCATGTAGTTGGTCCTGGAGTGCTCCTTCAAAAATGTAACATTACAGACTGCTCAAACAAATCAAGCAGGACTACAACAATTAGTCAACAAAGTCAATCACATCTATTGTAAAAACTGTCGGACTTTTTTTAAACGCTCCATTTAACATTTCTATGGTGTATATGGTTAAATGCACCATGTACTGTTTACATGTTGCTGAAATTTTGGCAGATTTCAATACACGTATTTATGACTGAAATTTAAACCCTTGCTGCAGCAAAAGGAGAACAACAAATGCACACTTTGCAAAAGCTGAGAGCGTTTCACAGCAGCCTAACAACGATGCACAAACCCATTTTCTTCTCCCACTGACAGTGGTTAAGTGACGTCACCTAAGCAGCCTAAGCGTCGGCTCAGAAAACCTAATGTTAGTCTATCTGTTAGAAAGTGATTTTAGAACAATGCTTTTACAGAGTCTCTGATGTGAGGTTACGGAGACACAGCAAGAACCATTTGGAAACCGTTTAATGAAAGTAGATTAAAAAGTGACCACTTAAACTTCCAAAAGCTGAAGGAGAAAAATGTATAAAGCAGTATACAGCAAATGTGTAAGAACACATGATGTACCTGTAGGACTTGGGAGCCTAGTGGTAGAGGTTGAATGGAGAACTGCTGAGCAGCACTGCCATCTTGTGGTGACTGACTGTGCTGCAGGGGCATGCCAGGCTGAACAGGAGCTGGCAGAATGGTCTTTAAAAAAAAAGGACACTCAGATGTACTTAAACAAGGCTTTTAAAAACTTTTTTCCCCACTGGTTCAGTGGAAAGAGTTGATCAAGATGTATTAACAAGGGTGAGAGTATGTGATACATACCTGCAGTGGAACAGTATTTCCAGGATGCGAAACAGAGACTGAAGACAAAGCACTGTTGCCTTGCGCTGGAGGAGCTTGCGGCTGATACAAGGACAAAGAAAATAATCAGCAGACACAAAAACGTTCCAAATCAGGATATGCTGTTTACAAGAAAGCAAAAGAAACAAACAGTAACTGGGAGATGACTCACCAGGCCATGTGTATGAATCCCAGCATGCTGCTGGGGCAGTTGCAGAGGAGTGTTGTGTGCAGCGGCAGAGGGTTGATGCTGTTGCTCAGACTGTAGAGAATTATAGAGGGACAGAGCTGGCTGACCAGGATGAGACTCAGACGCAGTAACTGAGGACTGGGTTTCCATACCGCCAACAGCTGCAGGAAAGTTGGAAAATGAACAGCTCTTTAATAAACTACAGTAGATTTTACAGACACTTCACAGCATCAGAGTGGTACTACAAGTGACACGGTTGTCTGGAAACTGAACTATTCCTGCCATGATGCTTACTTGATGCAGGAACCCCAGGCTGCTGCAGCTGGTGATGGTCCCCCTCAGGCTCTTCTGTTTCCATGGGAACTGGTGCTAGAGGGTGCACAGGGGGCTTTGCAGTGGAGGACTGAGGATGAGGGGGCTCACCCTGAGCCTGCTGTCCTATCTCCTCTTCCTGCTTCCTCTTTTCCTGTTCATCCCGCACCAGCTGCCGCTGTTCTCTCTTTCTCCAGATGAAAGCCACGCGGTCTTTTATAGCTTTGGCTATAGTCTTATGGTCTCCCTCACACACATAGCCGGAATCAACCTGGGAAAGGAAAGGACGACAAGTGTAAGGAAAAAGAAACCGAGGGAAGCAATAAAGTATCTAGTAAAAGAATGGCTTCACCAAATAGAAATGTTAATACAGCCTGAATATCTGCAACGAATGAACAGTATATTGATTTTCGCTACCATCTCTTGTGCCACATCCTCTGGGACGTCTTTGTGAAGATCAAAGGAAAACTCAATGGCTTCGTTATCCTTGTATTTCCCTTTAAGCTTCTTAACATCCTCAATGCGCAGCCACAGCTTGATGGCAACTACCTCCCCATCATCCTCTTCAGCCAGCTCCACACGAACACCTGTCTCTTCCTGGAAAAAAGTGTGGTTCAACAGGTCCTTGATGGAATATCTGAAAAACACACACACACACCCCCACCCACCCCACACGGGGAAGAAAAAAAAAAAAAACCTAGTTAGTAGTTTAATAATGGAGCTAACAGCTCAATTACAGTATAGTGGCCCTCAAAGTAAAGTTTAGTTCAACACCAAACCTCTCGTCCTTGTTCTGGCGAATGCAACCTTCAATGATTTCCTTGACTTCAGGAATTGCGACTTTATCGAAGCTTCCAGGCTTCACCCCCTACAAGAGTCAAACACACAACACAACCAAATCATAGAGAAACTAAAACGCATTAATACTTACTGTGCCATGTCACTACTTTCACTTTTAGTATCGCACATAAAGTTTCTCATTTGAAATATTTTTTTTACAATTTGGACCTGGATTTCTAAACTGTACTACTTTAAGGAGCAGTTATACTATTATAGGAACAAAGGTAAGAAAGATCAATTCTGCATTACCGTAATTACAATACTTCCCAGATTTATTTACTATTAAGCACAACTCCAGTCAAAAGTTAAGCCAATAACAAGGACTTCAAATTCAAACTGTACTCCCACACACACAACTTACCACTCAGTCAAAAAAAAACAAAACAAAGAAAATGCCTCACACAAGGCCAAAAAGGGGGAAGATAAAACAACGGAGCGGAGGAGGGGAGAAGGATGACCACACATGGCCTTCTCCCTCAGGGTTGGGGACTTACGCTGGTCACTCTGCGATAGATCTGTGCCGCATTCTGGCACTCGGAGTACGGGTACTCAGAGGTAGCCATCTCCAGCATACACATCCCAAAGGCATAGACATCCACTGACTCGTCATACTTCTCCTCATACATCTCAGGCGCCATGAACTCAGGGGTACCTTAAATCAAAAGAACGGTTCAGAACTCTCTCTCTCATTGCCCTACTACACCCTCTCCCGTGAAGTGGAGAGAGGAAGGTGGTGGTGTTGAAGATGCCCACTCTGCCAACCTGTGAGAAGAGAAAGAGGTAGAGAGAGGGAAGAGCAAAAAGGGATAGAAAGCAACAAAAAAAGGGGGAAAACCATCCTCAGTTAGCTTGTCTTGATAAGAAGCCCAAGTTTCTCTGTGTAAGGTCTTTAGAGCAGGAATATGAAAATAAGCTAGGAGCACAGAACCTACCACAAGGCCTGGACTGACCAAAGAACAAACTCAGTCCGCAAATGAGGAGACTGCATATTACGTAAGAAGCATTCAAAATTATTTAAACAAGCTGAAATAAGGGCAGAGGTGTTAGCCAAACAGAAGATTACGAAGAAAAGTTAGCGGTAAAGTCAATGGTCAGTCAATAGCCCAAGCCTAATGACTCAGGGTAAACTAAACTCAGCTATGGAAATAACTTCTATTAAGACCTTCTATTCTGATGTTTTTGTTAGAATCTGCTGTGTCTACCCCCCGTTAAAGACCTACCTTACTGCTATACCTGTAAGAAAAAAAATCCTAGGCACAGCAGATTCCACAGCTAGTGACTAATTAGAAAGATTCTGCACACCCGCTTAATTGGTACAAAAGCTGCCCATCAAACAAAGACCTCACACAGAAAAACTTAACATATTTGGAATGGATTTGGATTGTAATGTGTCACATTGTACTGAATGACTTACCAGGCCCATTTTCTGCATACTTACTGTCTGTACCGCAGTACACTAAATAATCCTTAAAGTAGAATAAGGGGAGATCTGAGGTTAGAGTCTAAAAATTCCCAAAATAATAAAAGGATCCTAGTACTACAACTGAGAGGGAGATGAGGAGACAGGTTAAGGCTGTGAACTTAAAACACTGAAAGATAAAGAGGCAAACATAGAGGACCTACCCTTGAGAGAAAGAAATGACAAGTTATTAGCATCAACATCATACGTTTCATTGAAGAAACAGACCACAAATTCTCCAAACCACAGGACAAAGATAATTCAGAATGGTACCTGAAAGCCCAGGGCTCACCTCTAGCTTTCGTGCTATCCTTTTGCCATGATCAGATCTGGTTTGCCTGCAGACAAGCCACAATACAACTACGCACATCACGGACAAAAGGAGAGTTAAGGAGCTACTTACTCTCTGGGAGCACCTGAAATAAGCGCCTCTTAAAACACTGAGGACAATGTGAGGACAAAACTGATTTTTGACCTAAGGAAGGGAGGAGAATCTTGAGTACAGAGAGAGAGAGAACGCAAAAAACAGGGGCCCTGGTTTGCTGTGGTTTGGGGGCTCACCAAAATGCTGTGGTCTGCCTTCGCACCACACTGTTAAACACTCTCAGATGAGGAAGAGCAAGAAACTTCAGAACAAGAGGGATTTTCTTTTCCCTGCTGGAAAACCCGCATAGCGAGTTGGCACAAAAACGCAAGCATGTGGTGGTTTGCAAGATCGTACCTATGACACTCTTGGCAAAAGAAGCCCTTTTGAGAGTGGCAAGGCCCAGGTCTCCAATCTTGACAGATCCAGTGGGGCCGGTAATGAAGATGTTGTCACATTTGAGGTCGCGGTGGATGATGGGAGGAGACCTGGTATGAAGGAAGTGCAACCCCTTCAGAATTTGTCGGCACCAACTGCGCAGGACTTTGATCTTCATCTCTTTAAACCGCTTCAGATATCTGCAAGGCACAGCAAGCAATGCATCGAGCCATCAATGTGTGAAAAGCACTCTCAGTGTCAAGCCAAAGTGAACTTTGTCATTTCAGCTATGTACATGTACATATGTGCAATTTGGTGCATATTTTACTAAAAAAAAATTGTGTAAATGTGTCATCAGCATTAAGGTGGTCAGGTCAGGCTAAGCATTAGACAAGGCATTATTAACACAATGGAAAGTTTTCGAAAATGTTTAAGATTTCCAGAGAAGTGACAGGCTCTGGGGTGAACTGTAATCAAGTACTCACGTTTTCAGGGTTCCAGAGGTCATAAGCTCAGTCACAAGCACAATGCACTTCCTTCCCTTGCAGGGGGACTCCCAAGAATCATAGAAGCGTACTATGTTGGGGTGCTGCAAACCCTTCAGCATGCCGGCTTCCTCTTTAAAGCGCTGTCTCTCAGACTTCGACAATTTACGGTCCTAAAATGTGACATTAGAAGATAAGCCCTCTAACTATGTAATTTCAAGACTGTTAAAATTTGACTATTGCTGATGTTACACAATCTATAAGTACCGACAGCATACTGCATGGAGCTTGCAAGAACTGCAAGGCACATTTCATAAAAAAGCTAAGCAATTACCATCTGTTCACTATATTGGTAGTTTATTCCATTAAAAAACGATAGCCTAGACATTAGCGAGTCAGGGAGCAATTGGACCAAAAAACTCACATAATTGAACATAATAGAGCACAAAGCATTTACAAATGTATAGCAAGTTGTTGGCTTACAAATTTAAGTAAATTAACAATGTTACTAATCTCAACCTCTCTATTTTTGGAACCTATTATTCACCAGAAGGAAGTATCCTTTCATCTGAAATAACTTTGTTTAAAGGGAAGAAGACTGAAAAGGTATGACAGCCTGGAAACAGACTACAGATCACATACAAGTACAGATACAAATTTACAATCTTCTTGCTCAACCAAAACATTTACAGTGAGTAGATAAAGTGGATAAGGTTCATGAGTAAAAACATACCATTCAAATTAAGGAACACTAAACCATTTTTAAGTCAGACATTGTGTCTGTTTCAATGTAACACACTCAAATAAAAAAGCATTTTATTTGCTCAGCCCTGAATGGCGGAGACCTGCTTCTAAAAGAATGCTTCAACTCTAATCTACACCAGTATGACCTACATTCATGGCATGCTGGAATGTGAAACATCCTGCCACAACCTGGAGCTCCTCCAAAGACACAACACCAAAACTGATATTAAAAGGCCTACATCCATCATTATTTTAATGATGGCACATTTCTACTATCTTCACAATGACTTAGTTAAAGGGTTAAGCCCCGCAGGAAACCCTGACAATGCAAATGTGCAGTGCTGTTGGCAGGGGAGGGGTGAAGAGAGGGAGGTCACCCTAACACACTGACCTAGTTCTGCTCTCTACTACTACTACTCATTCCTAAAAATTCCAAACACCCATAGCCCCCACTGTGGTCAGCAGGAATAACCCAGAAACCATGGGAGTGTTTCCCAGGTGGAGTGACAGCCCACACAGCAAAGTATGTAAAGCTCCTCATGAAGCTCTACACCCGTTCAGCACCTCCTCACAAGTTGGTACAAAGAAAGGAATTTGATGTCTGCATACAGACATCTGCATACAGTTTGACGGCTACATGCTAATGTGCGCCTCGTTTCATATTTCTACTCTTTTCAAAATGCATTAAAATAAAAAATATTTGGAAAAAAAGGCAAATTTCTAAGGTACGCTCTTCCGGTTGTTTATTCTTGTGTCTTGATTTTCCAACTGGATAAGAAATTTCAATTGTTTAGGGAATTGTCTTAGAATCACCCTCATCATAAACTTAGAAAGAAACAATCTTAGAAAGTACGGCGTACTAAGAACCCTGTATAGAGACAGTGTTGCTACAAATGAATATTTAATGAGGGGGAAAAAGGGACACAAATTTATGTTGCTTGAATATAAACACGTTTTTTTTTAGCAGTTAAATTCGGTTAAAGTCCCATGTGCTTCAGAAACACAAGTCACTTCTTCAAAATAAGAAAGAAGTGAAACCTGTCTAAAATGGTTCTTGTGCTGCAACATTTATTATTCAAGCGTATTTGCCAAATAAGACATAAAACAAATGTGGGAGAGGAATATCCTGGTGTATTGCAGAAGTGGTGCACGCACTTGTGGAACAGATGGCTGCATTTGCTCCAGTACTGCTGCATGGAAGTAAAACCATGAAGAAAAAACAGCCCTTTTAGGTTAACGATGAGACAGGGGATGGGAATAAGAGCGAATGGAAACGTAGAAATTATGAGAGTGCAAGGAACAGGACCCTGCGAGGAAACTGAGCCTGTGGCACTTAGGAAAGAACGCTGAGAAAGAGAGTGAAAGAGTAAGAGTGAATGAGATACTGCGGCTTTTGTTTCAGCACAGTTCTCGAGTTGGCTCGACCCGAGGGCTGTTTGCAGAGAAGATGTTGCTCATGTGATCATACCTCGTGCCCTGCCATCTTTCGGCAACAGCAACAGCAGAAACAGTGGGGGTGGAGAGGGCAGAGGCAAGCCTTAGCAGGCCGCAGAGCTGCTCCTCACACAGAAGATTACACATTCTTTGGCAGAAAATCTGACCCACATTTTCAAAAGTGCACTAGCGTGTTGCAGCGATGTTCATACAGCAAAATTTCTCACAAGTGCCTGCTTGATTTCCGCTCCCAACCCCTCCGAAACAGGAAACAGGATGTCAATAAAGGCAAAAAGAAGCTTTAGTGAAATGGGTCACAACCTAGTGTTGTTTTCCTGCCAGACAGATTTCATTTCTGCCTGTCACAGAGTACAGCAGAACATCTTCTGGCACTGTGATCAGAGAAATAGGTCTTCAGATTGGTTTATAGTTTTCCAAAGTTCAAATCAAGGTTAAAAAAAAACAATTGACATTATACATTATGACTGTATAATGACTGCTCTGTAACAGTCCTTGAGTTTAAAATATCCTAGGATTTTGGACGTTAAATTATTTAGGAGTTAGGATGTTAGAATTCATTGTCAACAGCAACCTGGAACTTCTAAAGAAAATGGAAACCGTTTAACCAGGTACCAGCTATGAGCCTCAACACGCAGCACTTTCATTTTAGATAGTAGACTGTAAAAGTGAAAATAAATTGTGGAATCTAATTCTGCCACTGTTTGAACAAATACAAAGGAATCAATGCAAGGTCTGGGCTAATTTGAGTCTTGTAACCTATTCATTAATTTTTCTATACTGAAATGTTTTTGATTCCTATTTCTTGTAGAGACCCATTCAACTCAAAAAACAAGACATGATATCCTAACAAACCCTATCATAACATGCTTTTTTGGTTTAGAGCATGTGTAATCTTGGTACTTGCTTACAAATCTCAGAAAAACTGAAGTGTGTGATAAATATCATGTTTCCAGGGTCATTATGTTATATTTTTTGATATCTCACTCACTTGTAGATACTTATGGTGAACCATAAGACATTATGTTAAAAATGCCTTTTTATAATGAAAAGAAAAACGACTCACCTGGAGTTCACACCATGCCACCTCCACAGTAGTCTCTGTATCCAGTCCTTTATACACGGTCTTGAATGAACCACGTCCAATTTCAATATCAAACTTCAAAAATCGACCATCAGGCGACGTGCCAACAGCTTTAGTCTCAACCTCTTCAATGTCTTCTTGTTCCTTCTTTTCTGCCTCACGTTGTTGCTCTGCCTCTACTCGTGCCTTTTCTTTGTTTTCCTCATCTTCCTCCTTTTCACATTTTGCACTTACGCTACTGCCCAACTCCTGCTCTGATATCTCGCTGCGTGGTGCCAGAGAAGGCACCTGCATTGTCCCCCCATCGCAACTTGCCGACACAACAGGCCTCTTCACCTCTTCATGGATATAATCGACAGCACCCTCTGCCTGTGCCACCACTGCCCCACCAGTCACAAGAATCTCAACAGCAGCTGCGGCCTTGGTCTCTCCAACACCGTGTTCAGTTGAGGCAGTGGGGCAGTCTGGTGGTGACCCCAGAACACAGACCTTGCTTGGAAGGTCCAAAGCTGTAGCATTAGAGTCACAAATCACACTGCGGCGGAAGAAACGGTGCTCTCCTTTCAGCTGTTCTCGTTCCATGGTGTGATGGCGGCGCCGGACTTCGGGACCGATACGTTCGCCTAACATTGTGTCTGAACTCGAACTGTTGGTGTTCTTAGACGGGGGCGAGAGGAACTTGACCATTTTGTCTTCAAGGATTTCAGACATATCTTCACCCACTCTGAGTGAGCAGACATTCAAAGACTAAATTGCATCCATACACCCACACAAAGGTAAGAGAAAAAGACTGATAGGCTTCTTTCAGATTCCTCTCCCTCCAAAACAGTAGCTCAGATAAAGTCAATGCTCTTACAAACCAGCGGGTTTCTGGAAAGCACTCTGAGGGTACTGTGAATGAAGTAGGATAGGATCCGTTCATAGACTAGTACAAACTGATAACACACAAGGCCTTTCAAACTGAGGTCACCCATTGTCTGTGGAACTACAGGCAGCGTTTGTGCAACATAAGAGGTGATCCGAGATGGCAGATCAACTGCCTGCTGTAAAATTTGATGAACACTTTCAAGTCACAGGTTGTATGGGGTGTCAAGTACAACCCAAGTTTCCTTGTCACTGTAACAAAAGCAAAAATTATTTCAATGAAATGCCCAAAATAAAGTAAATGATACATATTTACACACACAAGTGAAATCTGCCTAGAAACTACTTAAAGACAAAAGCGTGACCAACATTCATGTACATTTTGTGAAAGTAGGGCACAGGACAGGAAACTACTAACTCCTTTATAAGTAAAGAAAAGTCCTTCATTTGCAAAATAAACCACCATAACTGTACTACAATGAGTTACAAGATGGCAAAGGTCAACACAGGCATGTGCTTCCCCACCTGTCAAATAAGCCATGTGAATCAGCCGGTAGGCCAACGCAACAGCTCAGACACATTCTGTCGACAGATTTGCTGGCTTAGTACCTAGCTTTAACCTTTATTTAAAGCCAGTCACCTTAAACTGTAATAAAACCAGTGTGTCATATCGACTTACTAGGTATGACATAAATCGGTTGGCTATAAATTACTCATCATGCTTTGGCAAGTCCAGTCAAATCAGAAAGCTACGTAGCACCTTTTAATGTACGACAGAGATAACGACAAGTACAAGACATTTAATTATCCACCAACCGCAAAGTAACATTATAGGGTTAACAGACCAAAACTTTTACATATCAGTGTCCTACTTTCTTCATACTCCCTACAGCACTATTCCTGCCTCCTTAGTCACGGGCCTCTCAGAGCGAGCTGACTAGGTTCATTTCACACCGGTTTGACTTTACATAGGTCTCATACAAAAACACAGCAGTTTACACGCACGTTCAGGTTAAGAGAAATGTATTATACAAAACATTCAAGAATTATAGTGTAAATAGCCAAACATTCATTACTACACTTAATTACTGACTGAACAATACTCGTCGATGCGTCTTAAAACACGTCTCTTCAGTGTTTTAGAATAAGATACGCCACTATTAGTCCCACAGGTGGGATATTTACGATGTTACGGCAGCAATGAGGAAGAGAATACATAAAGAAGAATCAGCATAACCAACAGAATAAAAACGATTAAAACTACCACTACTTTATTATTTTAATTTTCATAATTTGTTGTAAGGTACTCCGAGTTGCGTCTCATTCATAAACTGCGCTATATAAAGCGGCTTCTTATTATTAACACGCAGTTTACGTTTATAATCAATTCTTTTAGCTATGAAAACATGAAAATATAAGCTGTAACGTCGCAGTTTTCGAACAACGACCTGCATTCTTGCCTTCGCTCCCTCCGGCAGCCTGACTGTGCTCCTATAGGCTGGCTACGTCCAGCTAGCACTTCAGCTAGCTAGCTTTAACACATTATTCTTGGACCAAGGCCACCTGGGCAGCTTCTGCGCACTAATTATGTTATCTTCTGAATTATGAGAGGAATGAAAACAAATAACTATAAAGCACAGTAAGACCATACACAGACATTTTTAAAAAGGTAAATTTTTCAAAAGACGAACCGTCGTCATCTTTAATTTCGTCCTGGTTGGAGAGAAGAGATTCGTGTTGAAATACGAAGCTCTAACAAGGTGTCTGGGGTTTGAGTCGTCTGCTTAAGGTGTCTAGTTCGTAAAAAAGGTAAATCCTGAAAATTATTAAAAACAAGAGAAAATGCAGAATTGGTCCAGTCCAGTTGCTTGGAGAGACAAAGTTCGAACGTCGGCACGCGTTCCTTCCGCGCTCGCAACAGATCTCGCGAGAACTCACTGCTCCTTTTGTTTTAGCTTCTCCTCCTTCAGCCCTTAGTCTCCTTCTTCTGCCTATTTTCGGTGGGTTTTAGTTGCAAGCTGGGCTTCTCGTTTGTGGTAGGTCCAAAAAAGGGCCATTGCGTACCATCCTAAGACGTTCAAGACGACGAAATGTCGCTTTTAAGATGCAAAACCGCTTTTGTTTATGCCCCCGACGTTGGCATCCATTAATCCGTCCTTCATCCGACTCCCAGATATATAGATCCCTAACTGTCGTTTCATAGAATGTCCGTGTAAAAATGCCTCAACCAGCTCCTCGGAATTGGACGCAGCATCCACCGAGCCAATCTGCATGCTCCCCTCCTCTCCAGCCCAAATAAAACAACCTCAATAACCTCAGTCACCCCAGTCCTCCCCCTACTGGAAGAACAGGCCCCTCACAGAAAGCAGAGACCAACACAATGTGGACAAAAGTATTGGGACAAATCTGTTTTTCAGACTTCGTGGTATGACCCTTACATCCAGAGAAGTCTTAATGTTTCAGAATACAAAGAAAGTGTGGACAACACCATGATTCCAACTTTTTCTATTCCAGGATGACTGTGCCACAGTGCACAAAGCAAGCTCCACGAAAACATGGTTGGACGAGTTCATATGACCTCATAAATGCTTTACTGAATGAATTGGCAAAAATTCCCACAGAAACCCACTCCAAAATCTTGTGGAAAGCCTTCAGAGAAGAGTGGAAGCTAAGCTACAAAGGGGGATCCAACTCCAGATTAAAGACCACATATTTCAATTATATCTTAAAGTCCCTGTCCCAATACCGGTCCATATTTAAACCTTTAAACAATGTGTAATGTAGAAGTGTCTTATATCATTTTTTTGTGGAAAATATAAAGCTTAAAAGACATGTAGACATGCCTGACCATTATACCAACAGGGACTTTAATGACACTGTATTTAAATACATAGATATGGGGATGGTCCCCAGTATATATTAACTTAAAATGTCCCTTGCTCTGAAACTGTAATGATGATTATTTATTTATTTATTTTTTTAATAGAAAAATGCAAATGTGCAAAATGACTTGTTATTATTATACAACTATGCCATGTTTGCCATATATATATTTTTTGAGAATATTCGTATATCTTTTTTTGAGAAAATGTATGTAAATCTGTACATTTTTACCTGTAGCTGCTTCAGTAGGAGGAGTGTGGCAGTGGGAATGGTATAGCCATACTACCAGGAGCTGGTATAGCCATACTACCAGGAGGCTTTCAAAAATGTAATGGGTGATGGAGTGTGGCGGGCCTGTTCCCCAGTAGCACGTTGAGATGACCAGCACACAAAACAAGGTTAGAGATATGTTTGGTGTGGATGAACTTAACTCAGCCACATCCAACACCTTTGGGATGAACTGGAATGAAGATTGTGAGCCAGACCTTCTCATCCAACATCAGTGCCTGGCTTCATAAATGCTCTACAGAACAAATGGGCACAAATTCTCACAGAAACTCCAAAATCTTGTAGAATGCCTTTCAGGAAGAGTGGAAGCTGTTATAGCTGGAAAGGGGGGACCAAGTCCATATTAAAGTTTATGGATATAAATACAATGCCAAGTCCCTTTTTAAACACTAGATTGAATAGGCATAAAATACATACCCAGAGGAGAGTAGCAGTCCTAAAGTGGCTCTGTATTTGATTTACATTCTCTTTCTGCTATAGATTTTTGTATTTATTTGTCTATAGTCTTTTTATTTATTTGTGTTCATCTAATTACTGTTTTGAGCTTTGTCCATTTCTATATCCATGATCCATATTTAAACAATATGTACACTATATGGACAAAAGTATTATGATGCCTGACCATTACACCAACAGGGACTTTAATGATGTTGCCCTCAAATACATTAAGGTTTATGTTAAATACTTTAATATGGAGTTCTTCCCTATTTTCAGCTTTCACAGCTTCCACCCTTCATGGAAGACTTTCCACGAGATGAAAATTATGAGCTCAGACACTGATGTTGGATGAGAAGAACTCCCAACCTCATTTCCAGTTAATTCCAAAGGTGTTGGATGGGGTTGAAGTCATGAATATAAAAGGATCTTCCCAAAACTACGTCCACAAAGTTAGAAGCATGACGTTGTCAAACATGCTTTGGTACGCTGAAGCATTACGAACCACTTTCACTGGAAGTAAGGAGCCTAAACCAAACCCTTTTGTCTATACAGTGTCTGATGCTCAATGAGAACATCCTGCCCTGTGTTTCTGTGAGAGTGCGTGTGAACCTTCTCTCCTACAGTATGGCGCTCTGAGATGCGCGTGCACGAGAATCGGGAGCGCGCGAGGCTGCGTGGGCGTGACGTCACCCGAGCCTTCCAGCCTTGGCAGGAGGATGGAGGTGGTGATGTCTGCAAATTGGGGGAAAAAAACGATGAAACAATGTAAAGCAAAATAGGCGCGTATTTCTTCTTCTCTTTATTATTATTATTTTTTTTAATCGGACATTATTTGCACAAGCAGCTGCAGGAGCCGTTTCGCTTTGAGCAAACGGAATAAAAAGCCACAGATGGTAAGTCGTTTTTTTGCCAATCCTCCTTAACATTGCGATGAATAAAATAGACACGCATCCCACGTCGAGGGGATATCGATCTCTAATGCAAACGTGCATCGTCGTTTGATTAATCTAGTTTTTACGAAGTGCTCATATAAAGAGGTGTGTGTGTGTGTGTATGATGTGAGAGCAGTGCGATGGAGGACCAGGGCAGGGGGATACTCGTTGAACCATTGCAGCTAGGCTGTAAAGGCGAGATTAGGATGAAAAACGTTGAAAATGCAAAAGCTGACCATGTCCTTGGCTATTTTAAAGGGATCCCTGTGGACTTCTCCTTCTCTGTTACGATCGTCCTGCTTATTAAATGCTTGGGAGTGTGAATGCTCAGACGCCCGGAGTGTGAATGTGGTGTAACCCCACCTTTTCTCCTCTACATAATCTTCATTTGGTGGTTTATAGATGTGTGTCAAGGATTGTGTTTCCTGTGACCTAAAAATGGAGATTGATACTTTCATGTCATTTATGAAAAACTGAATAATATTTAAAAGAAGGGTCACTGCTGATGCTGCTGCTGATAAAGATGCTGATGCTGACAGTATTGGTTTAAATGGTTATTACAGTTTAGGCCTATTCATTGTAATAGCAGTGTTACTATAGGGTTTAGAGATCTGTATTTGAAATCATTCCTTTCTCCGATCAGAGGACGAATGCCAGCTGGAGCGCAGGTGTGGGATCTTTTTTTCTCAGTGACCCATATGACAGCGTGTGACCCGTGTCCTTTGAGAGAGGCAGTGCCGTCAAGCATGCTCCAGAGATAACTAAGAGCATTCTGTTATTCTAAGGCTTTCCTTTTTGTTCTTTCTTTATCATGCAGGTCACATTAGGTGTTCCACGTTAATCACAGAGAGTCACGGACAGTCCGTCCTTTCCCTGGTGGAGGAAAGCTGTCAGCCTAGTGTGGACAGAAAAGCAAGAGGCACGCCTTTACGTGTGACTAGAATGATGGTCTGTTAAAAGCTGCTAGTCTGTGTGTTGTGTTAGAATTTGGTTCTCCGCCACCCTGAAGCCTGTCAAAATGTACGGCAGCTCTCGCTCAGTGAGCAAAATGGATGGCAATCACGGTGGGAGCCGGGGAAATCAGGGCAACTCGGGGCGCTCTCCCCGGCTGCCACGCTCGCCCCGTATGGGCCACCGCCGCACCAACAGCATGGGGGGCAGCGGGGGCGGGCCTGGAGGTTCTGGAGGCAAGACCCTCTCCATGGAGAACATCCAGTCCCTAAATGCTGCCTACGCCACATCCGGCCCCATGTACATGAGTGATAACGAGGTGGCCCTTGCCACGTCCTCTGACATCCCCAAGAGCGGTGTAGCCACAGGGCGTTTTGGTGGCAGCATCCCCTACGGAGTGCGTGGGACGGTCATGGGCAGCACGCCCGACATGGCCATGGTGCCAGCCGTGTCCACCGACTCCATGGGTTTCGGAAACGAACTCCACACTGCTTCCACCGTACCACATTCATTGCGCCAGGCCCGGGACAACACCATCATGGAGCTCCAGGCGCAGCTGAAGGAGATGCTGAGGGAAAACGAGCTCATGAGGAAGGAGGTGGAGGTGAAGGAGAGCAAGCTCAGCTCATCCATGAGCTCCATCAAGACTTTCTGGAGCCCTGAGCTGAAGAAGGAGCGAGCACTGCGCAAGGATGAGGCCTCAAAGGTGGCTGTATGGAAGGAGCAGTATCGTGCTGTGCAGGAGGAGACTCAGGTGAGAATGTCCATGCCTACAAAAAAATTCTTACACATACATATAAATAGAACACCACAGGATATGCTACATAACATTACATTAAATTACACACACACATAGATTACTTCTGTAATATATACATATATATATTATACAGTAAACCCCCGCTTATTGTGCGGTTATGTTCCAAGAGCGCCCATGAATAGTGAAAAACCGCAAATATGTGATGTGGTAACAAATACCTAAAAATGGCTGTTTTTCTAGTGTAAACCCTAAATATGCTGCCAAAACACTATAATGTCAACTCAGCTTCATACATTACCCTTAAAGAAGATGTAAAGATAAACCTATATTCGTACTGTACTGTTTTCACTGAACTGCTTTCGCAGTACTAGAATGAAAAATACCAATGTTATCCCAGTATATACTGTACTGTAATTCATGCATGCGTGTTTTCTTTGGTATAACAGGGTAATTACAGTAATAAATTAATTTATAGTTATATAAATACAGGGCTTTAAGAACAAAATGAAAAACACAAGAACACTTGAGACGCTCCACAGGGAAATTCTGGACTGCATCTGTCAGAGATGCATCACAGGGCAGGAGCCAATAAGCGGCAAGGAGAAATAAATAACGTTCTCGAATATTTGAGCGCGGTGCTGAACAGCGCAAACATAAACAACCAGCACGAGGGGACGTGACACGGACGAGGGAAAAATCCGCAAGAGACTAAAGTCGCGGTTTACTATTTATATATATATATATATATGGTAGTATGTGTGTGCATATATATATATATATATATATATATATATGAGAGTATATATTTGTGTATATATATATATAAAGGTTTGTACAAGCGTGTGTGTGTGTGTGTGTGTGTGTGTGTGTAAAAGTCTCACTGATATATTTTTTGGTTGATCAGATTAAAATTACATTTTTGAGCTAGCCCTGGTAGCTCATACCAGATTCCTTACAGTTACTGTCATGGTTCGTCACATACCATTTCACTGATAAAATTATTCTTTTCTGTAATCAGAACTTTACATTAGTAATCAGAATCTCACCTACATTAGTGAGTTTTAATTACATCATCTGTCACCAGCGGGTGAGGAAAAAAAAAAAAATCACATTAAAAAAATCATATCATTCCACTGTCACCTTTCAAGTGTAAGTCTTCAAGTCTTTCTGACCTTACTAATGCTCTCGCATCTGCAAACAAATCCTCACAATAAAGTTCTGACCTCTACTCTTAAGGCTTCTCAGAAGAGTAGAGGCTGTTACTGCAGTAAAAGGGGGACAAACTCCCTATAATAAAACGGGTCGCTTCATTTTATTTCTGATTGGAAATGCCACATTCAGAGCTATAAAAACACTCAATATACTCCCCCTCTGACCACCTCACAAGAACTGAATTCTGTATTAATGCCCCAAGTCACTAAAAACCACTGTGCTGTGAATGGAATGGTCTTTTACTATCCCACTGCTTGCATGGACCCCTGAGTGAACTGACAGATGAACTGATTACATTGTTTTCTTAACTAGAGCTAGGCTGATCATCAATTTAAGAGGCTAAATTACTCCTCCATCAGTACCACAGACTTTGAATTAGACAGTACAAATGTCTAAGATACTTCAGTTCTGTTTTTTAGTTCTAAAAACAGCTTATACATGATAAAACTGTAAAAAAGCCTCCTGTGGCTTATTATTGTATTATTATTACCCTGGATTTCAGAAGAAGCCCTGGATTAGTAAATGTCAGCAAACCTCTGGCCATGCAGTATATCATTCTGCAAAGCACACTTTAAATAAAATGATTTTTAAATCATTGACTACTTAAAACAACTGACCACATAAAATGGCATCATCCAATATTATCAGTATAAAAATGTTTAGCTTCTTTAAATTAGCCTTGGTGGTTAAAGGAATTCTCCCTTATTTGTGTGTATCCTTATGTGCTTGCCTTTGTTGTGTCTTTGGTTTAACTTGTGATAAGTGCGTGGGTGTGTGAAAGTGTAGCTCCTTTTCTATTAAGTGGTAGTAAGATGCTGCTTGAGTTATCCTCTTATGTGTTATAATTGTGGTTTGGAGATTAAAGGCTGTATTAGTTTAATGGCTGCATAAGCCATCACATATATCCTATGCTGGTTCTGACCATGGGGACGTAGGCATGAGGTTGCACTAAGAGGGAATTACATTCCGATGGCTAGGAGTTTGGCAAACAGATTTGCATAATAAAAAAACTTTAAGATGTGGGGTTTAGGACACAGCAGCTGATATCGTTTGGTTATTGCAGAACATAATGACAATAAAATGGGCAAAATACTGTACGGAACCCTCCAAAAACAATCAACCATGTGTTGCCCTTTAAATCTTTTGTTATTTTGAAATAACTGTTTTCATGATAGTACTAATATAAATGGATTTACGCATATCCTCCTATTGATTTGTGTCAATGCCTCCCAGAAATCTGGACTCCTTTAATCAATTTATGATCCTAAATGTAACCCCAATGCTTCCAATACCCCCTTGACTACAGATGATCGTTTTAAAGCATATATAAATAATCTAAATAAAGTGTGTCTAACTTTACATTCATCAAAATAAAGTGTATCTGGCTTTTTGTGTATCTGACTGATTGTCTGACTGTTCTATATGCAACTTTTGACTGGAACTGAGAGCGAGCAGTCAGAAGAGACAAAAATACCACATCCCCAGTGTTACATATGGTGGAGTATCTGTGATCCTCTGGGGTTGTTTTCCTTCCAGAAACTTGGGAACCTTATTAGAGTACACAGAATCATGGGCTTCATGAAGTTATAGGAGAGTAAAATTCTGGCTCTTCTCCCAAAAAGCTACACCCAGGTTGATGTTGGATCTTTCAGCAGGACCGCTATCTCAAACATATATCCATACCCAAAAATGGTCCATTGACCTCATGGAGCTTTTGACATGGCTATCTAAGCCCCCCTGACCTAAACCCCTTTGAGAACATGTATGTTAAGCTGAGGAGGAGTGCTCAGCACAAAGAACTGGAGGGTCTGGAGAGATTCTGTATTGAGGAACTGTCTCAGATCTCCCTGTGTTCTCCAGTCCAGACATTATAGAAGAGTTGTGCAGAGGTTAGATTTTCCCAGACGAAATATACCCAGATGAAATATACTATAATTTTGTGAGGTTGAGCAAATCAACCCCAAATACATTTTTAGGACATTTTCTTTTACCAAGGGTGCTAATAACACACATATATACGATACAGAATGTTCCATACATCTCCAATGCCCTAAACGCAACACTGTGTTCCACAATATTGTCACATTATGGTCACATCCTCAGTTTCCATTATTCTCATTTTAGTTGCATTGCTCTGAACGTACTGAAGGCTAACCTGGGTTCCCTTAATAGTATTGAATAAATGTGACCCAGTGCCAACATTTCAAATCGATGTTCTCTGCATTTAATTTAATTTACTGTATTTGTATTTGTACTGTATTTGTGATTGAGAAATAAATGTTATATAAAACGAGTCCCAGTTTCTAAACTTTATAACATTGTCAGAATAGTTGTGGTCCTGATATTTTCTGTCAGTTCTTTCAACTGCAACTCATTAGCCTGGATTACTGTATATACTTTTTTATATATATATATATATATATATATTTAGCTTTTATTTCTTTGAGATCACAAATACAGCAAACTAAATTAAATGAAGAGAATAGAAATTTGAAATGTTGGTACTGGACCACAGCTGCTCACTACTATTGAGTGAAGACACTTTAGCCTTCAGTGCTTTCAGAGCAATTCATCTCAAAAGAGAATGTTGAAAACATCTGTCCTGTGCTGTTTATTTGTTCCAACCAGTTATCTCTTGATGCCATCATGATTCCTATGTTACTGTGTGCATCGCTTCCAATAAGAACATTATACTAATACCGCTCTATTGTAAGCTCACCGGACAACAAATTAGCAACATAATTTCTTCTCTTGGTCGCATTTTCCCTCGCTTTAATAACAGTATCAGTCCTGTAAGAGAGAGATTACACCAGTCTCTTGACATTCCACATCCTTAGTAGGAAATTTGGTCCTTATTTGGCCACTTTGTCAACTGGGAATTACGAATAAGGTCTGGTGTTTTCGCTGGTCAGTCTAAGTGTCCCAGTGTTCCATCATGTCTGTTGAAGCTGTCACTTGCTGATTTGGACCCACGCACCCAACAGTTGCCATGCCGGAAAGTGAAAATGTCAGTGATGGGTTCTGCTTGGACTTGAAGCACAAAGTGAGTGAAAGAGTGACCAAGAACTGGTGTAATCCTTATCTAACAGAACCGGCACCAATTGCTACAGAAGAAATGATGCATGTGATAATTTTTTTGTCTGATGAGCTTATTGATGTAGAGAAAGAATTTAGTAAGCAGTGCTCATTGTTAGTCAAATATGACATTTTTATCATTTTATAAATTGTTGTTCCTTATTTGTTCTGTAGCCAACAGAAGCCAAAGAAAGAATCACTTATAAAGAATACGTTCCACATTTAATTATTTTTAAAATGGTAATCAAGTAAGATTATACGTCCATTAAATATATGTATATGCTCAATGATTATACATAATACACTTATATTTAATCACAGATAGATGGTCCAATATGTTTTAGGGGCTTGCTGGACATTTTGATAAATGAGCAATTTGTAGTCCTCGTAATACTTATGATTTTTATGAGGTTATTATTGTCAGAGATGTATTTCATTTTAGTTTTCCAGACCTTTCGTTTGGGCGATTGTCTCGGTTGTTTTGAAACCTCAGACCACTGTTTGCGAAAATGTGCCAAGTCTACCGACGGGGAGTCAAACTCTGCAGAAAGCTGTCCTCCGCTGTGAAATGACGGTAATGGGCTAGTCCTAAAATGGCCATTTTGCTCCTGCTGACTTTAGCCTGCTGATGAGCTGAAGCTGAAGAGCTGCCTACACACCAGTGTGTGAATCTGCCTTAATGTCTCAGTGCATCTTCACACATCTTTCCTGCTAATTGAAGTCGGCCGTTTGCAGATTTTCTTTTTTTTTGCAGTTATTCCTGAACGCCTGTCAGGTTAATTGCCTTCGCAGGAAGACGGGTTTCTGTGGTTGGGCTGTTGTCATAATCCAACCACCCTCCCACACTGAAGTACCCAGACCCCTCTCATTTCAGTGATTAGCCTCAAACTGTGATTCACAGCAACGTGGCTGTCCTGTCACATACAAGGATGAAGGGCTATAGCGTAGTGAGCTAATGATGGCTGTGTAATTCGGCGTAATGGGTATTGTCATGCTACTTATGTTACCCAGTTGTGGTTAAAATTGCACAGGACTGGTCCGAGACATTATGAGCGAGCGTTGATTAGTAGGCCGTGCCGTGTGATAACACGTGGTAAACGCCAGCGTGCTTATTTAAGCTTAATTAGACCTTACAGTCCAATATCCTGCAAACCCAGTGTGTATGTGATTAAGTAATTGCTTGGTAGCTGCTGTTTGCTTTCTGTTCAGCAGCTGTTGAGAATTCTGGAGGTTTTATTGAAGATAATGTGAATATCAGCCAGTTCGGTGGCCAGGGATGCATTGCAATTTTTTTTTGTCCAAAACCGAAACACAAAGAAATTATTATACCATTTTTTAAAATATTGTCGATATAGCTGGGACTGTCTTACCTCACAAAGTCAGGCATTGCAATTGCATAAATTAATATTCATGGTTAAAAGAATAAATCTACAAAACTATGGAAATATTTATTTAGCATTCAAACAATGCACAATAAAATATAATAATAATAATAATAATAATAATAATTATTATTATTATTATTATTATTATTATTATAATAATCATAATAATAATAATTATAATAATAATAAGTTACATTTATATAGCGCCTCTCACAAACCCAAGGTTGCTTTACATAGAGTGCAGGAAAAATAATGAAATAAAATGTTTTACTTGGCCCCACTCATGAATAACCTAAAAGCAAGATAGCTGAAATATTATACAATTAAATATCTTCTCTCATAAAACTAGTGAATTCAAGTGCATTTTGAATGTAACAAAGTACATTCAGAACATGTAATAAAGTACATTCAGAACAAGTGCTTTAAAAACTGTTGAAATATATAACTATATAACTATTATTCTGTGTAGGCCTATAACAAAATAGTGTACTAAAACAAAGACTGGCACAGCCCATATATTAACTGTAATCACTTGAAAACTTTCTTGCCTTTTATAAAAATGTCCGCCACAGATGGAGTGGGTGTGCCGGAAGGGTCTTGCCAATTCTGTGCTCGATTGGGATGTTTTGATTTTATATGACAAATTAATCCCGACATTGTGAAAGTGTTTGTGGATGCACCTCCACTAGAATTTTTGGCATACCACGCTTGACTATAATCTAGTCAGGCGCATGCAGATTGCAGTTGTTGATTGCGCCATCACTGTTTCGGTGGCGTTAAAAAAAAATCACTTTTTGTCATTTTTGGGTGGCCAAATATTCGGTGTATCACTAGCATTAAAA
Source organism: Brachypetersius gabonensis (assembly GCA_037577145.1). Lineage (NCBI taxonomy): Eukaryota > Metazoa > Chordata > Actinopteri > Characiformes > Alestidae > Brachypetersius > Brachypetersius gabonensis. Next base: position 9,275,105 of record JBBJLR010000034.1, read on the forward strand.
CATGTTTTTAAAATGCATATAAGTGAGTGTGTTTATTGTTCTCTGTTTATTACTGTAAAAAAAACGTAACTCATTTTTTGAGGTATTGAGAAAGACATACTTCCTGCATTAAGGGAGCTTCATATAATGATTCCAAACTTTGTCTTGTAGAGAGACCCGGTTCTCAGCTCTCTTGTAGAAGTGGGAATTCTCCGGTGTGTGTTGTAAATAAAGCAGGCTTTCCAGATGGCCCACATGGGGGCTCCATCCTCCCTCCACTCTGCCTTGCTAAACTACAGACATCCCGCATCTGCCATCACCACCTACATCTATCCAGCTTCTGGGAACACAACTCTCAGATATTTCTTTATTCTCACCAAGAGGGACAAAGACTTGTCAAACATGGAAAAACACACACACTGTGTAGGATCTCTGTATACACACCATCTATAACTGGGGGATTTAGTATAAGTCAGATAACCCATTATTCAGTTTTCTGTTCAGCCTCAAAAGAACAAAAACTACTGGGAGTATGTAGTACAAACTTCATCAAAATATTTAATTGATAACCCTTTAATAGTCTCACAAAAGGGGAATTTGCAGACTTTGGCACCAGAGTTAGGGGATAACAAAATGATAATAATACTCATAATAATAACAACAATAATAATAACTACATTGGATTTCTGTGAAAAAGTCCAGGAATAGCAAGATAACAAAAACAACAACAATAATAGTAATACAGTAAGCCCCCAGTTTTATCCTCCGCCTTGTGGCAATAAATAAATAAATATTTATGGTTTCACACAAGGGGCCATTTTTAGGCATTCTTTTTATCAAAACAGAACAATGCGATTTTTCACGATACGTGGGTGCTCCCCATAACCCCCGTGAAAAGCGGGGGAATAATGTAATAATGATAAATAATAATTACTGATCTTCAGTGCCACTGATAGAAACTATAATGAAAATGTGAAAATGATACTAATAATGACACAAATTAAAAACTAATAATCTTTCTATCTTAAGACCACACAATCTTCCACTTCATACCCAAAAAAATTTGTAAAAGTTATCGGTTCATAATTTCTGGAATTTCTACACATTGCTATTCATCACTGACAGATATGATTGGTATTAAATGCTATGGCTGTTATTAATGTTACTAAAAAGCATGGCTTCAATTTCTTCATGTGATAATCATGCTCCTTACTGCCTGGGGACTGAGCTTCCCAGCTTGCTTAGGAGTTTTTTTAGTTTCTAATAATTCTCTCTTTTCATCCACCGTTCTCATTACATCAAGATTTTTATGGTGTAACATTTTTTGTCCTTTTTATTCTGATTCTGATTAAAATATGTGATGTTTTTGTCATCCGGTTTACCAGTGCAGCCTTTATTGCTGTAATAAAAGTGAGCAATATTGCCAGCTCTGCAGTCATTGGCATAAGAACATCCATCAAAATCCTAATGAAAGTGTAGTTTTCCTCATTTCAAGGCTGGTTGTTTGGTGGTTGGTGTCAGTAACATAATTTTGGTTATCTTATGACTTTAAATGGATATTTATCAGTGGAATTCCCATTGCTGATAAATATTTTGCCTAGTGTTTAGGTCCTGCCTGTTTACTCAGATCACACTATTATTAATTAACAAAGAGGCAGTACACCCTGATAATTCCAATCTGTCTTGACCCCAACAGCACCTGCAGACCACCGTGCAGGCCCTGCAGGCTGAGCTGCGCATCCAGCGGGATCTGAACCAGCTCCTCCAGCCTCCAGGCGAGCCGCTGGCATGCGAACCAGGTGAGGAGCAGGAGCGGCAGGCACGGGAGCTTTTCCTGCTGCGCCACACGCTGGAGGAGATGGAACTACGGCTGGAGACCCAGCGGCAGACGCTGGCCGCCCGCGATGACTCTGTCAAAAAGCTGCTGGAGATGTTGCACAGCAAAGGGCCGTCCACCAAAGCCACTGAGGAGGACCACGAACTCACGTGCCGCCTGGCTGATGCCGAGATGCATGCACATCACCTGGAGAACCTGTTGGAGCAGCGTGATAAGGAAATGGTTGCTTTGCGAGAAGTGAGTACTCGATGCATTCCTGTAAGTACAAAATGAAAGCATCCAAATAAACCATCCAAAGACCTAAAAAGAGATAAGATAAAATAAGATAAAATAAGATAAGACAAGATAAAATAAGATAAGATAAGATAAGACAAGATAAAATAAGATAAGATAAGAAAACCCTTTATTAGTGCCATGGGAGGGAAATTTGCACTGTTACAACAGCAAAGTGGACAGAACAAAATAAGCAAGTAGAAGCAGCATAAACTATAAAAATCGTGGAGCACATTAATATAATATAAAAAGAACTGTACACTATATATGTGTGTATGTATGCATGTACACAGCAGCTCTAGACCTGCAGTATCAGCACATAACTGCACCCATTAGCAACTTGTTTGGGAACTTGTAGAATGTGTAATATGATGCCAGTTTCACTTTTGGTCTTGGTATCTTTGACCCTGTTTATTTACCCAGACTGGCTAGCAAAATATAAATAAATAAATAAATGTAGAAAACAGTATGTCTTGGAGCCTTGATCATTGGTATCTTTGCAGGGAAACAATGAAGAAAGAAATTGGGTTTATTATGCAGGATGTTATCGTAACTAGTATTTTGTTATGCAAAAAAAGTAATCTTAGGTAGGCACCTAGCTAAATGCTAAATATGTTAAATATTTTGACACATTATCAAGGGAGCACAAGTAAACCCTAACCCCTATGAGGGGCAGAACCAAAACCTGAGTATATCCTGAAACTGGCTCTTGACATCTGCTTGTGGGTGATGTTTTCTTGGGAGTGCTCATGCAAATTTTCTTGTGAACAGTGATGGCAATTTTGAGAGCAAAAACAGGCCAAAAAAGAAAACAAGGCTTTAATAAGCTAGAGGAGAACAAAGTGTAAGCTGGAATTCTCCTCATGTGAAACATATCACTCTCATCCTGTGAAACAAACAGTAAATGCATTAGAAATAGATTGCAGGGGCTATTGTTTGCTCTCGCAGTGCTTCGTGATGCTCATGACTCTAGCTGAGCAATAGTGTGTTGAGCCAAATCTGAAGCGCAGGCACAGTTCTCCCTGAAGGTTTGATGACACATCTGAAAGCTCTATTTCTAGCTGTGGTGTGAACAAAGTGCCAAGCATGTGCCTCCTTTTCCAGGAGCTGCATCGCCGCCTCGAAGGGACGCCAGAGTCTACAAAAACCAAAGCTCTGCAAACCGTCATAGAGATGAAGGTATCACAGCGTGCCAAAAGCATATGCCTACTTGAACATCATTTAAGAAAAGTCATTGTTTGACTTCTTTTAGCTGAATTAAATATACTTAGGTTTTTAAATCTATACGAAGCTACACAATATATATTTTTGTAACTAAATATTTGTCTATATACCTATGTATATTTATTTTTTCATTGCATCTAGGGTCAGGCATCTTATATGTATAGCTTTAAGAATGTATTTACAGGGTGCATTCTTAGAAACACCTACTTTGCAGGTATTTAGTAAGATACCTGCAAATACCTGTAAGATACCTGTAGACTATCTCTTGCCACACACAGTTTGTGTTAGCCTTCCTCTAGACCATTATCAGTGGTCAGTTTCAGAGTGCAGAGCTGCTCTTGAGTGGATATTTTGGGAGGTGGACCGTCCCTTGTATTGACAGTGATGCATATTAAAACTCCAGCAGCACTGCACATAATGCCATGTTCGTGTCTTTCCTGTACTAAGAATAGTCCAGCACCCAAATAATAACTGGTTAGTGGTCCTATGGTAATAGACAGGGACTGCTAAAATTGTGCATTAACAAATATAAATTATACATTATAAAATGGGCTTATATTGGTAGGTGTTTCTGATAAAATGTCCAATGATTATCTGTGCAGTTGTTGTCACTTTGATGGCTCTGTAGATTAGATTAGCTGAAATGACGCTTAATGTTATAAAGAAAATGCCCATCTTTTTTTGTCTGTAGGATTCCCAGATCGGCTCTCTGGAGCGGGGCCTGAGGGAGCTGGAGGATCAGGTCATGATGCTGCGCTCCAGTAGCATGCTCAGCTGTGAGGAGAGACAAGAAGAGGTCAAGCAAATGGAGGTGTACCGCAACCATACCAAGTTCATGAAGAACAAGGTAGTGTATAGTTCCTGTCTGCTTTAAAATATGAGAGCTGAACTATTAACAGACATTCTGCATACAGTGCCGTGAAAAAGTATTTCAATTTCTTCTATTTTAGCATGTTTAACATACTTAACAAAATTATTTCAGATCTTCAAACTAAATTTCAAGCAAAACAGCTCAAATTAGCACAAAATAGACTTTTATATGATAAATGTATAAAGACATGATGGTAGTCAGCCATTTAGTCTTAAAGGACTTTTGCTCATTGCTGGAAAGGTTCTATTCAAGTGATGTTTAGAGTCAACAGGGCTGGCAGGCCTGGATGTGCTTTGTAACATTCATCTCAGTTATTAAATAATTTGTTGACCTGGCTGGCTATCAGCATGTCTTCATGTTTTATGCTTACTTGGATTGTTTTTGTTTGATCGGAGAGTTAGATGGAACCTCTAAAATAATGAAGTATGTTAAATATGTAAAAAACCAAAAATAATAAAGATGTTTTTTTCATGGCGCTGTGTGTAGAATAAGCACAAAATAGAGTTTTACGTGATAATTTCTTTAAGGCATGATGATAGTCAGCCAGTTAACCAAAGTACTTGATAATTGAAATCAATTTTACTAAGAACATCCAGGTTTGACTACTGCCAGCCCTGCTGAAATTAAATATCACTTAAATGGAACCTTTCCAGCATTGTGCAGTAGGCTAAAATTCCTCAACATGCAGAGCACTATTGAAATAAATTGGTCTGGAAATAGTTACGGGCCATTTTAAGGCTCTGGGACTCCAGCGAGCCATAGTGAGAGAGATTGTCTCTAAATGGAGAAAAGCTGGATCGCTGGAGAATTTCCCCTAAAGTAACGATTCATCCGCAAAGTCACGAAAGGACCCAGATGAAGTGCAGGCCTCGTTTGCCTCAGAGGAGGTCAGTGTTGATGATTCCACCTTTAGAGAGAGACTAAGGAAAAAATCCATAAAAGAGTTGCAAGGGGAAAACCACTACTAACCAAGAGGAACATAAAGTCTATGCCATTTAACCCTCAACGACAACAAAGTCTTTTAAAATAATGTTCTGTGGACTGATGAGTTGAAAGTTGAAAGTGGAACCTTTGGGAAGATGAACATCTGATTATATTTGCTGTGAAGCTAAGTGAGCATTCCACAATAAGAACATCATACCAGCAGTCAAACGTGGTGGTAGTGTGTTGATATGGAGATGGTTTGCTCCTTTAAAACCTGGGGACTCCATTGGAACCATGAAGCATTTGGTTGCAGATAAAAGTAACAACCAGTTATTAAATTCGGTTATAATTTTTTTGTGTGTTCTTCTTGTATTATATTACATTTGTATTATATCTCTGGAACCGTTTAGTGTGAATTTTATGCTTAAGTAGAGAAAATTAGCCAAATATTATTGCAAAATTTGCAACTTTTATATGGAACGTATCAGTGGTTTAAATGAATTTGAACATTTTAGATGGACCAGGTGAAGCAGGACCTGTCCAGGAAGGACACCCAACTCCTCGGCCTGCAGACTAAACTGGAGACTCTGACCAACCAGTTCTCTGATAGCAAACAGCACATTGAGGTGCTTAAAGAGTCCCTGACTGCCAAAGAGCAGCGTGCTGCCATCCTTCAAACAGAGGTAAGAAGCTGTTCAAAAGACTGGTGATTCTAATGCATATTTGTAGTGTTTGTGTGTGTGTGTTTGTTTGTGTGTGTGTGTGTGTGTACTTCTGTGCATATGTGTGTGTGTTTTGCTATTTTGTGTATTTTTTCATTTGGGTATTCAATGCATTAATAAATGAAAATCTTAATCGTACCAAAAAGAATCAAATGATATTTTGGCTAAATTTGAGATTTAATAGCATATTGATTCATAAATTATGTTTTTTAACTAGCAAGTTCTTTTACTTGTCTCATCTCTCAGGTGGACGCGTTGAGGTTGCGTCTTGAGGAGAAGGAGACACTATTAAATAAAAAGAGCAAGCAGATCCAGGACATGTCTGAGGAGAAGAGCACACTCAATGGAGAGATCCATGACCTCAAGGATATGCTGGACGTCAAAGAACGCAAGATTAACGTGCTGCAGAAAAAGGTAAAGAAGGACTTCATGCGTCGGTGTAGCCTGTGTTGATTGTTGGATCTCTTTCTTTTCATTTTATGTGAGTGGGAATATTTTTATATGGTTTTCCAGATCGAGAACCTCCAGGAACAGCTGAGGGACAAAGAAAAACAGATGGGCAGCCTGAGAGAAAGAGTGAAGTCTTTGCAGACTGACACCTCTAACACAGATACAGTTCTCACAACCCTGGAGGACTCACTGGCTGAGAAGGTGAGATCTGTGAACCAAGAGAGAGTCATGAAGATGATATTGGGTAGAAACAGAAAAAGGCTTGATCATATACCAATCCTATTTTGTAACGTATCTGTAACAAATCTATTTTGAAATATCACACACTCACACTGTGTGTTGTTCTGCTGCTAGCTGTGCGAGGTTGTAGAATGTTTGAGTATTTCATCCTTTAAACTTAAACTTACCTTAAGTGCTTCAAATAACGGCAGCTCATTTTAAAGCTTAGTTGCTTTATAAAAGAAAGATTGTATTGTCATCGGCTGACACTGAAGGTTGCAACATCGGTCTAGAAAAAAGAAAACAGAATTGTGCTTTTGGCTGCTTTTAGATTTCACAAGAATCTACTTTTTCCTTTTTTGCTACACAACCTCTAGAAATGCTCTTTAAGAATTGTTTTGTAAAAGCATTTATGTCATAACATTGAAACTTTGTATATGGTTTTATGGTAAATTTGCCAGTGATGGTCCAATCAATACTAGAATTTTCTCAATAATACCAATTGTAAGGAGCTAAAATGGCCAAATAAAATTGGGCAGTTTTCAAAAACATAACTACAATAGCTTTAGTTAAACAGTTTACAGTAAATTTTCTGATTTCAGCAGAAATGTAGAAAGTGACAGTTATATTAATATGAAAGTGATAAGAATATGTGTATAAAAATTGTATAAATGCAAAAAATTTAAAAAACCTAATGTCAGTTTTACCATAAGAGTTGGCCCCATAAACAGGTAAATAAATGAACTCTCAATGGGATTTTTTTCATTTAAGGAGACATTAGACATAATGCAAACTCATGTAAGGTAAAGTAAAGTGGTATTTTCCAGACTCCCGTATCCAGAGTGACTTAAAATCATTAGTTACAGGAACAGTCCCCCTGGAGCAAATGAAGGTTAAGTGCCTTACTCAAGTCGTATAAAAGTGGGGGGTTGAACCTGCATCTGTGTGGTCATCAGGTTCGCAGGCAAGTGTTTTACCTACTAGGCAATGAAAGTCTCCAATATTCAAACTTCATCTTTGCTGTTCACCATGTGATACAGGAGCGTATCATTGAGCGTCTGAAAGAGCAACGTGACCGGGAGGAGAGAGAGAAGTCTGAGGAGCTGGACAGCAGCAAGAAGGAGCTGAAAGAGCTGAAGGAGAAAGTGAGCTTACTGCAGGGAGACCTCTCAGAGCGAGAGGTGAGACATTGTGACCCCTGGTTCCAATCACCACCACTGTGAATTAATCCTGTACGCTTCAGTAAGCCTGTCCACTGTAAAGTCAGACCACTTACCAGAGAGACAGCCACTAGTGGTGGGAATGAATGAAGGCCCAACAGCATAATATTATCATAGTACTTGAGCCACAATACAACGCTAGCGCGATTTTAAAGTCAGTTTATAAGAGGTAAACAAGGTCATTGAAATTGGTTTAATGTGAACTGATCTGTTGCAGAGAAACAGAGTCAGAATTGCTCATCGCAGTGGTGATGGGAACCAGATGTCAGAAGAGTTTAATTCCTCTCAGTGATACATCACAGAAGGGTATCTTTACAGGATGTGAAGAAAACATTCTCAAATTAAAGCAACAGTACTTGTGGACCTTTCCTACTTGTCCATTCATTATGATATTTGAAATTGAACCCTTTAAATGGAACAAATATGAAAAAATGGAGATACTGATTATATGCTCATTGATTATATGCTCATATTATATGCTCAGCGAAGATTTGAAATGATTTGAGGAGCATACATATGTGATGACAATGTCAGTATAGCAGTCAGCTTAGGCTTCAGCTTCACAGCTGAGTTATGATCGGCCAACATAAAGTGTCATTTCTCCTGGATGCACGTTTAATTACTGTTGTGTTCTATGAACACAGGATTCCAGGACAGCAGGTCTGGATACTTAGGCATAAACTAAACTGTTATAAATTACTTGAGAGTTTTGACTGAATTATTTTTAACGTTAAACTAAACATACATTTACATTTACATTTACATTTACGGTATTTAGCTGACGCTTTTATCCAGAGCGACGTACAACAGTGCTTAAGAAGTC
>JBBJLR010000034.1:9283746-9308555 GCA_037577145.1 Brachypetersius gabonensis
TAGATGTATGATGGTGTGTGTGAAGGTGTGTAGATGAATGATGGTGTATGTGAAGGTGTGTAGATGTATGATGGTGTATGTGAAGGTGTGTAGATGAATGATGGTGTGTATGAAGATGTGTAAACTTCAGTCCCAAGTGGAAGAGTTCAGGTATCTCGTGGTTCTTGTTCACGAGTGAAGTTAGAGGGGATTGGGAGTTGGACAGACGGACTGGGGCAGCGTCTGCAGTCCTGTGGATGCTTAACCGGTTTGTTGTGGTGAAGAGAGGGCTGAACCAAAAGAAGTGGCTGGTGAGAGATAGGTCTGGGCATTTCCGCTGAGGTTGCCTCCCCTGTGACCTGGACCCGTATAAGCAGCAGCAGATGAATGGACTGATTGATGGATAAAAATGTTTAACAAGAAAGTTAGGTGGTTCTTTCAGGTATTAATATGAGTGTTTTGTATGTGCTCATGCTGCTAATATCTAAATGACCCATTCAGGCTCAAAGTGCTGCTGTGGAAGCACAGGCCAATTCCGAGCTCTCAGATCGCATCTCCTCGCTGGAGTCTGATGTGGCCAGGCACCGAGAGGAGTCTGCGAAGGCCCAGGCTGAAGTAGACCGCCTACTGGAGATCCTGCGCCAGATGGAGAATGAGAAGAATGATAAGGACAGGAAAATCAATGAGCTGGAGAGGTCAGCTGTCTCTGAGTCTGATTCCATTCAGCACGCGTTGCAATTCTTGTTACATGTTGCAGTCAAAACATTTTCATACCTTCGCCTGCTTTAACTACAGTGTGACAGCGTCATTGTCAAAACAGTTATCTGGCTTTTTTTGTTGAGTGGTGTTGCTTCTTTGACCAGTCCCTTTTGTGAGTTCTGTTTAATACCAATTTGAGTTTCTGCTCTCGCTGAGTGGCATTTGAATTTCTGCTTTTGTCTCCTTTCTTTTCACTTTTTCACCTGAAATTCTGCACCTAGTGTGGCTTCCAGGTTAGTAGACACAGTACTTGTATATTCTAACTGCCTACATTGATTACTCAGAGCTAGAATTCCAGCCTTGATCGAAAACACGCTTGTGGAAGAAACACTGCAGTTTAAATATATCGTCGCTGTCGGGCGGAAACCTCATGTCCGAAATGGCTGTTTTTCAGGAAACTCAAAAAATTATGTATATTCTAAATAAACAAATACAGTGACATCAAAATTGGTATAACATCTTAAGATATGATTATATAACTGTGTGTAAGGTTGTATTGCCAATATTTCTTAAACGGATTTACGTAGATTTTGACCGGCAAATATGGACATAGGAGTTCGTGCCATTATTGATTTTAGCGGCCGTGTTGCGTCTAAACAGAGCCTTTTGTACATTAGTTGGCTACCATTCATTGTATCAATATCAATTAACAGACTACTACACTTTATTAAAGCCTACAGCTTGTCTAACATGGTTGATTAGCCTTTGTTCACTCAAAACTTGGACCAATAAACATACAAACTTAACAGAAGCCTGATGGTTATAAGTAGGAAATGTTTAACCTGCAAACTTACCATTTGCTCACACTCCTCCTCTGCATCGACATCTCAGTCAAAATACTTTTCTTTAAAAATGCATTCGTGTTGTCATTATACTTTACTTGCAAGGAGATCATTTTGAAATACATCACTAAATGTCTTCTTCTAGCTACTAACTGGCTCAATAGTGCCATCTTCCTGAAAGGAATAAAAAACAGCAGCTAGTCTTAACTGAATAACTGAAGATTTTTTTTATTAATATAGTAAATAAAATAATAAATATTAAATTCACTTTATAATACACATCACAAGTAGTGTACAGGTATGAGATTGTACATAACCTCAGGAAAAATAATGATGTCGTAGCTTTTTGCTCTCTTATGGCTTCTGCTGCGCGACAAGGGGGTGGAGTTACAAGGGGGTGGAGTTACAAGGGGGTGGAGTTACAAGGGTTTGGCGACAGCTGTAGTGTCCAATGGAGGTAAGAGATTCAATCCCAAGCTATTTTCAACACTTTTCATTGGTTAATAATTTCAACATTTTACAGACTAATGAGGAGACTGACCAATAGTATCGATTTCTGAAAAAGTCCAAAAAGTGGAGTTACGAGGTTTCCGCCAGACAGCGAAGATATGTTGCTGTTTCTTTGCAAGCACATTTTCCCACTTTAGGGTAATGTGTAATGTTTATGATATTGTTACAGATTTGAGAAGCAAAACAGAACTTGTGTCGTAGTCCAGGACATGTGTGGTAAACCCTGAACTGCGCTACATTTCCCAAAAGCTCTGCTTCATGGGATCTGTTATACTGGGGAGAAGGCAAATCAGAATTAGAATCATACTCCACAGAGACATAAATAGAAGAACAAAATAAAATATAGTAAAATATATATAGTATCAAAACAGAAGTCAAAAGTAAACTCTCCAGAAATGCTTAGTACTAATACACCATTCTGTGTTCAAAATGATTGTCACGCTGCTCTGTTGTGAAGCTGTTGGAAAGTGCAGCGGTTGTGGGGAAAGCCTGTTGATCCCTTAGTGAGTGACAGTGTGAACCATTCCTCTGAAGTCTGTGACTCAGACTCAGTCTGCATCTTTCTGTTGCAGACAGATGAAGGAGCAGGGGAAGAAACCGTCTGCAAAGCACAGGGAGACGGCCGGCAAGGGCCGAAACACCAGCGACACCCAGCAACAGGTAAGAAGCAGCACAGAGAGCTCAACAAAAAGTTTTTTAGACTACACTGTATTGCACTAAATCAGTTGTATCAAAAAATGTTCATTGTTTGTGTACAGATTTTGCCCTGTTGTTCATTATGAAAGACTGATTATGGGATGCTGCATAAATGTGAATGTCTCCTGTATGCTGCATGGTGTGGTTAATGGCTCGTTTTGGACACATTGTGTTCTCCCTATCTCATGATCGTATCCTGTCAGTCTCAGGAGTCTCTGCGGCTGAAAGCAGAGCGGATCGAGGAGCTGGAGGAAGCGCTCAGAGAGAGTGTGCAGATGACGGCTGAGAGAGAGATGGTGCTGGCACAGGAGGAGGCAGCACGCACCCACCAGGAGAAACAGGTAAGTGTCAGTCATATACTAATTAGGATCAGCTAAAATCACACACAACCTCTTGAATTTGCTCACTGAACATTAGCGTTTTCTTTATGATTCAATCTTGCTTTAGTAAAGCAATAAACCATCTTACCAGAAGTTTTCCTATTTCTGATTCTGAAACTGTAGCAAGCTATACCTGTGTAATAGTGACTGTGTCATAATGAGCTATGTCATAGTGACAGTACCATGGTGAGCTATACTATAAGACCATAGTGAACTATATCATAGTGACTGCACCATGGTGAAGTCAAAGTGAACTTTATTGTCATTTCACCATATACAAGTATATAGGGAAACGAAATGGCGAGAGCTCTGAACTGTACCATAGTGACTGCACCATGGTGAACTATACCATAGTGACTATACCATGGTGAATTATAACGTAGCCACTGTACCGTGGTGAGCTATAACATAGAGATTGTACCATAGTGAACTATACTATAGTGACTGTACCATGGTGAACTATTCCAAAGCGACTGTACCATAGTGACTGTACCATGGTGAACTAATACATAGCGATTGTACCATAGTGAACTATACCATAGTGCAGGGCTATTCAACTTCAATAGCAACTGGGGGTTCGGGGACCACATAATTTGACGGGATTCCACAGTGGCCCAAATTTACCATCGGCCCGGGAGGCGTTACGGCCAGTCCAGCACTGTGTCAGGCTTTAACCATCAAACATAGCCGTTTTTAGGCAGTCCGGTTCTAAACTAGAACTCTGACCATTAAAGTCGTTAGAGTAGATACATCACAGAGCTAAAACTACAAAGATTTTCCCCTCGCTGTGTGTGTGTGTGTGTGTGTGTGTGTGTGTGTGTGTGTGTGTGTGTGTGTGTGTGATCGGATTCTCTTTCGTTACTGCCGGCTCTGCTCTGCTTTTTTAACACACCTATTATCTGTCAAATTCTGCTTTGGGTTGTGATTGGCTAATAATATGGCAACCTCTGTGCTCGTATTGGCTAATTTTATACAACTCAGCAGATAACCAATCTTGGCGAAAGTAGTGGGGGACTACCTGCCAATCATGTTCCAAAACCCATAATTTTATTATATTACACGAATCACACACTGATTTTCAGGCAGTCTTGCGGGCCATAAGTTGAATAGGCTTAGCTGAATAGGCCTGCCATAGCGACTGTACCATAGTGAACTATATGTACCATAGTAAACTATACCATAGTGACTGTACCATGGTGAACTATTCCAAAGCGACTGTACCATAGCGACTGTACCATAGTGAACTATATGTACCATAGTAAACTATACCATAGTGACTGTACCATGGTGAACTATTCCAAAGCGACTGTACCATAGCGAACTGTACCATAGTGACTGTACCATGGCGAACTATTCCATAGTGACTGCACTATGGTAAGCTATATTATAATGACTGCACCATGGTGAGTTATACCATAGTGACTATACCATGGTGAGTGATACCATAGTAACTGTACCGTGGTGAACTATGCCGTAGCGACTGTACCATGGTGAGCTATACCATAGTAACCATACCATGGTGAGCTATATCATAGTGATTGTACCGTGGTGAACTATTCCATATTGACTGTACCATGGTGAGTGATACCATAGTGACAGTACTATGGTGAACTATACTATAGTGACTGTACCATGGTGAGTTGTACCATAGTGACTGTACCATTGTGAGGTATACCAAAGAAAGTTATATTATCCACGCCACAGTTGCCTGAGTGGTGCCCTTCTCTTAAACAGATGGAGGAGCTTCTTGGAGCAATGGAGAAAGTGAAGCAGGAGCTAGAGTCCATGAAAGCCAAGATGTCGTCCACACAGCAGTCTCTGGCTGAGAAGGAGGCTCATCTGACCACGCTGAGGGCTGAGAGGAGGAGGCACCTGGAGGAGGTGCTGGAGATGAAGTGAGTCACACCCACTGCTATGTGACGCATCGCTGTTGTTGTTTGTGTGTGTTCGATAGCCCCAAGGTTTTGTTTTGGAACAGGGAGTTAAACAGTGTTTTGGTGATCCGTTTCAAAATGAGACAAGCTGTTTAATACAAGCATTTAATAACAGTGGTGAAACTGATGCAAAACAATCATGCTTGTAAAAGAGAAAGCCCTAACCTCAACTGACTCGCTCACACAATCACACACACCGCACACAGTCCTCCGCCGTCACATGTGCCAACATGTGACATAAAGCTGACGATTAAAAGCAGACCGGATCGTAAACGGAGAAGGTTTACAAACAGCCAGCTGAGACCGAGCCACATTCACAGTACATTAGATAATGAGTTTGTCTCACATATAAACAAATCTGAGATCAGAACAAATGGCCCTTCATTGCTTTCTGCATATTCAAATGATTAGAACCTCGCTGCACTGGCAGGGGTGTGGTAAATCATTCTGCGTCGACACAGCACTGGAACTAAAAAAGCCCAGTAGACATGATGTTTTAGTTCATTGTTAGAGTTGATGTCTTGCTCTCTGTCCTGCTGGCTAGTTTTTCTGTGTTTTATGCACTAAATGCAGGTGTGTATGATTACCATAATATTATTTTTTACCATAATAAAATAATAATTATTGTAATAATAACAATAAAAAAACAATATATTATATCAACATATTGGTACAAATGAAATGCACATTTGTCTTTAAAATAAGATAAGATATGCCTTTATTAGTCCCACAAGTGGGAAATTTCCATTGTTACAGCAGAAAGTGGACAGTACAAAAGTAAGAGAATAAAAAAAAACTATAGAATAAAACTATACACAACAGTATAGAATGAACACACTACCAAAAACATGCCTGCGTTGGGGATAGGTCCATTGAGCACATGTCTGTCTCTGTATGTGGCCCTGCAATGTGCTGGCAACTGTCCAGGGTGTACACCGCCTTCGCCCATTGCAGCTGGGATAGGCTCCAGCACCCCCCAACCCCGAGTGCGGGACAAAGGGGTAGAACATGGATGGATGGACAAAAACACTAAGCAACAGTAAAAGTAAAAACAGTAACAATGAACCAGACAACTGCACATTGCTCACAGTAAGATTTCACTCCTAAAATTATCACATTACTCCAAAGCACCACAAAGAATCCACATGTTGTATCCAAAAATATTTCACACAAGAAATATATCATAATACATTTATTCATTTCGTGTCATTTATTTGATGCACACATTTGTATCAGGTAAATGAAATGCATCACTTCTCTACAGAGCATGTATTTTTTGCAAAACTAGGCTTTAAAAATAAAACAATCATGATTATTATTATTATATTTATTATTATTATTATTATTACTATTATTATTATTATTATTAGTAGTAGTAGTAGTAGTAGTAGTAGTAATAGTAGAGGAAGAGGAGTGTAACAATTTCATTAAAAAAACTCAAAATGTGCATTTGCTGTTTTTTGGAGCGTTCAACATTATAAAAATACAATATGTTTATCAACTAAACAGTCCCAATACAACACTATAGCTACAGGCCAATGCCACAAGCTGACACATAAGCTACAGACTGATATGCTGATCACACTACAGTGATATGATGCAGCAAAATATGCTGTGATAAAATATGTTGTATTGTTACATTGCTTATTATTATTATTTTTATTATTAAATCATGCAATTATAATACAATAACAACAAAAACAGCATTAATTAATAAATAAATAAATAGCATGTAGTGAAGTAGTGATGTATCAATGAAAGCCTAAAAAGGTTTAGTCATGCCTTGGATCAAACATGTTATCTAGTGTGTTAAAAGCAGCAATGAAAAAGCATTATTTTAACCAACAGATTTTGCGAACACATGACCTCGGGCTCCACTCCGTTTAACTGTTTGGGCAGAAATAATGAAGCCGGGGAGTGAGTCACCCCACACATGACTCTCATCTTCTATTTCTGTCTCTCCACTTCTGCTGTGTTTGTGGGAAGCCATCAGCCTCCTGATATTTAGAAAATGGAGTGTAAACATGGTATTAATTGACCATTATGTTCGCATGAAGTTTATACTTCTATGATTCTGTTGAAAAGAGGCCCTCTCCACTGAAAGCAAACTCCCACAGACCTGCCACAGCTTCAGGATATCTGTCAGTGAGGCCATTCTGAGTACTTTACTGTAAGGGAATTGCAGTACTGATGTGCTATTTGACCCCCTTGTAAAGCTACAGTAATTCTGCCCTATAGACAGGAGGCTCTGCTTGCTGCCATCAGTGAGAAAGATGCTAATATTGCCCTGCTGGAACTGTCCTCGTCGAAAAAAAAGAAGACGCAAGAGGAAGTGGCCCAGCTGCGAAGGGAGAAGGACCGTCTGGTGCAGCAGCTCAAACAGCAGGTATGCACTGTGTCATAGGGCTCTGGCAGGGCGAGTGTGTGTCCATGTGTGTGCTTACATGAGAGAGATCTTTTCACACTGTTTTAAGGTCAAGTTGTTTATTTGGCTGTGATCAGAGACCACTCTGTTTTTGCTCAATACTAAAAGGGGAACTGTATCTGAACTTTTAGATTTTTAGCACATTCACTGCTGTCTCCATTCGGCCAATCAACTATATGAGTTGACTTGAAGAAAAATTAAATGCTGTAGATCAGCCAAAACATGTTTGGTGTATAAAGTTTGCTTCCTTTAACCCTGGAAGTAAAGCAGCCAACAAGCAACTGAAGCATAAAGCATGGCTCATATATCTACCCTGTAAATCTCGCACTCATGTTTAGCAGGATGACGTTTCTCCACAAGGGTGCTGTTAGTGTGGTTAGTATGTTTTGTTGCTTCATGGGTGTGGTGCTATGTATCTGATTACGATGCGCTTTGTGCCAGTATCATGCAAATATCAGATGCATTTAAGCTAGCATGTAGCTAGCATTTTGTGGAACATAAACTACCATTACTTTCATCCATTAGCTCCAGAAGAAGCAAATGTCCACCAAACATGTTTCAAATTATGTAATTTGGAGTTTTTGGGGTCATCTGAGACGTTTTGTACCAAGCTAGACTAGTCCTTATATTCTGCTCTAATGGAATTTGTCTGCCTTCTTTCTCTTTTCTTCTCCTCCTTCTGCCCGTTACTTTCCTCCTTTCTCCACACCGTTTTTCCCTCACATCTGCGCTTCCTCTTTTCACCTAGACACAGAATCGGATGAAACTCATGGCGGATAATTATGACGATGGCCACCTGAAAACGCCCCCTGACCAGACCAACCATAAACCTCCAAAATCTCCCGATCAGGTCGAACTCCCTGGCACATTTTCTCCATTGTATCACAATGCCTTGCCACTATCATCAGCTTGGTTTCCTTTAATATTTAATATCTGATACACTTCAATATGGCTGAATATGAAATGTTGGTACAAAATAGGGTGTTCTGCACTAACAAGACTTTTTAGGGCACCAGAATGCTGATCAGAGCTGGGGTCACTTTCATTTACTCACTGCTTATTGCAGGCCTTTGGGTTGGAGCCTGAATTGGAAACGGATGTCCTGTTGATGGGAGCGTCCATTTCTGGTTCGGTTCTTTTTCCACCGTAACTGAAATGGAATAGACCTCAACTCTAACGCAGGCTCATCTCTCTATGAATCATGACTTCTCAACCTTAAGGGTCTTACTCTTATTCATGTCAGTAGAAGTCAGCCCTAAGTGCAGATCTAGGAACTGTTTTATCTTTATTTAGCTATCAGTACAATGTTATAGAGCTCAAACTGAGCCTAAGTCTGCACTTCCTGGCCACTTCTACCTGGATCTGTTCGCATACTAACCGGATCTTTTCTCCCATGCTGCACTTGGCTAAACCCCCGCCATCTTAACCAATAGGATGATGAGGAGGGCATTTGGGCATAGCCGCTCTGGCAGCCATATTGTTATAGAAGGGTGAGCACTTCTTTGATGGATGTAAAAAAAAATCTCAGCTGCCCTTTTCCTCCCCATGTTACCCCATCTCTGGCCCGCCTCGCTGTGCCTGTGCAGGAATTCGGGGGTTACGTCATAGCGGTGCATATCGTCCCCATGGGGCATACAAAGCTTGAGTTAAATCCATAATTGTTACCGTTGTACTTGCTGGGTTATATTACATAGTGAAACCCCTGTTCACTCCAGAAGATCTGAGAGGCTTTTGTGGGTATGAAGCAAACATTAGGCTGTTGATTCACAATTACATCCCAGTGCTGCTATGACGTAGCCTCTGTATATCTCATTGCCCCTTGTTTTCATTTTTTTTGTGCCTCAGAAATGCTTCAGACCTTCACGGACCATTCGCCTGACATCTTTCTCCCTTTCATTCACTCCACTTCAAAACAAATTTGTCTCACTCATTTTAATGAAGCGTATAGTTTATATTTGTCGTGAAGTAAAGCTGTAAACAGCAAGTCCAAAAAAGACATTGTTGTATTGTTTCTGCTGTGGTGACAAAGGGTGGAAAAAGGGTGACTGGAATGAAAGGCTCTGATTACACAGGTCAGCAAAAAAAATTTTGGTAATCATCGGAAACCACAACACACTTTTCTAAACCAGTTTTTCATGCTGATTTCAGATCTGCTTTCAGTTTTTTCAATCACATCAACATTTTGAATTATGAGTAATATTACATTTGCAATAGACTTGCATGCGGTTTTTATTCAACCGCAGGCTCCAGTCAAGTAGCTGTTTCAATATTTTCAGTGTGAAGTCAGACAGGCCACTCTGTGGCATAGATATAATGATCAGTGTCAGACAGCTACCACTGTTTCTTTAAAAATGCTTAGCATATGATTATTATATGATCATCATACCAACTATCATGCAATATATAACTAGCTTCATCACAAAAACTGATTTGAAATCAGCATAAAAAACACTACAAAATGTTATTTGTGTGCTGAGGTGTTGGAGTATAACGCTTTAAAGGGAACATGGAGGCACTGGTATGTTAAGCTTACCTATAATTTGCATCAAATATTTGAAGTGAAAAAAATTGAAAGTGGGCATTCTGTCATATGTGAACACACCACAGCACACAGTGTAAACAGCCTGAAATTCTTCCTCTGCATTTATCCCATTCATTAAGTAAAGCAGCGGCAGCCAGGAACCCAGCGCCCAGAGTGCAGTATGTGGGGACAGTACCTTACTCAAGGAACCTCAGAGGTGCCACTAGTAGTCTTGGGAATTGAACCCCTGACTTCCTGATCGCAGGGCGAACACACTTACCACTAGGCTACCGGCCTATGACATAGTATAGTATAATAATACAGGCTTAGTTTTGTTATTGGGATGCTATTGACCTATTTAAGCAATGGACTAAGTGAGTTATCATAAATAACATCACAGCTGCTGGAGGTCATGACAGTCATGATGGGACCTTTCTGTTTTCTGTAGCTTTTATACATCAATTTGGACAAATAATGATACAACTATTGAAAATTAGCCCTAAAGTTTGTGTCAAACATGTTATAAAATCAGTAGTTCCTTCTGCCAAAAAGTGTTAGGCTTCTGGGTTTAGATAAAATGATAAAACTGTCCCAGTATCATGTTCAGGTCTGCTTTTCCAATATTTGTCAGATGAAGCAGAATGTAGTTTTGTTTCAGACAGTCTATAAAGCCCATTTTGTTTGCTTATCTGTATTCTGTTCATTTCTGGATATATTTATTGCTGTTCCACAGTCATAGCTACAGATTGGAAAGCTTACTTAGGGACATCAGTAGGTTCCGAATTGAATGTAGGCCTGCAGTCACACTCTCGTTCAGACTCTGACCAAATTAGCTGCAGGTCAGATATGATTTAATGTAAGTTCAAATTGGTCAAACATCATTGTGGAATGATACAGGTCATTTAGGAAAAAAATGACTTTTGTTTGGTCAGAACATGTCATACAAGCAAGCTCTTTTACAAATACAGTATACAGTACTACAGCAAACCAACTGAAATGTATCTCAGATTTACGAACTAAGAGCAACATACAGCCTGCTTTTAGATTGTTTGTTATTACCACCCCAAATGTGCCGAAATGTGATTTGTGTCATGTTTCAAACACAAAAGCATGTGTTTGCGTATTTAAATGCATGCTAATGTGCTTGGCGTCTTTAATAAGCATCCTAAATGATTTCTAGTGATGTCTGTCTGGAAAGGGTAGTGTCTGTACTTACAGGATATACATCTGTCTAGCATATTTAGAGTAAGCTGGTGCATGTGGGCGATGATTTGAATGTTTAGCTGTGGTAGTCATGGACCGTCCACTCTCTGTCATTGTCTGGTGTGTGTGAATAATGCTCTGTGTGGTGTGTAGATTAAACCTGGGCGGAGAGCTACAGTGCACAGGAGCTCCAAATTAGCCAACTGATCATACTGTACAACCAGAGAGGACCAAATCCACCTCCCATCCGTTTCTGTAGAACCAGCCCTGCCCATCTATGACCACACCAAGGACCAAGGACCCTCAGATCGTGCCTGCTAACCAGCAGTTATTGGTAACAGTCCACTTTTATTTGAAAAGACAATTTAGTCCAATACTTACAAATGATTGTGTCTAGTTAGTTTGTGTCTAACATCTGAGATGTCAACTTAAAGGGCCCAAAATCTGCATTTCTTATGAAGTCACATCTTCTAATTGCTCTGTCTGCAAAAAAACACTCATTATTACTGTAACTTGAACTGTCAGGTCATTTATAACCGCAATAGTGGTTGTGACATCACAATCATGACAGATTCAAAACGAGCTGCTTTGGAAGTTTTCCCATCTAAATATTATAAGACTATGGAGTGAGTGGTTTATTTTGAAACTTTGTGTTTAAATATTGCAGTGAGGCAAAGAAAATTTGGTTGCAATATTGTGGGCCCTTTATGGTCACAAGCTCAGTCATGTTATGAAGATTTAAAGCATGGGTCTGTTCCATTGAGCAGATGAGTTACAGTATTTCTGTGCAGGCTTGGACAACCCTGACTTAAAATATTAAGATATGAAATATTATCACTGTTAAAATGAAACCTTGAATCCCAAGACAAGTGAATTTATTACAAAGGGCAACAACATTCTTCACTTACAATGGAAGTTAAGGAAAAACAATTCAGAGAAAGCTGAAGCAATTTCTGTTGGTCCATTCATTGTAAAAATTTCACTCTATACAAAATGGTCAGCTGGTGTTTTCTAACATCAAGGTTCCATTTTGACAATATGCATCTTACATTATAAATAACTACTCAGGTGTTTCCAGTTCATATATTGCAATTGATATTGACTCTTGATATTGCAATTGATATTGACTCCTCTTTCATCCCTGCCACCGTTTAGTGTGAGCCTTGGTAAGAGTCAGACTGACGCTGTGATCGTGGCCTGGACTCCTCTTAAGACCAGCAGCAAAAAGGCCCGTCCTCCCGGAGCCACGAGCCGTGATCTGACCCTCCTCTCTCCAGCTTCATCACTCCCTCTCTTCTCCTCTCTGCTTTTATCCTATGATCTAAAGACCACAACAGACCTAAAAGAATCCTTCTCCTGATCTTTAAAGCTTTCTGTCAGGAGTCGAATTACATTGACATCAATCTGCTCAATCCGTACTACCTGTATATACCATGGATCAAAGTCGTTTGATGATAAAGATACTAAAAAAAAAGTTCAAATAAGGTGGTGAGGGATCCACCCTAAGAAATGTAAAAAATCATCCTTTATGGTGGATGCAGCTGTCAGATTCAGCAGTGTTAGTCGAATTGTGAATGCAACTTTTATTTTATACTTTTGATTACTGTGTTATGTCATCACGGTTGATTACAGACTTAGATTGTCCAGCAACCTGATGGGTGGTGCTATGTAAACCTTTCCAAGTAACCTGAATGCCAAACTGTTGTATAAGGTATAATGCTGATTTGACAGCTGCATCTGGCGCCCGGCTCGTCTGAGTTTAGGTAGCTGCCTTCTTGCACTTCCTTTATGGTTGTACACTTCTATTCCCTATTCCAAACTGAGAAACCTTTAGGACATGTCCACAAGTGTCATCCTATCCAAGTGTCGAAAGAGATATGCCATCTCGCCACGCGACGTGCTCCGTGGTGCCAAATCAGGTACAGTACATGTCACTTCATTCCCGACGTAAAGCTGCTAAAGTCAATAGACAATATAACGTGTGTGGAACTATTTTGTAGTGCTCATGACGGAGTCGTACAACTCTCGTGAGGTGGCTGTGGGCTTTGAGTTTCGGTGTTATTATTCTCTGTACATGCAGAAGAAGCAGAGAGGTCCACTGTAGCAGCTCTTTCAATAACGTAGGCTCCGAGTGTCATCGTATCCTATCTAGAGGTCTGCTTTATGAGGGCACATTGCTGGTTTTATGTGCTCTCCTAAACAGATATGTCATTTTCTCTTTATCTCTCTCTCTTGCAGTAATTTTTTTATGTTGCATTTGTGGCCTATTGTCTTTGTGTACCGAAAAAAAAAAAAAAGATAGTTCTAAAAAAGAAAAAAGAACAAAAGAGACGATAAAAGATAAAAAAGACACGGGTATGAGCATTCTGACTTTGTATAAATGTGTATGTATATAAATATGTATTATCAGTGTTTTCACTCTCTGTGTTTTTCTTGGTAAATCATATTACGCTATGAAACAAATAGTTTTTTCTCAAGTTTACATATGAGATAAAAGAGATTTAAAAGTAAAAGAAACATATTTAGTTAAACCAACCGTGTATAAAACACTTCTAGATCAGTTGTTATCTCTATTTAAGAGAGGTTACTGCAAGTCACACCGACCGAAAGACACATCTGTCAGGGAGCAGAAGAATGAGGAGTGTCTGTCCGCAGTGGTGACTCATGGCTATTGTAATGCACCTAGTGCGAGAAGAACCCTCTGGGGTTAATGCAGGTGCTTCATATCAGTGAAACGGCACCACTAGACTAAACACAGCCTTTGCTTTACATTCAGATGTTGATCATGTATAAACCCATTTCAACATGCTATCAAGTCACATGTAATCTCTCAGACCAGGCACTAGACCTTATCATTTTTCCACTAAAAGTGAGAAGTGAGTAATAAATGAAGAAATCCTTGAGTTGTAAGCCTCATGGTTTGAAAGGGAGACAAGGCCTCTTAGAATTGTTCACAGCAGAGGGGACAGGAACCAGATGTCTAATCCCTTTAATAGTTTTAGCACAGAAAGATATAACCTGAAATGTTTATGAATTTGCTGCTTGATGCATGAAGCACTGTTTTATAATAGTTCTGAGATAATGTTTTGGCCTCAAATGTATTTTAAATGGCTGGTGGCCTGCCCAGGGTGAGTCCCTGCCTTGAGCCTGTTGGCCCAGGTATAGTCTCTGGGTACCCGCAACCCTAGTAAGGATTAAACGGTTTAAGAATCAAACTATCCAAAGTCTGTTTTGAATAGTATCAGAAATCATTTTCAGCTTCACTACTCGGCTGTCATTATTACATATAAAACTCAGAAGAGGTGAAGGTTCTCTGATCATTTTGCATAGCAAATAAAAAGTCTATATTTACATATAGACAGTCTCACCCCTGGTTCCCATCACCACCACTGGAAAGAAATCCAAGCCAGTAAGTTTCACCACAGATTTTTCCACATCAGACTGCACTCAGCTGCTTTGTTGACAGGTGTTTAATTATGCAGAAAATTAGAGAGGTTGATGAAATTCCCCTCAAATGCTTTTTCAAGCAGATGAGGAACAGAAAGCTTTTCATGCATTTTAGCATCTGTTTTCTGTTTCCCACATTACTGAACCACAGCTGACCAGAGTTTTGTTTTGTAAAACAAATCTGACAGATTTTATTCATGGTTAGTTTAGAAAGCAATTCATCTGCTATCGATACTTCTGTTTCCTAACAGCCTTCCTCTGAAGCCCTGCAGATCTACAGAAGAAAGCAAAACGACCCTTTAATCAGAGCCCTTACTAACAGTGTTATGCAATACAGCACGGACCAATCTTCAGTTAAAAATTGGCCATGACTTACAGCAAGGTGTATCAGTGATGGAGGCATCTTAACAGATCTGAAAACAGGGCTGGACTGGCCATCAGGCATACTGGGCATTGTGAAACCCCATCAGCACCCGTCAGTGGCCATTTTTGTCATATGTAAACACAGCACAGCACATCGTGCTCTCTGCGCTCTGTATTTAACCCATTCACCAAGTGCAGCAGCAGCCAGCCAGCAGCACAGCATCTGGGGAGCAGTGTGTTGGGAAAGTACCTTGCTCAAGGATACCTCTCTGGTGCCACTGGCAGTCCTGGGATTTGAATCCACAACATTCCAATTGCAGTGGCAGCTCCCTAACCACCAGTGGCCTTTGTGCCTGGATGTGAGTGTCAGTGTCTGCCCTGCAATAGACTGTCTGGGGTATTTCTCTGCCTTACACCCTATAATCACTAGGATAGGCTCCAGCACACACACGACTCAAGGACAAGTCGTTCAGACAACGGATGAATGAAAAAGGCTGTTCTAATATGTTTTCTAGCAAAAAATGAGAAGTATAGCACATCCAATTGATCATCCGAGCTTTTCCATTTGCATGCAAGGAGAGGAATCGAAATGAGAACTTGCCAGGGGCTTATGAAGGCAAGCTCTTTGCAAGGGAAACAATTGGGCCTGACGTTATCTGTTGTTTCTTCAGAGTGGCAATCAAATCCAGATGCCTCTCTGTATTTCTACTTTTCTCCAAATCCAGTTAAGAAGCAAAATGAAGAGTAGCATCAGGGTTCTTACAGTACAACTTATAAATGAAATGCTCTGGTAGAGAATTAGTGCTGTGCAACGCCACAAGCCCTGAGAGACTGCACTTTTATTACTGAATATTACTCACTAGTGTGGTAGTAAAGCCCAAGTGGCGGCTAAATGTTTGTGTGAGCTGGTTTATGGAAAGACCACATTGTTTACATAGCCAATGACATTGATGGGTTGGACCATCCCAGAGGGAATTCAAGCCATGACGTTGTCTGGGCACCTCACGAAAATAATCCTGACCATACATGGTAAAGTCTTTGTGATTAAGCCCATTAAAAAGGCTTGGGGATGCTTATCATCAAAACACTAGCGAACATTTGTGGACTGTCCAGGTTTGTGGTTAGTGTTCGTACACGATGCTTTAAATGTAAATACAGACGAGAGCCTTTGCACTGAAAAAATGGGTTTTAGGAAAAGAGCTGTTTTCTGGCTTTATCTAATGTGGTCAGCAACATGGTTTCCAGGTTTATATCAGAGTTCCAACATCATTTTAAATGACATGTGAGAGTGAAGTGATCCACCTTTAAGACTAAACCAAGACCAAGACATGTTGTTGGCATTTAGCAGCTGATCCTGGGCCAGAGTAGTCATTAAAGTGGATGTTGAAGTATTAGATAGAAGTGTGTGTGTGTGAGTGTGTGGCTTAAGCGGCAGGATATAAAGAATCTGTCTGCCAAGATGAATGTCACCCATGTGCATGCCTGCATACTTGTGTGTGTAGAATATGCTGAGAGCGCACAGTGTGTTCCAGATTATAGAGCTGTGCACCAGATTACACCTCCATAAATCACCCACTTCAAGGCAAGCAGATTTCACGTTACGTCCTTTGTATTTGTAATCTCCCTGAGAATTTACCAATTAATTATACAAATGCTTTGTTCGCTTAAATCATTGTGGCACAAGACAAGATAAAACGAGGTCATACCCAAAACAAGTCCACAATTTCGTGCATGACCATGTGGTTTTGTTTTACAAGTCGTATAGCAAGAATCAGAACAGCTGCAGGAATTCTCTCCATTCTTTCCAACAATTCTTATGCTTATTTGCACCAAGAATAAAGAGGAATAATGTGGCTAAATATCTAAGAAAATTCCCTCTAATTTGTGAAATGATCTGGAAGATAAGCCTGGCGTGAGCTAGTCATTAGATAAAATATCTCATATTCATAGATATTCTGATGGATGCTCATAGAAATGATGTGAGTGGTCTTTTGGGGAGTGTTAACGGGCAGCAATTTTTATTGTGGAAACTCACTTTAACAGCATCCCGATGCAATGACAATTAACAATATAATGTAGTTTACATTCCATAATGACAGTGAGAAGCTGTACTAAATATATGTAAGATAAATACTGTGTTTAAAAACATTAATAATTACTCCTGTCTATGGTCCCTCTGTTCATTTGCGTCACAAAGCTTTGCCCCCTTCTCTGAGCAGAAACAGCTCTCACAAAGGGAGGTGGTCCTCTCTCTCCCTCTCACACTGCTCAGCATATGCAACACATCCACTAACTGAACAGGACAAAATGTGGCTGGCTGTGCTGTTTGTATGGAGCAGCCTTCTACCACTTGCAGCTTCTGAGGGCTGCCTGGAGGCAACTGAGGACGCTTCCTCATGGGTAAGGCTGAAACCCCTGGGGCACTGCAGGGATGGAGAAAATACATGTCCTTATCGCATCACCCTACCTCCACTCACCATCCAGCTACCCAAGCCCTTCAGGGAGCTGGAGAAGATGGCCAGAGAGCTGAAAAGCCTGACGCAGACGGTGAACCAACTGAAGGCAGACTGTCGAGAGTGTAAGGAAAGGCAGAGAATGGAGTGGAGTCTACGGAGAACCAGTGATGGAGAAGAAAAAGAAAGCATTCAAGCTTCTAGGGCCACTGTCAATACCAAAGAGAGACACCAGGACCTACCCAAGAAAGTACAAGTGGTGCAGGGTACCACTGAAGAGGAAGAAACAATGTTCATCAAAAGAGGAACCAAGCAGGTGGATCCAACAGGCATGGGAAAACAACAGTGGAACACAAGTCAGGAGAGGAGCCTTCATCCAAGCAGTACCAGAGACAGGGTTGAGACAAGTGGAAGATCAAAAGAATCTGACCACACACACATGGAAAGAGGAACAGACAGCATGACCAAGGTGAGAGAACCACACACAATTTCGATTGAAGAAAGGGCGGAAGAACTTCAGTCTCCAAAGGCTAAACAGATTGAATCATATTTGCCCAGACACCAAGATGTGAAACAACCTACACAAGCCTATAGGGACACTAGCAACACCAGAGAGAGTCAGCAGGACTTACTCATGAGGGTGAAGGTGGTCCAAAACAAAACTCAGAAAACTGAAGAAGATGCTATGCTCATCAGCAGCGGGACAAAGCAGGTGAATCCAACAGACATGGAAAAACAAAGGTGGAGGACCTTTCAGGAGAGAAAATCTAATCCAGATAGTACCAAATACAGGGAGGAGATCAGTGAAGGACCAAAAGAATCTATTCCTGCACACACTGAGAGGATAACAGACAGCACGAGTAAGGTGAGAGAAACACACATATTCTCAACTGGAGAATTGGGGAAAGACCCACTATCATCAAAGACTAAACTGATTGAATCATACTTGCTTGGGCACAGAGATGAAGAACGGCCCAAACAAGCTTCTAGTGCCCCCCTCAGCTCTGGAGAATCCAAGAAGGTGAAAGTGGTGCAAGGTACCATTCAAACAACTAAAGAAGAAGAAGAAGAAAAAGAAGGAGAGGAAGAGGAGACTATTCTCATCAGCTTCAGCACAAAGCAGGTGATTCCAACAGGCGAGGAAAAGCAAAGGTCGGAGACCAGTGAGGACAGGGAACTTAACCCAAGCGGCACCAGACACAGGGATGAGACAAGTGGAGAACCAAAAGGACCTAGTCCTACCCACACAGAGAAAAGAAAAGAAATCATGAGTAAAGAGAGAAACTCTAATCCAGATAGCACCAGATACAGAGGAGAAACTGGGGGAGGACCAACAGAATCTACTCCTGTACATGTGGAAAGAGGAACAGAGAGCACAAGTAAAGTGAGAGAACCAGATGGAGAACAATCACGATTTTCAAAGCCTAAACTGACTGAATCATACTTTCCTGGGCATGGGGATGAAGAACGGCCCAAACAAGCCTCTAGAGGCCCAGTCAACACCAGTAAGGGACACCAGGAAGAAACCAAGGTCCAAGGTACCATTCAAAAACCTGAAGAAGAAGAAAACGAAGAAGAAGAAGAAGAAGAAGAAGAAGAAGAAGAAGAAGAAGAAGAAGAAGGCACAATTCTCAGCAGCAGCAGCACAAAGCAGGTGAATCCCACAGGCATTGAAAAACAAAGGTCAGACACCAGTCAGGACAGGGAACTTAACCCAAGCAGCACCAGACACAGGGATGAGATCAGTGGAGAACCCAAAGGATCTAATACTACCCACATCGAGAAGAGAAAAGAAATGAGTAAGGTAAGAGAACTGCTTTCAAATACAGCTAAAGAAAGGCAGAAGGAGCTGCACTCTCCTAGGGCTAAACAGACTGAACCCTCTGTGTCTGGAAACCAACATCCTACACAAGCTCCGGACACTATAAAGAGAGAGCAGGATATAACTAGTAGAGTGACGGTGGTTCAAGGCACTGTTCAGAAACTGGCTGAAGAAAACACAGTGCTTATCTATAGTGACATAAAAGAGCTGAATTCAACAGCCATCGAAAAGGAAAGGTGGAACAACACTATGGTGAGGAACCCTAATCCCAGCAGCACCAGGAATAGGGATGAGACCAGTGGAAGGCCAAAAGAAACTAATCCTGCACACAATGAGAGAAGAACAGACATAATGAGTAAGGTGAGGGAATCTCACTCACATACAGCTGAGGAAAGGGGGAAGAAACTGCAGCCTCCAAGGGCTAAACAGATTGAATCCTCTTTGCCTGGAAACCAAGATGAGGAAGAGTCTAGACACACTGGAGCCCATAAGGCCAGCACTGCAAAGACAGGGCAAGGACAGAGTGCCAGTGGAATCATGATTGCACAAAGTGCTATAAAGAGCACCCCTGAAATCAGTGTAGTTAAAACTGTTTCAGAGGACGGCCATGATGAAAAAAAGCAAATCAACCCATCAAACAAGGACAAACAGATCAAAAGATTCCCTGGATTTCCTAGACTGATAAATACCAACAGAAAAGAAACTAAGTTGAACCCAAATGCTGAGGACAGATTAAAAACCTCTGGTGACAAAACAAAAATATATTCACCTGCTGGAGAAAGGGCAGGAAAGACTGTTTCTAGAGGGAGTGGATTTACACCAATCAGGACAAGGCCAAGTGAGGAAACACTACATAAAGCTGACAGTAGGAATGGGACTGGCAGTGGGTGGAGTACACCAAATCCTTACACAGAGGATCAGGATGCAACCTTAACTGACTTTATCAGAAATACCTCAAAAATAATGGACAGGAAGAAGGTTGTGGATGAAAGACAATCAGTAAGTAGTGCTAAAGCTCAAAACATAACTGAAATTACCAAAACAATCTTAGACCAGCAGAGGGAAGATAAAGAGAACGTAGGTGGTACTGGAGTAAACAAATCCAGAACTTTTACTGTTGTTAATACTGGTGATTCTGTTATGCCAAAAGAAGGTAGGGCCAATACAACACCACACCCAAGCTCTGAATACAAAAGAAAGAAGGAAAATAGCAATACCAGTGAAAGCCACATTGATCCAAAGCCATTCAAACAAGGCACAGATGCAGAGAGGGACACTGAAACAGATGCAAACCCGACTGAGACAGTTAGTGGGTCAAAGAAGTCAAGCCCATCAGTCACTGGTGATTCCACAGATACGCAAACTTGGGACAGTCACTCTGAAAGCCCATTCAGCCCTGTGAGAAAAGCAGAAAGTCACATTGAAGTGAATTCAAACCCAGTTACACCAGTTAAGATCATTGGCAGACCGGAAGAGATATCATCCATCTTAGACCCTGCCACAATTGATGTAGGTCATTCAAATCCAGAAATTTGGGACAGGACCTCTGAAAATCCCAGCACACATGCAGACAGTGACACTGAAAAGGATTCAGTTTCACTTAACACAGTTGAAACAGTCACTGGATTTGAGAAATTAATATTACCAATCTCAAGCAAAGCTGGTGCCACAGTTGATGTAAGTCAAACAGATCCCCAAGGCCTAGACAATACAGAGGACCTTCCCAAAGGACAGTTAAAACCAGATCTGAACACCACACAGCCAGGCAGCGAGGACAACAGGGGTTCAACCCCCCTCAAAGTAGACACTGAAAGAAAAAAATGGATAAGCAACTCAACATTGAGGACTGATCATTTGAAGCAAACTGCTGGAGAAGATGAGAGCTCAATGAAAAGTGTAAACAGGCCAGGAATGCCTGCTGTGGGCCAAAAGGTGAGGGGCAGGCCTAGGTTTAGTGAAGTGACACCTTTGGCGAGTAAAGAAATGCGCCCTCATCTTATAAACAGCACAAAGGGCAAAGAAGTGGCAAGAGAATTCCTTCACCCCAGTTTGAGGATAGGGAAAAATGTCACGAGAACAATTCCAAATCCCTTTGTGCAGCCAGACAGACACGCTCCCATCAGAGGGATTCTAGCTAAAGACCCTAAATCGAGAAGACCATATATTTTGCAAAGAATGGCAGGAAATCGAAGTATGGAAACAACTTCAAAAGTACACAGTTCAGGAAGGGCAAAAAACACCAGTGGCTTGCCTGAGCATGCGGTGGAGCTTGGGATTAGACATGTCAATTCTAAAACTGGATCTTCTACAACTAGGCCCAAAACAGATTTCAGGAGCTCCGCAGATGAGATGACTCAATCAGTCAGGGCCACTGCGGCAGTGCGTACTGCTGTGGATCGAGCCAGTACAGAAAAAGACAAAATTGCTCCTACAGTAGAGGCGCTGAACTCACTGGATAATCACCAAACCCAAAACACTCCTCGGAATACCGAGACAAAACTCTTCCATGTGACGGAACCTGAAAGCCCCGGAGGGAAGAGAGGACTGGATCCAATTACAGATGGTGTAAGGGAGCACAGTGTGGAGACAGTCATGAATCAAAGCATCAGGAGCCATGACAGTAATAGTGGTCCAGACTCACACCATGCTGTTGTGGAGAAGACTAAGAGCGCTGATAAAAAGAAGGGAACAAAGCCATTCGTAGGAAGCAATGTGGACCCCATCCAGGAAAACAGTAAGATATTTCTCAGAACAGGAGATGCGCGAAATTCCAGGGGGGGTATCTTGCCAAATACAACTGAAGAGAGGCAAGTGAGTGCTGAGAGGAACGAGTTAAACTATTCAACTACTGCAGCCACCACATACACCATAAAGACGGTGATTAAGAATAAACAAAGCCAAATGACTCAGTTCACCACCCCTGGTGTTACAACACCACATTTTACTGCCCAAGATCATGAGGAAAAAGCCAAAAGCACTTCTGGAGCGAAGGTGTCAAATGCAAACATTTGGAAGAAAGTTAATGACTCCAGCCAGGAAATGGAGTCCCAAACGCTGACTGGGACAAAAGCTGACAGTGACAGCAGAAACAAAGAACAGGATCCTGTCTTGCAGGGTACAAGCAAAGCTGGAGGGCCCAGTAAGGTGGGAGTGTCATATCCCAGCTCTGTAGACAGTGTCCTGAACAGAGTAAAGGAATCAAGCCCTGGTGTAATGATTAAAGTTCAGATCACTGCAGGGCCCCCATTAACAGACAACACTCCACCCACAGACCATGAAAACAGCAACATTCCATTGATAAATGGTGCCTCAAAGGAGGGCAACAATGGAGAGTCCTACCCAGTTGCTGTGGACAGGACTGGGGACACAATAAATATGAGAGAGGAAATCTCATACACATCCACAGCTGAGAGGATCAGTGAAGAAAACAGTGCAATGCCGCCCATTGTTAACAACATGGAAGACAGAGAAGGTTTCGAAAACCAGCTGCTCAGCACCTGCCATGGCCAATGTGACCCTGCTCCAACTCCTCAGCCTGTACTCCACACCCAGAGATCATCTGAAAGAGACAGAGGTATAGAATGTTGCACTGCTGTCAGATCAAAACTTCATGATTCCATTTCTAAAAATTATTTATGCACCATTTGCAAATATCAAATATCAGCTGCCCAATACTGTGTGTGAACATTTCACAATGAAAGGATCAAAAGTCCAAAATGACCAGTGAG
This sequence comes from Brachypetersius gabonensis, assembly GCA_037577145.1. Lineage (NCBI taxonomy): Eukaryota > Metazoa > Chordata > Actinopteri > Characiformes > Alestidae > Brachypetersius > Brachypetersius gabonensis. The sequence continues at coordinate 9,306,749 of JBBJLR010000034.1, forward strand.
AAAAATGATTACATTTATATACATTAAAGGACTAAAGTTACCTTTTTTAAATATGTATATATATATTAAATATATATATATTAAATATATAATAATACATTATTTATCTACAAAGTATTCAAAAAATAAAAATGGCACATAAATAAACTTGATAAATACACTTTAGGTGTCACTGCTGTCTGAAAAGAAATCTCTCCTCTTTAGAGATACAAACTTTATAGCAAAAGGAAAAACAATTCTGAACATTTAGTGTAACAAGTCATTTTGGTCCATTGACTGTGAAATGCTGAACCAATGTAAAGGAGGACAGCTGGTAATTTGTTTAGAAATTCTGCAAAAAAAAAAAAAATTCTTAACTGATATTTATCTTCCATTTGGTTACCATTCTGGAGGTTTATCATGAATCACTTTCCTAGTGCTTGTAATGTTGTGCCCTCAAATGCTTAAATAACAAATATGATGGTTACAAAGGTTTACACTATGATGGCATGATGATTTGTACTGTTGTTTCACACAAAACCTGCGGTCCTTGAACGTGTCAGTGGTTTTAGATGGATTGGGTCTACGGTCCAGAGAGTTCATGTGGGGACGAGTGCGTCCCCAGCAACAAAAACATTAAGACGAAAGCAGTCTAGGTAGATAACAGGATGTTACCTAATAAAGAAGTATCCTCTAACAAGTGCTCTCAGGCTTTACTCGAGCTCTGTGATCTTGCTCAAGACCTAAATCGTGTGAGAGGATTCAGCCTGCTCTTCATAGTGAGGATCAGTGGTGATGATAACGGGATATGGCCCTTCATCTGAGCAGCAGATGTTGTGGTTCTTTGGAAGCTCGGGGGGAAGAAAAAGTCCAAGACCAGCTGCACCGTCTCCTTTTTGTCTGTCGTAGCAGGAACGAACTTCTACACTAAGCTTCCACTAATTAACCTCTGATTGAAAGGTTACAAATGGGTGGCATTAAACAATGGGAAAGGAATGCCGCTGCTCTCCCTCGTGCTTTAAGCACGTGTAACTTTCTCTGCCTCCACGTTTGCACTCGCTCATAAAAACTGTAGTTAATGGTGCATGCTTGCATTCCCTCTGTATTAACATGAGATACAATTCACCAGAGATTTCAGGTAGATTTAATCATACATGTTTCACATAACAGAATGTTGTCACTATTGTCACTAATTCTGAAACAATACAGAAAAAAGATCTTGTTAATATCGCTTTTAAAAACTTATATTGCAGCATACACCATGAGGAGAACAGCTGGAAAGTGTTATGATTTCTTATAACAACAATACGATGCACGTGTGAATTTTATGTGACGTTCGAAGTCTTATGGGAATTTCACAGATTGTGGAAAAAACTGCATTTATCACTTCTTAAGATGTAAACAAAGTCATTCAGAATGGTGTGGTGTGAAATGCTCCGTTCTAAAGTAAAACTTACATAGTCAGACTTTTTCACAGTGAATGGAACCAGATGTCTGAAGAGTTTAATGCCCCGAAAAATGTACTCTCTAAAAGTCATTTGCTGCATATGACCTGAGACATTGTTTAACCACAGTTTTGAGATACAATTTTGGCTTAATCATGTTATTCATGGAGGTGAAATATAGCAAAATAGAAATTGTTTTGGTTTTCCACATTTTCCACTGTTATGATTGCATATAAAAACACAGAATATGTACAGGTCTCTGGTAGCCTTGTACAGTACATAAAATAGTAATCATGTAACTCTAACTCCAGGTTCTTATCGTCACAATTTTAAAGAAATCAAAAAGGTCAGTGTGTATCAAATGTGTCTCAGATTGAAAACCA
>JBBJLR010000034.1:9314091-9335613 GCA_037577145.1 Brachypetersius gabonensis
ATTTCACTATCCTAGCTTAGCATATTACTACAGGATAACTTACACCAAAACCGTGTTTCTTAACATCTAGTCTCTATGCTTTACAAAATGCCACTCCTTAAATCAATATATTTATTTAGTTATACTCGTATTCCTTATCAGAATAATCATGTCTTACGATCAGTGTGTGTGTGTGTGTGTATGTGAGAAGTTGGGTGAGTGAGAGGGAGAGAGAGAGAGAGAGAGAGAGAGAGAGAGAGAGAGAGAGAGAGCAAGCTTGTGTGTGTATGTATATGGGAGAGATTGGGAGTGTGTGTGTGTATGTATGGGAGAGGTTGGGTGACCGTATCCATACTTAATAAACTTTGTGAAATAACTGTCTAAAAACAGTGTATGGGTGTGTGATGATGCCACTCGGGACCGCGCTCCGAGAGGAGCCGATACGCGCGCGGTGCCCTCAGTGTGCGTCCGTGTGTACGCGCGTGTCTATGCGTGTGTATATGTGTGTGCGTGTGTGTGGGAGAAGTTGGGTGAACGTATTCACACTTATTAAACTTTGTGAAAAAACCGTCTAAAAACAGTGTGAGAGCTCATTTTGCTGGGAGACTCCAGCTAACCGTCTGAAGCGCTTCAGCTTGCCGCCACAGAGAGTTTACCTCAGACAGCCGCTTTATACCATGGCAAACTTTCTGATATCATTTTTATACTTAAAGTCCAAAATGACACAAAAATCATTTAAATAATCATCAGTCACGAGTTGCAGGCACGACAACAAGGACAGGGAGGTTTACCCAGTACTGACCTGGAAACAGGTTACTAAAAGAAAGAGATGACACGGCCGCTACTTTCCAGGACTTCATCCAAAGTGCATCTGAGGGCTGAACGCGGAGGTCCATAGCAACCAGGACGCGACTGCTTCACCCGTGTCACACGTTTATGTTCCTACTAGGCACTAGGCCATTCTAAAGTGATAATAGTTTCATGAATATTTATGAAAATACCTAACAAAAAGTCATTATACACTTTCAGACCTGTGGTCACCTATTTTGGGTGTGCCACATATATATAAATATAAAGAGAGCGAGATAGAGACCGAGCTACATAGAGAGAGAGAGAGAGAGAGAGACCGGTGCCCTGCCTTTGTCTGCTTTTAGATTTCTGATCAGCTGTGGACCTGCAGACTGAAGAGTGTGTGAACAGTAAGCCAGTCTCAGAGCCTGCTGCTGTGAAACACCAGCCTCAGCCAACATAGGAGGTCAAAATCTAATTCTCATCCCGAAAGATGTGGACAACAACAACAACCCAATCACAAGATCGTAATCCATTCCATTAATAATACATGTCTCGTAAGCAATATTGAAGCCGTTGGACCGACCTGAGCTCTTCCCCACAGGTGGGCTTGAGCCCCGTCTACACTGTGATAAATAGGGAATACTGTTGTAATTAAGGAGAAATTGAAGCGCGATGTCTTCGTTTAAAATAAATCCCCAATGCGTCCAAAAACCTTTCAGTTCGCAATATGCGAAACAGATTGGGGCGTACAAGCGTTTACAAGCTTGGCCCGAATGACTCTCAATCATTCCAGCTAAGAATGCTAATGTTAGCACTTAAAAGCCAGCGAAGCTAACGTCTGGAAATCATCACATCACCGTCCATGGCCTTGTCTCAAAGCCCCACTGTAAGGATGTAACAATGAAAAATGATCTGACCTTTTCTCTCTCAGGTCTGGGACATTTATAGAAAGAAGAACACACTGTTGCTTTTAGAAGGAGAAAGAAGCGAAGCATGTTTTTCAAGTGGGAAGGTTTCATTTCATTTATTTACAGATTGCACGGGGGGGGGGGGGCATTCACATTAGACATTAAAGGTACTTTAACAGCAGGACAAGATCCATCTAAGCAAGACTCAAAGTCTTTGCTATATGAAAGACCCTCCAGTTCCAGCCAAAAAAAGCTACAAAAAGCAGTGAAGTGAGAGGACATTACAGACAAGGCTCACTGAACTGCGTTAACGAAGACACTTTTTTGGGATTCTTTACAGCGTGGATGTGTTCATTGCACAAGGACAGACCCGTGTTCCAGTGGGAGGAAAAAAAAAATCACAAACAGGGCGGCTGTATGTAAAAAATCTCAAAACCTGCAAGACATCTTTTAGGAACCCAGAAGTGATAAAAAATTAATAAATAGTAGGCATTTCAAGTTAACATTAGGGATGCACAAATGAAATTAGCCTTCAGAATAGACAGATTTATGCAAACAAGTGATCAGCAATAATTTATAAGCCAATTTATATTTATACTTGTGCTGCATTTGAATGCTGCTTTTGCACTAAATGTCAGACTTCTTTGGCTAAATTGTCAATTGCCTCTTACTTTCAATATAAGTGGTTCCTATAGACTCCATTAGTAACTGAGTAATACAACATATAAAAGCAAACATTTAATTTTAAATCCAATATATGAAATCTGTGGCTTATGTAGTGTGGCTTTCAGTCATGAGAACATAAGTGATTTGAGCCCCAACACCACCTCCTTGTGGAGAATATTCAAGAAATTGAGTTTACCGTGACATTTACCAATCAAATAGCAGGCAATGATTAAGTCAATGAATGAAAAACATACATTTTAATCATTTGAGTAATTGCAACATTCCCAATTTTATGTAGCAATTTGTTAGTTGCTATTATTTGTTGTAATATTATATAATAATTGCTGTTTAAATCAGGTCATTTAAACCTTATTTAATGACCTTATTCTTCTCTTTAAGAATAAGGTCATTAAAAAGTAAATAATGTTATTCATGTTGCAGACCAAAAGTACTGGAGGTGTGTTGGTGTGTTTCATGTTTGCATTTAGACTACACAGCAAGCTATTTTTGTACATCCCTAGTTAATATATGATCCCTGAATCCCACATCAGATCTTTAAACATTATTAAAGGTGATTCTGACAGATCCATCAAAGGTAACAGAATAGATATACCACCAGGTTTTCCAGAATACATGATCCAATGTGATGTTCTGATGCCAGGGGACTTTATTAAAATAAAGGTTAGATAGTTCAACAGAAAGCACAAGTTAGGATTGGGGTTCATGTCCATATACTCAGTCCCTTCGGAAGTTGAAGACGCTGTAGCCCAGCTCCACCATGGCTCCGACGAGAAGAGTCCAGAGTGGGACGCAAACAAAACTCAGCAGAATGTCTGAAAGGTGTTCCAGCTTCACGCACAGCGTCAGACAGAAGGCCACCTTTAACAAAATAGCTATGAGGTACCACACACGCTTCTTCAGGTTCTCCGCCTCATTGCGAGGGTCAAAACCTGGCTTGCAGCGGCCTGCCATCTTCACGATCAGCATGAGGAAGAGGATGGTGTCGAAGGTCCACACTGGGAGGAAGACGAGAAACCAGCTCCATTGGATCTTCCTGTCTAGCTTGAGGACCAGCATGATGAGGAAAATGAGGCTGAAGATCCATGTAAGGAGCACTCTCTGAGCAAGAGACATGCTCATTCAGGACAGCGAGGAAGGAGGAGCTCCAAATTATTCTGCTAAAGAAAAAGCAAACGATCTGTTATTCCATCTATTCAAAATATTTCAGTCAATATGAATATTCATATTTAAAAACGAGTTGGCTTCCCCTCTTTCATTTTTTCATTTTGGAGTTTCAGTGGGAATTTTTGTGTGCATTCAATCTGTAGAGCATTTATGAGGTCAGGCACTGATTGGACGAGAAAATCGGGCTCACAAGCTCCATTCCAGTTCATCCCAAAGGTGTTGGATGGAGTTGAGGTCAGGACTCTGTGCGGCCAGTCAAGTTCTTCCACACTTCCACAACTCATCCATTGTCTGAAATGTCTTGGTCTACTGACGCATTAAGGTTGATCTTCACTGGACAACATACTTGTCCATATAGTGTCAATGCTGTGGAATAGTTGTGGGAGGATAAGTCTTTTATCTTGATGCTGGAAACGAGGGGTCATCTGAATTCAGTAACTAAGAGTGTCCCAATACTTTTGACCCTATAGTAATACTGCCTTAAGAATGGAAACCAATACACGGAAGCCAATCAGAACAGAGGTCATTTACATATAACATTTTATAGGCATAGTAACAGCAAAGGCCCGTTTAAAGCATGTGTCAACCCACACAAAATGTATGTGGACGTCAGGGAAAAAACTAAAACAAACAATGAAGGACATGGGCCCTTTACAATGTACGAAACAGAGCAGAGACCTTGTTTGGACACTTTTTTTGTCACGTTACAATTAATAAACTTCTTTTTTGAGATTTTTAAGCTTTGTTCTTACAGTGTAAACACATTGATTGACTGGGCAGTACAGAAGAAGCTAAAGCAAAAGCTTTAGGGAGGAAAAGCCAAATAATGACAGAATTAAGCAAAAGCCAGACCCTAACATCAACAACAGGACTTACCTAAACAAAGAGAGCCTAGAGTTCTCTCGTGTCAGACTGAACCGGTCAAAAGGATTAAAATTTTGATCATTTTGGTTGGAAACTCCTGAGCTTCATCCCTGCCTGGTTCTCAAAACACCTTCATTTTCTCCCACAGTTGAGCCGGTCGGATAGACGCGTTAGAAGGATTGAGTCGCCCCCTGCTGATCTGGAGTGAAGAGGTAAAGACATACACTATATGGACAAAAGTAGTGGGACACACCAATACTTCATTTTTTTTACAGGCTTTGGGCAAGGCCCCTTGCTTCCAGTGAAGGGCAATCTTAATGCTTCAACAAACAACGCCATGCCTCCAACTTTGTCAACACAATGTTTGGTGAAGGCCCTTTTCTATTCTAGCATGACTGGAAAACAAGCTCCATAAATACACGGTTCGATAAGCTCAGTGTAGAAAAACTTGACTGGCCACACAGAGTCCTGACCTCAACCCCATTCAACACCTTTGGGATGACCTGGAATGGATATTGTGAACCAGGCTTTCTCGTCCAACCTCATAAATGCAGAATGAATGGGCACAAATTCCCACAGAAACTCCAAAATCTTATGGAAAGGTCAGGCGTCTAAATACTTTTGTCTATACGTTGATTGTAGAATCAACTTAGCTCATAGTTGATTAGAACAATAGCATGATTGTATTTTTTAATTCATATTGATTCCATGAACTGCAGGGTGAGCAATGATAAATTGGACATCTAACAAATTAGGACAGTTGCAGTAAATAGATTTTAAAGTGCACACAAACATATTCCCTAATTATTGCAACTGAATTTCTAAAAAGGCCTCTGATTTAAAAAAAAAAAAAACTTAAAAAAATAATGTAATTTTGTGGCTAAAACTGTAAGGGTTATAAAAACTAAATAAAAATGACAAATAATTATTGATTCATTCAAATATACTTTGTAATGGGATGTAATTGTGAATTGTGCATTCATTCTGTAGAGCGTTTATGAGGTCAGGGTCTGATGATGGACGAGAAGGTCTGGCTCACAATCTCCGTTCCAGTTCATCCCAAAGATGTTGGATAGGGTTGAGGTCAGGGCTCTGTGCGGCCAGTCAAGTTCTTCCACACTGAACTCATCCATCCATGTCTTGGTATTTTGAAGCATTAAGATTGCCCTTCACTGGAAGTAAGGGGTCTAGCCCAAACCGTAAACAACAGGTTGTTCCAATACTTTTGTCCACATAGTGCCAATGCTGTGGAATAGAGTTGTGGGAGAATAAGCCTTTTATCTTGATGCAGGTAAAGTTTCACTGACCTCAACTCGACCATCCTCATAATCCTCCTTTCTGAGCTTGGTTCAGGCAAACCATAGCCTTTCTTTGAAATGTGTGTGTATCTCCAAAGCGCTGTGCCATCCTCAGGCTCTGTCGTGGCCCTGTAGGCAGCCCAACAGTTCTGGATGCTAACTCTCTGGATCAGGAGTGACTGGCTGGAAGGATCAGTCGCTTCGGCCTTGCGGCTTGAGCACGGCCTCCTCTGGCTTTCTGGGATCAGCCGTTTGCGTCTGCTCTGCCTTTTGTCCTCGGATCATTTAAGCCCTCTACCTGTGGCACAGCATGTCTGGTTTCAGAGGCCTTTCAGAGAGACACATCTCTCTCAGTATCCTGAGACACTGCTGAGACTTCAAGGGGTTCGTTTTTCAAGTTGAAAAGCTTGCAGTTGCAGAAATGTAATCAGAGGTTATCGAGATCAGACTGAAGAATAATACAATTAAATGCTTGGTTATACAGAATGATCGCATTAGATTGTTAAAACCATTTATATTTTCAACTAAGCCCTTTAACAATCAACATGACTTTCAGACATTTATCTTATATAAAGTTTATAATCCAGTATTACTGATCTGCCTCTTGGTCCACGATTTGTGTTCTTCCACAGAAACATCAAAACTGGTTCAGTAAGTTGGTTACAGTTGCTGTTTAGCACCAGAGTCGGTAGATTTTACATATATATTTATGGTGCTTTTGTATCGAGCTTTTTTGTTGCAGTAAGTAATCAAGGTCAACATGATATTTATCATGGTTGTGATAAATTATGTCAGATTTGGATTTTCTGAGCATGTAATGATATTGTCAGAACACTTAATACAGGGGTTCCTCTGGTTACAGCAATATCAACATACGACGTTTTGAGTTTATCTGTGGCGTAACTCAAAGATCCTCTAACAAACAGAGCCTTCACTGGTTTGCCTCAAAATGAATACCACTGAAAGGTGAAATGAATGACATTAGTTGTCTTCTTACATTGGCACCTCTCAAGCGAGGGAATATAGTTGTCAGCAGGTATATATATGAAGCAGTAGATTCAAGATGTTTATTTATCACATGCAGATGTATGCATGTACAGGAAGATGCTGAATGAGGAGCTGCAGGGAAGAGAAGAGGAGGACATAGTAGGATTATGGATATGGTGAGGGAGGACATGCAGGCAGTTAGTGTGAGAGATGAAGATGCAGAGGACAGACGGAAATGCTTTAGCCGTTGTGGTGACCACTAATCAGGAGTAGCTGAATGTGTAAGAAGAAGCATTACTAAACATTTTTAGAATATAAGGAAGCATGATACATTCGAACACACAGCATATTTTAGAAAATCCAGTACAGTATATTCTAGAACACAGAAGGTCTCTTGCGTATGTTTAATGCTGTGGCTTAATTTATCCACCAGAGTGCACTGCGTCTTTACTTTAACATCCACTGGAACTGAGACCAGCCTTCCTGACCGGCTAGAATCATAATCCCAAATACAGCAGTGCAGGTTATAGAGATGTCATTTTTCAGTCATCATCCTCTCCTGTTTAAAGCCACAGTCACAATTTAACACTGCAAAGTACATGCCAGAAATGACTTATTCGGATTCAGAAAACAGAAATAAAGCGGTGCTTAAAGGTTTGTGACGCCTTTCCATATTCCATATTCCAGCAAAAATGTGACCTAACGCACCATCCGATTTTCATACACCTGCAGGTACCTACAGGTAAAGAGAACCAACTTATACAAATGAGTCAGGAATATTATACTTGAACATTTATTTACTGAGGGAAATGTCCTTTTAGGACTTTTATGAACATTTGTTGTTTTAGGACACATTTCTGCAAAAATATCGAAAAATGTAATGGCTTTCAAGCACCACTATATGTGAAAAAAAATATTTTGCTCTACAGAATCATGCATGATGAAATTATTTGTTTGATGCATTTTAGAGTTTGGAATGGAAAGGATACACAATGCATTTGAAATCTATTTCTTGCTCATTTTGAGACGTGAATGGAACTGGCAGCTGAATGATGTAATGTAATTGTTCATTGTATGTAAACAAGTTTTTTTCAGGGCCTCACTGGGCTTTATTAGAAGCAAATGATCCAAGACGAATCATAGATTTACACCATCAGTGTGAAGTAAAAGCCCTCACAAAATCTCAGCTGTCAGCTTTAATTGGTATTGAAAACTACTCAGACTTCATCATTAGTCTTCAAGGATGCGAATTGGTTGTACAAACACATTTTTTGCATCACATCACATTCAGTGCTACTAAACAAAACTAAAAGAAGCCATCAGCTGCCATTTGTTCATCAGTGCACCCCCAACCCCACCCCTCCCTGCATTGAGATATAAATCTATTTCCTTTTTCTCCATTACAAGACATTCTTCATAAGCTTCTTTTATAGAACCCCTTAAGGTGGAAGTGATTGTGATAAACAACCAGGTTGCACGGTGATTTGCTGAATTAGCTTATTACCCTTTGCAAATATCCAGTTGTAGCTTTTTGTGTTATGGGGGGCTTCAGGGGATGATTGTAGAAGAGCCAGGTAACAATAGCAATGCTGCAACTGCTACACGCAGCTTATCAAGTGAAACCACACAACCACATCCTGCCCCCGGAGTCTGAGAGCAGAAATTGGGTTTTAATTGGTTTGTCCCTTTTCCACACAATTCTGCACTCAAGCTTCGAGCACACAAGGTGGGACATGGGCATATTTAGCAGGCTAGGAGAAAACACAGGGCTAGCTAACAAAGGAGGAGGGCGCACCTAAAGTCCTGTCAGTCTCTGAAACAGTAAACCTCAAGCCTGTTTTGGAACCTATTCCTGGGGAAACTCAATGACCTTTCCATTGCTAAACTACAGACAGTTTTTATGTTTTTTTCCCCCCATTTCTGAACCCTTTTCAGTAACATTACTCACCCTTCTTCTGACCCTTCCATCTTAATGTAACACGTTCTGTTGTTTTTAGCCTGCAGCAAACACCCCAGCCCCCAAATAAACCCCAGTGATTTGCATTCTGCATGGTTTTCATCTAGGGGTTAAATAATGCATGAATTAGCATTTGATATTCCAAACTGGACACAGAGGTTCAAAAGCTGGTGACCCTTGTCCATCCAATGCATCATTTTTGACACACGTATTGGCCATTGACTAAAGCACTTCATACATATTTCATGTGTATTATATACCAATTAACCATGGCATCAAACCCACTAGCCTGATATTACACAGGTCACCCTTGTGACGCCAAAACACCTCTGACCCACTAAGGCAGAGACTCCACAAGACTTCTGAAGGTGCTGTAGTACTTGCACCAAGACATTTGCATTTTTTCCATGCAGCAAACTTTGATTTTTCAGTGTATCTCAGTTCGTTTTTTTCCCCCTGGTACTCTTTACCTGCGTGATAAAAACCTAACCCAGCTAACTTGTTAGCGATGTCCTGGTACACTTTAGCATTTCTCACAATGTTAGAAAACTCCCACTGAAATGTATCTTCAGCCCAAAATATATTGTAGCGTTTGATTGACTTCCCGGGTTGTTCGTATTTCCATTGTTGTTTTTTTGCATTGTCAATAAAAAACCCCAAAGGCCCATCAGAAAGAAGTGATGCAGTCAGCACTGCTTCGGCCCGCTTTCGGCCCTGCCCGCGAGCAGCTTGGGTATGGATCTGGCCAAAAAATCCAGTGGTTTTATTTTTTTTTTTTAGCATGTTATTCATCTATTGTTTTGCTTTTCTAATTTAGTGTGTTTCATAGAATTCATATTTTTAATATCAAGTTACTTGTTTGCACAGTCAAAAGGAGCAGTTTAGGATACATTTCACTGTGACTAATCTGAATCTTGAATCTTGAGTTATTGGCTGCAGCCTTCCTGTTCTCGGGTTTTCATTTCATTCATCTAAAAGCCATGCCGCCCAAACACCCTGCGCCTCCTGGCAATGCACCCAAACGCAAGAGAAGGTGTAAGACACTGGAGGAGAAGGTTGAACTCCTGGACATGCTCCAGGAAGGAAAACGTTATGCAGCTGTAACACGCCATTATGGCATCAATGAGAGCACCATATGCTACATAAAGAAAAATTCGCTACAGGAGACGATGTAGAATGTATAGAAGAACCACTACCTCATTTGCTCATTTTCAGAAACGATTCATTATTAAATGTGTTTAATATTGAGAAAAACACATCATAGTCATTTAATTGTGGGAGACGGGATATAGGCTTACATTTTCATTTTTGTTGAGTTTATTGTATTAAGCTGAGTTTAAAATAAAATTATAATCAGTAATTTTTGATAGTAAAAGTATCAGTAAGCTGCACAGAGGTCTGCTTCTAGGCCGAGAAAGACAGGCCGATGGTAAATATTGATTTAGCAGTATTTTATTACTAAAATTGCACAATTTGTTACTGTGTTTACCTGTTTATACCAAAGAAAATGCCTGTGCATGAATTACAGTACAGTGTGTATAGGCTTACATTTATATTTTTATTTTGGGTAATGTATTAAACTGAAAATGAAATTAAAGTGTTTTGGGAGCATATATGGGACATATTTAGGGTTTACACTATAAAAATAGGCATTTTGTAATGAAAACACAACACGGTTTTTCAGTATATGTGGGTGCTCATGGAACGTAACTCCCACGAATAGCGGGGGATTACTGTATATAATATCTCTCTTTATATAATATCTCTCTGAAGTAATATAGTAATACATTAGTCATATATCAGCATAACTTATGTATGAAGCCAAGTCACACAATTAGAGTGAATTAATTCCCACTCTCTTCTTTACCACTGTCTGGAGAATAATGGGTCCACTGATCTCTTTAACAGAAAATTGCAGCTTGTGGACCACCAATAAAGCCAATACATTTGAAAATCTTTGGTTATTATGCAGTTTACACATTCACACCACACTTGCTCTTACACTCTAAGATAAAGGGAATAAAATATATGATTAATGAGAACCATAAAAAAATGATCCTTTGATTTAGTTAGTAAAGAAGCCCATTGTTTTTGGTCTGAGGCACGTGAGCAGCAATAGTGTTGGTATCACTGTTTTCTACACAGTTCCAGGATTCAATTTACCTCAGTTCCAGGATTTTGTGTCTTTAGTGATTTGTTTTCCGTTGCTGTTATATAAAGCATGCTCTGTTAATAATAAAGGAGCAGAGGAGAGGATTAGACCCAGCTAAAAGAAACACTTGTGAAAAAGCCTTATGTTGCCTGTGTGGAATACAGCAACCCGTTAAACCGCTCTCTGGTGTAAGGTGCCCATGTCTGATGCTTTAAAAAGCTTCTCCCAGCCCCTGTGTAATGCACAGACCGTGTGTCCATCTTCATTTGGCCGAAAACCCCAGTGGCTGTTTGGCTTAGACATAATGTATCTCAGCTTTGAGCTGCTGCTGAATGTGTATCAGGGTATATCAACATGTCCATGAGACACTGACACACGCTTTCACTGCCGCACGCATCCAGCACTGAAAGACTTTGGCTCTTTTAAGTAAATTCAATTTGAGATTCAATTTCCCCTGGGGTGGATGTAATGCGCTTGTCATGTTCAATAAGAGATTGTTTCTCCTGTGCAGAGATGCTTTTGTATACTAAAAAGCTGCTTGACAAGGGTATGCTCTTCCCAAACGGTGGAAATGTCCAAATGTTCATTGTATCATCAGGAGTCTGATCCCTGGAGGTGCCACTGCCATCCATGGCTGGGAAGTCAAAGAGAGCACAATTGGCTTCACCCTCTTTGGTGGGTAGGGTTGACCTCCTTCTCCACTATTCACTCATCATGATGGCAGCATGGGCGTTGGTTAGCTGATGTAAGAAAAGAGGTGGTTAGAGCTCTCCTCTAAGCCCAGTCAAATGTCCAATTGCATTAGTGACAGTTCAAACATGTGGTTTCACATGACTTGGAGGAAGCATGTGCTGGCCTTTACCACCCCAGTGTAGGTGGTATCATGTAATGGGGAGTCCTAGCTAGTGGGTCAAATTGGAGACAGCTATAATTGGACAACAGGGTAGTGCTTGCTCTTCATCATTCACTCAGCATGATGCTTACTTGGGCATCTGTTAGCTGACATAACAGAGTTGACGGTTAGTGTTCTGCACCAAGTGTCCATTTGTGTTAGCAATTGGAGGAAGTATATGGTAGCCTTCAGCATCCCAGTGTTGGTGATATCATGCAATGGGGAGTTCCAGGTAGTTATTTCATGAAAATACAAATAAAAAAAAGTGATTAGGCAAACCCAGACATGCCCATACAGAACAGTATTTGGACAATTCAAGTTTTATGGAAGCCTACATTTGGACAAAAGTATTGAGACGTCTGACCATTACACCAACAAGGACAATTTAGAATTGGTCCCCCCATTGTAGCTATAACAGCTTCCAGTCCTCATGGAAGTCTTTCCACAAGACTTTGCCGTTTCTGTGGGAATTTGTACCAATTAATAAGAGCATGTTTGACGTTGGGGTTGAGGTTAGGGTCAAGTTCTTCCACACCCAACAATGTTTTGATGGATCTTGCTTTGTGCACTGGGGCACAGTCATGCTGGAATAGAAAAGGGCTTTCCCCAAACTGTGTCCAGAAAGTTGGAAGCATTGTGTTGTCCAAAATGTCTTGGTTTGTTAAAGCATTAGGATTACCTTTCACTGGAAGTAAGGGACCACCTGAATTCAGTCATTACGGTGTGTCCTAGTATTTGTGTTCATGGAGTGTGTCTGTATTATGGTGTACTGTTGGGTCTGAACTGCCGCAAATCTCAGTAGTATTAAATGTGCTTGATTAACAATAGAAGATGCAGTTCACTTTTTCTTTTATCTTCGGCACCCTACAACATTGCTTAATTATCAAGACCAGTAAAACTAACATATGGCTGTTTTTCAGTTTTTCCACCCCCTCTGCGTGCTGGACAGTTACCTGGGAGGCTTCAAGCAGACAAGAGTAATGTTTTATTTTGAAAGTTCTTGTCTTCAGAGAAAACGCTGAAATATGAGTCCATATATGGGTAAATTTCTTCAGCTGTGGCAGGGCAACTGTTATATAGTTTGTTTTCAGCCTAAACAATTGAATTGTGTAGGTCGGAACAGCAGTGATTCAACCCTGGAAGAGGGTCTGAATACCCAAACAGAAGACATTCTGGAGAATGGTAGTTCTAGTACTCTAAAATATAGTATTTACTCTAGTATATACTCTAAAATTTAGTACTGAAAGTACTAGAACACTATTCATAAGGTCACCAGGAGTCAGAACCAACCTTAAATAATAATATCAAATGTCATGAAGCCACATAAAGTCTGTTGAGGGTTACTAATGTTATGTGAGGCAAGTATGTGATAATTTAGAAATAAATGTAAACGCAAGAGAAGATGTAAATCAGGATAATAGGTGTAGTAAAACCTACATTACAGGAGAAATTAAGATCCTCTATTGGGAGATCGCTTCCTCCAGGGACTCGAGATTCCTTTCAGTTCCCCCAGGATGTCGGTGCCAATTTATGTTTGACAGCCACTGAACTTATCACAGGCCAACACGGAGATTTGTATTGACCTGCAGCCACTCACATTAAGGCCTATTGAGTTTAGAACCATGGTTGGTGTGCTCCCCGAGGAGCCAGCTGTAGTGCGAGCTTCATTCATGGCCATGCCTTTTAAGGACGATCTGTCACAGGCAGCACAAGATCAATCGCAAAATTGACCGCTGACTCTGTTTTATGCATATGACAACCTTTTCCTCAAGGTACATCACAGGTGAATGTGTAGCAGAAGCATTAAACAGGTACACAGACAGAAAAATGTGTTATTACATACACATTATAGGCTTTGATAAACAGACCTAAGTAAGACACATCACATTTTAAACTGTTTAAAATTGAAACATTTTGGGGATTTAATAGGATTTGTTTTTGCCCATGTTTTTTTTCTTTATACTGCAAGTTCTTCAGCAGGAACCAGCTGAGTGTGTTCCCGATGTGTGTTCTCTAACTGACAAATGAAATTCAATCACATGATTAAGTGAATAAAACAATGAGTCACTAGCTGGTGGCAAAAAAAAAACAAAACAAGTGAAAGCCATTAAAATAATCAGGGGAAAAAATAATCATGGAAAATGACAGCGTGAGTCGCATTTATTTCTTTGAATTAACACAACAGAACCGAAGCTAGACTCTTAAGAGGGTTTTTCAGAATCCCTTCCAAAGGTTTATCATTTTTCAAAGGCAAAAGCAGCTTTCAATTACTCTGAACACCCTTTGTCCATTCAGACAGCGTGCACAAATTTGCACAAGTGGAAATCTAACAGGTTATAAAAGAACACTGAGGTGGTTTGCTGCTTCTCAACCAGTTGATACATGTCCAAAGTCCAACCAACAGCAAGGTCTGTAGATGAGGTTTAATGTTGTTGTGTGGAAGTCTGAAAAGTCAGTCATCACCATCATCATCCTCGTCTTCTTCTGTTGGTCCTCCCCAGCTGAGAAAAGGGCTGCGATTAGGAGGAACAGACGGCTTGATCTTCTGCCACCGGTTTGGAGGCCAGATGATGTGAGATGCTCTGCCATGGATGAGCCCGAGAGAAACCTGGAGAAAGGCAGAGAGTCCAGTTAACTTCAGTTTACTCGCCTTCTCATAAAGATACCATAACGACCATTAAAATGACGGCATAAATTTTAGAACAAAGAATTTCCAAAAAAAAGCTTCCTTATCCTTATTACAAAAGAATCTACACAGTATGGACAAAAGTCTTCGGATGCCTGACCAACAAAGATTTTAAATGCATTGTATTCAAATTTAATATAGAGTAGCCCCCCTTTGCAGCTATAACAGTTACCGCTCTTACCGAGTTTCTGTGGGAATTTGTGTCCATACATTCTGTAGAGCATTTATGAGGTCAGGTACTGATATTGGATGAGAAGACCTGGCTGGCAATCTCTGTTCCAGGGCTTGGTGGGTTCCTGAGTAAAACCCAAAAACCTCAAGGGTTCTCCAGGGTCCCTTGTAGTTAGGAAATGGAAGTCGCCTTGAAAAAAGGATTTGCTAAAAGCTGTAAATGTAAATGGTTGCCTAAAAACCTTTCAGTGGCAAAGAGAAGTTTTTAAAGCTCAACACATCTTTTCTTTTTCGTAAAGGTTCTATGCAGAATCCTTACATTGATATAGATTCAGTCTTTAAGACTTAAGAAATGTGAACCACTTAAACATGGTTCTTCTATGGCATTAATCAATATCTGCAAAAAAGGACTGAAAATTGACCACAAGGCGAGGTATATAACGATTCAGAGCCCTGTTTGTAAGAGGGAAGGAGAAAGTCTGATATCACCATCTTGTCTCTTACCTTGCTGCTCAGAGATGAAGTGCACTTTCCAGTTCTCCATTTTATGAAGTGAAACCACATACTCTTTAATACTCTTTAGCTACAAGGATCAGCCAGAGCATATGTTCTTTCAGCCCATTCAATATAAAGTAATCAATCTCGCAGCAGAAAGCGAGTGAAAGTGGTTGTGGAAGTGCTGAAGGCCAGGGAGAGCTTGTAGAGCTTACTGCTCCCAGAATAGGTCCATTTGGAGGCTTTTTGCAAATACCTGGCTGGCCTGGAGAGGATCAGAGGAGCAGATAATGCCATCAGCCTGAGCGAGGAGCTGGGGGCGGGGCACACCTCTTAGCTAAGCCTGCATTTTGGTGGTGCCACAGTTTGGTATCACAGCTAAGCTGAAAGCACTCGCCTCCTAAACGCTTCATGTTGAATTAGAGAGAGTCAAGTCAGGACTTCATGTGTGGTTTGGATGTGTGGTTCTAGAAAAAATAAATTTGTGTTGAAGATTTGCAGAAAAGGTTCTTCATACTCATACTCTGATCGAAATGAAGTTTTCAAATTGGCCCTCAGGAATTGGCAGACTAGAAGTTTAGCTTCAACTTAACTTGAGACACATAGTGATATAGCACATAAAGGGGACCAACGGGAGTCTTTGAGGGCCAGTTAGTAACCACTGCTTTAAAGAATGATAGACTTACAGGTTACAGACTTACAAACTTACTTCTTACTAAAGGAATGGGTAATTCACTACCTTAGCAGAGTATCATTTAAACAGAGAGAGAGAGTCTTTTGAGTGTGTTAATGTCAACATAAGAATATCTCAAAAATTTGCAGTTACAATGAAATTAAGATCCTTCAAAAGTAGTGATCAAATGAAGAATGACCGCATATTATAAATATTTAATGCCAAACTTTTAATGCTGTTTTACAGAATTAAGGCCTTTACAGACTTTGGAGTGAAGCCCACAGATCTTTAGAGTCATGGGATGGTAGTAACCTCTTCTGTGAAGGCCGTGTCGGTCAAAGTGAAGACAAAGGACAAGATGAAGGAAACTTCTGTGCTTTTCTTATTGCTGTGCCTTACATCATTGTACCGCACTGTGAAAGTTTCTGACAGTACCGCACTCTGCAGTCTGTACAGACCACGGGCTGAAAAAACAACCAACATGGAAATAACAGTTGTTGTGATGTCACAAAAAACATCACATTTACATATTTACAGCTATCTATCATAAGTCTATTCAGACTGGAGCAGTTTAACTAGGTCCATATTTAAGATCCACAGTCTGCTTTTGAATAAGAGAGCCAATCAGAACAGAAGTCATTTACATCAGTCTTAAAGGCACGGTACCAACACCAGCCCTGTTTAATTCTAAGTGATAAAGAGAAGTTGGAAAATGGTGATGTGAAACTGAATTATGATTGTTTTAGTACTTTAACCTACACAAATGCTATAAGTGGACTACAGGGAAAGTAATAAAATGCAAGAAAAATGACGGCCATGGGCCGCAGAATTCATTATTTTTACTATTTTTTTTAGACAGCTTTAAAAAAAAAAACCAAACCACAATTATGTATAAGGGTGTGTTTTAAATCTTTCACACATTTGTTAGGGGTGTTTTTTACTGCACACGGTAGAAAAACAAATTGCTCCTCCGGTCCCCTATTTCTCCCAGCCGTCCGCACCCTCGTTCACCCCATAATGCATCAAGTGAATGTAAAAGTGCACTCTACAGTAAAACAGCAAAATTCCACTGCCTCAGACGTCCAACAGGAATATTTCTTTAGTGATATACGACCTGACAGTGTTTTGGCAAATACATCTCACGCACCACTGTACCCTCCAGCCCTGCCCCCATGGGAGCACGGGCAGCATTCTGGGGAACGGACATGCAACAATAATAAAAGAGACCCTGCAAGTGTTCACGTCAGTGAGAAACGTATTCATTTTCTTCCAGACAAGAACCATCACTTAAAAACATGCCAGAGGACAAATCCTGCTGCCTGTCTAAGAGCCTCGGGCTAAGGTAAAAAAGAGTCAAGGTCTAAGATGAAACAAAAAGCGCTGGAGTGCTGGAGACTTGACTTTAAACCTCATTTTACTACTCATCACCTAAAAATGCTTTTCAATACAAGTGGCTGAATATCTTAGTTTCCTTCTGATACTGAAGCTGGTCACATCATGGTTTAAACAGATGGAAGATAAGATTGTAGAGCGTTCTTCTCAATAATGCATTAAAAAGGCTCTAAAGCAAAGAGTTGTTTCAAAACGGCCCCTCACATCTCTGTATGATAGGATGAACTCAGGGCGCAGCGGCGCATGGCGAGGCTGTAAACAATGGCCTCGGGAAGTGGCACTTTTCTGTCTTCTTTAAATTTTTCATACACTTCTTTTTGCAGCTGTGTCTGTCTATAGAGGAGGCACAATGAAGTGAAGAGATTGTGCATTCCCAACTGCTCACTGACGGTGATATTTTCGTGTGGAACATTTTCGCTCCGAAATGTGAGGGTTCTGGGGTACTCTTAGTACAATCACTGGTTCTTTGTTCAGTTATGGGAAAAATATGAAAAATGAATGATTTACCGGTCCAAAGGTATTGCTGTCGAAGCTGTGGCCATGATGATCGCCCTCGATCCACAGGTGTCCGTCTGGAACCCTTATGTAACGGTTTTTATAGCCCAGAGTCCTGACAATAAGCAGACAAGACATTCCACTTATTCTTTAAAAGTTTTGCCTAAATAAATCACCATTTATTTGATTTGAAATTCCCTGTTTCATAGAAACATACCCAGACAGAATTGGTGCTGATAGGAGATGAATGTCTCTGAAATGTCCCTCACGGAAAGTTATTACACCAAGTGGTTATGAATTTGCTGCCTGATGCCTAGCACATCGTTTTGAGGTTTTGTCCTAAAACATAATTTTTTGAACATACACTCATGGTTGACAGGCTGCCTGAACAATGTCTGAAGAAAAGCTATTTTATAGATTCACTGCTATTTTTCCCATCATCAAAATTACTTTTCATTTTGCAGCTCTGTTGCAAACATTGCAGCTCTGTTTGTTGTTTAATTTTCTTTTTTTCTTTTCTTTTTTTAAAAAAATGTTTAGACATGTCAGCTGGTGTGTCACAAAATGTCAACATTTCAAGATCAACTGGACCGAAAAAATTGTCCAAAATGACTTGTGTTGTGAATATCTTGGCCAGTGTAAAGAAATCCTAGTTGGTAAGTG
This sequence comes from Brachypetersius gabonensis, assembly GCA_037577145.1. Classification (NCBI taxonomy): domain Eukaryota; kingdom Metazoa; phylum Chordata; class Actinopteri; order Characiformes; family Alestidae; genus Brachypetersius; species Brachypetersius gabonensis. The sequence continues at coordinate 9,332,347 of JBBJLR010000034.1, forward strand.
TCTCTTCAATGAACTGCTTGACAACAAACTTCTCTGACTCATATTACAATGGACAGTTTAGGGAAAAACATGCTTCTTTTTTTCTTTTTTTTTTAAGATGCAGAATTGAGTTCCTGTAGCTCATATGGTGCAGTGAGGTTGCTCTATTAAATGTGTAATAGTGAGGAGAAGGTAGCTGTGGTGTTTTGAATACAAGACTTGTTTGAATACAAGCGCTTACCATACCACCCAAGTTCATGAGTAAAGGCCCAACAATATATATGTAAAGGCTGTCAGGACAAAACTTTATATCTCCATGTACATTTTGCTGATTAATTGGAAAACTCCAGTACAGTCTGGTTAAAATGAGTGTCCATTCTGCATATATGATGTAGGACCAAAATGCAATATCCTGCTTGCCATGGGCCCCGACTTTAATTTCAGATCAATAATTAACACCCACATGGCAGGGGTAAGCTTTGTTTTTCCAGACAAATCTGAGAGGCGCCAATGTCTCATATCTGTAGTGGAGCTCTGGGAGGGCTCGTGTGTAATTGGTCAGGGGCTGAGAGGCTTCCACTACGAGAAGGAAAAGAGAGAAAGACGCATTAAAGACATGATTCAGATTTACTGCTGTGTGGCCCACAAGCAAACAGCGACATGACTCAACTGCAGGCGCTCCTTCTCTGCCATCATATTACATCCTCTCTGTCCTTACAGAGCGATCGCAGGCTGGATTCTCTGGGAGAAACAACAAAAACGAAAGGTCTACTGTGCCGTGAAACGCAGTATAAGAACGTGCCTAGCAGTACATATTCACTCTCTCATCTGCAGTCACCACGGCAGGCTAATTGGGCCTCAATATGTCAAATTCATGTTCTGTGAAATTTCTCAGGCATCGTATTATTAGGGTCCAAACAAGCTCATCACTATTAATGCCCAACTAAAGTTTACAGACAGGTCAAAGGATTTATAAACTCACAAATAAAATTTGTTTTGAAAAACTGTAATGATTTTATGTAACAGTGAACAGGGCTCTGAAGCACCCTCATTTCGCTGTTATTGACTTCTCACGGCCCAGTGTGTAATTATGGCCGACTAAAATAAAACGTTACGCAACTTTGTTCTCATGTTGTCCCTGGACATCACTGAAAAGACTGAACCTTTACTAAATGGCATTTCTGTCAATTGATGGGGTCTGAGGAGTCATTAAAACGCTCCTGCTTGCCATCGCAGGACAGATGAGATAAAAAAAAAAAACTAACAGCCATTTCAGCAAAACTCTGCTACGTATCTCATAACCATCACGAAGGTAATCAATTTCACAGAGCCATCAGGGCTGGCATTTCAGCTGTGGATCCAAAGATCACCTTGAGAAGTGACACGGACGAGCACGGGCGATTTAATGAGTGAGGCCGGCATTAATCGGCATTCAGAGCGCGTAGAATTCAGGAGGAATATGTCAGGAGTGGGTTATTATGTGTGATCACACATTTTATAAGGTTTTCTCTGTTAAGTGGCTGATGTAATACCAAAGACATAAAATACAGTATGTTACCTACCAATATATGATGCCAGTATAAGGGCAAAGTTCAAAAGTGAACTGGGTACATTATATAAACGCATGGTCTGTACTACCTCAGAAAATGAAATTTAGAGGGAATTTAGAGGGAAAATGTTTTAAATCTGAGCATAATTCAAGATGTAGAGTGGTCTACAGCACTGTCAACACTATGAACATACATGAAGTTTTATCTATTTATTTTTATTGAATTTTAGGAACTATATTGACCTCAGGGGAGATTTTTGAGTCCTCTGCATTTAACATGTTCAATCAAGTGAAGCAATAGGCAGCCAACAATGGGACCTGGGGAGCAGTGTGTGCGGATGGTAGCTTGATCAAGGTTACCTCAGTGGTGCCACTCACAGTCCTGGAATTTGAACCTATGACCTTTCAATCACAGGGGCAACTCACTAGGCCAACAGTAGAAATGCAAGGGAATGAGGCATGGACCTCATGCAATCTAAGATATACAAATGTTATATGTAATATTAATGATAATAATAGTAGGCCTACAAAATATGCTCTTTGGACAGTAATCTGCTTTTGAAAACCTGTATGCAGTTTAAAAATTCTGGGAGCTGACGAATGATGCAACCATCTAACCATCATTAGATCATGATTTCTATCCTGGGCAATTCAACAGTCATCTGTGGCCAGGAGTCCTAGAGAATGGAATTGGCACTCCCACTCTCCTTCTCCTGCTTTGGGCCAGCGCGGGCGTCTGTTAGCTGATGTAACAGGTTTGGTACTTAGTGTTGTCCTCAAAGCGTCTTCAGCTGTCAAATGCCGTTGTCTTAGGGGCAGTCCGAAGAGGTGCAGTGATTTCACGTGCCTCATCAGTTGATGCTCATCCTTAGTTTTGTAGTGTGGTGGGATTGGGGGAGACCTGGCTAGCAGTGGAAACTAAACTGGGACACTGTGTAGCTTATAACAGAACTAACGTAAGAGTGTTTCAGGCATCAGGCAGTGTGTTTATATCCATTAAATGTACATAAACATATGTAGTGACTTTGTAATATAGCCTTAGGATTCTCTTCAGATGTCTGAAGAGAATCAGAAAAATCTAAATTCCCTTTTAACTGTAATATGGTAAACTGAGTAAACAGAGTTGCATAAGTATATTTGAGACAAAATGGTAACAAAAATATCAATCAAATGAGTAAGCTTACTTAATAAAGTCTCCTTCAAGAGCAATAACTCGCTTAATGATCTTCTGTCTTGGGTTCTTGGGAGATCTGAAAAAAATAAATAAATAAAATAAATCGACAAATAAATGAATAGGCATACGACGGAACACTTTCAAAATGACAGATGGGTCAAAATTGGAGAGTTAAAGGGTTTAAATTTAGCACTTTGCTAAAATACGACTTCCAAATGACATCTCAACCAAATAAAGTTACTGTGTCATCAAAGATAAACTGCATTTTATTCATTTACTATTTACTTTTGAAGATATTCAACGTCAGAAGACTTTGTCTTTTGATTTGAAAATGATGCTAAAACCTCTCTCAACTAGGCAGCACATTCTCTCCTGGCATTCCTGCCTGTACAGTGATCTTCTGGCATCTTTTCAGAATCCATTCAGAGCGAACAGACCAGTGAGCTCCACAGCTCCATCACTGGCTGTGAAGCCTCCTGTGCGGCGGCAGCACAAACACACACACACACACACACACACACACACACACACACACACACACACACACACACACACACACACACAC
>JBBJLR010000034.1:9336180-9353421 GCA_037577145.1 Brachypetersius gabonensis
GAGAGAGAGAGAGAGAGAGAGAGAGAGAGAGAGAGAGAGAGAGAGAGAGAGAGAGAGAGAGAGAGAGAGAAAGATAGTGAGCAAGAGTAAAAGAGAGAAGAAACGAGGAAGATAGAGGAACCGAGGGGAGTGAGAGGGAGAGAGAAGAGAGAGGGAAAGTGTGAGGGAGGGGGAGAGAGAAAGGGAAAGAAGAAGAGAGAGGAAGGGAGGGGAGAGAGAGAAAGAGAGAGAGAGAGAGAGAGAGAGAGAGAGAGAGAGAGAGAGAGAGAGAGAGAGAGAGAGAACGAAAAGCACAGCTAACCACTCTCTCTCTCATTCTGAGTGTAGTGCTGGGACTGTTGGATTTTACCTCCCTCTTTATCCTCTCTCTGCTGATCACAGACGGCTTGGAGTTTCAACGAATACATTTTACTTATCACACACTCTCTCTCACACACACACACACACACACACACACACACACACACACACACACAGACGGAGGATGGTTCTCTTTCTTGGCGGTAAGCTCAGCTCCTCTCATATGACTCATGGCTTTCGTATGTGATGAGGGTGTTTGAACAGTGTGGCAATGCAGAGGCGCCTCGGCGAGGATCCTCAATCCGAGTCGGAGCAAAATGATACGGTGTTTTCACCGTCTGCGCGCGGCTCTCTTTTCAGATTTGTCGTCTTAAAAGCTTTGTGGTGTGCGATTTTCAGCTCACTTTCGTTCAGCCTGCAGATGTGGTGTTGGCCAGTGACATAATGAGCAGCAGTCAGATACACTCCACAGGTATTATCATTCAAGGAACAACATGATTCTGATGAAACACATGCAAAAGTCAGTGAGGAAGACAAATTTACCTACAGGAACATGAACTGATTGCTCTTAGGAGCTTTAGGATAAAGGGGAAAAAATGCAGTAATGCAGTGAAATGAATTGATTTAAATATTGTTTCACATAAAATATAGGACATTACTTTTTAATTGGAGAGTGAAGTTAATAGTGATGATAGGTAATTAATATCACCAGTGCTGAAAATCTTCTCCAACACCCAAAGGGAAAAAGATTCTCAACTTGACTGGATGTAAAAGAGGTTTTAGGACTATTTCTGTTGGTCACTTTCCTTAAACAAGCAACGAATTATGTTTTTAAATGATTTTAAGAAAAACAGCTTGGCAATTTGACATGACAGTAACACAGCAGTGATGCAGCACATTCACAGCGAAGCAGGGACTCATCTGTGAGACTAGAACTGTGATCCTTTCATCTTTCCACCGTTCTTTCGGAGGACCCTGTACGTTAAATTGCATTTGTACCTTGTGCACCTGCATGGATCAGTGGTCAAACTGCCAATCCTCCACAGCACTGAGACTTCACACACTGCAACACTGTGTGTCCAACTCACAAACGTCCTCACGCTTTCCAGAGTCAACCCTTCAGATCAAGACTTTACACTCTTAAAAATAAAGGGCCAGAAAAGTTCTTTGCATGAAGCCAAATAAGAACCATTTGGGCTCCCTGAAGAACCTTTCAGTGGATGGTTCATAAGATAATATGTAATTGAGATGTATGAGTGTGCAGAACCTTTTAAAGAACCTTCAACATTACATCATGCGAATGTTTTAATGAATTTAAAAGGTTCCACACAGGTGTATCTCATTTATAAAAATGGAGTCAATGTGGTTCTTCTTTAGCATTAATTAAAAAAACATTCTGGCATTGTTATGTCTTTTGAAAAGTGTTTAACACTCTCATAAATGGTGGTTTAATTGGTACAGAACCTTTACATTTTGTGGGAGTTCTTGAGCTTTAAAAATGTTCTCCAGACTCCTTGTTCTAAGCGGTGGTTTTCATACTGGTCCTCAGAGAACCAATGACGATCCACTTTTGCATTTCACAGTCCTGAGTTGAGTTAAAGCAAGCATTTGGGGCATCAGAAGATCACGAGTATTGGCTTCAGAAGCATTTCTTTAAAGACCTAAGGTTCTTTCTGGAACAAGGAGGGGTCCAACTTAGTCCAACACCTTTATTTCTTTAAAGTGTATAGTACAGTACAGTATAGCTTTAGCAGTGCAGACTGCCTGAATTGCTGCCTCCTCCTGCTGCCAGTGGCAACATGGTGGTCCCATACAAATGTTCCCTACAAATGCTCCCTAACCAGCCAGCCTTGCTCTCCTCCTTTACTCTTTTCCACATTTTCCTGGATGGCAGAGTGAATCTGGCTCTGTAGTAATGAAGCACATTTACATAACTAAACAGCCTGGTGTTGCGCTGTGCTCTGTTTAGTGTGGGTCTCAGTGGGGCATCGCTGGAGGCAGAGTGTGTCGCTGTGGTGAGACGCTGCCCCTCTGCTGTTCAGTCCTCAGCAGGTCTGAGGCACGCAGCTGTAGGAGTTATTCTCAGGTTAAGAACAGTCAAAGTTAGCACTCTTAGCGTGGTCTGGTTTAAAGATGCGTCATGCAGAATATAGTGATTTATTAAAAAAAAAGAAGAAAAAAAAAGAATAAGAAGTCACTATTTTCCCCTTTGAAAAAGTAGGGCCCAAACAAACAGAGCAGTACAAATTTGAAAACGAAACTAAATGCTATACATGTATATTGTGTTATACATAAAACCAACTTCTCACGATAATGTTAAACATAGTAATTGTAGATCATTTCCTTTTGGATGCATCATCCATCTGCCTATATCTACATATATATGCAGAAGTTATTTTACTTTTTTATATTATTTAAATATGTTAAACTCATGTTAAGCAATTAAATAGACATTGTACATTAAAATGAGCTAAAAAACACATTTGTTTGTTTTTACAGTTTGTTGCCTGCAGAGGATCTGTTGACTTATTTTCACTTGCTACATCAACAATTTGACAAACAAACAAATAAATAAATAAATAACATACTCCTACTGTACCTTCATATTCAGGTACAGTGAAGGTAAAGGGCTTTTGCAGTTAAAAAGCAGGAGATACAGCACGGACAGAAGCACTACAGAGCGGAGGACAGACGATGTGCAGCCTAAAAGAGAGGTGAATAATAGCGGGCAGAAATAGTTGAAATATCCACAGGGATTCTGTCAGCAGTAGTGAAGTGTAATTAATTGCGGAGCTGCTGCACGTTTGCTGGCAGAGCAGAGCAGGTGAGAGCGGAGGGACTTTATTTATACCTGCCTCGCTGCTGTCTGCATCTGCATGGGCTCTTTCCTCATTTTACGCTGCTCCTCCACCCACAGTTACTAATTAAAGCTGAAAACAAAGCACTACTAAACACAAATGCATCCTAAAACACATAGAACTACAACTACAATGAATAAATAAAGCAAACAATAATGAAACGAGATGAATAAGAGTAGGAGTATAACGCACTACAGTGTAATACACATCAGCCTATAGATCAGGACTTAACAACAAGCTCTTGGAATCTAACAGTCGATTACAATTCTATTAAATTAAATAAAAATGTGCATGTTTTTGGCTAAAATGACATTTGTAGACCATTTTCAAATGTAAAAAGTGCTTGGTGTATTGGCTGTAGTGTAGGTTACTATATTATAGGACAGGCCTATTGACATTATCCGATATAATTCTAAACTATATCTGAATATCATGCCATCAAATTATGTTTCAGTGGACATTAATGAATGAATTAGATAGCATTAATACAGTATTATTAATGATGAATTAGGTTTAGTTAACATTAATACTGTTCTAAAGTTAGCCTTAATAATGCTATAATAGTGGCGTGAATATAGTTAACAAGTTTATAAATTAATGATTTATCCTTAATAAAGTTAATAAGTTATCATAATTAAGTTAATACGTTAGTCTTAATAATGTAAATAAGTGAACCCTGATAATGCTCGCATTAATAAAGTTCATGATTCGACATTGATACTGTTACAAAGTAATAAAGGTAGCATTGATCGTTCTTATCATTTTAAAAATGATAGGTTAGCATTAATAATGTAATCCAATTAGCATTAATAATTTAATAAAGTTAGCATAAATGAGGTAATAAATTAGTGTTACTAAGAGTAATAAGAGAATCATTGGCAGTGAGCAGAGGTGTAATAAACAGTACTGGTGCTCAGAGCTCACAGTGATGTTATATGTAAAGGCTGTGTAATGTAACACGCTCAGGTTGCTGGTGGAGGACAGTGAATGGATACACCTGTAATTACTGATATTGTGTGAGAGCTGAGGAACGGCCACAAAGCTCTTTCTGCAGCCCATTTACTGTTTACCTCACCAGAGCAACTGGTAGCCTGCATTTTTCTCCGGCCTGCGATCTCCAAGCCTTCTGACAAGAAACCCAATTACCTGCCGCGCTTTACTCCCGTCAACACATGGGAAAAAAACACCAGCGGGAGCTTCAGCTCTGGCATCATGTCATCTTAACATGAAAAAGTCACCTCCAATTCTCCATATTCACACACCCCCCCCACACACGCGCGCACGTCTCATACCCCTCACCCAGGCAGACATGCAGCAGAGGTAGGCTTCACACTCCAGCCTTGTGAATAAAACAGCAAACTGGGGCTGCTCTATGTGCCGTCTGTCGAATTAGGGGGCGCAGAGAAAAGTGGAGACCCTGGATTTTGATAAGTGCTTTTTCTCTGACAGAAGAAACCATAAATGTTTAACGGTGACTTTGGCGCATTCGCTGTATATCAGCGCCTATAAATGTTTAAGGTACACAGTGGTTGCATCGCAAGGCGGAGCGCCCATAAAGCTGCACGTACGAAAGGGCTGCGATGTTTTTAGGGCAAAACTGCTGCTAAAATCACTCTGCATTAATCTGTCATAAAACACCCTCGTCAGCAGCAGTCCCAGGACCTTACTGGACAACGTACACAAAGAGCATCGATTATTTAGGCTCTTAATGGGGTGGGGGGGTGGGGGGGGGCGGGTAATGCGAAGATTGTCGGTTTGTACTGTTAGATAAAAAGCAGAAGAGCATTAAGATTATCTGGACTGGAAAAATGATTTTGAAATGGCCTTGCAAACCTGGAAACATTTACCACGTGTTCACACAGCCCCCCTCTCTCCACCCCCCCCACGAATACACACTCCAATCCACGCTTCACTTAAAGCTCCATTTCTGCTAATGGTGTGAGCAGAGCAAAACAGTTACTGAAAGCTCCCAGAAACAAAGTCTCCGCAAGCAGGAAACAAACAGGAGCTAATTAAATTAGTGTGTGAGCCTTGGTGGAGCCGGGCCTTTAAACAGGAGAGGAAAAACAGAGAAATGTACACACGGTACATATACCCGATGTTCCACTCAAAGCACGCTAATCTGCAAGCATGTCTGAGTAAGCAAAAAAGAGATGATGCCACCTCTCAAGGTTATGTACAGTTTCTTTTTTTTACCTATTGCTTGTGTGAAAATCTGCATAAGCCCATTACTAGTCCAATGACCCATTTAACCAATTTAAAACAACAAATATGAAGAAAAAAAGGCCTGCCACATTCAGAGAGTACCTGGTCTAGAGGCAGTGCATGGTTTGAACCAGGTCTCTCTATTGAACAGATGGCTTTACAGGAAAAAAGAAGGGGGGGGGGGGAAAAGACCTTGTTCCCACCTGCCCATGTTGACTCGCTGCCATAGTCAGATTAATGTATGCACACTGTCATACAGGGGGGCCCTTTGCAAAAGCTGCTCGTGTAGCAATACCGACAGCTTCATCTAACATTGCCCTGGAGTGCTACGGCTTCTGCTCTCAAGGTTACAAATTAATCAAAGCATCAATACATGGCGCCGGCGCGGACTAAGTTACCGTGTACTCTCACCTGAAGCTCTCCTTCACTTCCTAATGAATAATGCAGCTGAGCCAAGCACTGGTGGCTTCGCTGAGTAACAGACTTTTGTTCTGAGAAAAGGCCGCAGGCTTTAAATGCGTGTATGTTTTTGCCATCGGCGGCTGTTTAGGTGTTCAGTTTATCTGTGGTGAGAGTTGTTAGGGGTGAGACCATGCCTGGACAACATAACAAGACAACATAATAAAGACAAGACAGTGTCTGAATTCAAGACCCTGATTATTTACCACCATTCGCAGGACTAACTTGCCATGGTCAATAGAAGGTGTCACAGCCCAGACAACCACAGTGGTTATTACTGAGACCGATGATGTGAAATAATTGCCTCTCGGTTCATTCAGCTGTCTTTGATGACTATATGTTTGAAGATAAGCAATTCTGCTATTCACTGGACCATAACTGCTTGCAGTTATTAAACAAACTTGGATAGCATTTAACTCTTGACGCCAACAGCACAGCACAAACAGACGCCTGGTCCACCAAAACACAATCAGGCAGATTTTAGGGCCGATTTAACCCTTTAAACAATCCCTAAAGGCATCCCAACTCTAGGCTGTCTTTCTTCTTTATCCTTGGGTGTGAGGTGTAAAAATTCAGTCCCTCCAAATCTTCTCATCCAGTTGTGGCTGCCCCAGTTTCGAATTGTAAATGTTTAAAAAAAAAAACATTCCTCATTTCTGACTCAGCATCCTGCATAGTATTATAGATGAAAAAATGTTAGTGTTGTAGAAAAAAACCCACCTTAAGTACCCAGGAGATGGAGATTTCTTTGAAGTCTTTTTGAACTGGCGGGCTGTTGTGCTTATTCAGCATCGTGAAACTCATCAGAAGGAACTGACAGTCTAATTTGGGAATACACCCCAGTTTCAGACAAAATATTCAGCTTTATATTAAAAAGCATAACTAAACTGAAATTGAGTGCCAAAATAAACAAAAGAACTACTGACAATTTCAAAACTATAATAACCTCAACCCAAATGCCACCACTGCACTATCATAATTCTGTATGCATGGCTATGTTATGTCATTACCAAGCTACATGTGTGTGTTTTGTGTGCAATTTTGATGTACAGCATACTGAATTCTGGTAAAGCAACAATCTACATGAAACTTAACTAAGCCTCAGAGAGAAAACTAAATTATTATGGATATTTTAATATACTGCAAGAAAGGTCAGTGGCCAGATGATATATTAGAGTACATGAGGTCAAAGCAGTCATAAATCATGTTTTGACTGCAAGGGGGAAAAAGCAATAAAAAATCTCACTAAGCCTCAATATGTTTCAATATTCTTAAATGCCAATACCGCTCAGACTCCTCCATAATATGACATTGTATTCATTACATTTCTTCTATCTCCTGTTTTCTGTAGATGGAAATTGATGTGTGACTGATCGAGGATAATAACGATGGCAGACACAGCAAAACATCCCCTGCAGAAACCTGAGCTCCCCACCACTTCCCAAAGGATATGCTGACCTTCACATATGTGGCCAGCTCAACAACCTCACACCAGGTAAACTGACAGCCTGCTCCTCACTGCCAAGGACAACACGAAAAGACACCAGCACTTTGGGGACCTGGCACGAGCAGAACAACCCTGTTGACATGCTAACAAATGTTACTGTGTTTGAAAAGTGAAGAGCGCACACTCCGCAAGGACTAATTACTTGCTGAGGAGAACGAGGCCAAGATGAAAGAACCACTCTTTGCGGTTTGTTTGTTAGCAGGGCTTGCACTGACTGTCTCCATTCATTCATCGGAATGGACCACAGCATGCCTAAAGCTGTGCAAATGTGGAATTCGACCCTGGTTCTCTCCATTATCCCTTTATATGGAGGTGCCAACTGTGGACTGTAATGATCTGGGACTTCTATCTCTTCCAGAAGAACTCCCTTCAGTCACACAGGTGCTACTATCACAGAGCAACAACATTGCCAAGATTGACAAACCTTTAAATCATATGGTTAACCTAACTGAAGTGAATCTATCGCAGAACAACATATCCAATCTTCATCACCTCAATATAGGTCACCTTCCTCAGCTTGCATCTTTGCATTTGGAGGAAAACTGGATAAGCAACCTCCACGACAGCTGTTTTGCACACCTGCCAAACCTTCAGGAACTCTACATCAACCATAACCTACTCTCCCTGATCAGTCCTGGGGCTTTTCAGGGGCTTGGCAACCTCCTGAGGCTCCATCTCAACTCAAACCAACTAAAGGTAATCAGGCAAGATTGGTTCCATGCGCTCAGTGAACTAGAGATTTTGATGATAGGGGAAAATCCAATCACCCAAATACAAGATATGAATTTTCAACCCCTTAGCAATCTCCGCAGCCTTGTACTAGCCAGAACGAACCTTTCGGAAATTCCTGATAACGCCTTGGTTGGTCTGAATAAATTGGAGAGCGTCTCTTTTTATGATAACAAGTTTGTACAAGTGCCCCAAGTTGCCCTCAGAAAGGTCAAAAGTCTCAAGTTTCTGGATCTCAATAAGAATCCCATCGAGAGAATTCGTCGAGGTGACTTTTTGGATATGACCCACATGAAAGAGCTAGGCATAAACAGCATGCCAGAACTGGTTTCGATTGATGGTTTTGCTGTTGCCAACCTGCCTGAGCTAACAAAGATTGAGGCAACCAACAACCCCAAACTGTCCTACATTCATCCCAATGCTTTTTATAAGCTGCCCAGGCTAGAGACACTGATGCTGAACAGTAACGCCCTTACTGCACTTCACCATGTCACAGTGGAGTCCCTGCCTAACCTTCAGGAAGTAAGCTTGCACTCAAATCCAATCTACTGTGACTGTGTTGTCCGATGGATCAATATGAACAAGACCAAGATCCGCTTCATGGAGCCTGAGTCCCTCTTTTGCACAGGACCTCCGGAATTTGTAGGTCGTCATGTCCGACACGTGCACTTCCGTGAAATGACAGACACCTGCCTTCCAGTCATCTCTCCAGAAACCCTTCCAGAACATGTCAGTGTGGCCAGCGGACGTTCGTTGTCCTTCCACTGCAGGGCATTTGCAGAACCAGATCCAGAAATCTACTGGGTGACGCCTTCAGGAGAAAAGATCCTACCAAGAATGGCTTCAAGCAAGTATTTCATGCATCCTGAAGGAACCTTTGACGTATATGACATATCCGAGAAAGAGGCCGGCCAGTATACCTGCGTGGTGCACAACCTCATGGGAGCAGACATGAGATCTGTCTCTGTGGTTGTGAATGGCTACTATCCGGAACCTTCCAATGCTTCTTTGCATGTACAAATTGATATGATACGACCCCATTCTGTAAAACTTTCTTGGGTACCCCCTAAGAACAGCTTTGTGTCCAATATCATGTGGTCTACCACATCCATGTCAAAGCACCCTTCCTTACGTTTTACAGCACGTGTGCCGTCTGATGTAAAAGTGTTCAATCTTTCTCACTTACAACCGCAGACGCAGTATGAGGTCTGTGTAGAAATTACAGACTTGCAAAAAGGGCATTTAAAGAACTGCATAAACGTCAGTACTGCAGTGCAAGCTAAACCAGTGAGTACAGCAGACAAATCTGGAGTGGTAGTGGTCAATGCCATTGGTCTGCTTTTGATTGTATCTGCTGTGACCTGTTCTCTCATCTACATGTCTCTGAGGAGTGATTATCTCTACAGAAGGTTAGACAATCAAGCACCGATAGAAACATCACAGGGTCCTAATGCCAATCTCGCACAGCTCTTCAGTCCTGAAGTAAATGTCACAGCAGTGGACTTAACCAACTCCAAGTAAAAGACGCTCATAGAGACAACGATGTGATGGGATAAAAAGGACACAAAACTATTGGACTGACTATGCCTTTGTTTTGCTTCAGAGTGAAAGTGCTGGATCACTGCAGAAGGCTATTCAGGAGGCATTTATGTAGTCCCAGAACATTCTGTGACATTGACATTGTTTCCACTCAACACCTTCTTTAGTGTAAATGTCACATACGGGCATCAATATGGTCCAGATTGGGCTGCCTGGAGAGAGAGCTGTTCCTTCAAGCAGGATTAAGTCACGGAACGGGGAAAGGTTGCGTCCAAAAACTGATCACGCATAATGCAAAGCCATAGTGGCTTTTGTTTCTATTGTGGGCTTGTAGCAATACTCTCTGTTCAGTTTCAGTGGGGACGTAAAATAAGTAATCTTTATGATGGACTTTGTTAATAGAGTAGATCACAATATACAGAACATGATGTACAACACTTTGTGACAAAAATACATTTATAATGAAAACTACAAAAATGGTGTTATTACATTTTACAATGAGCCTCGCACAACCAGCACCAACACGGATAAGATCTCAGAAAGCCACTGGACCGTTCTAGGGCTGTCTTTACTCATGTTCATGGAACTCAAGAATTATAGTGATTGTTTTGAAGATTAATAGAGTAATCATGTTGGTGTTTAGAATAGGATTTAGACCACAGCATAACTCTAGAACACTCTCTGGGGTTTCTCACACTTCTCAGGGTTATAGGATAATTAGCCAATTAAAATCCCTGTCTGTCTCATAGTGATGGCACAAATTCTATACCAGGTATCTCACATAAACACACACACAGACACACACACAGTGTCATGTTGTTAGCAGTGCATTTTATCCTGTTGTGTATCAGAGAGCTGAATAGTTTGAGTAGGACAGTCCACTTTTAGATAGCTTCAATTAAAAACCGTTTTAAATAAAAATAACACATAAAAAAAAATAGAGAACATGTTGTATCTGACAATATTACTATATGTCGACAATCACATAACCTACTTCAATACATTGTAGGACAATTCCATTTAACTTTCTAGAAAAAACCTAAATGTGCAAAAAATCCACTATAGAAAATTATATCAGAGTTGACCTGGGCCAATATTTCAATAAACGTTTCAATGTGAAAGATCAGCTCTCTTCAGTCAGTGTAGTTCTGTACAGTGCTGTGTAAAAGGCATAAACTGGTCTCAGATCATCGTTCCCACTTAGACAAGTTTGGTAAATATAGGTCCCTTTTTAAAGACAGATTCACAAGACTGAAAAACTGACTGTAAATGCCTAAACTGACAAATTCCATCTCTAATATTCGCCCACCACCATCTCAACACCACATGGGATAAACAGCTTTTAGTGTACAACACAATTACAGTGGATGCCCTTGAAGGCGGTGGTTTTAGCACTGCTCCCATTGTTGTGCCGTTATTCACAGAGGCATGCCTGGAGGATGATTGGGGATGTACAATAGTGGAGGAGGGAGGAGGGTGTGGGGGGAGTTCCAAGCGGGCGAATCACAAAACTGATTGACTTTGAATTGCATTATATTCTTTTTCATTAAAAATCCAATATGAATTTCCAAACGCTATACTCCCACCGGTGATGAACGGGTGTCACAGTGCGAATGATGCAGGGGAATTTATCAGGCCGGCACTGCTATACATCATCAAGGGGGTTTCAGCACCACGGACAGGGCTTTTAGAGCTCAGCCATTTGTCACAGACACGGGAGCTAAAATATGAGTCATTAGAACAGCAGGTACTGGATAGGTCAGTAGGAACACGCTGAAATCGGACTCGCCTTCCAACCATGACCCTGCTGAGGCAGGTCACATATTATGAGCCCAGCTCAGAAACCCCTGCACTCATCTGTCAGAGTTCACACAGAGCATGGCTGGGGTAATGAGTCAAAAAAGGCTGTGTGGTGCAGGAAACATTTCCACTTGAAGCTCTTTGCTGGGTAAGTGGTGTTTGCTTGTGATGTGGCCACCCATGTTAAACAGCTACATGTCGCCTTAAGGCGGTGGGTCTCAAACCAGCACTCAGACATTTTTGCTCCATGCCAATTCAAGTAAAAATGTGGACCGTTTGGAGGTCCATGGGAATTGGCTAGAGAATCACTGCCATAAAAGATCATGACATTATTTTGAAACGTACTTAACCATCTAAAACAAAAGTGCTGCATTAGAGATCTTTAGCCCAGACTATACCAGCTCAAGTTATTCAAGCTTTTGGGATGGGGCACAATACATGGCAACCAATCAGAAGTTTTAACAGATTTTTCAGTTTTACAATGTCAAAATAAAAATAACGACAGACAATTACACAAGCATACCAAGTCCCCAAAACTGAGCATGAAATCAAACCTATCAGAAAATAAAAGAAAAATGCAGGATATGGGCCCTTTAAAGCATTTAGGCCAATTTAACTTATTTCTGCTCATTAGTCAGGGTAAAGTCTTAGGAAAGTCCTTTAAATATCTTTTACCCATCAGTTCCTCACACTATGAACAAAGAGACCATGCTGTTAAGGGAATAAACCACAGCACTCCAGCAGAATGAAAAACAAATCTCAGTGCACTCTGTGGTCTATGAGCTAGCATACACTTCTTCAAGTGAGGCAAACTGGCAAGCACTGGGTTATCAATCTAAAAACCATTAATTTCATAACCACATGTTCTAGTCATTAATGTGACACACTGTGGGTATATGAAGATATAATACCATTTAAATAATGAGAATCACTTAGGAGCTGATAACATGCAAATGGGCAGTCTGGTTGATGATATTAGAGGCATTAATTTTTAGAATTTTAAGGTGGTACAAGATTTGTCATTTGTAAAATTATATGCTTAACAATGAGCAGGAGGTGATTTTTTATTTTTTAACAAGGTTCCTGAATGGGCCAGGTATAAGTTTGTAGGTTTTTGTGACATCACAAAAACAATTAAAAACAGACTGCTTTTTAGCATACTTTGCACATAAGTGCTCCAGGGAGGGGAAGAGTATGTTTTATGTAAATGTTAACATGGATTATAAACCACATCAAACACTTTTATTTAGAAAAAATGAGGAAAATTAGGTCCTCCAGGATTTTGGCCCTTCTAAAATAAAACTGCTGAAGTTTCAGTAATCCCCCAAAGTGTCATACAATTATCCTCTCTCGTTTTCTTCTCAGAGTGATCATATAATTCTGCTGCCGAGGGATTACGCTTCATAGATATCAGTGTGAAACAGCAGAGCATGAACTTAGAGAACTGTTCTGTTTCCTACTTATAATGACTTGCACACTCTTTTCCATGCCAACAGATTGAAACATACCAACCCACATGCATGACCTGCTTTCCTGACATGTACCACTGACAGAGCGAGAGAGAGGGGGAGAGAGAGACAGGGGTGGGACGAGGTGTAAAGGACGAGGTAAACACAGGACTCTTGACATTAATGCCCTTCGTGATATCCACACCGTTGCAGTCAATCTTTGGAATAGAAACTCCTGCGCTGCCCTTTTCCGAGCTGCACTGGAAGCCCAGTGCTTAACGCTCCACTGGGATTGCACATTTTGTAATGAATAATTTACCTATTCCTAATGACCCCGTAAGCCGGTTCGTTTAAGCAGCGCTCTCGCTCTGAGTGAGGTGATTAGAGCCGGGAGCCAAGGTGAGAGAGCTAGATTAGAGAAAATTAGCGCAGTTCAGACAAAGGTTACTGCAAGCTGCCTGACAGGAGCAAGTGAACCATCATCCATTTCACACCAAAAAAGTGCACTTTGGCAAACATTACCATGAAACCAGGAGCCATGGATTAAGGCTTTGGAGAGTGGTTTCAGTAAGGGTTTTAGAATTTTAATATTCAGTGAACATTTGTGTATGGAAATGCAAAACCGCATTCCCAATACGCCCCCTCTGAGTTTCCAAGGGTCTCTCATTTGTTGCCTTTCATGTAAAACAAACCTGGGCATTTGGGCGCATTCTAATGGGGGAGGTGTGGGGGGCACTTGGCAACAAAGATCTAAAAACTACTGCATTAAAAGTCAACCCAACTTTATCCCTGGATTTCGGGAGGAAAGGTGTTAGACATGATGTAAAACTTTACCGCTAAAGGCTCTGACATGTCAGCCCCAAATCGCAGCAGGAACCCTCTTGTCCCCCGGAAACCTGTGACATTTTGAAACCAAACACCTCTCACAGCCCCAAAACATCCTGACTGTGATATACAGCATTTCTCAGCAACGCAGTGAGTCTCAGTGACAGGTCTGTCAATGATCTGAACTCACTTCCAATGATCAAAACAAGGCACCTGGGTACATCCTGTCAGAATAATGTAGAAGGGGCTGCAACAGGGCTGTGCACACTGCTACTTGTTTTTCCCCCGAAGCCGCATATAAATTCTAGGAGTTGGGGTTTTTGGGGTCGACTTTATAACAGTGAGAGTGCTCAGCCTTTAAAAAAAAGCTTTTTATATATTTAGAGCGCTGTAGAATCAGGATATTTATTGATACATAAAATATCAAAAATCTTGAACTCAGAATCACAAATCCAGACAGAAAATGTGTGTATTGATACAGGTTTTAGACAAATCCTTGATACAAGAAACTAGGTTCAACCTGAGCAGAGAACCCGGCAATCATACAGATAAACAGACAGAGTATAAAAAAACGAAAGCAATTCAAAAGTGCCAGTCACAGATTGCAGAAGACTTTTTTAATGTCTGATATGATTTGCACCATTTAACGCCAGTTTGTCCATCTGTGCAGACCCTACAAATACAATCAGAGAAAACAAGAACACTTTAGTTTTTTGTTAATTCAAATTTACTGACAGTGTATTTCGACCAATAGCAAAGACCTTAAGCAGCCTACATATTCTTACAGATCAGTCCAACTGGCTTGATAAAATGCGAGTGGCAACTAACGGTCCCCCAGATGGAGTGCGGTGCAAGCTTTCTCTCAGACTAATGATAAGGTAGGTAAGAGAGGAGCCAGAAGTCACTTAAAAAGATTTGCAGGGTGATGTAAAAAGCAATAAAGTGCTCCACAATCATCTACGTTCCTACATTTCATACATAACCCCTCTGCTAAATTGAAGCACAGATTTGTGTATCTAAAATTTGCACACTTGTTCTTAACTATAAGTGAAGATGTTTGCCATGGCAGACAGACTCAAATCCCATTGAAAAGAGTTTAAAATTGTAGGTAGGACTGATAGGGGGACTCTTGCGGAACTGAAGATTGTTTGTCAAGAGGACTGGGTCAAACCCAATCTACAAAATTGCAAAAAGCTGATTACCTCTTACAGTAGACGTCACAAAGCTACAATTGTTGACTGTGGCTTTGCAACAAAGTACTAATGGTTTTCATTGGTACTGTGTGAATATTGTTTCCATAGCGCTGTAGTTCTGTAAACGTTTGTTTATTAATCCATACATTTGTTTATATTTGGAATATAATGTACTTATTACTACATTGTGCCACTGTGGTAGATTTTTGCACAGGAATTATCTTAAATAAACAACCATTTTTCTTTATATTTGTTATCCATTTTAAATATTTTTCCTCACACTGGACCTGCTTAACAAAATCTTCATTAAAATCACTTTTGAATGAGTGTACTATACACAACACAGTACAAACACACACTCTTCAGTGTGGCTCACACACTGAATGGAGATTTTTACTAATAGAAGAAAAACTGTCATTTTGATTTTAGATTTTTTATTCCGACTTGCAGGCTTTTCTAAGGATCTTCTGTTAAGTCTGGGGAAAAAAGGAAATTTCCTCTGAGATTTCAGTAATGCACAACAGCATATTTTATTGATGGCATAACATCCATTTAAAGTGTCTGAAAACTGAAGCCTTTCAAACTCAAGAATGAACAAAAATCCTGATGGACAGTCGATGAATATTTCATGCGAGAAAATACAACTGAAAGCAGAAAATGAAAGTGTATCTGGTGCCATAACACTGAAGCACCATGATGCAGGCAGAGGCCTGTCACAGTGATAAGATGACCTTAATACTTAATTAAAGGTGTTCAGTTTGCCAGACACAATCATATAAAATGCCAAGAAAAAGGTTTTTATACCTTTTCTTGGCATTTTATATGATTTGTATAACTAAAATGTTTTGAATGCCTTATATAAGAGTAAAATGAACTCTGATATTCAAATATATCTGTTTTTCAAGATCTGTTTTCGTAATTCTTTCTCTCCTCTCGTCAGCTAAACACTGTACCGGGGTGCACACATCTTTTTCACTGTTCCCATAATAGAGATATACTCCATGCCCCTCTTCATATAATAACACTATACATCATTCCATTTCCCTGTAAAAATGTACTTCACACCCCGTTCCCTCTAATACAGCCCATTCCTCTCTAGTGTTGCACCTGGATACATCTGCATTGTTTAAGTAAGAACATTACATCATTCATCACTGTCTGTATGGAGCACTCTCTTTATATATATTTTTAAAAATGGCCCTATATCACATTTTCTGGAGATAAATTGACTCATTTTGTGTGTTTCGCATGTTCAGTGATGCTAGATAATCAACTTAGAACCTTAAAGTGAGGTTCACGGCTTGGCTTGTCTTTTGGGAGCTTTATTTGCATTTCAGGAAACATCCTGAAACATCCCAGGAAATCCATCTGAGAATTCTGAACAAAATGTAGTTTCAAAAATAGGTAAAAAAAAAATATTGTTCCAAAAAGTGTTGGCTGAAGCAATGCTATAAAAGAACCATCTTTTGTTTCTCGAAAGAATCTTTATGTGGAGGCTTCTTTAAAACAACTAAAGTAGACTCCAAAGGTTCTAAAGGTTCTTTAAGAAACAAATAACCGTTCCTTTAAAGCATAAAAACCCTTTATTATACCTTATTTATAAAAGTGTAAGGGGTTCCATAAGAAGTATTAATTGGAGGAGTGAGGATGTTGTTTGTGTGTTTAATTATTATTTTGTTAGATTTTTCTTAGTTTGAGTAGTACTACATACTGATGCTTTCACTCTATTACATTTTCAAAAGAAAATACATCTCTTTTTAACCTAACATTTTCATTTAGAAAAAGTATCAAGAAGGCCAAGAGATCCCCTCCTCTTTTTCTTAAAGATCAATTAACGCACATGTGAATTCATATTTTTATTAAGCCAGCCAAGCAAATTCAAATCAGTGTAAAATGGTCTTGTAATGACAGATGGAGAAAAGAAAAAATAATTTACTTAAAAGATTACCTCGACTAGTTCTATACAACTGTGTTAAGTAGATTCGAAGACACCTGATTAATTAATACATCCTCAGCCGTCTGAAATAAAGCGACTGGATTCTAATTAACTGGGCTGTTATTATGTATTTTCGATCACTCCCTTAATATTATGTTCAACTAATGAAAGTCAATATGCTTAAGGTAAGCATATGTAATTAAGTTAGTTTCTTTACTGTGCTTGGTTGCAGGGTACATGGTAACTCACTCAGATAGACTCTTAACACCAAGGCCTAATCTAAGGGGTATAAAAAAAGGGAAGCTGGGCCAGATAAAGAACACGAAGAGAGTGAATGAAACGAGCACAGCAATGTGAACTGGCCAAACAGACACAAAGTTACAAAAAACATGTGTGTGTGTGTGTGTGTGTGTGTGTGTGGGGGGGGGGGGGGGGGGGGGGT
>JBBJLR010000034.1:9353431-9369662 GCA_037577145.1 Brachypetersius gabonensis
CTTTATTTATTAGAGTGAGAACAAAGTGAATGTGAAATGTCTAAACCAGTCCAACATCTCATGAAGATGGAGCTCAAAGATGGAGACTATAAATCAGATATGGAATCTCTCACTGAACTACTGATAAATGTTGCTGTCTTACCAGTGGCATTATGTGGTCTCCACTATTGTAATGATACAACTGGAATAAATGAGATGTGGAGAGAACTGGTAAGTGTCTCCGGTAAAAGATGAACAACTAGATGACTGTCCTATTGAATGTTAAAAGACTAGAGGATCCTGGGGGTGAGTCTTCTTTAGGGGGGGCAGTTGGTGGCCTGGTGACGAGCAAAATAAGTAAAATTGCCCTTATAGGAGCTGGCAGAGGACAAATTTTACATTGTTCACACTGTGTTCTGTGCTGTGAAGTGTTTACGGCCACTTTACACTTGTTAGTGGCACATTCTGTTGCAATCCAGCCTAATAAGTTTTACAGCGTATTTTCATTACTGAGTGCCACATGGACTGCCCCCAACTATGCTATAATATGACTTTATGTGTGGAATAGGAATAGTAATACTAAATAGATGCCAAATAAACACACACCGTCATTACATCATCAGAGAAAACTTTTGTTACATTTAAGTTCATTTTGGACCCATACTTTACTATAAATTGAATAAGTCTTGAACAAGGTAATCAAACTTTCATTTCATTTCTTTTTTATACCATTAACTGATTATTCTGTGATTAATCTTAAAATGTATTATAACAGGAACTGTTCTAAATAATTTGCTATCTACTGTGAATCTCTGTTAAATGTTCATGAGAGCTGAAATGAAGAACGGACCATGGAGTTCTTTTTCTGCACAGTGCTTCAGCAGGACAAACTTTATCTCAGCTGCTGGTGGGGACACAAAAACAGTCCAGCAAGCTTTGTCAGACCTCTCTGCGCGAGTGGGCCGGCAGGAGGCCGGCTCTAGCTGAGCGCAGCTGACTGCCTGGGCTCTTAACGCGCTGCTCTGGAGCTGACGTCCGCCAGATCTCACCTACAGATGGCCGAGGCCTCTGTGCAGAGGCTTACACTACTCACAGCCACAAACACTCTCAGCATGCCATCAGAAATCTTTCTCTGTATAAATACACACTTTCCAGTTTTTGGAGCCAACCAAACTACTGTATTATCCCTCCTGAACTGAGAGATTTCACAGGAAAGATCTAGAGCCACAGTCTGGCCATCAATCACCAATACTCCATTTGCTCATTATTATATTCTCAAACACAGCTTTTCACCTAAAATCTGTTTATTCTAAAAAGAAATGGGGGCTT
Organism: Brachypetersius gabonensis; assembly: GCA_037577145.1. Classification (NCBI taxonomy): domain Eukaryota; kingdom Metazoa; phylum Chordata; class Actinopteri; order Characiformes; family Alestidae; genus Brachypetersius; species Brachypetersius gabonensis. The sequence goes on from JBBJLR010000034.1 coordinate 9,354,740, forward strand.
ACAGCTGCGTGCAAAGGTTTGAAAAATATATGGTTGATTTTTCAAAGAGAATATAAAATATATATGGCATTTTTTGCTATTTCTATTGCATAATTTCTATCTATTTGTTTATTAGGGTAAGTACTCTGAGATAACATCTAATTTGCAGAGTTATTACATGTTATTATGTTTTTGGCTCATTATGGTAAATTGAAATATTTAATTGTCTGCCCTGCAACAAACTCCCTATGAACACTGGGATAGATTCCAACACCCCCCACAACCCTGGTTAAAGATAAGTGGTTCAGATAACTTTGAATGCAATCTTGTTTTATTTAGGATATAATATAATTTAACAACTCTAGTCTGTGTGACCCATAAGCTTCCTTTACTTGTTAACTACATCTGTCTCTACATTTTCTACCAAAGCTTTGTGGTCTCAGGGCAAAACTAAAGAAGCAGACTTCAACCACCAAACAGGTCATGGCTGTTCGACTACATTTGGGGTAAAAGTACAGATTTAATTTCTAGCTGTCACTTCAATTCAGTTGAGATCTTGGTCTACACGGCCCATTCCCAGAGTTTCAGCAGTTATAGGTGTAGAATGGACCATTCATCTCATGTTCCAATCCAACAACACCCAAGCGTAGCATGAATATTACAGGACCCTTCTACCAAATTAATTATTGATAAAATATCAAAACAGGGTACGCACTTAATGTCCTAGTGGCTCATGGCACCCGTTTCCTGCATCCACAGAACCAGCAATTTATAGCAAATTGATAAGGTCTGGATATGCAGCAATGTTGGTAAGGGGAGTGGGAGATATTAGTAGGTCCTTAAAATGAGGACCTTGGGAGCACATTAGCAGGAGCATTAGCATATATAGATCCTCAAGCATTATTACCTTCACTCAGCCCAAACAGAGTGCAGTTGGAGGGCTGTATGGTTGCAAAGTGACATTTGTCCATTAGCATTTACCACTGAACTGGTAAAAGGCATTAACTGCTATGGCGGTGGGGAGGGCAACTTCTGAAGTATTGATTAATGTGAAGGTTAGTATATACAAATGGATGTGTGTGTGTGTGTGTGTGTGTGTGTACTGTTCTGTACTGGTCAAAGGGTGAAAGACTTTGGTGTAAAGACGTGCGCACACTTCTAAAGGTTAATGAGAAAGATGCATGTTCCCAAGCTGGAAGCCAAGCTGCACAGGTTTAGATCTGATGCATGTTTGGCACAGGAACACTACGACCCTCTTCTTCGCCAGTGACGGCAAAAAGCAAGATTTGACAAACACCGGTAAATACATGTAATGATACAGTTTGTCATCATGCAGGGCTTTTCTTAAACACACAGAGGTCTTGAGCATCACCCTGCATGCATAAAAGATATGCATGAAAAAGAAGAATTAAGCTAAATGTTAATGAACTGTTTAACTGTTCTGTGGGCCAAAACCAGCTGGTAGAATTAAAATCATCATGGCAATTTTTAAAAGTAAATATCATAATTTACATCAAATTAAACAAGAAATTCAACAAAATTATATTTTCAACAAGATTATGATTTCATGTTTTTTATGGCTACTGTGGAAAGGTATTAACAGAAATTTCAAATAAAAGTAAAAAAAAAAAAAGGAAGTGCAAGACATAACTATGTCACATTCTAGTTTGTAAAATTTGCACTACAGGCCAAATAAAGTTTGAACATCACAGCTGACCAAAAAATAAAAAAAAATCAAAACAAAAACCTACACACTTACATTTCGACATACAAGTTTTCCATTGGTGCCCCAGGGCCCCTAATGCTGTTATTACTTGAAGCAAGAAACAGAAAATGCCGAAATGTCTCACTCTGTTAATTCACAGTGTAAAGACATAAATGTTGAACATATGAACATAAATGTTTTTTAATCACGGTGATGTTTTCCTTCTCTTCCTAAAACAGCAAAAAAAATACATATCTGTGTAAAGTTTGAGGTGTTGGAACATGACTGCTTGCATTTCGTCAAAGTTCCTTTTATAAAAAAAAACCCCCAAAACAACAGTCTGACCAGTTAATACAAACTGCACTATACTGCATGTGAACAAACGTGCAGCAGGAGTAAGCAATGCTCCAGCCATTAAAAAAGTGTGAGAGCGAAGCCAAAATAAAGGCAATATTGGACGTCTGGGTCAGCCCATGTGTGGATGACGAACTACGTGCAGCAAATTTGTGTCCCTTTGGCTCAAGTCTGTTAGAACTACAGTTTAGACGGAAGCGATAAACTGAGATAAGCAGTTCTGTGTCTGCTCTGAACAGTGGCAGCACTTCCATCCGCTGCATGGCACAACCGTCCCAAACCGACATTATCCTGCCCCACGAAATCAGATCACTCTTTATCTCCTCCTCCAAGAGCCATTCAGCTAAACATTAAACAGAAAGAAATGAGGGCCATGAGAAAATAAACACACACACACACACATAGCCAGAAGGCTGGACAGAAGCTGCAAAGGAATATCTGTTACAGCTTGGAGAGCATGGCGTCTAAACGAATCCAGATAGGGCGGGTGAATAATTGGCTCGCTGATGGATAGATGTCTTAGAGTATTTGCAATGGGTGAGCTCATCTGTCAGTCGACAAATAAAGCACTCTATGGCTTCTTAAGTGCTCAATTAATCTGGAATGTGTTCCGCATGTTAAGAGGCAGATTTGTGTGGATGTAATATTGCTAATGTGGACCACCGCCCAGTGCCCCTAAGCCTGGCGCGCCTTGATCCACAGAGAATTGGCAGGCAAAACATCACCCATCACATGTGCTGGGGTGGAAGTTTGATGAGAAAAGAGCTATACAGACCAAACTACATGTACACGACCAGTCAGACGCCTGGACACACCTGATGTTCTGAACCAGTCTCAGGAGCAAGAAGATGTGGTTGGAAAGTCTCCAATGTCTGTGGAGGGATGGTGATGGAGCCTCAACACAGACCGAAAGTATTTACCACCAAAACAACACTATTTCAACTATAACGTCAGATACAGCGCAGAAAATGCTGTGACTTCAATATACGCCGGCAGTCCAAGTTACTGTTCCGCAAATTCTATATTGTTGTTAGCTGGAGCACAATTACATTTCGGTGGGACATTTTTTCATTTTCTCTTTTGTCTCGAGCTTGTCGACGCCTCCACTATTTCATTGCACCTTTTAAACCCTGTTCCTCATAAGCGTGTGGTCAGAAGGTGGTCCCATGCGCAGACTTAGAAACTAAATGGCAATTTCAGACGCATTAGAGGAGCATAGCGCTGTCGCATCAAGGTACATTTCGTGCTGTGCCTGTGCACCTGGCCCAGAATGTATATGGATATTCTGGTCTAAAGGATTTGCTGCAGACAGTGAAGCTGATGTGTGTATTTGAATTTATTTCCACAACAAATAGTTTAGAGTCCAAAAATGTCTCAGCTTCAGTCCTTCTGGAAGGTAGCTCCTCCTAAAACTGCTGGAGGGAAAGTCAAGAGTGTGTTCACTGGCAAACCATGACTATTGTAGACCTTTTAGCCCAGTTTGCTCCATAAATAAAATGTTTCTATAATAATGTTCATTTCTGGCTCTATAGGATTTCTTGTCTCTGTGTCAGAGCTAAGCTAATGGTGGTACACATAAACATTTTAACTGTTCCAGATTAAGCATAATCATACAAAGCTTGAAGCAGATATTACAATCAATATTTATAACTGGAATGGAGCTGCTACCTCTGTTCCTCTGTTAATAAATGCCAACCAAAAATGATTAAACTATGGCTTCACAGTCCAATCTTCCAAGAGGCCTAGTGTGATTTCTTTCCCACTTACTTGGTCCCACCCCTCATAAATCAAAACGTGATTGGTTGCTTCCTTAATAACTTCTTGGGTAATTTAGAATGTGTAACACCTTCCTGACCAGAACAAAGGCCTACCTAGTGAAACTGACAACACAAACTATTACCATTGGGCGTTTTATGAGTCGAAATCCAATAAGCAAAATGTTTCTGTTGAATAAAAATGAACAAAAACAAGTGTTCATTACAGACAACTGTTTTTAGTTGGGTTTTCTCTGAAAGCCAAGAATGCCCTGAGGGTGCCCCTCAGGCTGCATTAAGGCAATGAGGTGGTAGAACATATACGAAGTTTGTGATTTCTCTAATACTTTTTTGGTCGCTGCATGATTCCATTCAGATCCCAATTACTTTCGAATGCAAAAAGACAAGAAAAACTGCTTTTGAGAAGTTTTGTCTATATAACGAAAGATGGTACCGAAACAGTATTTGTAGTCTGAATGAGGTCTTCACATCACTTAAGAGTTTACCTACTCTGCTGATCTCAGTCCCCCAATCTGCATGATAGTATGCCACATTCAGCCACACCATTAAAACCACCTGCCTAATCCCGTGTAGGTACCGTAAGTAAGTTTTGTATTCCAAGTTGTGTTTTGGTATCTGCAACACAATGTAAAGGTCCTTTAAGCCTAGAAGGTGCAACGAGGGGCTTCCAGCATCACACAGACTCGCTTTACTCACACAGTGTATTCCAGTGCCATGCCTTCCCAAAGTAAGTGACACACGCTCACCCATTCATGATATGAGAGATATATGTTTTTCTTTTTTAATGTATAGTTCATTATCTTGGTTTACCTTTTCCAAATGTCTGATAACTTTAGTGCCCAGTCTAATGGGTCAACTAAGGGGCTCATGTCACTACATGTTGTATTTGTGTAACAAAATATGTGAAAAATAAGGAATCAGGAATCTTGAATCTTGAAGAAAACATGATCGCTCAGACAAAATCACTTTCTTCCATTGCTTCGTCCAGTCCTGATGTTCATGTACCGACTGCAGGTACTTTCGGAGGTTTACAGGGATCAGCCTAGACTGACCTTTCTAGAATAGCCAGCATTAACTTTTCAATAGTTTGTTCTAAAGTGGACCAGATGGACCCAGAGTGTCTTGGGCAGCCATGACCCTATCACTAGTTCACTGGTTGTCCTTCCTTTGACCATTTATGGTAGATATGGAACACTGAAGAAGACCTGGCATTTTGGAGATACAATGACATCTAGCCATCTCAATCTGACCCTTGTCAAAGTCACTCAGAATCGTTTGCCCATTTTTCTTGGACAGACTTCAGGAACTGATAGTTCACACATTGTCTAATATATCCCACCCCTTGAGAGGTGCCACTGTGATGAGATAATCAATGTATTTCTACATTGAAACCACAGTGGTGTTCATGTTGTGGCTGATTGATGTTAATGTGGACTGTAGATTTGATATTTGATTTGTTACTTGAAAGAACATAGTGAAGCTTCCTACTCCTCTTCCTGTTTGGTCAGAATTGCTTCTAAATAACTAAACCAACTCACACACTCATAACCCAGCTGATGCTGTTCAGGCTAATATCTCACCTGCTTCCATCTCTCTCTCTCACCACGCAGTCTGAGTCTCTCTACCCAATCTCTTTTCTTACCATCTGTCTCTCTCACCACTTTAATTCTCTCTTCCTCTCTCTCTCTCTCTCCTTTCTCACTTAGTCTATTTACTCTCTCCATCTCTCTTTCTGCCACTCATTTCACTCTTTTTTCTGATTCTCTCTCTCTCTCCCTCTCTCTCTCTCTCTCTCTCAGACACCCGGAGTCTTCCGTCTGGTGCTTATCTTTCTCCCGCCAAGCTCAGTCATTTTCCGTCAACCCTTTCATCCATCTTCTCACGCTCCCTCCATCTTGGCAGCTGGGCCGCTCCCTGCACTGCGGAGCGTGGCAAACAGCCCAACCGCGAGGGGCCGCGTAGCTATGGAACCACGCACATGCACGTGCACAGACACACAAATACACACAAATACACATATGCGGGAACCCCCATACCTCTGTTCTATTCAGGGGTGTAGAGAGCGAGTGGAATGAAAGACGAATGAGAAAGTAAGTAAGAGACAGAGTGGAATAAAGAGAACAAGATAAAAATATAGCAGAGGGGGGAAGGGGGGGGGGAAGAGAGAGAGAGAAAGAGTAAGCGGTACAGTGAGAGAGAAGGGATAGACAGAGAAAGTGAAAATGAGTGCATGAGAGAGAGAGAGAAAGTGAGAGGAGAGAGAAAGAGAGAGAGTGAGTGGAAGAAAAAGAGTGAGTGAGAGAGATAGAGAAATGAGCAAGTGAGAGAGAATGAGAGATAGAGAGGCAGAGGAGAGTGAGAGGAAAAAGAAAAGAAAAAAAAAATAACATGATGAATGTACAGTCAGTTGAAGCTGCCCTTGAACATGATTCAGCGGAGATAAATATTAGCTTCCGGTAATGTTTGTACACTGCAAACCCCATCAAGAGCCTGCACTCATCCATTTAAAGCTCATTGCACACACAGCGTCCCGTCTACCCTCATGCATGGCAGAGACAGAGGACACACTACCGCCAGTCTCCACCACACACTGGTCTAATCAGAAGGTGTTCAGACATCTGCCTCATCAGCGCTGGTGTCAGTGACTCAGCAGAAACGCTGATAACTTATCTTAGGCGTCAGAGTCATCAAACACTTCAGGGGTGTGTATTACAGCGGAGTGAGGAAGAATCCTCTGTTTTATTCAGAACCTGCAGTCAGCGACCGAGACCACCACAGTCTGTACATCAGCTCTGATCAGATCACGGCCAAGGCCCGTGGCATTCAGTCCCGCAGCAGCGCCGGTGCCATGCAGCTGACCTTGGCACGCTCAGTTTGGACATTCGGTGAACCATACAGTGTTGCACAATAAGAGGTAACGTCGCAGTGAGGCACTCAACCAAACTCAATTCAGTTCTTAAAATTTAAATAAGCTGAAACTACATGATCTCTTGATCACATGATCACATAAAAAAATTCTATATAACACGTTCACACATATTTCTGCAGTCAAAAACTCCTGTATTTCTGCTATGGTCACTTTATAAGAGAACAAACATTTAACTTTATTAACCCATAATTGCATTAATTAGTTACATTAATAAAATTATAATTCTGTCTTTTTTTTGGTCCATTCTTAATCTACACAAAGGGTAGCTTCTTGCAACACCCCCCTCACCCACCCGCCCACAAAAAAAACCAAACAAAAAAACCCCACTAAAAATAATGACAAAATGTAAGGCTTTGATATCTGTGATGAAAAAAGTAAAACCTAAAAACCTAAAAAATAAACAGAAGATAAGACCCCTAGCTGTTTTAAACAATTTTCATAAATTACCTCCTTATTTCTTAAACATTTAATGCAAAGAAACTGAATTCGGAATTGTTAATGAATTCACAGCTGTTTTACTTTTCTGATTGTTTTTTTTTTTTTTGTCCAAAAAAGATACAAGCATCTTTAAAGAGTCAAATATTCAAACAGGCAGATTATGGAGAGTCTGGCACTGATTTTTAGCTGGAAGAAGAGGAAAGCCTGCTCTAATGTTAAATGTTGCTTACAGTGTCATGATATCATGAACATGCTGGTGTGAGGCGCTGAAATGTGCTTTTATTTTTTGATGGTGTAATTGCACACCTTGGGCATTCTGGCTAAACTTAATGTGGGAATCGTGTCAGAGTGAATAAACAGATATGCTGTTAACAGTGTGGGTGTGTGTGGCAGGCTTTTGTCTGATATTAATGCCTTAAAACACAAAAAATGGGAAATGTTTGCCAACTCACAGACATGTACAAGTAAAAACATGTCTTTTTAACTAAGGGGCTTCAGATTCTGATGAGCTACAGAGCTGACGCTAACTAGTAAACCATGGTGGTGACTTGTCTTCTACTTGTTTTGTCCCAATTATGTCCGGACCTTTTAATTTGTCAAGATAACACTGAGAAGAGAGAAATATCCATTTGTTGCTGTTGGTTTTAGCTAATGCCAGCTAGTGTATTTAGCTTTGTCCTAGTTCTCTGCCTTCTTAATCACATTCTTAACAGCATGTCTCACTTTCAGCCTGTTTACACACCTGGCTGTACCAGAGTTTGGTTTGCAAATCATAATGCAACAGCAACTTAAACATGTAAACAATCAACGATTGCTTAGAGGTTTGCTAGAGATATTTGTAACATGTAAATCACAGTAATGCAATTAAAATAAACTTGATCTATGTTTCTGTATGATTAAACAGCTTGTCAGTTTGAATTAGGCCAATCAGGGACTTGATGCCTGGCCAAATATACATTCTGTGCTCAACGTGCCAAAATCAATATTGCTTTGCTGTTATTTTATTGCTCAGCTGACATTATTAGCAGCTGCTCATGCTGCAAAAAAGATCAAATGCAAGCAGAACAAGCACTACTCCATTCCTTGATCTATTGACCTGTATGTTTTCATCACAGCTGTCAATGATGGAGCATAACAAACACAGAAATAGAGATTTCAGAATTCAAATACCTGGAAAAGTTAACTCAGGTACCGATGCAGAGTGGTGTGACCATTAGAGATACAGTTTGGCCATAAATACAAAAACATGGTCTGAAAAGAGGTTTTGGGGTTCGCAATTAGAACTCAGAGTGTATAAGTGAAATCTGATTTTAACAAATTCGGTGTTTGTTCTCCTAAACTGCTTGCTGCTCTTTTGCCAGGTGTGCCACCACTCGGCTACTCTCCTATCCTCTGTGGACTTTCCCCACCTATTTGTGGGTGGAGACTATTCTGAAAGGTTCAAAGCTCTTATGTTTTTTCCAAGACCTAAAATACATTTGGGCAATACATATGATCATTCTCATGTGATGTCATTTTTAAAACCCCAGTTGTGGTTATTATTATTTCATGTTTTTTAAAATGACTATTTAAACGCCTCCGGCATCAAGACAAACTAGGGGAACTTCCATATAAAAAGCTATTTTGCTGTTTGATAACAATTTACCATTTGTTCTTGCTGCTGCTTGTGTTCTAAGGGTTAATTTAACACTTTCAACTTCAATCCAGCCCTGAAATCCTTGCCAATTGAAGAGCTACGACAGGGGGGAAAAAACTTCTTGTAAAATGAATCTAATGTTTCCAACCCAAATTTAATAATTCAATTAGAGTAGCACCGCAGTACTTGCGCCATTTAAATCCAACAATGACTCTATTGAAGAAAAATGAATATTACAGGCATTTTTCCCCAGAAGTCTCTAAAGGCCTGAACTGCCCTGATGGTTCCCCTCTGCTAACTGCTGCAGAAGTAAAAAGACTGATGCCATGACAAAATTGGTAAGAGTGTTGGAGTGGTGGAGAAATTTGGAGAAAAAGAAGCAGATAAAATAAGAACAAGCAACTGTGAAGGAAATGTGCTCTAGAAATGTGCACCATTTGGTTTAATGTGACATAATGGAAAACAAAGTTGGATTAGTTGGATTAGTGTGTGCCCATGTGTTTGATGTTCTGAAGCCTGTCTGACTTTGTCCATTTGTCCTTGCAGTGCAATGAATTTTTTTTTTAAGATCAACTGTGGGTTCATTTTTCCTTTCTTCACACCACTGACAAACTTCTCTGTGGGATTTTTTTTCTGACCTGAGATTTTCTTCAAGTTTGATTCAGCTCCTGACAAAAGGTTTCTTTTGTTTTGTTTTCCCTTGGGAGCTCTGTGGCTGCTTCTGCAAAGGACTGTTAACATGACTTCAAAACCATCCCTTTATAGCGGTTTCTTCTGTATTACGTTCTATTTTTTGTTGTGCTATTTGTCACTCTGTCGTGAAGCTCTGGGCTTTGTTTCCACATTTAGCCATTGTACTCAGTGCTATGTTTAAATATATGAGACGAATATACGAGTGGAATCTACATGAGCGGGAGTCTAACCAGGTTTCAGCAACGGCAGCTTTATGACTAGGGCCTTGCCCCTGCAATCGGAAGGTTGTGGGTTCAAATTCCAGCTGCTAGTGACACCACTGAGGAACCCTTGAGCAAGGTACCGTACCCACACACTGCTTCCTGGTCGTTCTTGTTGGTGTGAGCCCCCTGCTTCGCTAAATGGGTTAAATGCAGAGGAAGAATTTCCGACTGTTCACACTCACGCATGACTATAAGGCACCACTTTACTTTATTACTTCAAAAATAATTTAACAAGCTACAAATGCCTGTGTCTAATCAAAAATGGCCAAAATATTTGAACGTGTGGTGGATTGTGTGGACCTATTAGTTGGATTAACCCTAAAATGGACCAGTTTGGGACCCTCTTGTGTAGGCCATTGTAATTGCCTTTGCAGGAGTGGGCTGACTTACTGTACTGTACGTACTGTGAGGAATCCAGAAGAATCTGTAGTGTTGATTTGTCAGAACCTTGTGGCAACATCAAAGCACATCTTTTCAGGGTTTGACAAGACTGACCATTTTTTTCTTCTTTAATAATGCTTTGAAACAAATTCCTTTCAGCTCTCTGGCTGTTCCAGCTCTATCTGACTTTCCTCTGTGTCTTGCTCCATGCCCTCATTTTGAATCAGGGCCTGCGACAGTAGTCACAGATCTCAGAGTGTGCGTGCAGATCTAGGATCAGAAGCTCTCTAAGGGGCCATGTGAACGCATATCTAGATGACGAACAGTAGGGTGAAATATCAATAGGTGAACTCAGCAGAGTCTGGGCCTCGGATAAAAGTGATGAAGGAGGCACAAAATGTCTACTGAACTGTCATAACATGAAACCTTTTAAACTTATCAACTCAAAACATTGTTACAGGAAGGGTTTTTTGTCATGACGTTATTCTCATGCTAAAGGTTAGGTCTGAGTGCATTTCACATGGTTTTAATATTTGAATAAGTTCTGTGTTCTTTCTTATCAGCTCACAGAAGTTGGTAGAGTAGCTAAATCCACACTTGAGTAAAAGTACTGCTGTGATATAATGACTCTTTAAACTTTACAAGACACTACTGAAAGCATAATTATACAAGCAGCAGCACTAAATCTGCAAAATTCCCCATAGGACTTCTGTGGAACCCATCAGTATATCCATCAGAACGGAGATGTGTTAAGCTCTAGCTTTCTCTTTTAGGCACACTTGGTCTAAATTACAGTGAGTTCAAAAGGCAAAGCTGCAAATTAGTGCAGATGCTGTTCTTAACACAATACAACAAAATGAAACAATAGCAAACCTGCCCTATTGTAAAAATGGTGTCGTTTATAGTGTATCCGGAGGACTAAGTGGTTTGGTGTGGTGGTGGGTGAACAATTTTGTTTTGTTTTTAAACAATTTTATTTTTAAATCCCTTCTGGGGGTGTGGCCATTTTGCTATGCTGCATTGTGGGGGATTTGGTGAGCGATTTTTGTTCGTCGAGTGATTTTTGTTGCAATCAGTTTCGTTACTGTCAAGGATTCTTTCATTTAGTTATTATTGTAACGGATCACCACAGAGAATGTTATCAGTGGAATCTTGACTGACCAGTTTGACAAATAATAAGCTTATTATAAAGTTAACTTCAAGTTCAGTAGCTTGGTACTAACTTCGCATAGTGGCTTCTAAAGGAAGGCTAGCAGTACTGCAATGGTATGAATTAAATCAAACAAAAACTTTTCCAAAGAAAATGACAAAATAATAATGGACCAATGGAAATGGCACTGACTTTGAAAAAATTATAGATGTGGACCCTTAATATCAGCCAAATGAAATATTACAAACCTGATCAGTGTTGTCCAACAGCCTCTAGAATTGCTGCTCTTAATGTATACAACCCTGCCAGAGCAACCAGAATGGCACTTTCCGAGCTAAAATGGAGGCATTTCTCATCCTGCACACATCATCCAGCAGTGCTTTTTCGCAAAGCACTGGGCCTCATTCTTATTTATGGAAAACTTTACAATTCAGCATGAACCCTACTGCTGCTGCTGCTGCAGCTGACGGTGATTCATAGTCTGGAGGGTGATGATAAAGATTATGAGGCGGCTGCACTGCACCTACACTAAATATCTGACTCAGAAGACATATGAAAAGATGGAAGAGGAGGAGAGAGCAGGAGAAAGAGGGAAGGAGAAGATGGTAAAAGGACCCTCTAGTCGCACAGCTGCTTCCCTCTGCCTCTAGAGCGGCCTTTCATAGTGAAATGGACAGAAAACAGACTTCCTCCTTCCTCTACACTGCTGTAGAAAGGCCTTTATCCCCGCCCACACTTCCGCCTTTTTCATTATCGTAGAACATAACGAACAAAAAAAATGACATTACAGGCCAAGTCAGAAGAAAAAAATCTATACATGTGACTAACTGAATGAGTCACTCGTCACAGGTGCTACATTTTCACAGATGAACTGTGGCTGATTGTGCAGGAGGGTCATGCAGCAACTGAAGGGATTGTGGGCACTGCAACTCATTTTAGTTATGGTGTGAGGTATTCGTCATTCCATGTGTAGCTGACGTCATCTGACTAGTTGAGCTACAGTGGTCTTAGCGAAATGACAATAAAAAAGACTGAATGAATGAAAAAGTCCCTGAAAAAACAGCCTTTGGATGTTTCTGTTTCTTGTCTTTTACAAAAATCTGACCACTTATTGAAGTGAAATTCAAAGAAGGGCCTTGAACTGGGCAACAGTGACCATACAGTCAGGAGAATGTGAATTCGATCCCCACCCGAAATCTGGAATCCGGAATCCAATTAATAGCGGGTTAATGAGTGGGTGGAATGACTCCCCCTCTCCCAAACACTTGGTGTCCGTGTTTGTAAGCCAACATAACAGAATTGGTTCTCATCCAAGCGTGTTGAACCATCTATTAACATCACATTAGTGGCAAAGTGAAAAGATGGGGATCTCAGAGGAAGTACTATAGTTCACTCTCCAATCTAATTAGAATAGTCTGATGGGGATTAGCCATGACTAAACATTTGTGTAAACACTTGTAAAATTTCTCAATTTAAAAAAAAAAAAATTTACCACTTGAAGTCGGCAAAGCAGACTGTTCAAGTACAGGGATCCTCGAGTTACGCCACAGATCCGTTCCTTCGACAGTGATGTAACACGAATCTTGGTGTAAGTTGAAACACAACCCTAACCTCAGTCAGTCACCGATCCTAACACAGCTGTAAAATAAAAAAAAAACACAACTAAGTTGCCTCACTCATACAGTTACTGCGTATTCTTCTACAGCACGCAACCAAACTGGTTCACCCCATAGTTCGTAAGTACGAGGCTTACGGTGTAAGCCGAGTGGGAGTGAGTGTCATAAACTTGAAATATCATATGTCGAGACTGATCCCCTGCACAGCTTTCTTAAATGGTTAAATGTTTCTTTCACATGGCTTGTATCTGAGTTTCTTAAAGAACCTTAAAAACATTGGTCCTTTGCAGAACCACAAAGAATTCCACAATGTTTCCAAGTCATAAAACCTACCATTTTTGGATAAACTTTTCAACTAAAGTTTGACTCCTGTAATCTGTACTCCATCAAAAGTGGATTTGAATAACCCTCTAGATTTATAAAGAGTAACTGCTTTGCAGCAGATCTGGGCAACTGTTATCTAGGAATACAGTCTATTCAGGGTCTACTGACACTGTAGCAAACACAGCTGTTGTAGTAGCACTCCACCTGTTATTGGGACTCTCTCATTTTATAATAATGGTAATATTTGGAAAAAGTCAGTCATTTGGCGCAATCAGCGCAATCAGCCAAGATGATCTGCTGCATTTGCCCAGTACTCAGAACAACAGAAAACAAGAGAATGCATCTTATTTTTGGACAATGTGGAAAAAACTTTGGCTCATCTTTGCGGAACACCTCACAAAAAAATACTGTTATTTGTGCTGAAGTCCATCTGTTGTTTTTCAGCCCATAACAAGCTGTCTTTTCTTAAAGATAGAAAAGAAAACACGAGTTAAACATTTGCACACCGCCTACGTCTCTGTGTCTCTGTATTGTACAGCCTGTTGTCCTGAAATCTCCAAATATTTGGTGCCATATTGACAATGATATGGGTGTAAATAGTAGGTGCTTAAAAAGTACTCAGTGTCATTCACTTAGATGACAGTGCTGCTGCCTGTTACTCAAAACAACTGTGCCTTCTGTGTTCCGGTAAAATAAGGCAAGAAAATGACATTTGTCTCATATGTGCATCCCATTACAGTCTTGTTAGAATCTGTGACCATTAGACTCGGTTGGAATTTGGTAAATATATTACATATCATTCAGCATCTTTGGTTTGTGGTGAGGTCCAGGCTCTGAGACCCAAAGAGGCAACACTGCAGGCAGTTTAAGAGGAAATCTAGGAGCAGCATGGAGGCTAATGTTCACGCTAGGCTCTCAAACCAATGGGCAGACTGCCACACTTTTATTCTCACTTTGGCTTGCAACTTCCAGGCCCAGGCTACTTTTAGCACTATTGTTGCGTTATCTGCCCTTATCTGTGCCATACTGTTTTTGAGTGGGTAGAACAATGACTATTAGATCTGGCTCTTCAGTTTGGGCTATAAATATCAAACATAGCCAAAAAGCAAGGAAAACAACAACCTCTATAATAACGCTGATTTCTGAACCCAGCCCTTGCAGCACCAACTAACATCACACATGCTTGTTTTGGGCTTTTCTAAAGTACACAGAGATATCTGAAGCTTGTAAAAGACAGAGACAATCATATCTTGCAATTTTTTTGCTTTATGTAACCCTTGTGTTTCTCAGAGTTGTACTATGTGCACATTGGTGCTAAAGGTGTGCATGTGTAATTATAACCATCACATGTTCTGTCAATCTGAGCAATTTTTTCACCAAGTTTCCCAACATATTAACCTTGATGAGGTTTCTGCTTCAGGCGGTTCGAAACACGGTCTTATATTTTACTTGCATGTGTCTCCCGACAATAGTTTTACACCAGCACGATTTGGAGCTATACAACTGAAAACACCTGCTCTGCTCATGTGTTCTCTCCAACCTCGAGTCAAGGCTTTCTAGTATGGTTTCCTGTTGTCAGTCAGAAAGCTGTTCCTGCAAGGACATGAATGGTGTGTGTGTGTGTGTGTGTGTGTGTGTGTGTGTGTGTGTGTGTGTGTGTGTGTGTGTGTGTGTGTGTGT
>JBBJLR010000034.1:9384481-9395106 GCA_037577145.1 Brachypetersius gabonensis
CCACTTTGTATTGGTCTTTCACGTGGAATTCCAATAAAATAGATTCATGTTTGTGGCTGTAATGTGGCAAAGTTCAAGGGGGCTGAATACTTTTGCAAGCCACTGTGTGTGTATATATATATATATATATATATATATTGTGGAAAAAAATGGAATTGCGGCATGTTTCCATTTATTTTTCCACTATTAAAACACATTTTCATATTTAAAGAATATTTAATAACCATTAATCAGTCATTTAAGACTGCCTGTCCCAGTGGGATGTAAATATGAGGCAAAATTCATCAACACGGACGGAAAACACTAATGGAATAAAATAAAAGCTTATTCGCGATCACAAATCAGATGATGGGTATGAAAAGCAGCTACATGCTCAAAAATGGCGATATTTACTGTAGGAAGTTTAAGACCACCGGAGCTGTAAACTCACAGGGGGACGCATGTTTATTTTATCCCCACTGTAAGGAGGATGGTTAGAAAGACAAACATTTCTCCAAGGGCCTCATTTGGAGATTATTTTGTGGAGTGAGCGAAAAAAAGAGAGTCCAAACAAGAGAACTCAGGACTGGAGAGGTGGTCTCAGGTTTTTCACCTGAAAGTTTGTTGGATTGGAATGTTTGTAGACTGTGTTAATTAGCGATTGCTGTTGTGATGTCACAAAAGCAAACTTCAAACATCCAAAATTCTTTTATTATATGTTTTGACTCTTCTGACCAACCAGAGGAGATTCACATCAAACAAAGTATGATTTTTTGGGGTATTTTCCATACATCACCAGGAATATAACAGACGATGTGTTATTAATTGCATACACATTTGTGACACTATTTTGATGGTACAGTAAACCCTCGTTATTCGCGGGGGTTACGTTACATGAGCACCCGTGTATAATGAAAAACCGCGTTGTTGTGTTTTGGTCAAAGAAATGCTTTAAAATGGAAAAATTACTCCGGAAAAGTCACGAATGAAAGAGAGAGACAGACAGACAGAACGCGCGCACGCGAGAGAGAGAAAGAGAGAGAGAGAGAGATAGAGAGAACGCGCGCACGCGAGAGAGAGAAAAAGAGAGAGACAGAGAGAGAAAGACAGACAGAGATCGTGCGCGCGAGAGAGATAGAGACAGAGAGAGAGAGAGACGCGCTCTCCGGAAAAGTCAGGAAGGAGAGCGAGCGCGCGCGCGCGCGAGAGAGAGATACATACAGAGAGAGAGCGATAGAGTGAGTAAGAGAGAACGACAGACAGAGAGAGTAAGAGAGAGCGAGAGAGGTTTAAAGTTCTGGCACGGGGAGCCAGAAGTTATAAAATGTAGTAAAAAACAAACAAAACATATTGCCACGAAAAAAGCAAAAAAAACAGAGAATATTTGCAGGTTCCGCTTTGTTTTGAATATTTCCGCGTACAACAATCAGTTTCGTTCTCGAAAAAAAAAAAAAAGCGCCTGACTGGATCCACGAGTCCCGATCCGCTAACTGGAGGTTTACTGTATTCAATTTTGAAACAGCATCAGATTTGACATGACTAAAATGTGACGATCAGGTCACGGGATCAGACCGGAGACCAGCATGTTTCGACTTGGGACCTGAATGCAAAGAATGAGACTATTCATGCTATTAAATAACTATTCATGCATTACAAAGCACACAGACATATCCTTTTTTTTAATATATTGTCCAACATCAGAGGAACACACCAGTACACTCTCGGCCTGAATGTTGATTTTTCCTGCAGACGTTTTGCCCGTTTTCTCCTAATCCCTTCGCTGGCTCTCCCAAAACCCAATCAAAGTCACTCACCGGCCGTCCGTCTTCCCGCTTCTCTCTGTATAATTAAAACTCTGACAGAAAGCAGTGACAGAGGGGGTGGCCGCAATTTATAAAAGTGACATCTTTCTCAGTGGGGCGGGGGGTTGACATTCTAGCACTTACCATAATTAAAAAAGTGAGGGGGGGAGCAGCAAAAGAAAGTGAAGCTCAGCTTAGCAGTGCTGCAGATGGGCCAGTTTCAGCCTCTTCTGAGTGAATGAGTTCGGTGGGGTCAGGTGGGAGGACGGGGGGCTCTTGAGCCGCAGGTCGATCTGGTGGAAGTTCTGGGCAGAGTGTGTTTTGTAAATCTAGCCTTGTTGCAGTGAGGATTACTGCAATAATTTAATCACACTGAAGACTGTCAAAGCGCAAAATACCGGCATGGCATCAAGAGTGACATCAATTTAATTACAGTTCTTTAGGAAACAGTTCAATAAAAAAAATCTTTAAATTGACTACGATTAGGTTTGATTCTGTTCTACAATTCAGAATTGGTTTTACCATTGACTGAACATCCAGGAAACATTATTTACACAGTAGAAGAATATAGACTATAAAAACATCATAATCAGTTATAAAAATGTTGATGTAGCTGATTCACCAACTTCATATGAAATGATGGTATTACTAGGGATGTTTATGGGTAAAAGTACTCAGTAAATTTTCCAGGTGCCTGTACTTTTTAGGTATTTAGATCACTTTTTCAGGTCACGTTGGGATAAAATACAGGTCAGCAATTCAGAACTTAAAACTATGTGAGCATATAAAGTAAGAATGCAGGTTCTGCTCCAGATTTCTCATGGATGCCCCCGGGCTTGTAAGAATTTGTTAACTTCTATTTGCCGCACATTTGATTTAACTTAATGAAGCATTGATTAGCCAAGCCAGGCATTGGACAGTTTATATAAACTGTTGGGAATGATTTAGAGACCACAAAGACATACAACAACAATTCCTTGAAGCAGTACAATAAAATTTATTCTACTAATGTTATTTATAATTGTTGTAATATTAATCATTTTATAAGCAAATTATTTCAAACTGCTTTAAAAATACATTCTCTATGGTGCCTAAAACTCTTGAACTCTCTCAAAGCATCCTTCGCTAAACACACACAGGGACTAAATGGCTGCTCTTCTTAATAAGACATTTTACTGCAACTCTAATGGTACCTCTTTATTTTCAGTTTGTGCATTGATACACTAATTTCAAGACCATCCAACCGCCACTGAACACACCAAACTGAACATATATTCTTTATCTCTTATAATGAATTATGGATGATCTAAAGACACATACCTAATTTCTCTCTTACTGACCTCAGCATTTTGTGTATACAGCATAGTGTATTTAGTTCTAAGCATTTTCAGAGCGTTTTCTGGAGAGTTTGGTTTTGACTTTTACTGTTTTGCTCTTTGTGTCTATGTAGTCATAGCATAAGCAGTTTCCTCCGGGATCAAATACGTTTTTGGATTCTGAACATAATCTGATTTTCAACAGCTGATTTTGTAGCTGGGGTGGAGAAGACACAGCCAGTACGAGGAGTGGAATAAACCAGAGAAGATAAGAAGATAGAAGAGATCTGTAATGGGAACACAGAGCCGTATGAAAACTTTCTTGCAGGAGAAGGAGCATCTGTTGCCGTATCGGGGGAGAGAGAGTCCTGCTGCACCTTCATCACACTTACTCGCAACAGATGCTTCTGTTTTGTCACTTCTCTCCATAGTCTCTTGGACAGCCGGACCCTGGTATTGTTCCCATAGGTGTACAGGACCCGTGCTGCACCTAATACTGCGATGGCATGGAACTTGATTTTCCATTGTATCTTTAAGCCCATTATCTGTGTTTCTGATGTGTAATTCTCCCCCCACAGTTTATAGGCAGACCATGGAGCCGAACCTTTCAGAGCCACTTTTTTATTATGGTATTTTATTATTTACAGTCTTGCTTGAGTTTTTTCTGAAAACCTAACCTAGCTAACTTGTTAGTGATGTCCCGTTGGATACATTTGTTTGTGTCATAAAAAAACTTTCACTGAAACAGCCATGCTTGTACTTCCCAATTGTTAGTTTGTGTCTCTATTGTTGTTGTTTTTTGTGCAGACAATAAAAAAAAACTGGCCTTTAAAAAAAAAAAAAGACAATAAAAAAAACAAAAAAAAAACTGGCCTTTTTTCATGTTGCAATGACATATTGACCAATCAGAAAGCAGTGTTGCAGTCAGCTCGGCTGCGGCCGACTTATGGCCCAGCCGTCGAGCTCCTCAAGTACGGGTCACATTATTTGTAACGGTAAAACATTTGGTCACAGTACAGCATGCGCCACTGGAAAAGTACCACATGTGTTAAAATAAGATAAAATGGCCTTTTTATGCTCCAACAAGCTGCATCAACAGCCTTGGCAGAGGTTTTGTTAATTACAGCTCAGTTAAGCAATGTGGTCACACGTCTAATACTTCCAGACAGAAAAGAACAAAAGCATACATATTAAATATAATGAAGAACAGCAAAAGTCCTTTCAGTTTAATATCCAGTCTATTCATGCACGACGGCACAGACCTGCCATGAAACAAATAAAGTGTAATAAGATACAGGACACTAAACATAATCGATGGGTGAAGTAGGAATTACAAACAGATGGTCCATGCAGCCAATTATGGCACAACTGAAATAAACCAAGTGTCCCTATTTAAAAACTGTGTTTTGAATTATGCATTAATTAACTACTACTTACATAATATAAATTTTACACCAGCTGCCATTTACAAAGCAGGAACATCTCTAGTTGAATGCACTAATAGAACTGGACCTCCATCCCCTCCAATATTATCAGTAATGATATTCAATATATTGTTCTATAAAGCCTTGAATGTTTTACAGTAACATTAACTACACCTAGGACATTTTGTATTTGCACTAAGGGCCCACGGGCTTACAAGCCAAGTCTAAATAAAAAAAAAAAAGCAGAAAAAAAAACTAACTGTCTGATTCATAGGATGTCTCATTGCTGTGTGTAAATTTTGGATTGCATTGGTGTTGTTGCTCATTTTTGATAAACAAATGTGATCCCAGACCTGGCGTCAAGGTGTCTGCTGCTACGGTGTTCAGCTATGTAATATATCAGAAACCACATAAGCAAGTCTATCTGTACATTACAGTTTAAAGTGAGTTTGAAGTCATTAATGTGTGCAGTTTGCTCAGTGTTAATTAGCAGGGTATCAGCTTCCATTGTTAATCACATTCATTTCATATCTAAAACTCCTTGGTTTAGATTAAAGAAGGAAACCAAAGAAGCCTAAAGATACTGGTTGATCAGCTACATTTTTAATTTTTTTCATCAAACGAGTACTGAAACAGGAATTCAACAGTGTAGGCTAATTATAAAGAGCACAAGCACCAGCGCAAAACTAAAGAAGCAAACTTCAGACATCATGCATGTCTCGGATGATCAACTACATTTGGGGGAAAGTGTGCATTTTTTACCGTCAGACTGGAACTTTATGCCTCTTTGAACATAATTACGGCTGTTTTATAATCAAGTAAAACAGAAATTTAACAGACCTTGAAACGTCAAAATTTGTTATTCTCTCCCAGTCCTAAAAGACTCTCTGAAACACAGGGACAAAGCTAAACATCCACTCGCAAATTCCACACAGCTGCTAGAAACCCCCTAAAAACACTGCAAATCGAATAAATGACTAAAAACACCCAGGGCTGCCCTTAGGTGTAATACACATAAAATGGTCCAGAAAACAATAATGTAGCCACATTACTTTACAAATGAAGTCAAGAACATTATTTTATTCTGTAAAAAGATGTGATCTTTATGTTAGTTCAAATATACACAACTGTATGAACACAAACCCACAGGATTTTTACAAACAGGATCTGAAAAGTGACAGTGACATGATGGTTGGGGAAGCTCCAACCTATGAAAGATGCAAAGAACAAAATGTAGGTTTATATCCTATAACTGTAAACAAGTTTAAAGAGAAGCTCCTGCTGAACGGTGTGGTGGAAATCCCATCAGAAAGTTTGTCGGAAGAGAAAAGCAATGTGGGCTTTAAGCCTGCCCTATACTTTCAGGAGCAGCATGAGGGAGAGCAAGTGGGGCTAAAAATTGTTGCCATCATATCGTACAAAACATACATGATATCCAGCCTCCAGCAGAGATGCCAGAGCAACAATCTAACACAAGACTATTCAGCACAATTTCTCCCAGCACCTCCTGCTGCCTGGCCCAGATGAGTTCTCAGTGGTGCAACAAAATACGCTCCTATAAAATAAAGAGCCCTGAACAGAGGCACGCTTAAGCGCGAGTCAGTGTGTCGGAGCGAGGAGTAATAGTTCCTGCAGAACATTCCGACTGATTTGACTCACTAAACTGCCCTCCGAATTCCATTTATCAGTGTTTGTGATGAGCTGATGCAGCCGGAAACACAATTCTCATTTTAACGGAGTAATAAGCTTCAATCTTTGCAGTAGAGGCATGTAATTAATAGCAGTAAATCAGATATAAGATTCCATTTACAAATACAAATGCACTAGCAATTTCAGTGCCAGGCTTTTTAAACCATGTGATGGAGCCAAAAAAGTGACAAAATTCCCCAAATATTGATCAGACTCCCAAGGCATGTATTAAAAATGCTCCATGTCTAAATCTCCAAACATTTGTCATATGGGGTTGTTAAGTAATATCAAATAGACTTTCATATGTGCCTGACACACACTGATCCAGCATAATATTAAAACCACTGACAGGTGAAGACAATAACATTGTGTTAAGGGGCTGCACAGACACAGACCAGTCAAAGTGCCCACTTTTGAAAGTACCTACAATGGGTATATGAGGATCAGAACTGGACCATGGAGCAATGGAAGAAGGTGGCCTGGGCTGATGAATCACATTTCTTTTACATCATGTGGATGGCCGGGTGTGTGTGCACCAGGGTGCACTATGGGATTCACCAGGATACACTAAAAGGTGGCAGCAGTGTTATGTTCTGATCAAAGTTCTGCTGGGAAATCTTAAGTCCTGGATTCATGTGGATGTAAACATTGTAACAAAGTTCATCCATTCAAAGTAACGGTATCCCCTAAAGGCCTTTCAGCACCCTGCCACCCTGCAAAAAATGTTTTGTAATGGTTTGCATAAGGCTAGATGGATTATAAGCTTCTTGGCTGATAGACTACATTTTGAGGTGAAACAATAGCCAATCTGGTTCTATGACTCTCGAAACATAATTATGGCTATGCTTTATAACTGAGCCAAAGCAGCATATTCAACAGACCTTGAAACATACAAAATAACACTGTCCCTCCAGTCCTGACATTCTGACACATAGGGACAAGGTGAACCCACCGCTTAGTGAAAACCCAGTGAAAACACATCAGCCTTCGGGTGACTATTAGCATAACAAACGGCATTCAGCATAAGATCTTCAGTATGTCGAAGGACACGCTCTTTGGAAATGTTAAGCCGTTACAGAAGGCCATTTACTGTGATGTGTTTGCACTAAGCGTCTGCCCCTCATTCCATGCTTCACAATTTCCCAGACTTAAAGCTAATGCTCACTGTGTATTGGGCATAAGCCCTGCCCATCTAGCATTCATGTTTCAGTGCCTTAACAGATTGTGTCCCACTCAATAGCTGTGCTTTATGATAGTGCTTCATATTGATTTCCGAAGAGAAACCGCAAATTCTAATTACACAAAAACGCATTAAAGGTCTTTAGCCAATAACAATCAGTGGTTATAAAAATGGGATGGTTTCAATGGCCTTGTGTTCTCTACTGGTGCTGAGCCCACTGTGTCAATATTCCTGGTGCATGTATTCTTTTGCCAGCTGTTCTGAGAGATCACAAGTTGTAAGGACATCAGTTGTCTAATCAGCTAAAATTGCAGAATTGACCCACACAAAGCAGCGGAGTACCCCTAGCCATCTTCATTTACACTGTAAGCTGAAGTCACATTGGCTAATTTGTCACTGTGTCTGTCCAGCTCTACTGTCCAACAGTTTTCCTTCGAGAACGGCAAAGCCAGCACAATGTAAATTACCTGGTGTCAACCGGATCACTGAAGAGAGCAAAAGTTTCCAGACTGGAAAGTAAAGGACTGGGGTAGTGTTAACTTTCACTGTCCAGGAAGATGGAAGAAGGTACAAATTATTGCACATGAGGCAAAGCTCCAGAGTGATGAGAAAGGTGCTGTTAAAGTAGAGTGGAGAACAAACATCAAACATCATTAGGAATTTGTTCCAAGAAGAGTCTGTGAGTGCAAAATACATTTCAAAACTTCAACATAGCTTATTTAACATTTATTTAACCAATAGGTCAACTTTCTCCAAATTCTTTTAGTTCTGAATCCCCTCAACTTTGCATATATCTTCATAAGCTCTTAATCTTTTGTGTGAATGGCTTTAGTGCAAATTCTGAGCACTCGTCTGGCAAAGGTAACCACAAAAGGTAAGAAAGACGATTGTTCCAAGAAAAAAAAAGTCTGGCAGGAATATCTTTCAAAACCAAGTCTGGCAGGAATGTCTCTCAGCTCAATCTCCGGGTCTGTGGATCTATGGTCCGGTTGGTTTATCTTTTGCTTTAGATAAACCAACCGGACCACAAATCCACAACCGCTGATGTTGTGACATGCAAAATCAAGATTTACGACATATTTCACTGCCTGGGCTTGCAGGAGCCTGCCTTCTAGACAGCAAGCAACACCGAGAGCTCATTTGTGCACTGCAGTGCATGTGGATCTGGCTACTCAGAATCAGGACATGGTTTGAGGAGCAGGTCATCTTCTGGGCAGCAGCAAGAATATTGTGAAGACCATCACAGCCTATGAATGTCTAAGCATCGGCGGAGCACTGCAGTGAACTGGATGCGGCTATTGGATCATTTCTGAATGCTGAATTCAGTCCGTCTGCCAAGTAATCAGACGTATTTCTTTGCTTTGTGCTTCTGCTGTAAAGAGTGAGGAATGTGATAATGGAAAAGGGTTTTATCTTTCTGAGAGAAGTGAGTGTGAGTGCGCGCGTTTGCGCGTGTGTGTTATCTTTACGGACCAAAAAAAGAGAACCTGAGGCAGTAATTAACCCCAATCTTGACTAAAACATAATTAAGTGAATTTCTGCGTCCTTAAAAGATTATGCAGTGTGTTCCAGACTGATCACTAGTGAGAGTAATACTCATTTTTCCACTGCAGAAGCAGCCGCTCTGATCGACGAGTGAGTTAAAGCCTCAACAGATAAATTGGCAGTAACTGTATTACTGGGCTGTTTGTGGTATGAGGGGAGAAAGAAAGAGAGAGAGAGAGAGCGAGAGAGAGAGAGACATAGAGAGAGTGTGTTCATGAAGTGAACAGCCACTAGAAATCATACTGCAGTAAAGAGGTGGACGTTCTTGCCTCCCCTCAACAGGTTACCGTAGCAACAGCATGATGGTCCAGACTGACTGCACAACCTAAATGCAGCAGCAGAAAAAAAACTGCACCTATGAGCCAGTAGTGCTTTCTGACAGCCTCACCACAAACTGCTTATTAGGGGCACTAAACAGCAAGCTAGGGTCTGCAGAGGGGAGATAGTTCATTTATTTGCTCGGTCTGCCTTTAGCCCTTCCATTGTGCTCGAACCCACTGCCACGTTCACTCCGAGTTCAGCTCCTAAAAAGTAACACTGATGTTATGCAAAATCAGTTTATGCTTGTCTGCATTATTTCACTATCATATTTTAACATCAACGACATATGGTCTCTTATACAGAAACTTATGCTGAAATGTGCAAAAAAAATAGTTTCACGAAGAAAAGCAAAAATTCCATGACACTGCAGGATCTTGCAAGCGAAAAAAATAACTAAGCAACAACACACACACAAAAAAAACGTTCCACGTTTGCGCAGTTCATTTTTCGAAGAGTGAGCTACATTTAGAAATAGGCTAAAGCTACCTGGGGGGTGCCTTTGTCATTGCCCCAGGCGTTCGCTCTTGCCTGCTGTTTACCGCTGCGCACACATATGCGACAGTCAGCAGTAGGTGCTTTGTTTGCGTCTCTCGTGCCGTTTCAAGTCTAAAGGCGCATGCAAATGTGCTGCATGTTCGGGGGAAGGCTAAGTGACTTGCTTCTCGAGTAACGGGCCTCGCGAAAGAGAACCCTGAATCACTGCTCCAAAAATATAAATGGCAGCAGCTTGCGGCTGCCTCTGAAGAGTCCCCTCTACAGGCGTAATGAAGCCTGAGGACTGCTGATGGAGCTCCAGAAAGAGGTCTTTGTAAAGTCAGTCGAAATCTTGTCCGGAAGTAAACGACAGCCGCTACGGGCCTGCTAACAGTAGAACAGCCGGTCCGAGATACACCGTCTCATAACGACTGTCTAATCTGTCTCTCCTTTATTTCCTCTTTTGGCATTCACAGTGGAGAAAGAAGTGTTCTGAAGCAAAAGTAAGACAAAACTTTGTGTCCTTCCAGAGTCTTTCTTTTGCCTCAAAGCTGGAATGAAGACGAAAGTGTCCCGAGAACAGCTAGTCCTGCAAAAATATCCAAGAAGTCCAAGAATTCTCAGTGCTCTTCAGCCCCACAATAAACACAGTTAGGTCACTCCAAAACTGATACCCTTATACAGCTCTGGAAAAAAATAAGAGACCACTGCATTTTTTTTTTTAAATCAGCATCTCAGTTAGTATGACAACCAACGCCAGTGTCTGTTAAATTCCTACACAAACACCTGATTCTGCTTTACGTTCGACTGATTAGCACTGTTGGGCACGTACCTTTAAAAAAGTAATTAGTTACAGTTACTAGTTACTTCTCACAAATAGTAACTGAGTTAGTAA
>JBBJLR010000034.1:9484131-9497098 GCA_037577145.1 Brachypetersius gabonensis
ATATATAAAACATTGTGTGTGTGTGTGTGTGTGTGTGTGTTTTTGTGTGTGAGTAAATACCAAAAAGAAAAAATTATTAAATAAGCATAAAAATTGATATTTCTCTGGATTGCGTGTGCAATCAAATTACTGTACATAAACCAGACGGAAAAAAATGACACTGGAGTGCCCAGTCCAGTCCAGTCTGCAGGTTAATTTAAAATAATCGATCTCTACAATAAATTTGTCATCACTTAAACACATTTTATCAGTCAGAGCTCAACCTCAGACCTCAGCGTGTACAGATTCCCCATCTTATCATCATCATCATCATCATCCTCATCACACCTGCATTAATACAACTCACAGGTTCATTATAAAGAGAAAAAAACAGGCAACAATGAAAATTCTGTCTTACCAACGCCATATTTTTCGTGTTCGGTCGGAATCCACATTTTTTTGCAATTTAACAGGTAAAATGCATGCTATAAACCGGGAAAATTATGAATGATACAGCCCATATTGTTGTCCCATTGGCTTCGGCTGTATTGTTCGCAGCATCCCACATCCAGCACATTTTCTCCAGCCCCGTGAAAAAACAGGGAGGCTTCATGGGAGATGAAGTGTATGAATGACAAATAGGCGACTGAAAAACTACAATTCCCATTAAGCATGTGAAGCACGCCGACACGCTCTGATTGGTTCGTCCCGACTCCGTCACATGACCAGGTCCTAAGAGATGGCGGCCCTGGAGGAAGGAGCAGGTAGCGTTAGCCACAGTGTGTGTATTTACTATCATGTTTTATCTGGTTGTGGTTTCAGGTAAACACCAGTTATGTCGTACATTTAATCTGTCATCGAAGAGGTTGTTCTGTCACTTGTCACACACAGAGAGAGAGAGATTGAGAGAGAGAGAGAGAGAGAAAAAGAGAGAGAAGGGGGGGGGCAGTTGTGATAGAGAGAGATAGATAATGATACAGGGTGGAGAGTGGTTGTGTGTCATACACACAGAGAAAGATAGAGAGAGAGTGAGAGAATGGTTAGAGAGTGGCCGTGTGTCAGAGAGAGCGAGAGGATGGCAGTTGTGAGGAAAATATGGCACTCTCATATGGGTAGAGAGTGATTTTGAAAGATAGAGGACAGAAAAGAGCAGTTGTGTGAGAGGGAGAGAGAGAAGACACAGGAGCAAAAGAGCAGTTGTGTAGGAGAGAGAATGACTGGAGTGTGGTTGTCACAGAGAGTGGAGAGAGGAAAGAAGTTGTTTGTGTAAGAAGGAAAGAGAGATAGTGGAGAGCAGTTGTGATATTGAGAATATGGGTGGAGAGTGGTTGTCACAGAGAGAGAGAGAGAGGAAAGTTGTGTTTGTGTGTGTGAGAGAGGAGAGCAGTTGTGTGTGTAAGAAAGAAAGAGAGATAGTGGAGAGCAGTTGTGATATTGAGAATATGGGTGGAGAGTGGTTGTCACAGAGGGAAAGTGAATGGAGAGCAGCTGCGAGACACTGTATGAAGAGTGGCTTTGTCACAGAGAGGAGAGCAGTTGTGTGAGAGAAGAGAGCAACGGTGAGAGAGAGAAAGAGAGGAGTTGCGATAGAGAGGGGAGATTACCTGTGAAAGAGAGAGAAGAAAAGAGTAGGTGCTTTTACTCAACAATTACTCAACGTGCTTTTAATACAACAGTAGTAGCCCTTATAAAAATATGCTTAGAAAATTAAAAAGTGATATTGTTTATTATTTGATATATTTATTTAAAGATGTAATAGTGAGTTTAAGGTTTGGACCAGTACACTGAATGACAATTTTGGACTTTGTGAGATTATTTTATACAGACATTTGCATTTACTTTTTTCTAAATGTAACTGAAATACTAAAGTTGACAATGTAGTTTAACTTTATATGTTCAAAATGTATTTATTTCGCTTTCGTGTTCATTTAAAATATCTGGACCCAAAAAAGTCTGGACACATCTTTGACCCATATGCAACAGTATAATCTCAATACTAATATTTTGTGCATATTGTGCAGCCCTAGACAGTGGTCAACATAAACATTCAATATCACAATATTTACTGAGATTATCACAATATTGTAGTAAGTAAAATCTTTACAGGCATAACGTAAACTGTTATGTCATTTTTAATTGTGATAATAAGTTGCTGGTTATATTTCTAATGGATAAGATTGTCAAAATTTTACACAGTTTTAATATAAGTTCTCACCGAAGCAGCTTAACTGATAAACATCATCATTATACAGTTAACCCCCAGTTTTACTCAGATCAGGAGTTGCGGATTCAGTCACACGTGGATTTTTTTGAGAACTGAACTCGTAGTTTTATGCGGAAATCCCCACAAAAATCCCCTTTTATGCTTTTTTGTGGCAATAAATATATTTTTTCTGGATGTTTTGACACAAGGGGATTTCTCCGTGGTGTACTCCAGGAGACCTTTCCAGCAAGCCCTCATTTGTATTTTTAGCCCGAGTAGATCAAGGGTTATTCCCTAAAAACCAATCACCTCTCTGTGGTGTCCCAATACTTTTGTCCAGTGACCTTCCGACTTGCATATCTCAACGGGGAATTTAAATTAAAAGAGGCAAATACATTTTCTTTAAAGGTAATGCATTAGTTTAAAATGAAATTAAAGTGTTCTGGGAGCATATTTAGGATTTACACTATAGAAATAGGCATTTTAGGCTTTTTTTTTTTTTTTTACCAAAACACAACACCACTTTTCTTTTTTTACTATAAAGCCATTCTCAGCAGTCTGAAACTTCTCCAAAAGAGGGAGCTGTTGGGGCTTAGATCGCTTTTGTGTTCATCATTGAAATTGAGAAAAACTCCGGTAGGGTCTCATGACTGCATGCATGTTTGTGGTTCATGTTTGTGGTTTAACATTAAATGTGTGCTGTTATAAACTGCATATGTGATTACCTTGATGCATTTGGGAAAGACTTACAATTTTATCGTGTTACGACTGCTACATTAAGTCTTTCCCAAGGACTTTTATTGGTGTTGAGTGCCTATATTGAGAATCATATGTTATTTGTCTTTTTTGCATTATTTATTTTAGGATCTGGCTTACTTGTCTGTACGGTGTCCCTGAGTGCTTTGACAGGCCCCTTATGTAAAATGTATAAGACTAATGTTCATAATAATAAAGTCCAGATGGGCTGAGGGGAGTACAGTGGTATTACCTACTGCACTACACTAATTGCTCTTTATTTCGCTACATCATTTCTAGATTACTGGATTAGAATTTGATTCACAATACTGGGCTCATGATTGAATAGCCTCACATTATTTAGATGATTAAAATGATTATATCCATGTTATTGCACACCATACTAATAAAACTAGAGGTGGGGGGAGTGTGTATGAATATGAAAATGCTAAAGTGACTTATTAAACAATTTCCTCCAGGATCAATAAGGTTCTCTGATTCTGATTATTGATTGGAGCTGGCTCTTTGTGAACTTCGGTTTTCAAACAATGCAGTCGTCTCAGACGGCAAAATGCACAGAATCTTCTTTAGGGATGAACGATGATAAAATAATATTGGCATCAGACATATGTTTAGATTTGACAGATATTTCTAACTGACATTTCATAATTTATTTATTACATCACTAAAGAGCAGAATATTTAGGTGACACAATGTTCATACTTTCATATTGCTAATGTTTCATTTGTAAACTTATAACAGGGCTGTTTTGTAAAATTCCGTTTTTCTAATTCATGTCATTTTATAAAGTATTTTGTTTGTTTTATTTTATAAGGTATGCGTAAGACAATATCCTCGCTGAAACCCCACCTCTCTGTTCTGTTCCACAATGCACACTGTTATTGCCCTTGAATGTCTATAATAATAGTAATAATAATACTGCATGCTCTAAATATTGTGGCATGCCTCATTATTCAATTTCTAGTCTAATATTCAGTGTCTGGTGTGGTGAATATGAGGAGAGTCTGTTTGTGTGTGTATATGAATGAGAATGAGGGAGTAAATCCAAAGAGTATGAATAAGCGAGGGACTGAATGTCAGAAGTGTGTTTGTGAGAAGGAGAGACTAAGGGAGTCAGTATTAAAAGTATACGTGTGTGGGATTGGGTCAACAAAATGGGACACGGCCTTTTCCCCCTCAGCTCTGCTCGGTTTATTTAATTGAGAATGCAGAGCTCATGCTAGGCCCTCGTAGTAAGAGTGGCGAGAGCCGCGGGGCTTTATTCACCGTGGATGAATCATCTCCTCTGGTCATTGCTTAGGCACAGCTTGAAGTGAAAGAAAACTGTTAAGTGCAATTATTAAGGAGACCGTGGCATTTTTTGAGGAGAAGGTACCGTCATGTGAGTGAGTGTGAGTCACGTTTTGAATCATACATGAATCATGCGTTTGTTTGTGACCGGCAGATGTCCGTGCTGTACACTGCTGTTGCAAATGTTTGTCAAATGTGTGAAGTCTTCACATATGTAGTGTAGCAGGCTCTGCTGCAGATGTCCTGAGTGACTGCAGCCCCCACCTAGGACCCCCTTTCTGCTGATCTCTTTGGTCAGCCGAGAAAAACACTTAATGTAGAGATCTGACCACTTTGGTTACTGAATCACTCCACACAAGACACAACAACCTAGCTCAGCACTCCCGAGTCTGGTTTCTTTTTAAGTGCAACAACATGATTATGGTCATCATTTTATAATCAAATGTGTATATTGTGACAAATGTGTTGTACCAGAGACGGTACTTAGGCCAAAAACATGTATTTGAACACAAAAGCTATATAAACATATAGGGGTTTAATAGTACTTTGCAAATCATGATTTCCCAATGCAAAAATGAAAACTGGAGAATGAAGTTCTTTCTCCCTTCAGGTGGGAAGGACTGTATTTTAGAGCCGTTGTGTTTTCCTGAGAAGCTGAGTGGCAGCGTCAGCCCCTTCTCGGACGATGGCTGTCCGGTGACCTGTGTGCTTTGCTCACACTCGACTCCTCTCTCTGAAAAAGACCAGCTCCTGAAGCACCTGGTGCTGGACCACAAACTGGTCATCGCTGACATCAAACTCATTGCTGACTTCCCAAAGTATGAGCCTAATCCATCTATGCCTCTCTTTTAACTCAACCTACACTTTTCTATCAAACCTACAATATAAGCTTATTAAACCTACAAGCCTGGGGCCTTCTTTTATGGAGAAAAGGATGAGTTTAAATCGCAGCCACAGTATTAGTCAGAAAAATGCAACTAGAAATTTCCTCAAATATATCAAACCTGAGTCATCCTGATAAATGCCTTATCTTTGTAACATTGCTGGGTAACTAAAATTGATTCTCATGATAAGGGATAAATGATTTCTTTAAAATGACAGTAATGTCAAAATATAGATGTTGAAATGGACCTATTGCAGTTCGTAGCAGTTTGTCTTTGAGAAACAAAGTCTTTTTGATGCATTCATCAATTCAGTACTGTAATTAAAACCTTAGTTGCTCTGTTGCAGGTACATGCTTTACTGGAAGAAAAGGTTTACAGAGCAGCCCATCACAGACTTCTGCAGTGTAATAAAGACCAATTCTGAAGGACCTGCTGGTAAAACAGAATTTATTTTTGCTTTGATCTCACAGGATGAACATTTTACTATTTTTAAAAAAGGGAGGGTGCCTGATCCAGATGACCAAAAAAGCTTGCATTGCTTTTGTAGTCTCATTTTTTGTGTACAATTTAATTTTTAAATAAAATTATGAATTAAAAATTCTGAATTTTAAAAAATCCCTAACAAACTGTAATTAAACAGAGACATACACCAGATTGGCATCTCAAAACAATTGGCACTGGACATTTTGGGCTGGCTGTTTATATTGGGTGGCTTGCATGTCATCTGCTGCTTGTTACATTTTAGAACTGCAAGAGAACTACTTTCTCCTGTGTGACGTTCTGCCTGAGGACCGCATCCTTCGAGAGCAGCTCCAGCAGAAACGACTGGTGCGTATTCACTCTTCACTCAGCCCCGACACACTGACCCAAACCCCCACCGAGCCCTGCGAGAGAGTGGCTGACCGTGTTACACTGAGACTGTCATATGCAGCTCTTGAGCTGAGCTTGAGATTGACACCCATGTGGACTGTAATAACAGCTCTTTGGCTTCCTACCCAAGAAACATGTTGGCATTTATTTCTTTATTTATTTCCCCATCAAATAGAAATTGAACCATTATTATCATGCTTTCATAAGTTACAGGCAAAAGCAATTCTTGGGGAAAAATAATAATGCTTTTTTAAAAAAAAACAATTCCCATGTGATATTTGGCCATTAATTTGGAAAGTATTATGTGTCTGGTAAGTCTTATGAAAGCGATTAATAAGGAACACGCTGAGAAGCCCGAGTTCCCCCTCAGATTGTTTCTGTGGGATATAATGAGTCAACATCATCATCTCTCACACATCTCCGGGAAATCTGCGATAGTGGTTGCTAGGCAACCTGTATTCCCATCACCTCCGCAGCCTGTACTGCAGCGCGGCGACCAGCTGTTGAACAGTGCTACTGTGACCTTCCTTAGACGTCGGTTCCCATACACAGACAAAACTTCAGATGCTGATGTTCAATTATACAAATTCACACTGACCTGTATGTTAATGAAGACTTTGTTGGTAGTTATAAATGAGTAAACACCAGCTTTTCATTAATACTTATCATCTTAATGGCATATTGCACATAAATTATGTTGGGCAAAAAAAAAATCTTTTAATTTTATCTCAAATTAAATTGACCCTAATTCAGCACCTTTTGTGCATATTTACCATGTGTTAGCACTTGATTGTTCAGTTGATGAGTTTTCTATTTGCGTGTTGAACAGGAAGAGGTTCTTGAACAGCAGCAGAAGGAAAGAGACGATGCTAGTTTTCAGCGCACCTGCATGTTCTGTAATGAGGAATTTACTGGAAACAGGTGAGAACATCTATTAAATGCTGGCTTCATGCTGGCTGACTACCTAAAAAAAAACGTTACCTTCAGCTGTTAAAAGACTGCGTAGATATTCTCAGTATAGAGTGTAAATCTATATATAATCTTGTTTAAATATTATCAGCATTGTAGTCCGTTAATAAAGCCTAATTAGAGACGGATTTGCACATTTCTTCCTGCCTGTAGGTCCTTATTGCTCAATCACATGGCCAGAGAACACTCTTTCAGCATCGGCCTGCCTGATAACATTGTGTACTGCACAGAGTTCCTCGATGCTCTGGAGAGGAAGCTGGACAAGTAAGCCTTCAGCCACTGAACACACAAGTGCAGATTACTGCAGAGATACAGTTGATCTTACAAGATTTCTGTGTATGTTTCACTGGAAATAGAAGGAATATTGAGAACAGCACCCTCTCTTGGTAGCTGAAGTCTGTAGTCATGAAAACTGGACCCTGCCAAGCCTCACTGATTTAACAAATATATATATTTTTACCTGTTTCCCAACAGCCTGCAGTGTCTCTACTGTGAGAAAGTATTTCGAGACAAGACGACCTTAAAAGACCACATGCGGAAAAAGCAGCACAGACGGATAAATGCCAACAATCATGACTATGACCGCTTCTATGTCATCAATTACTTGGTATGTTTTTTGCATCACAGATATGTAATTACAGTCAGAGTCTGGGAAGCTTATTGATAAGTAATGGGGGTGGGGAGCAAAATGTTCCCACTCAACGGAAGAACAGCTATAAAAAGGAGGCGCACACAGGCCACAGGTTTCAGTCAGTGAGCGGAGAGTGTGGTGTTTTCTAATGAGAGCTGTGTTTGGTGCAGGAGCTGGGAAAGACCTGGGAGGAGGTGTTGTCTGAGGATGACCGTGACCTGTTGGGGGAGGAGGATGAGTAAGAGCCGTTTTCCAATCTGTCAAATGTCAAGTGACAGTTTTGTTTTGGACTTTGTACATGAAATGAGTAGCTGGTCGGCTGGATGCCTAGTGATTAGGGCATTGCCCCTACAATCAGAAGTTTATTGGTTCGAATCCCAGCACTGCTACTATCATCACTGAGGGTCCCTTGAGCAAGGTACTATCCCCACACACTGCGCCACGAGGGCCCTTCATTGGTGGCAGCCCACTGCTTCACTTGGTGAAGAGAAAGAATTTCACACTGTGTGCTGTGCTGTGTTCACATGTGACAATACGGGCCACTTTAATATTAATAAGCATTATTACATATACAAAAATGCTTTTTAAAGGTTACATATCCTACATTTTCCTTATAGTGTTTGTGGTTTTATATACCAAAAACAGACTGTGTTTGTAAATAGGACCTTAAGAAAATGTAAATGACTTCTGTTTGAATCAGAATCTGATTCAGATTTCAGAGTAAATTACTCAGATTTGCTGCCTTGTACACAAAGCCCTCTATGAGGTCACCTATGAAGTTGTGCCTTATTCAAAAATGTAAATTAAAATTAAACTAAAATTAATATTAAAACTGAGATTTGTTTCTTGGATATGGGAATTTTAGTTTTGAATATTTTAAAGTGGATTCTTTATTTATTAATAAGAATTTTGTGATTAATTAAATTATAATAAATATTTTGATATGCATATCACTTATGAAACTCTTAGTAACTTAGTAATGCCTGCATTTTTGTGATTTGATAGCGACTGGTCAGATTGGCAGGCTCATCCAGTTTGTGCCGTGTGTCTGTTTTGTGAGCAGCAGGAGGAAACTATGGAAAGGATCTCCACACACATGCAGGTCAGATTCCCTCTGTGTATCACTATGTATTATAATGGGATTCTGCCTGAAATCAGAAATGTCAGAGAAGGAGCACAGATGACAACTAATAATCAATAATAAACTATTATTGAATTGCCTTTTGGAATCTCATTAAGTCTGGGAGTGCAATGACAGTTTCCCACACCGAGTGTGTTATTGTTTTGGTGGTGTGCAAGTCTGAAACCTTTCCTAAAAAAAAAATTTAAAAATCCCAGGTTGGGGAAATGCAGCTTGCTGCTTTATTGATGAATGAAGTAGCCTCGTGGTCCTTGGGAGCATACATTCAGTTAAAATAGATCTTTAAAATACAACACCCCTTTTTCAGCATACACCAAAAAGTGTAATAACTGAATATTCAAATCTTCCCAGATGCTGTCCCCCTTCCTAAGTATTTTTCAATGGATACAAGGTTGGGTACCACTTAATTAACATTCCTCCATCATGAATGGTGACGCGCTTATTTGTTTTATACAATGCCTTATGCAAGTGATCACCACATGACTGACATTCCTGTGCATTCAAATCCTCCACGTGTCTTTAGGTCTCTGTGTTTGCATGGACACCAGACCCTGAATATCACAGTATTTATGCTCAAATTGACTGAATACAATTCTCTTGTCCTTCTGATACGCTTATCGTCTATCTTTGACAGGCGACCCCTTGGTGACTGGGATTTTCCTCTTGAGTAGATTAGATGTTTATTAATATACAGATGTTTTTTGTTTTAAGTTTGGGGCTCTCAGAAAGAGAATCCCTTGTGAATTGTCTAGACTTTTCTGGCCCCTTTCAAAACGTCAAAGGACACTTGGCATTCACTATATGTAGGCAGCATGTAAAGGCCTCTTGTAACCCCTAACACTAACTAACTGCGTCATAAACTTATAATGAAGTGAAGATATACCATATTAAGTAGCATTTTTATCATTCTTTTATCAATGAAATCTTCATCGATGTCTGCATGTGGTTTTTTTTATTTGTTGCAGGAAGTTCACAAATTTGATCTCCACAAAATAAAAAACGATCTCAGTAAGTGTTGCCTAGCAACTTTAAAAGATTATCTACAGAAAGTGCTGCTCTTCATGTATATTGCTGTGATTTTTTATTTTTTTTTGGTCCAGACCTGAAGTTTTACCAGCAAGTTAAACTCGTGAACTACATCCGCCGTGAGCTCCACCAGTGCCGTTGTTATGGCTGCCAGACGAAGTTTGCAACCAAGGAGGAAGTGGTGCAGCACGTGATGAAGGCTGGTCATGTGATGAAGCTTCCAGAGGTGTCACATTGGGACGAACCACAGTAAGTGGGAAATGTAACAGTAATCTTAATGTTCTTTATTGACACAGCTCTTTTCAACCTAGATACAAAACACCAGAGTGGAAAGTAATATCTACTTGTTTTGCATTATATTCAGAATTCATTAGGCCTGACCCATTTTACAGGCTTCTAATACTAATTAGTAATTCTCAACATCACCCTTAAAAATGGTTTTCCTTTTTTAATTAACCAGTACTATTTTAATTTTAAGAATTTTGTTACTAATCAGTCTAGTAGGGGGCAACAATGTCAGCTAAAGCCCAGCTTATCACCATACGTTGCTTCATGTGGACAGTAAGGATGTAGTAGATTATAACCATCATTTTATTGATCACCATTAAGATGAAGGTGTTGTATGGTTAGGAGACAGTGGCACGGACAAAATGAAGTGAAGCAGGGCTGGAGGTACCAGAGCTGAAAATGTTAAGATTTGCACTGGGAGGAATGAGGATGGACAGGATCAATAATGAGTTGCTGAGGAGAGACTCTGAGTGTGTTGGGAGAAGGATGCTGAGGATGGAGCTGTAGGGAAGAGGAGAAGAGGAAGGTCTAGTAAGAGGTTTATGGATGTGCTGAGGCAGGACATACAGGCAGTTGAGGTGAGAGATGAAGTGGCAACCACTAATAAAATGGGAGCAGCCGAAAGAAGAAGAAGGAGCAATCTGATGCATCGTGCCTGCGTACCAGCTCGGCATTACAGAGTTTTCACCAAGCATTTCTGTCATCTCAGAATTCAAAGCAATCCCATACTTTCTGTTTTTTCGGCTATAGTATGAATCACTGTTCTTTACTGCTGTTTCATCAGACCTTGGCTGATGAAATGTGTTGTAATGTACTTGAAAATACTTGAGTATTTAAATGATTTGGACATGCTGTTAAATTCAGAGCTTGACCTGAATCTGAGGGCAATGTCCCTTCTGAAGCCTCTTATTGCAGCACCTCCAGTGTATTCATTTGTAGCAGTCTAGCATTATTTTATGACTTTTACAGGTTCACACAGGTACAAAATGGAGTGACAGGCACTGACAAAAAAACCTAGTGATTCACCTGAAGAATTGCACATTTGCCCGATAGTAATAGTTCCACCCCAAAAACTGCACGTTGCATAGGAAAATTGCACCCAAGTAAAACTGCTATCTGGAAAAACAGTAAAGAATCTTCAGTTGTCTCTGTTTAAGCTTAACCACGTTTGAAAAGTAAAGTAAAGCACTGCAGCTACTGCTTCTGAGTGTTTGTACATAGTAAATAAAACACATGATTAACTCCTGATCAAGTGACAGTAAAAATCATTCAAACCAAGTTTTACATGCTTCCACCTTCTTGGCCGTAATGCATCTGTGTTTATTGATATTATATTTTTTGACCTTTTGAAAATTGAGACTTTTAGAAAGAAATCGTTAAAAAGCCCATTCTAAATGATAAAATTGGTCTTACAAGAGGTTACTCTGTGTGTGTGTGTGTGTCCTGAAAGTGCCATTTTCTTGCTTTGCTCTTCATTTCTCTCCTCGTGAGATGATTCTTAGCTTTGTCTGACAGCCAATGCTGATTCAACAGAACAACATGAGCCTAACAGAGCTAACACTGCAGGATTAGCCACAAACACTACAAGCAACAGTTGGCTTGATGTGTCAGGGCCTCAACATAATTTCTGCTTTTTTGACTGCTTCAAATGGTTGACGAGTGGGTAGTAACAGATGTTCTCTATAATCATGTCCATGCTCCCTCCCTCTGTGCAGGTACTATTTCCCTACATATGAGAACGACGCCCTCCTGACAGCCCTGTCGGACAGTGAGAGCGAGTCTGAAGGAGCCGACCACAGCTCTGATATTCCTGTCTTTCCTGAAGACATCTCCAACCTGAAAGCCTTAAAGCAGAACAGTGTGCTGAACAAACTCCTCAAGAACCCCGGCTGCTCCAGCTAAGGCAGCCAAGCCATGTTCACACTTCACTGTCAGTATAAAAACCTGCAGATTGTTGTTTTGCAATGGAAAACACTCATGTGAACAGAAACCTCTTGCGCAACTGCACTGTGATTCATTACCACAGAGGATCTGCTATTGAGGGAAGTTATTTATGTTAATGCTGGCTGATATCTTGCTTGCTTAAGTACCACGTTTGGCAAGTTAGTGTGAAAAGCTACAAGGACAAAACATCAGACTTCTCCTCAGAGATGCCTGACAAAGACTGTTGCACAAGCACTTTTGTGTGCATTGAAGCTTTTGTCCAAGTTCATGCTGTAAAGCGTCGGTCCCTTGGGGTCACTGTACCTTAAGAAAGTTCATTTTCCTCTTCACTGACTGGCTTCAAAAGGACTTGCTCATTTTCGATGTCATACAGTTTGGATCAGGAATCGCTGTTAATAGAAAATGGCCTTTTGTTCTTTTTCTGTATTGACCTTCAGTACCCTGACATTTAAAACTTCTTTTCACCTTTTTCTGACTCTATAAACTCAAATGTCTGTCAATAAATACATATTCAAATAAAGGACATTTATTAATGAGTGTAATGAAACATTATGGATCAGATATCTTAAATCACTCATTCTTTGTGTGTTATTGCTGTTTTGGATGCATAACTCGAGAGACATGGGTATGACTCCTATTCACAACCAATATATGAATATATATTTCCCTCACTTGAAATCACAGTCAAAAGAAAATCCCCCTCTCAGCATTTCTGCATAAGTAAATCAGTAAACATGTAAACATTCACAGTGTGAATTCAAAATTCAGACCAGTTTGATGTGAAGTGCCTCCAAATGATACACAGTGAGACGATAGGAACCGGAAGACTGAAGTGAATGCTTTTAAAAGCTCCCTTGCAGAAGGTTTTTACCTTAACCCATTTAATCCCAATGGCAACAATTGTTGATGTTTTTTTTCTTTTATTTTGGAAGCTCTAAAACTGTTGTTTTGGCTTTGGGCAGCTAATGCAAGTTAAAAAAATTAAA
>JBBJLR010000034.1:9497198-9517179 GCA_037577145.1 Brachypetersius gabonensis
TGTGTGTGTGTGTGTGTGTGTGTGTGTGTGTGTGTGTGTGTGTGTGTGTGTGTGTGTGTGTGTGTGTGTGTGGTCAAATGGCTCCACACAATTTGTACTGTACCTTCAGTGTGAATGTGCAGTTTTCTTTGTTCTTACACAAACGCAGTAACTCTGTGACTGACCTGCAGCAGGAAAAGTGAGAACACCTTAAAATCTGGCCCTTTCTGGTCAAAGCAACCTGTATTTTTTTTTAAAGCAGTCTGATTGTGTGGGAGATTCCTGAAACCAGGTAAAAGGGAGGGTAACCCCTGCTCTGGGTAGGTGAAAGTGAGGTCCATCTATTGGTATTACTTTATAAGGACATTCCATTGACTTCTGTAAGACTACATCTCAGTAATGCTACACCTAACCCTATTCTCAACCTTAACCTCAGGGACCACAAGCTGAATTTGTGGTGAAAACAGCTTGTTTCATCGTGAGGGCCAGCAAAATGCCTCCCCACCTGTTCCTGTCACTATGAGGTCTTCACACACACACACCCTCACACACATACATCTCAGCACCTACATGGTTGAAGGCGATAAGTCCCTTATGCAACAAAACAAGTCTTAACTCCCTGCAGAAACCTGAGCTCATCCCTGGACACAATAACGAGTCAGTAAGACTGTGTTCACCAGAATTCCAAACAATAGGGATGGATCAGGCTACTTTACACCTCACCAATCAAACACCCCCGTTTGTCCTAAGGTTACACAATGTGACCCATACACAGTATGGAAAAAAACCACTTAATTTGAATAAAGGCTTAATCAGAGAATTTCAATTCATACCGCTTTTCAGACTATATTTCAGGAGCAACATACGGATTCTGCGCACGTTTTTTAAGAACGATACTGTCTTACCGAATGTTGATGCCTGGATTATCCTTCGGCCCCATCATTGTGTAGCTCTTTCCAGAACTGGACTGACCATATGCCAGAATACAGATGTTGTATCCATCCAGACAGGACGTTATAACTGGCAGAGTCCCATTAAACACTTCTTCCTGTGTGATGGTTTTACATTGAGTTAGAGCTGGACACTGTAGTTACATTTTGTGTGCATATAATGGGTTATATAAGGAAATATTAATATAAATGCAAATTTCACAATTCTTGTAATTTGTGTTTTGCCTCCTGTTGTCCAGTTATAATGTGGTCTTATAAATCAAAACACCCATAATTCATTTTTATTCGTAAAGTTACTGAGGCTTTTTCTTACTGTGCTTTTAAGATTAACATGTGCAGGTGAGCTCTGTTCTGAATGACTTCTTCTCATTGCGGTGGGGTTAAAATGTATGATTCTAATTGTTCAGTTTGGACTGAAGTTCTCAGAGAGCCAGGAGCAGTACAATGTTGAATCATTTTCCAAACATGAAGGTACAGACTTTTTAATGACTAATTGTTCAGCATTTACTACCTTTTACACTCATTATGATGTTGGAATGTTTTTTCTTTCTTGCCTGGGATGCGGTAGAGGAATAGACATTGTCAAAGATGAACTTCTTCTTGCCTCCTTTTTGGACCAGCAGTAGCTCCTGGTCTGAGAGCGCCTCCAGGCACCCTGCGGATCCTGCTGAGTCTGACTGGCGTCTGCATCGGCAGAACACACGGATGTTCCCCTGCAGCTCCAGAAACTTGCTGCATAGTGCTCTCCTCTCAGAGGCCTCCTATGGAGAGTTTACCATCAGTAACTTATTCTGACACTTTTGAACTGAAGTTCCAGGGCATTTCATGTCTGGTGAGAAAAACCAATGTGAAGAACCACAGAAAAGTTGTACTGTGTTTTCTAAAACACACAGTGGTTCTCCTTAAATAAATACGCTCAGAACTTCCGATGCCTGCCTTTTGGTAGAGGGAACGGAACTCCTCCACTGCCCCATAGGTTTGTTGCTGTCTGTCAATCATCTGCTCTGCCTCAGCTCTGAACTGATGTAGCTGCTCCTGCATGTCTGCGAGTGCGACGTACACCGTGGAACGCAGCTGCTTGCTGGAGAGACTCAGTTCCCGGGTTAAACAGCTAACCTGCATGTAAATGTGGTCACAGCAGGTCAATGTTCTTCGCTACATCATTATTTGTTGTTTACGTTTTACTTTCCAGTCCAAGAAACACTTAGATGGGCTCCAGTTAATATTGCTACTACTGTGAGTAAAATGTCAATTAAATATTTTCATCTTTGGGAGTTCTATGTGTCATGTCTGTAGACTCTAAAAACTACAGTGGTGAAGCACTAAGTGGGGCAGCTGGTGGACTAGTGTTTAGGGAGTTTGTCCCTGCAATCAGAAGGTTGTGAGTTTGAATCCCAGTACTATCAGTGTCCTCATTGAGGTACTTCAACCGTCCCCACACACTGCTCCCTGGGTCCCACTGCTTCACTTGGTGAATGTGTTTAATGCAGAGAAATATTTGTTTAATGTCCATAGTTTTGCTTCCTTGCTTTAGAACTGGGACAATGAAGCTAATGTTGCAAACTCAAGAAGTTAGAGGTGCTGCAGAGGTGTTCCGTGAAAACAGACCCTTTTGTCTAAAAGTGATTTTTATAGTTCAGTGTCTAAAGTCTAATGGTGTCTTAAAGCACAGCAGTGAGATCGTAACACCTTGTTGAATGTGGTTTTGGGGGTGAATTTACAGAAAGGATTTGGGTGATTATTGACTTGGCTGACTTGGATGTGTTTTGCCAAACAAAGATGTGAATCAAAACAATACAGATAGGCAAAAAATACTGGAGCATACTTTTGAATGGTTTGTCAGTTCACCTGCTGAAGGTGCTGAGGGTCCACTGAGGCTTTAACATTAGCTCTGGCAGGTGGGCCAGTGGAGTGGCTCAGGAGAGCTCTGAGCTTCTCCATGGTAACCTGCTTGTCTGCCTCCAGCTGAACCACTCGCCGGGTCAGATTCTGCACCACATCAGACAACTGCTGGGACTCCTGAGACAGACAGCTGTTTCTCTGCAGCAGATCCTCTGCCTCCTTTTCTTTCAGCTGGAGCCTCTGCCGGAGGTCTTCAATGATCTGGTCCTTTTCAGAATGACTTCTAAAGACCACATGATTATCACAAAGTTCAGGTTTCTGTGACATTCCGCTCCAAACAAAACGGCTGTAACATTTTCGGTTTGATTCCAATCATTCATGAATATTTAGCAAAGACTAGAAAAGACAAATTCTGAAGTGTGTTTACCTAAATGAGTTTAACCCAGGAAAGGACTGTGCCCTCGTATGTGGCTCAGAAAGAACATCTCCGAATATGGTGAGGTAGATGGAGATGACCTCATCAGGGTCGTAACTGCACTGCCTGAGTGCTGCAGCTATCTCCTTCTGATCTGCCAGTCCGGGGAGAGCTTTCTGAAAGAGACAGATTAGAGCACTGACCTGCCAAGAAGTCTTGCCATAAATGTCTGGCACTATGCAGCCTAGTTAACCCCATCAAGTCAAGTCAAATTTATTTGTAGAAAGTTGATAGCACAGGATCCCAACCCTGGTCCTACAGCCCAGGAATGGTTTGTTTATTAAACAATTAGTTGGAGCAAGTGTGCTGGAGCATAGAATGCTAAAATGAGTAGAAGCAGGACAATCCACAACCTGAGTTAGAAACCACTGCCCTTGTTGCTCTTGGAATTTGAATTACTGGCCTCTAATTTAAATTTATCACAATTGCAATTACAAAACATATTTATTAGTTTCACAGCATAAACTAAACTGTCCTTGGCTTGGGCAGATGGTTCTAGTATCCATCTTGGACACAATCAAGAAAAGGGGTGTCAAACTCGGGTCCTGGAGGTTGTCCAGCATGTTTTGGTGATTTCCCTGCTCAGAAACACCTGGTTCACCTTGCCGGGTTTAGTGAATGTGCAAGACACCGGTCTTCCAGGACCAGAGCTTGATATAGAACATTTACAGTATGTGGGGGTTCTTTAAACTTTGATGAGAACACATGATGACATTGATGTGCAGCATCACTTATAAAGCACCAAAAGCTCCAGGAGTGTAGCTCACCCTAGTGGTGAGGCTTCAGACTGTTAAATGTGAGTGAGTTAGAAGTCAGGTGCATGAGGTGCTTTCTCATCAGAAGGTTCTTCAGGGAAACAAGCACTTCACACAACCCTTTTTGACACCTTTATTTTTAAAAACGCATCTACTACAAGCTCAATAATAACACAGGTCAACAAAATATAATTTCTGTAATCATCAGAAACCACAACACACTTTTCTAAACCAGTTTTTCATGCTGATTTCAGATCAGGTTTTTTTTTCAGTCACATCAACTTTTTGAATTATGAGTAATATTAGATTTGCAATAGACTTAATAAAAACTGCAAGCGCCAATCAAGTAACTTTCAATATTTTATTGTAAAGTCAGACAGGCCACACTGGGGCATAGATATACTGATCAGTGTCAGTCAGCTACCACTGTTTCTTCAAAAACACTCAGCATATGATTATTATATGATCATTATACCAACTATCATGCAGTATACAGCTGACTTCATCACAAAAACTGTGTGTGCAGGAAAAACTAAACACAGGTTTGAAATCAGCATGAAAAACACTACAAAACCCACATGAACTTATCTCTATTGATTTAGACCTGTTGACCTTTGTAATAAGTCATAATGATGCCGTAATACACCTGTAGTTTAACCGGGTCTCTTCGAAGCATGTTGTCTTCATGACTGGATAAAATGTAACTTCTATAGCATTAAAATATGTTCCCTGTTGTTACTGCATAATAAGGCTGGACTTGAAGAAGCTTTTCATCAGAAGCTCACTGAAGAGAGAAAAGAGTGAAAGAAGAAATTACCATGACTTGTTTGACTCTCTGACGGACAAAATCAACATCCATCTCCCAGTGCAGAGGCAGCAGGAGCCATAGGCCTGTCTGAGCATCAAAGTATCTGCAGATACTGATTCTCTCCTGGGGAAAAAATTGTGGTTAGCAGACATATAACAAGCATGTGTTGCATCAAATATTTTAAGTATCAAAGTTTCTGTTTCAAGTTGGTCAAATATGTTTTGTATCCTTTAAGGAAAAAGCATCAGTATCATGCAAAATACAGAGTATTCTCCAGGGCACATGTGAGTACAGCACTACTCTCAATCTTTCAACTGGCCTTCTCATTGCTTCTGAATCTTTATCTACTTGATCTACTTTATCTACTGAGCACATCTAAAAGCTGTTAATATAAATAAAAACCTCAAACATGCGGGTCCTGAGAGTTCCTCTCCCGTGGACATAGAGTCCATTCACACTGTCGTCTTCAGTCAGAGTTGGGGCACTTGGTACGGACTGGTTGCTTTGAAGAAACTTTCCAAAAGCAAAACAAAAAACAGCTCAGTTTCAGTTTTCACTTTGTCTAGACTGTTATCTAGTCTTGATGATTTCTTATTTCCTTTAAGTCAGTCTGGTCTGAAAATAGACCGTATTTTTTATCATATTAAGTATGATTCAGTATATGATAGCATTAAAAAGATATGGTTCTTGTTCTCTTGTAGCTGAAGTGTAATCACTTTTGCCCACCTCTCAAAGGTCTTCTGAGTTTTGAGTACATCACTGTGCACTCGTGGGTGGGGAGATGTAGTTTCAACTAATAATATCGTGTTTCACCTCCTCCCTCATCACTGAGGGAAACAGTCAGCTAAGTTTCTCTCTGAGATACGTCACAGTTTGGGTTGGACATGAGTTATGATTTCTGATCCACATTGATAAACAAACACTTGGGATCAGTTCACTGTACAAATCTTAGATGTACTTTACATTCTAACGCATGCATGTACACAGTAGTATAGTTACAGTACATTTGTACATTTTAGTGTCTAGCACAGAAAAATTAAACATTTGTAAACGTGTTTGCAAAGGAGACACACGGGAACAACATATTGTCGCTATTATTGAACCAAAACCTTTTTGTATTTTGAAATAAATCTCATTTTAACTCACATTAAGAGTTAAAAAGGTTTTATCTTCTGTAATGTTAGTATTTTAAAGATTTTGGGTTTGTTCTGACTGTAAGAATTGGAGTCATATTTGGACATCACAGTGACTGACCTCTCAATAATCAGCTATACTGGTGGAACCTGGTGAACCTCAGCAGTCACTCACCTCCCA
This sequence comes from Brachypetersius gabonensis, assembly GCA_037577145.1. Taxonomy (NCBI): domain Eukaryota; kingdom Metazoa; phylum Chordata; class Actinopteri; order Characiformes; family Alestidae; genus Brachypetersius; species Brachypetersius gabonensis. The sequence goes on from JBBJLR010000034.1 coordinate 9,503,322, forward strand.
TTGCGGTGCATTGGCCAGTCCTGGATCTGTCCTCACTGAAGCTGCGCTCCCCATATCTAAGAGCAAGTCCAGCAGTAAAGGCCACGCATCCTGCAGAACCAGCTCCTTACAGTCTCTGGAGCATCACTGTTCTCCTCTAGGAACCTGCAGTAACCTTATAGGTGGCAGCAGTGTCACTCATGCAGCATTAATGTTGGATGATTATAACCACAGTCTATAGTTCTCTGTGGTCTGACACACCCATGTGTTCTTCCTCCACTGTTTAACATACATGGATGAGTTTAGACTCCACAGCAGAACAAAGTACATGACTTTGATAGGAGGGCTTATTTTGTTCATGTCTATCTGAACACACATCCTGCAGTGACTGTATGAAGACCATTGTGCAGTAATCACTTCCAACACTTGGCGAAGGAGCAGGGTGACATTACACATAGGGTAATGTGACACGCGCAATGTGAAAACTACTGACACGAGGTAATTATACCATCGATGGTTCACACGCCCCAGAGAGCCCTCTTCTACACTGCCATCAGAAAAGCTTTTTCTTTGAAAAGTCAGGGATGGGGGAAAAATAAATCTTAACTCTAACATACCATAATGTTAGATTTTATTCTAATTACGCAGTTTCTTTTGGTCCATTCAAAGTGACATACTCAACTCAACGTAAAGGCCACCTGGTGTCATTAAGTGTACAAAACGTCTAATAGAGATAAACCTTTCATAGCCCTTTATACAATAAGGTTTTACAATAGGACAATTTGTTGCTCCCGTGTGTCTCACTGGCAGATTACAGTTAAACAATTAGCCGGTTAAAGCCCTGGATCCGCATGTTTCTGCTTTAAGCAAAATAAACAAGTGGATGAAAAAGAATTAAAACGCTTAGTAAAACATGCATTCTACTAGTAAAGTTAATGCATTTTTGTGGTTCCATTTTGCACCTTACAGATTGAAAAGATGTTTTTTCTTGCATTATTAAGAGTATTTGATTGTTAATGTTGTAAACAAAAATGTTGTATGCACCGTTTTTTTATGGTTTAGGAAGGGTTTATCTCCATTACATTTTTTGCACTTTTGGAGGGTCCAGATTTGTTTAGTACACCAGCTGGCCATAATGAAAGGGCAGACACAAACTGCCCAAAATTACTCACTAAATTCTTTATACTTTAGGGTACATTAAACAAATTTTACCCCTTCCCCTGTACAATGAAAGTTTTGGAGAAAAAGGTTTCCTCATGAGTAACAAAATATGTGACTGTGTAGAAGAGGCCTGGATGAGTAGCTAAACTGTCTTTGTCTTAAGTTTTCACCTCCACAGGGCTGTTTCAGCTTTGCATACAACTGAATATACAATTCATATTTTATTTCTAGTTCTGTAGTTAGGAGCACTGAAGTTCTCTTACAAGTTCCCTTCTATTGGTTTAGGTGTTGTACATTTATGTATTTGACAAATTCTATTATTCAGATTGAGGTTTGCTTATGAGTGTGCTTGATATGCTGTATATTAGAGGCTGACATTTTTTCGGGAATCCCGCGGGACGGGAAACAAAATCCCTTTTAAAAACGTGATTGGGACAGGGCTGGAAAAAATGTAAGCGGGAGTGGGTGGGACCGGGAAATTTAAGCGGGCGGGAACAGGATTTTTTTAACGTAACTGACAGATTTTAGCCCAAAAAAACAACACCACCACGGGAGTGAGAGGGAATGGGAGTCATTCTTCTGGCATTGGGACGGGACGGGATTTCCCCCCAGTTTGTTAATGGGATTGGGACGAGAGAGGTTTGAAAATTCACTCCCGTGTCACCCTCTACTGTACATGTGAAAAATAAAAGAATGAGTCACAGTGAAAAGATCTTCCTTTTATTTCTGGAACATCACTCAGAGTTTTCAAGCATGTGAGTAAACAACATTGCACTCACTACCATTGCATATTCATATTCTATCTTGCATATTACCGAGCCATGTTAAAGAAAGCCAACAGATAAAGTTAGCTTCATACACCTCCGAGCTATCAACAACTCAGCTCATTCAGCTCACTCAGGAAGGCCTCTTGGTGAAGTCTAAACGTTAAGGCACTTGGTTGGGGTGGTAACATTGTATAGATTAACATACATGTCAGTTTGTGCATTCTAAGTGTAGGTCCAGACTGAACAGGGTTTTCCACAGCTTAACTACAGCTTTCCTGAGGCAGAAAATCTTGTAATGTCTAGACAATACTCTAGAAAAAACTGGTAGTCTAGCACAGATCATATCGATCGTAATCAAAGTGCAAATTGTTTGGGATATGTACTGATTATCAAACTAATTATCTTGGTTTGGTCATGCTGCATTGTCAATACAAAAGCACAGTGTTACTACATTACCTTTAAAGCTGAACGCTCTCACTGAGGAAAAGCATAAATACAAAGTTTACAAAGGGCAAAAATACCATGTAGTCTAATAAACAAATTATTGACAAAGTACTTCCATATAAATAACACCATCTATAAAAAAAAAATGATCTGGATTCAGGACCCCAGTGGCCTATAACCTGAAGTGACTCATGCCATACTCACATATAGCATCTACTTTAAAGCCATAGTTCATCTCAGATCAGTGAAAATGCCTAACACTGAATGGAGTGTTTTAGTGCGTGGAGCTGATGGTGCTGATGATACACTGATTTACAGTGACCTTTAGAACTGAGCCATAAGCACTGTGTTCATTATCGCTTAAATGTCAAAACCCTGAATGAGTGTTTAACATTGATATAAACTTTTGCAGATTTTGCAAACTAGGTAACAGCAACATTAGTAAATACAAACACATAAAATGCTGTAATGCTGATATGCCCCAAAGTAACATATTAGTGTCCCTTGCAAGTGCTGGGGATTCTGACACAGAAAACAATTTCTTCAGTGACGGTAACCATAGACCTGTATCGTCAATTGTCAATTTTTAGATTAGCTGTGTCATTCACAGATACACACATTCACACATATAAATGGGCTACTTTTACTTTCACACCTGAGATCAAACAAAATCATGGTGCCATGGTCACTGAAACTAAAAGCTGCCACTCCTGGGGCTCATCAGACAAATTCTCATTGCTGTCATAACAAAAGAATTCTCAATATCACTGTAACGTACGTTTTACCATATGCTAAACTTGCATTCTATTCCAAATAACTCTGGATCATTTCTATGGCTCTATATACAAGAGCATTTTCACACAATGTAAAAAACAGGTGACCTTTTCAAATAAAAAACAAAAATGGAACTGTGATATGAGGTTTTGATATGACAGCAATGATATATGACTAGTGCTAAGACCTGCAGAGCGCCAACACTGGTAGTCACTCCACTCCGTCCATTTCTATGACCTGACCAGTTTAAAACCCTGACCAGTGTCAAGCACAGCTGGAGGGAACCAGTTAAGTTTGATCCTTCGTAGAAATCGCAGACAAACGCCGCAGAACCAGAACAGGTTCAAAGCACCGCACCAGTGGGCCAGCTGAACAACTGGGTACGTCAAACGGGGAAAATACAGATTCCAGTGCTTGGCCAAATCACTTCCTGTAGGCAAGTGCAGCTTGTAGTCCCCCCAGTGTCTCGAGAGGCCATACGTGGCCATGATGCTTCTTCCTCGCTCAGTCCAGCGAACGCTGCTGTCAGGGTTGCAGTTAAAGTCCACCCACTGGCAGGTGAAATCTCCAATCTGAGGAGCATTCTGGATCTCCAGGTCCAGTACTTTGGACAATGTAGCACCCTGCACAGCTACATACACCTCCTGCACCCTGCGCACGTCCTTCACCCAGGGGAGGGAGTTCTCGGTGTCCAAAACCAGAATGAGGCGAGAGCAGTAGCCAGTGGACTTCTCTCTCCAGAGCTGCACGATCTCATCCAGACGAATGACATCCCCACCTTAAAGAGATAAACAAACCCAAAAATACACACACACACACACCCACACCCACACCCACACCCACACCCACACCCACACACACACCCACACACACACCCACACACACACACACACACCCACCCCTATTTCAATATATACACTTCAGCATACATTTCAAATTTCAATCTAAGTTCTGTCAAATATGTACTCCAAATTTCTGCCAGGTCCCCCTAGGACAATGTTCATATGTGTAAGGAATTAAGGCATGTTGGCTCAACTGTAATTAAAGTTCACTGAACCACTTTATCTGTTGAGCTGTAAAGCTTCACACACTCCATAGTGCCTCTGGTGCTCAAAGTTTTATTTACTGAACAGAAATCTGTTCTTTTGCTATAGCTTCCACTAAAGCAGTCCCATTTTCTAATCCCCTGAAAATTACATGGGACAGATGTTTTGGGGTTCTGAAACAGATGTGCATTCTGAAACAAAAAATATGGGCCAACAATGTATCCCTGACTAAGATTTCTGTTCTAATTCGTTACATCCTCTTCTCTCTAACCTGCCAGAGCCCACTCTCCAGTGCGATGTGTGTGGCCGCTGTAGAAGAGCACATATGTGTCATAACGTGGGCCATCGGACGTGTGGGCCTCCAGGAAAGAGCGGAGTTTGGCTTGTATCGCATTCAGTGTCAGTCCACTAGTGGAGTAGTCACAGCCATGTGTCTCAATCATGTGATGAGAAAAGAATTGCTGCACGTTGTTCAGCATGCCTGTGGAACGCAGGTTCAGCTCTTGCACCTGATCTGGGGGTAACAGTGTGGGCTGACCATCCAGACTACAAAAGGAGAGCGAGAGAGAGCGAGGCAGACAGAAAGAAAGAGATAAGAAGGAAGAACACCATTTCAATTAAAAACAGTGTCAAATTAGTCTACAGATGATTTTTAAAAGTAATTTACTTAAAACAGCAATAAATGCTCTATTATGCTTATATGATTCCCAAGGTGATTTTGATATTTAAAAAAAGATATGCAGTTTAATTGAAATAATGTGCATCACATGACTATAACAGCCTTTTTAATCTCTTGAACAGCCTTAAGATGTGTTCTCAAGAGAGAGACAGAACAAGAGATCGTACATACCTGCAGTAGTTGGTAGGGATGACCACTGCATAGCCCACCGATGTTCCACCAAGGCAGTTTCCCAATTCATAGAAAAGGCCATAAGCAAGAGACTCCAGAGGTAGGACCAGGAGAAACACACTAATGAACAGACTATTGGCTGGCTGGAAAAGGAAAAGAAGAAAAATATTCAAGACAACCCACAAACATTTAAACGACTCTTATGACAGCTTAATAGCCTTACAAATGTTTCTCTAATACACCCTGACACATGTTCAGATGTTATTTTTTTTTATGAAGGTATAAAAAGGAATTATTAGAACAAAGGTAAATTAACTTGGTAAAAAAAATAATGCAGGCCAAATTTTAACCATTACATGTTTCACAAATGTTTGTAAAATATACAAGTATTGCAATATGTTGCATCATAATCACCATTATGAAATTTTGTCCTTATTCTGCAGCCTTAGCAGCTGGTGCACAAACATACCTGCCATGACAGGGCTCCAAGTATGACAGTGGACACGAGGCTGAAGACCACCAGTCGTTTGGAGATGAGGCAGAAGTGGCGCATGCCCCTGGAGGCCATCACTCTGTCCAGTGCCCCTGGTTCTGCCCTCTGGATCGCACACGCTCTCTGACAGTCACTCAGCTTGCTGTGGAAGCCCCAGAGAGTCGCCAGGAACACCAAATGGCAGATGATCCAGAAAATTCCAGAAACTGAAAAGCTCGGGATCACCACATACCACTGGTCCATACTGCCCAATGTGAAAGCGGATAGGACAAAAAAGGCTGTTTCGACGGCCAGAAGTGGCAGGAGAGTGAGACGCCTCCAAAAGCCACCCCTTGTCAGAAAGGATGACCACCGCTCAGTCACAGAGAGACTACTGAAGTAGATATCCAGGAGGGGCTCGCATACAAGCCGACTGAGGAGACAGGACAAAGCATAGGGGTTCGTGGAGACCCCCAAGGACCTAAAGAAGAAGACTGCAGTGACCACAGAGAAGCATATCAGATTGGGAAGGGCCAGGAAAGACTTCATTCGCAAGTCTGCCAGTAGTGCAGCGACAGCCAGTGCAAGCACACCCAGGCTCAGGGAGTCACGGGCCACCTGTGTGGTGCTTGCCACAGCGAAGCCTGTGAGCTCCAGAGCTTCAGAGGACTTTAGCAGTGCAGGTCTGTGCCTTGTACAGCCACACACTCGCTCAACCAATGCCCTCAACGTCCTTATCGCCACACTGGCCACCAGCATGTAGCAAGTAACCTGCTCCTTCAAGTCCACCTCCAGGAGAGGGCCATTGAGGAAACACAGCAAGCCCAGCAAGAAGCCCAGCCACAGGTGGAAGAGACAGAAACTGACTCTCTCCATGCTGAAGTAGTAGTAGAAGATGCATGCCATTCCCAAGACAAACAGACCCAGGATGAATATAACCAGCAGCACAGGCTGTGCAGTCCTCTCCCAGCGCACATAGAGACCCAGGCTTATTGCCACAAGCAGGTTAAGAGTGGACAAGTAGCCGAGGTAGCGAATGGACATCCACAAATTGACCCCTTTATTGATCTCCTCCAGCCTGGTCATGGCCGAGTACAAAGAGTGGCTCACACAGTAACGCATGAGCCTGCACATGGCTGCACGTTAACACTCAAAACAGTGCAAAAAGTGGGAGCTTCCTCAAGTCTAAGCACTCTAGTTTACTGACAACAGAACGACAGCACGCCATAGTGTCAGAAGAGTGCCTCAAGTTCTTCTCTAGTGTGCCGAATGGGTAAAAATACAGTTAAAGCTTTTTGAAGTTACTGTCTCACTAGCCACTCACCCAAGTTTAGCTAGTTAGCATGTCGTGAGTTTCGTCCAGTCCTAAAAGTGTCGAAACAGTGAAAACGGGCTCGTACTGCTTCTGTAAGAATTTTTAAACGAAGAAAAACTCCGAGCGACCTTTAGAACGGACAATAAAGTGAATGCAGTTTGTGTGTAAGCGACTGCTGTGCCGGTGTTAGCTGTTAGCTGCGTTAGCATTAGCCTCTCCGACTGGTACTGAAATCTGAAGAAAAGGTGACAGGACTTTCGAGTTCTCCTAGACTGCTGACAACAGGATCATAGGTGGAAATGGAGATCAGCTAGTATCTAGTGACATGAGCCACAGTTCTCTTTGAAATTCTAGCAACTCATCTACTTTCAAAACTTTCTTCACCCTTTATAACCGTGTCTGTACTGAGCTACGGCAAGCATGACAGATCATCCAGCCCTGCGTCTTCCTGAGGAGGAAGTGGGGGGTGAACTGTACACTACACTATGCGGACAAAAGTATTGGGACACAATTTTCTTTTCCGGAGTTGAGCTGCTTGAGTGATAGGTGAGGCCTGTATAACTAAATATACTATACGGGAAAAAGTACTAGGACAAACCTGTTTTTCAGAGGTTGGGCTGATTGAGTGAAAGGTCAGATAAGATGATACACTATATTGACAAATGTATTGAGACACAGTTGTTTTTCTGGGGTTGGGCTGAATGTGTGAAAGGTGAGAGAATATGCTGTATGGACAAAAGTATTGGAACACACCTGGTTTTCAGGTCATGGACTGAATGAGTGAATGGTGTGTAGACAATCTACACTATATGGACAAAAGTATTGGGTCACACATTAATTGAAGGGCAATCTTAATGCTTCAGGACACCAAGACGTTGCTTCCAACTTTGTGGAAGAACATTTTCTATTCCAGCAAGACTGTGTCCCAGTTCACAAAGCAAGGTCCAGTAAGGCATATTGTTAACACATTTTTTTCCTTTATCCTTTACCCTTTTATTTTACCCCTCTACCACAATTTTCCTTTTAATACTTATCTTTGAATCATCAACATATTTTTCACTACACACATATTTCAGTATATTCTTCTTAGATTATGCTCACTTTTGACTCATGTACTCATTTAATGTATAGTTCTGGTGTTTGTACAGATTTACCTTGCCGTTTCAATTAGAGCTGAAACGATTATTCGAGTAACTGGAATGATTCAATTACAAAAATGTTGATTTAATAAAAGTGTTGAGCTTGAATAAAAAACTTTTTTTGTGAGCAATAACAGCCAATTACTTGCTCATTTTAGAGGCCTTTCATGTTGCATAACCCACTATTGATATAGTTGTTTAAAAACACAAAAGTATGATTTATCCGATTACTCGATTAATTGATTAAAAAATCAACAGAATATTCGATTCTAAAAATATTCAATAGTTGCAGCCCTTGTTTCAATGAAAAAAACATGTATATATCTAGCAAGAACAAAAACATTTTCTAAACAATAACCAGGATTTATCCAGGTCTGCAGTCCACCTGTACGCATTCATGTTTTACCTGTTCAGGTAAACCTGTGATTATATTCACAGAGAAGCACTGATTTCACATCAGACCCTTCTTATTTATACCTGTATTGACTGCAGACTGATCCTAGACCAGCTCACCTGATCATGCAGTGCTTTGTGAATTCTGATTCAAAATAAGTCAACATAAAACAAAGAAAAAACACAAATGCAGTGCATGAAGACTACAGGATTTGAAGTGGGAAGCACTGCTGAATTCACAAAGAAATGCTTCATCTGGATTTAATGACATCAAAACAGCTGCATTTGTATAAACTTGTGGAATCAGTGAATGAAAAAACAGACAAAGCCTTCATCATGTAACCCGAAAATCACAGACAGATCAAATGTAAAATTGTCTTTTATTGAATTTTTTCATTTATTTTTTGCATCTATAGCCAACACTTACCTTTAATTATAAAAGGTGTGGCATACAACAATTCACATCAACAATCTTGAAGTCAAACACTGAAGAGGAGCTATTCATGCACAAAGTGCCTGATTAGGGCCATGGGAAGACAAAGCAATACAATGCATGAACATCAAGTAAAGCACAGTAAAAAGCTTTTTTGTTTCTGGAACGTCTTCACAAACTAAATACATACTGAACACAACATCTATGATTACTATTGCTAATGTGATTAATGTGGCTGACAGTATTTAGTGATGTTAGTTCTCACCAGCTGGTTAAAGACCAGCGTTTTCTTTATAATGGTCAATGTTTGGTTTCTGATAATCATAACATTTTAGGATTTGTCCATCCTCAAGCATCAACCCACAGCCACGACTTTTCTAGCTCTCAGTCTTCAGATGCTCAACTACAAACAGGGCTAAAAGGCACCTTAAGGGTTTATCCGATTCCATTTCAAATGAAAGAACCAGTGTTTCAGTGTGCCTTCAGAATTGTCATAAAACTACATCTTCATTAAAAACTACTCACAAAGGGCTGGTACTGTTGGCACCCTCAAAACTAACCTACTCTTTCAGAAGTGTATCAAACCGAATCATTATATGCACCTGCTCAACAAAGCTTTCAGAAATAAAACACGCTCCCATGATGGATTAATAAGAGCTACATCATTTAGCAATAACATTAAAACCACTGACAGGTGAAGTGAATGACACAGATTATCTCATTACAGTGACACCTCTTAAGGGGTAGGACACATTAGGCAGCAATAAAACAATCCGGTCTTGAAGGTGATTTGTTAGAAGCAGGAAAAATGGACAAGTCCAGAGATGAGTGACTTCAATGAGCATCAAACTGCGACGGTTAGGTGACTGGGTCAGAGCATCTCCAAAACGGCAGGTCTTGTGGGATGAAACAATGAAGGATAACTGGTGATACGGTAACAGGGTCATGGGCGCCCAATACTCACTGGTCAACAAGAGGAGTGAGGGCTACCTCGTCTTGTCCGACCCCACAGAAGCCTGACATGCAGGCTGTGACAGAGGGGAGTCAGAACGCAGACTCTTTGGAGTGCCCATGCTGACCAATGTCCACTGCTGAAAGTGCCTACTGGACATTGGAATTATGGAAGATAGTGCACAGGGGTTCAAATGGGCCAGGGCTATCAAGGGCTCAAAATATCACTCTAACCCACTCCTTCCCCCGCCGAAACTGTATCTTCCCTTCCATCCGCACACACGGCAACTTTGAAACTATAAAACCCAGCACCCCTCATAACAAAAGCCAACTTAACCCTTGCAAGCGCATGTGCATCACTCACTAAGAAAAGACACAGCACCAGGATGCAATACAGGAAGAAGGCAGAGGAAGTACACCCCCTCAGGGCAAGGACATCCCCTAATGGCAGTGGTGTCTTGAAAACGGTATGAAGAATATAACGAAGAGGTGTTTACGCTGTTGATCTGGCTTCTAAATTCCAATCCAACTGAGTTTCTGACAAATGTGCTCAGCAAACTAGTTTAATCAGAGCAGGCATCATCTTACAAATCACAGCACCTATAGAATCTGCTGCTTATGTCTTTGTGCCAGAAACATAACACTCCTACTAAAGTTTTGTGGAATCCATGCCTCAACAGGTTTTTTCGCTGCAGGTGGTTTTAGGCAGTTTTAATGTTATTGGTAATCAGTTTCGTATCGTCATACACGAAAGGGAACAGCAAGGTCAAAAACTGCACCATGGTAATGTTTAACAAATGTACTATTTAAAACCATGGATGTATTACCATCCTTGTGAAAATTCAAGGGCCATGTCAAGTAGCTCTTATTAAACGCCTCCATGGATAGTGTTTGTAAACAGGTGCAACTCTTGCAATGAAAGAAACTATTTCACAGTGAAATACAAACAGGGTGTAAAGCACTTGGCACAATTACACAATAAGATATTAGAGAAAAACCTCATTGAGGTTATTCGTCTAGACAAAAGCAACACTCCAAAAGGTTTGGTTCATTCTCCAAATCTGAGTACTTTGTTTTAGCCATGAAAGTGTAATGTATGCACTAATAGGAAAAAAGGAATCAGTCATACAGTAAACAAAAGTAGCTTAAGACATTGGTATAAGTCTTTGAGAATCACACTTTGCTTTGAAAATAAAAGTAAGTAAAAAAGTATAATTTGACATCCACTAAAGGCATGGCAAAGGTCCAGAAAGCAGTGTTGTTTTCATGAAATGTGCACCCAGTCACATATAGGAGCCTGTAGGTTCAAACTGTTACTCTACTCACAGCTAAAAATATGCATTTAGGTCATTTTGATCACAAGATAAGAAAGGACCCCACATCCATTCAAATACCCCTAAAGGGGCAAAAACACACCTCTCATCTTAATCTTCTCCAAGATTGTTCTTATGAACTACAACTACCTTGCATGATTTGTACCATGTAAAGTGATCAGTTAGTTAAAGTCACAGTGTCACATAAGCAAGCCCAATACACGCAGCCTATATGTCGTTACTGTTGAACAAAGAAAATGCTACAAATATCACTGGCAAAGTCTATACCAAAGATGCCCATTTAAAATTGTACAAGCTACTGTCAGCAGCTGAACTATCGCAAAATAATCAAATACTGCTACGCCTGTAGGGTAACTAGTCAAACTACTGTATTCTTTCAGCCACTGACAGTGTCTGAGTCTACAATACAAAAATGATTTCTGTTACTTTAAAAGGTTTTGACAAACCTGCCCAGAGGACACTGTATGACAAAGGAGGACTGAGAAAGAGCACACAAACTCTTTATCCTGAGCTTGCTCAGCGGCTTTACTTACAAAATCAAACCCTTTCCAATGCAAAACTATTATCTGTATTTTTTTTTGCGCGTGGATATGTTTAAATGTGTAAAACACAGTGTCTTTCAACTAATAATCCAATACTACCCTAGTGTAAACATTTTTTCTCCCCAATTTAGTAGTCATCAATTCAAAATGTAGGTGGTCGCTTTGCGTGTAAATGAAGAATGTCATTAACTCTACCTTGAAATCACAAGCGTCTCATTAACAAACAGGGAGAGAGGGACCCTGCTAGCTGCATTCTTATAAACCCCCAAATGGCACATTATCGGAACCTGAATCCTAACACTAGAACTCACCCTGGACACTGCAATCTTTAACAATGGGGTTGTGTCATTTGGGGTCATCTGTGTAAACATCTTCAAACTCTGTGCAAACTGCATTGTAAAAAAGGGAGAATAAGCCCAGCGTTGATTTGCCAGTGCGGCTGTAGGGCAGCGTTGCCGGGCAGCAGGAAGTGGGGTTCAGCTGTGTAGCAGAATAGGGTCCTCCAGCTCGAGAAAAGGGGCAAGGCTGCTCTGGCTCTCTCCAGAGTCTGAGTCATAAGGAGCATCTGGCAGCTCCGCAAAGCTACACGCTAGTTGGTCGTCCTCAAAATCAGAGCGCGGTGGCTCACAGCAGTCTGTGAAGCCCTCTTCGTCCTCTAGCATGTTGAAGTCCTGGGGTATGTAGAGCATCTCTGGATAATTGTGACTCACCAGGTCGCTGGTTGTGGTGGCGGAGACCTTGCGGAAGGCAATGAGGTGCATGTGCGAGAACTTGACATACTTGTAGCGCTTGAAGCCAAGGGACTCCACAGCCACACGCCAGCTGCGCATCATGAGTGCATGGCGGCCCTGATGTGAGGAGTCGGGCGTTATGATGAGGAGGAGGCCATGCAGTGTCAGCAGTTCATGGGCCTTCTTGCAGCAAAGCCAGCGCTGATATGGTGAGGGGAAATAGGACAGGAGCAGTGAAAAAACCACAACGTGAAAGAGCTGCGCAGGTAATGCATCGATTGGCCCACGCAGCTGTCGCAAGAATGCTTCAAGCGCATCAGTGGCCAGCTGTAAAGGCTGCTGCAGCTGCAGGTTGAGGACGTCACATTTGTACACACTCTGGAGATGGAGAGATAGACCAATCAAGATAATACAGACATCATACAGTACTGTGCAGGTCTGAGAGACCCTTCAATTTAATCAAATAGTCAAAATGGCCATCAAGTTAATCATTTATCAGGGTCAGAATAGGGAACATAAATGTATCCTCTGTTAAATGTAAGATGATTAGAAAAAAGGTAAAATAATTGAATACAGAAGTGAAAAACAGGAGTTTCCAAAAAAATGACTTCAAGACAATGGAAAAAAATCCCATGTAAAAAAAAAATATATATATTCTGTTCTCTCTTGCACTAAGAAAGTCATATAGTGTGGGTATTAAAGGATAGCCATTACTAAGAAAAGGAATATTTCAAGGAAGAAAATGCAACCAACATCTAAGATGGAGATGTTTACAGAAAGCATAGGAAAATATCCCTGTAGATTACTACGAAAAACTGAAAGCAGGCCTCCCAAAAATAAAGACAACTATAATAAAGGTAAAGTTTGGACAAACGAACATTGAAAAATGATTTCTAGTTTAGTGTAATGTTCCCTTTAACGTTTGTTCTGCTTTTCCTGAAGCTGAAAAATGAATAACTTGTCCTTAACATCCATTTTAAGCAGAAATTAAATAAATGAAAGTGCTATTTATTTTACTAATTACAATATACTCTATTCAGGCAAAATCATTGCAAATATATACCTCCACTGCAGGCACTATGTCAATTCCAACTGTGAGGAACTCATCAAACTTCAGGAAGGGATTAAAACAACTGCCCACGTCCAGCAGGCGCATCTTGCCAAACTGGTGGCTTGAGCTGAAACTAAGGCAAAGGAAAAAAATTCTGTAAATAGCTGTATGCAGGTTTGGGTGCCTCTAATTAAACTTCATGCTTTGTAATTTATTAAGTTATATGTAAAAGTTCAATTAAGAACACATACTCACCTACAGAAAACTCACTTCTGCACATTTTAATGCACATTTACTGTTATTTGTGCAGAGTTATGTATTTTAACATACATTGTAATAGCCTCCAAAACAAAAATGAAAAAATAAAAATGTAAAATATTAAAAGTGCCATTCTATAAGTTATCTTATAGAGAATATATTAAATTCTGAACCAGCAAAACATATGAACACAGACTGAATACAATTCTATGCGTTAT
>JBBJLR010000034.1:9520081-9542144 GCA_037577145.1 Brachypetersius gabonensis
TGTGTGTACATGTGTATATATACATTATAAACATCGCTGGTACAATTGTGACTTGTTAATCATTTGACCACCCACCTGGTTGACTTCAGACAGCTTTTTCTTTTGTGTTTCTTCACATTTTCACCTGGTTGTTTTGCCTTTTCATGGCAAAACAAAACATAGTTCTGGCCGCTGTTGTTAGTCCAGAAAGTTCCAAAAGGTGTTTCATATCGAAGACAGAAATCCACCCTGGCTCCTTGTTCTCCAAACGGGGGAACCAAGGTTAGTTTGAAGGAAAAGCAGTCTGTAACACCATCGCTTGACCCAGGCACAAACTCTGCCAGCAGATCAAAATGACTGCTCCAACAGTCCAAAGAGGTGCGAATGAAGACCAGTTTGTCAAAACACAGGTTGAGCACGCGAATGATGCCTTTCAGTGTGGTGGTGCCAGGGAGAAGCTCTAGACTCTCCAGCTCTAGCTTCTGCTCCTGGACCTTCTGGATCAGTTCATCTGATGTAGGAGGAGTGAAGAGCTGGGACAGAAAATATTCTTTCGTCTCATTCAGGTCACTCTCCAAAGGATCTGAGGGGCCACACAAATCCCAGGAATCAAACTGCTTAACCGAAACTAGACTGAGGCCAAAAGCATCTGCAAAAGATACCCTCCGGCTGCTGGATGGAGGAGGCTGGGAGTCTTCATCCGAGCAGGAAGACAAGGAGCTCCGGCGCCGTGGGATAGGAGAGGACTTGGGTTTGATGCCTCCCAGGCCCAGGGGCTCATCATCGTCATCCCAAGGGCAAGACCCTGGCAGGTCTAGAAGATTGGAGCCAACCCGGCAAGAGCTCCACTCTTCTCCCACCATAGACTCCATCAGGAAGAGAGAGAGAGAACCCCAAGCTGGGCAGCCAACAGCTGACATGCAACACACTGTGACTTAGCAAACCGAATTGAGTTACATTTGACATTGTAGCAAGAAGCCAGCACTAAAAATAGAGCCCCAAACGACTTCAACTATGCAGCTGAGACTCAGGAGGAATGTTGTAAATATAACCTCCAAACACGTCACATACATGTTAACAGTGACACAGTCACTAAAGTGAGGTTACAGTTCATAGTTATAGTTCTTGCCCTTAAAAATCTATGAATTTATGAGGAGTAGTCCAGAATTTTCCAGTTTCTGATTAGAACAAGACTGTTTCCTTGACAAAAAATGACTATATTTATACAAGGATGTTTAAAGAAAGAGAAAAAATAGTTCTTTGTGTGACAGGAACTGATAAGACGTTATCACTGTTGAGTCTTATCAATGTCAGCATTTCATAAGTAACAACTATGTCTCTCTAAGAGAAGGAAATTCTATGAATAGTGCTGAAGCCAGAATGCCGTACAGCGTGTGACTCCTCTGAGAACTTTGTACCATATACTGTGCAAGATCACGTCTGGAATAATGAAAGAAGACTTTACAAAAGAAAACCGACAATGTGGAGACAAAATGGAGAGCGAAATTGGTTTGGGACATATTAGCTTGCTTTGTCTTTTATTGCAATTAGGTCTCATAGGCATGACTTTTAAATATGTATCTTTCACATATAGTTCATATAAAAGCATATTACAGCACATATGGAACAAACACATTAATTATTACAGATTACAAAAACTATTTGTCAGTCATTTCAGTTCCAGTATTTGTTCTGTGGTGAAATGTATTGCAGTGATTTACGAAATGTATTTACGAACCAAAAGGTGTCTCTTCGGCATCATGTACAGAACCCCTTTTGACACACTTTCAGGAGGTGTATTTGCACCTCTTTTATACAAACAGGACGGGTAGAAAGGGTCGTTTGCGTGAAGCTGGCAAACTGTTTTGGTTCCCTAAAGAACCTTTACATGGATGGCAAATAAAAGCGGCATTTTTGCAAACTAGATGTGAGCGTGTATAGAACCTTTTTAAAGTTTCACATAATGTGAAGCTTCTTGGAAGAACCCTTTATATCTTGTGAAGATTTTTTATACCGTTGAAACGTACCTTACACTCACACATCTTTTAATGAGTGTAGAATATTTTCTGCAGGTGTGTTTGGTTTAGGCTCTGTCTTTGTGCATAAATATTTAACATTGATTAAAGCTAGTGGTAGAGTGAAAAATCCTGTACACAAAACCAATTTATAGATGAAGGCCAGCAAAATCCTGTTTCAGCGTTCATGTAGCTTCATTTTCACTGCAGTGTTGTTCATGCTCCATTCAGCTTAATACCTGCAAAGATATTAACATCACAACCATAAGAGAAATAAGGAATAGTTTAACACAGGGGTGTCCAAACTTTTTTGCAAAGAGGGCCAAATTTGATAAAGTGAATATACCTGGGGCCAATAGTTCCTTCTGACATTTTTAACTACAAAAGTTACATGAAAATACACACTATTATAAAACAGTTTTCTTTGTCACAATTACCTTTATTTTTCAAATGGTAATGTAACCAAATATAAGCCACTCACTCTAAAAACACAATTCTGCCTTTCATTCATATCTGGAGAGTTAGATAACTTAGAACAAATGGTATAGAATACCTTACATTTCCAATAAATAACATTTGATAAATAACATTTTAAACAGAAGTTATAAGTAATGAAGTGGTCTGATATCATTCAATTTTAAAACAAATGAATTTTGTCTTTTACAAGATCTTTCAGAAAGCAATAGTTTGTGTCACATCTACAGGCACATACCCTGAGAACCAGACAGCAGTCAGACAGCATTAGAATGGTGCTGCCACCGTGTGGTGATAGGAGGAATTACATTTTTAAAGTTATATAGTTTATTTATTCTGACAGAGCCTGGGTTATGCCTGGACATGCCTGGGTTAACGAGTGTATGTGTTTACAACAATTTATAATGGTATAAACAATTTAAAATGGTATATCTAAAAGTGAACAAGGATCATTTTGGCTAGTCTAAACGAAAAGAAAACCTCTTATTTTGTAAACATGCTGCCGTGTTCACCTGTGATAGCTTGGCTTGAATGGTCCATTCTTGTTCACACCTAGGTACTTGGCCTGCTCATCTGTGAGCTCTGTTAGATGGGCATCGAAGGTTTGAAGGTGCAGTGCTGCTACATACTCATCTGAAAGCACATACAACATGAATGAGATGTTATAGTCACTAAAATACACGAGAATACACATGACTCTCTGATGCAAGTCTTACCCATTTTCTTGGGAAACATATAAATGTCTTGTTTATAGCGGCCTTCGGGTGCATTGAACAATTCGATCAAAGCTAAAGCCTAAAGAGACAGCAAAGCTTGTTAGCACTCAGTATTTATATACAGACACACAAACACACACACACAGACACAGACACAGACACACACACACGCACACGTACACACACCTGGGTTGTTGCTGTGATGGACAACACATAAACAGGCACAGTTGAGCAGCTCAGATTTAGGAGGCGACCCTTCAGAATCAGACGGTGAAAAATATCTCAGTGTAGCATGTTTATTAAAGCACAATGATTTATTAATAACTCAATAATTGCAATAATAATTCTCCCTCCAAGCAATGTAACAAAGTAATGTTGCATAGTAACTCAATGAATAGCTTGGCTGTAAATAATAATTAATTATTGCACATTAAATGTTTATTTGTTTGTTTGTTTAAGGATAGCATAATCTCACCTCTGCTAGCAATACTATTGTTTTGCCATCCGGCCACATAATGTGATCCACATGTGGTTTTACCCGTCGCCATGTCAGCTCTGGTGTTCTGAGACTGGCCTGAGAACAGGATATATAGAATCAATCTCAGCATTTCAGAGCACAGAACCGATCTACAACCAGCTCTATAAACTACACTCATTAGGAATTAGGAAAGACAGAGATCATCATACAGTACATTATTCTAGATCAAATTACACTACGTTCCAAACTCAGTTACTGGTGGGCCATAGCTCTGCAGAAACCCTCTTCCAACACTATGAGGCCTTGATAAGGCCTTGCTAGATGGGTTATGTGTGCTAAATAAGGCAGAATGTGGCTCAACAGCCCTTGAACCTGTTCTGAAGTCTGGTACCACCTTAAATTCTCTCACAAAATCCAAAATCACTATGAAAATCTCAAAGACTGTGTGCTCACGCCTGCTGAAGGCCCCACCTCTGGATTCTCATCTTACCACATCAATTTCAGTATTGGAGTGTCCCATGTTGCATACAATGCAGCCATTCTTTATGCTCTCCAGGTGCTCCCGCACAACCACATTTTTATTTCCTGGAAAAATAAGCAGAAATGTACACCATGTAATTAGAGCTCCACTGTATATTTATATCTCAACACTGCAGGCAGCTTTCTGTAGTTTTTCAATGGCAAGGACTTTAAGACAGACATCAAATTTCATACGGGCTGCAGTTTCGGTCTTATAATGTGTTATTTATGGCTCGCTAGCTTTGCATCTGTGCCCTTATGTGTTTTGAATGGTAACTTCTGTCACTATTAACAGTAAAAAGCCTAAAGCACACAAATGAACTTGGACTTATGACGCTTATTTTATTAAACTCCCGAACAAGATTTGGTTATAGCTGTTGTTATGTACCTGTAAATGTGATACAAACTATTGTTTTCTGAAAGATCTTGTAAAAGACAAGGGTAAAATTCACTTGTTTTAAATATTTAAGTTTGTTTGTGGTGGCCCTTTCGTTCTTGTTTTGAAGTTTGGTTTTCTAGCCCTAGTGCCTATTTCCTTTGTGGTAAATAAAAGTACTTAAAAATGGAAGTCTGTGTATGCGCCTGCCTTCAGTCCCTTGGAGATATGGAGGATAAATGTGACAGCCTCTTCCCTTTTATAGCAATCCTGCTATTTAAAAAAAACCAAAACACTGATGCTTGAAAAAAAACCTCAAGTGTGCAATTTATCCAATATATATGTGCAATAAAATATAATGGAAAACATTAATATTTTACCTGTGCAGGTGATAATGATGTCCACCATTTCTGTAACCTCGCTCAATCTCACCAACTGAAAACCATCCATGCTAAGATAGGTGCAGCTAATGAATGGTCATATAATGTACAGCAGGCCCAATGTTTGATTAATCACTCTACAACATTTTCTGCAAAAGGATAATGATAATTAATACAAGGCAGTGTACCTACCAGGCCTGTAGAGCACAAATGGGGTCAATCTCTGTTACATACACAATAGCTCCCAACCCTTTGAGGGCACCGCAGCAGCCTTTTCCCACCTATATGCAAACACACACACACAGGCCAAATAAAATCAAGTCAAATGACTGAATTCAGATGGAATATAATGATGGAATATAATCATGAGTGCCCTACCTCTCCATAACCACAGACCACCACCTGCCTTCCGCTCAGAGTAACATCAGTGGTCCTCTTCAGTCTGCATAAGGGGAAATCACTAATGCTGATTAAAATTATGCATGAAATATGATGCTTATTCAATAAAGAATTAAATAAATGTACTTTAAGAACACTTGTGACAGCAGTGGTGCATTTTAAAGTAGCAAAAGTTATTTAGAAGTAGTCCAAACTTTTGGACATATAGCATAAGTGGCTATAGAATGCAGGTCTATGGATGTTTCTGCTCCAGTAATCCTGATTCAAAACACTGGTTCATTATTACTCCTTAAAATGACAGTACTGTCAGGTCTTACTTTCACTGTTTAATTATACTTAATGAAATACATGACTAATTACACATATTGACTCCCCCCAGGCTTATTACATCCTAAGGTTTATTATTCAGTGACTGCTTGACAAACAGTGCAAATTATTTACACAATTTAAAGGCTTAATGGCTTTATTTTACTTTCAAGATAACTGGACTGTACAGGTAATGGTAAGTTGTCATCAGATTCAAACCACAATGAAGTATCTCACATTCTACAGAAAATTTCTTATTTCAAAAAAATGATTAACAATAAATTACAACATGGTTTGTCTGTGGGGTTTAAAGCTGTTGTGAGCTGAAAAATGTCTGTTAGAGTGTAGAAAACAGAAAAGTGCAGTGCAGGGGATCCCCAAGACATCACTGGACTCTTACCCATCCAGTATAGACTCCTTGCAGAAGTAAAAGTTGTCAAATTTCTGCTTTATCACTGACTCACTGACATTTATGGCTGGGGAACAGAGCTTCCCAGTCTTATACCAGTGGTATAATCTAAATGAAAGAAATATAATAAGTTACTTATGTGAGCTTAAACTATATAAATGACTCACCTTCAGACAGTGTGTAAATGTGTGTGTAAAGGTCAAGTATAATTATAACACTCAAACAATGTCAATGTACATTAATAGTGCAAATCTGATGATACCTGTGAACTCCAGTAACACTTTCTTCAACTATGCCCTTGATATTATTGAAGAGTTGGGGATATTTTTTATACATCCAGTGTGTAATTTCTCCTCCATCATCAAGAATCTGTCAGTGAAGCAAAAAGAGTCCAAATACCACAGTCCACATCTTCTGTGCATTGATTCCTTGGGTTATTCGAGCCAATAAACATATTTTTTCATATTTCTACTTACAGATTAAGTATGTAGGTATTTAAAAAATTATAGTCATGTTTACTTCATTCTTAATAATGAGACTTTTACTGAGCTAAATATAAAAGTATCTATGACTAATATCAATTCTTTTAACTTATACTGTGATCCTGACACTGCTATTCATTGCAGAAAGATTTATTCATTACCAGGTTTGGCTCCCAGTCATCCACGTTAACACATTTATCAATACACCAGAAGTAATCATCCTCAGACTCTCCTTTCCATGCAAACACTGGGACACCTGCCGAAAATATTTGGGAAAGAAGAAAAGTCTTATATCTTCGTTATTCATTTCACTGGCTTTTGTACTAAAGAAAGCTCTTAAAAATCTCCTAAATAGTACTTGGTGTTTTGTCTGTGGACAGTAACGATTGGCGGCCACTAGAGGCCACCAGAGTTTTGTGTTGTATATTTCCTGAGAAACAATAGAAACAGTACTTGTATTTTCATTGGTTTAGAGATGTTTTGTGAGTAGTATTTAAGTTCAGTTGTGGTGGACCCTGGTGTCGATCCACTGTCTTACTGGTTTTGAGTTTCCCCTGTCTCCTTTTGTTTTGAGTTTTTGTTAGGCCCTTGTGCTTGTTTCTGTTGTTTTGAAATAAAGGAAAGATAATAAATGAAAATGAATGTCTGCCTCCGCGCCTGCCCTCATTTGGGAGAAAGGGAACATCGTGACACTTGGATATACTTGCATTTTTACTTATGGAGACCAATAAAATTTCCTCACAATCCAGGAATATTCACATAATACTGAAATAAAACACATAATACACATAATAGTAAAATAAAAGCAAAGAAGAGTCCTCAGAGCCTTGATAACAATGATTTCTTTGAAATTCAATTCATCTTGTAGCTGGACTGAAGTCTAAGTAAGTGTACATTTGTCATATGTGAACACCACAACATTCCTCTCTGCATTTAATCCATTCACCCAAGTGAAGCAGTGGGTAGTCAGGAAGCCTGGGGAGCAGTGTCTGGAGATAGAAGCTTGCTCAAGAGAACCTCAGCGGTGGATTCAAACCTATGACTTTCTGATCACATTTACCAGCTGAAGGCTTTACTTTGTCAGTGCCACTGATTTCATTAGGATCTGAAATCAATCAATCTCTTTTGATACACATGTGGAACTAATTCTGTTAGAAAAAACAGAAGTCTAAGTCTTCCGGAAGTTCAAGACACAATTTTGGAATAAAACGATGTTTTTTCAAGACTCAAATGTCTGTATTTCATCTATAACAGCCCAAACTGTTCATTTGTATTACCATCAGCTCTATGCTAAAATCCTACTAAAATACTACGGGGCCAGCAGTTTATCACAGCTGTTCTTTTATGGCCTGAATAAAGGACCTAGCCCTTCTAGTTATGGATCACAAATGAATAAGGCTGCTATTAGACTGGCAGGCGATATGAACCACAACTGGAATCACTGTTCCAGACACATTCTCTCATACATTGAAAACACACCATTCAAAGAAATGTCAGACTAAAGATCCTACAGTACAGGACTTTTTGCCCACTGGCCATATGGCAAATGATACAGGAGCATCCAGTAATGGACTACAAGTCCATTACATTTTCTACCGTTCTTTCTTGGCAAAACAAGTGGGTTTTGGAATGATTTTGTTCAAAAACAACTTTTGACCTCCTAATGAAACTTTTAAGAAATAGTCCCTTTTTGGTTTTGAAAATGTGAAGAACTTACACCTAATGTAAAAACTATTAAATATTTGTATATCTGAGCCAGGGTCCACTTGGGAAGCTTTAATTTTAAGACTGTCATAACTACATAACATAATAACAATATAACTCAATAATAAAACAGCACACTCTCTATGGACTTTAAATGCCTGCTATATACTTTACACACACATAATCTAGAGAGTGAATATTCACCAGATCTTTACTACTGGATTACAGATCATCTCGAGGTACTGTGAATGAACACCAGACTGTTCTCTGCTGAATCCTATACTGACCAGTTTGTGAAATTCCACCTTCACATTTTCAGAGGACTGTAATATTATACTGTCGAAACTGGAGAAAGCTTTGTACTCTCTGTACAGGTGTGCCATTCTGCTACAGGAGGACACACCCTCAGTTTCACTAACTGCTTGTAGAAGTTTTCACAGTTCATCACTGGGCTCTCTGGTAAGCTTGGCTCTCCACTATGCAACCTTCAGAAATGGTGATGTCCGGAGTCGTCCTGGCTCTTTGTGGCTGGATCCTGAACATGACCAGTACGGTTTCACCCAACTGGCGCACTGTCCGAAACATCCCTGGACAGCAGCCGGATCTGGTGCAACAACAAGGGATATGGGACATTTGCTGGAACATCATGACAAATGGACGGAAGGATATGCTTTGTAGCCAACAGGACCACGACTACTTCAAAAGCGAGATCATTGAGATTGCCCAGTGGATGATGGTGGCGTCTCTAGGCGCTACTGTGGTTGGCATTATTATAATTCTTGGAGCCCACGGTTGGACAGTAAGACTGAGATGCATGATAAGTGGTCTTGGAGGGTTTATTGTCTTGTGTTCAGGGGCGACAGCCATCATTCCTGCCGCATGGTACGCTTATCTACTGACTAACATTCCTTCTCCATCCACTGACATTCGTCTGGGTCATTGCATAGTCCTGGGATGCATCGGGGGCCTCATGGAGATCCTGAGTGGGTTTATCGTGTTAGCTGGACCTTGTAGAAGCTCCTCTAGCCAAGTGCGCAAGGAGAGATATGGAAGGACTGCTTCCGTGTCTACATGTAAACCTTCTCCGTTCAGGATGGTCTCCACAGACAGCAATGTGCCATATGTTAGAGATGCAATGAAGGATGATGATGATGATGTACTATGAAACGATAATATTCTTAGCAATATTTCCAATCATTTTATTCAGTAGAATGCTTAGCTCAGTTTTAATCAAAGATACCAGTTAATCAAATCTGTTATAAAGAATGGATTGAAACTATGTCCATTATCAAATATATATTTTTTTAAAGCAGAATGATGTCCTGAGGACTAGAGTTATTTGGGAGTTCTTAATAAATAAGAAAATTCAGCTATATTTGGTTTCCGCTCTCAAAACTATACAAACATTGACAGTGGGGGTCCTCTTAAAGGTACGTGTTCAATACCAGAGAACATAACTGTACCAATTTTTAATCTATTGTTTTTGCTGCTCTTACCATTGTACTGTCCACTTTCTGCTGTAGCAATGTAAGTTTCCCACTTGTGGAACTAATAAAAGTTCATCTTAACTTGCCTTCTCTAATTTTTTAATTTTCTTTTAGTCTTTTTGTATCTATTTTTTTGTCACATGTGAACACACCACAGCACAGCACACAGTGTGAACAACGTGAAATTCTGTCTCGTCATTTAACCCATTCACCAAGTGGATCTGTGGGCTGCCATCAATAAGGGGCGGGTACCTTGCTCAAGGGAACCTCAGTGCTGTCACTAGCAGTTTTGAACCCACAACCTGCTGATCTTAGGGCAAGCTCCCTAACCATTAGACTACCAGCTGCCCCAAATGTATGAGCAATAATAGTTCAAAACAATTTTTATTTACAGCCACTCTTTAATTTGAGGAAGAACTACCTACACTTTGTTTAGCTTAAGTTAAACAGTGCTTACCTCCCTCTGCAAGAGCCGCAGCCACTTCATTCTGGATGGAGTAGATATTACAGGCGGCCCATCTGCACTGAGCGCCGAGCACAGACAGGGTCTCCATCAGCACCTGGAGAGTGACCAACCATTAGCATCAGCTCAGAACAACTCAGTGATTTCCATTAGCTTGGACCCTTAGGGCGAGACAGTTCAGGCAGAAATGACCAGTTTGTCTAATCAGTCCTTTTTTAGACTTCTTGTATAAATATATACACATGCCTTTTTAAATTGTAAGATAAAAATGTCAAATCTCAACAGAAAGGTGTTAATTTTAGTGTGTTCATTTAACTCGTGTCCACTCCTGCCTTTTGTATTTCCCAAACATTAACAACTTAACTCCTCCTACACTTTTTGTCTATTTTTTGACTAATGATAACATGCACATAGATCTTTCAGCTCAAACAAAACTTGCATTCATGAAATTGCACATTCATTCCTAACCATATTGTGGAAGCATTGCTTAATATATTGCTCATATCTGGATTTATAAAAGATTTTACCTGAAAAACAGAATCTAATCTCAGGGCATTGTGTGTTCTTGATTTAAAAAACAAAACAATGACATTTCAGTGATCTGCAATATCCTCTTCAAATTATGCGATAAAAAGTGAACAATTACCTACAATTAATTATTATTTATAAATATTACATTATGTAAATATATACTCATTCAATTCAATAACATAATTTGTATATCTTAATGTTGATTAGGAAACTTCCAAATATTAAAAAACAATGCCAAGTCCACAATCAAATTAGAAAAATTAATTGTGAGAGCAATTGTTTTATAAAATGACCCTCTTTACATGTGGTGCCTTTTCGTCTTCTTTTAGTCTTTTAGTCAGTCCATTATTTAACAGTCATTGATTTATTCATCCAACCTCTCCAGCTTTGATGTACTGGTTACTTTAAAATATAGGATTAGTGAATGAGTCTATTAACAGAAATAAAACTTTAAACGTTAACAAAGGGAAATGCTGTGTAAATCTTATTTTTTAATGGACCATTCATTTAAGAAACGATTGCATTAATAAACAGACACACTCACAGCCATGTGAGCAGTGATGTGGGTGCAGCCCACTACTTTAGCACCCGCGAGTGGCTTCTCTCCTTGCACTGTCCTTCTCAGGATCATCAGCGCTGGCATCTCTTCACCAAAGAAAAGCATAAAATGTGCCATACTATCAGATTACATCAGCAGAAATGTACAGTACTGAAAATGCCAATAAACCTCTGTAGCCACTATATGAGAATGCTCTAATGTAGTTGCAGGACAAAACTGGCGGTACCTTGCTCTGCCATTTCTATCTCTCTGCGACCAAAGGCAGCCTGACTGATGTTCTTAATGCAGAAGTCGCTACTCCCAGCAGAGTTCCTCTGCTTCTTGTTTCGAGGAGAAATCTCATCTTCTGAGCCCTCTTGGGAGTTAACAAACAGAAAGGTTTTCAAAGTCAGTTGTAATGTATTCATTATGAATAAAAATCTGTCAGACTGCATGAAAACTGTGTTTTCTAAAAGTAGCAATGTCCAGCTGTCTAAAGTATTATATATTTGATCATTGGAACCTCTTCTTTGTTGCGGGTACCCGGAGCCTATCACGGGGTCTGCAGAGGCAAGGCAGGGGTGCCAGCCCACCACAGGGCACACACATGCGTGCGCACACCCAACCCCTCACCCCCCCACCCCTGGGAAAATTGGTAATTGATGACCTGGTCAAGAAAAAACATCCTAAACTTCCATATTTGGTACATATAACCCTAAATGGTCTGTTATTCATATGTTATCTCACTCACTAAAATTTGACATGACACCCTTACAAGCAGCACATGATCTTCTCTAAATTTGATCTACATTCTGGTGACCGCACAGCTACTGCTACCCCATTTAAAGTGGAAGAGAAAATTCAAACTTCAGCTTTATGACTGAAGGTGAGCAATGCAGAAATAACTGAAAACTGATATTAAATCAGTGCACAAATTCACAGGGTCTATAAAAGTTGAGCCTTTGCAAGTAAAAAAAACTCACTCAGTCCAAAGGAATTTTGTTCCTGGAAAATCATGTTTTACTTGTTTTACTTATTGGAAAGCAATTCTTACAGGAAATATTTTTTTTTGTTGAAATTTTGCAGTTACTTGTCATTTTTCAATGTCTGTTTCTGAAGTGCAACTCCTGCACATTTTAGTTTGGGATAAAAACTATTTTTTATTAAATCAATATTCAGTGCCACAAAATAATGTACAAGTTTAATATTTATATCCTACTATATGACACAGCATAGAGCCAATGACTATTTTATGCTACTGCAAGTAAGTAAGTAAGGACCACTGGCGACTGTGTAAGTGGAATGAGTGAGTTTTGGAAATTCACCTAATCTTGTATCGTGTTTTATGCAAGGACTGAGTGAGTTTTGGTCAGTTATACTATTGCACATAAAGCGAACATGTCAAAATATGCCAATAGTAGTGTTAACCAAAAAAGTTAGTTTTGGAAATTTGCTCTTCAGTTAAGAGCCGTGCCAAGCCTGTGCCCAATCTTAACTTGGTGTGAAGCTCAGAACGTCTTTACCAGTTATTCTAACGTTCCTTTTTGTACTGTATGCATTTATCACCACATCTCCAAGAAACATCCAGGTGTATTGGCTACTTTAGTTACTATTATTTCTCAAATCTTGGGTTATTTGTAAAACTCATCGGACGCCCAGGCCTATCAACATCTCTGCACCAAACTGTGCTCAACAGTGGGACTCCAGGAGTTGGGAACCCCTGCTCTGGAGGAAATGGACTTTTCAGTAATATATGACATGACAAAGTGTGGGCAGAGCTAAAGCCTTCATTAATATTGCAACCATTTGGAATTTATTGCTACTCATGAGTGTTCATTAACTGAAATAATTGCAGTTTTATTAAAATCAGAGTATTTTGCTTTAAATGTAGTGTAGGTTTGGTACCTGAGCTTTGACTCTCAGCAGAGGAGTGTGAGAGGGAACGGGACAGCGAGGGGCGGCTTGTTCTCGTGAGCCTCTCATTAAACTCCTGCGGCTGCTGTGGGACCTGAATTTGCTGTTGGAGAAAGAAGTTGATGACCACCAAAATTCTGTGCACAACAGTTTTCCAACCACACACTAGACTACATGCTGATTAGGCCTCCTGTTAACTAAATACACCTGTTAACAAACCAACAGCTGAAAAGGTATTCAGTCAAGGTCAGTCAAGTATACACAAACAGAATACACTCCCATGCATTTACATGTAACCGTCTATAGTCCACAAACCAGCTTAACATGAAATACGACCCTGTTTTGAAGTGGAACACTTTGAATGCTACAATACACTCAGGCAGTGCAATTATCTGCCTTTAGCAATCACGTTCAAACAGTTGTGTTCTCTGGCACATTCATAGACTAAATAATCAGTCATTATAATGAGATTTTAAGTGCAAAAGTTCGTTTTAGTATTACAGATAGTTATTCATTTCCAAAAGTGAGAAATACCTTTATATGTAGAGATATTACAGCTTCCTTTGCTTCCTTTGTCTTTGTGAGGTTGACCAAACTGTAGATTTTCTTCATTATATTTCAGTTAAACAAGAAAGCACAAGTAAAGTTCCAGTGTAGTAGTTATTCTCAAAGCACAGGAGGCAGTCATATGAGGTAAGAATTGACAAAGGAGTCAGAGCAAGCTGCATTCAGCATTGTGAGAAGAGCCTTATGAAGAATAAAGGTGACACTTGGTGTCCCAAGGCCAATTCCACTTAGGCCAATTATTAATCTCCAGATATTGGGAGTTTTGGCAAGGTTATTTAATCATTATGGCACGGTTAGAGTACCACTGTGAAACATATCCTGTCTTGGGTAATGACAAGCAGACTCTGGAAAATCATTGTACTGAACATTATGAGGATGCAAAGGGTCAGTCAAAGGAAGAAATGGTCAGTCACACCAAACAACATTACTATTTTAAACATGTACTGCAAAGAAATATCCGTTCACAGTAGAAGAGATATGAATAATACACATTTTTAATGCACCCAGGTCTTAAATTTGGTTGTACTGCATTTACTTCCCGGAGGTAACATTTGTGTCACAAAACAGGGAAAATTCATTATAACAGGACAATTTTTTGACCCCTGTTATCTCTTAGAATTAAACAGGCTGTCGTGGTTATTCTACCTTTAAGATCGATATAATGTAAATGAACTGTGTTCTGATTGCCTGCCCTGTATTGTGCCTTATTTGCAGTTGGGAATGACATGTCCAAGTTTCGTAGTGTTAGGATTGTCACACTTGAGAGAGCAGGTGTTCAGTATGAAACTTTCTCCATCCTTTAAGAATCATTTTTCTGGGAAACTCAGTCCTTAGTTGGGTCAGGTGTGAGGGGAGCAGGGAGGGCAATATGTAGAGCATGGTTGGGACACACCGGTCTATTTCATAGACTTTCATTATGTGTTAGCTACTCGTGCAAAACTAAAAAACAAACTTTTGGCCACCAAGTATCTCTTGCCTGATTGACTTAATTATGTCTGAGGTAAGGGGAAAAAATCTTACAGTCTGTCTCCTGAAGCCTCTTTTTCCAGGTGAACCAAAACCACTCCGCTGCTATGTTCTTTCAACTGAAAACCTTTTTTATATGCATTTGACATTTCCCGCTTTTATATCTCCTTAACGGTTTGTGTTTTATTATAATCTGTAAATGGTGGTTCTTTCTGTTCTCTGTATTTTCTGTTACATTTGTTTTTTATAGTAAACAGTCTGAGCTTTCATGTACAAAATGTCTTTCACGCTCACATACATATTGTGATAACTGAATAAACTCACTTGCTCCGTCCTGGGCGACTCTCTGACCGCTACGTCGCTCACTGCAGGCGCTTCTTTAGTGCTGAGGAGATACGCAGACCTGCGGGCTTCTGAGGCCTCCAGCATTCGCAGCAGCTGGGAGCTGAATGTGAGGGATGAAGCTGGAGCACTATGTGCAGGCTTCTCGTCGGGTCCAGATTCGGTACTGAGATTCTCCCTTTCAGTTCCATTACTGCGACCGGTCTGTGGTGATGGTGGTCCGAGCTTTGAGTTGTCCTTGAGACTTCCATCCACTTCAGTTTCAGCCATGGCTCTAAAGCATGAACACAGGCAGCGCTAATCTCCTCTCTTTCTTCAGGAATAGTGATGATGTGTACATTGATGTGTACATTCTCTTCAGTGCTTGTACCTGCTATAAACAGACACTTGAGTGTAAAAACAAAACCCACACAGTAACATCACAGTCAGGGCCTTGTGGCTCTGCTTACAGAAAACTGATTTGTATTGTTGGATAAACAAAGAGTGGCAGAATAGTGGCAGTGTGGGGTCGGCTGTTAGCTGTAGTGCAGTGTTTCGTGGGGGGCACTTTTGGGGTTCGAGCTGCAGCTGAAGTGTAGTGTTTTGGGGTGGTTGGGGGTGTGGGTTATAGCTGTAGCGTAGAGGGGTGGGCATTTCATGTGTTTCCCTCATACAAATAGCTGGGTGGATAAGTCGGGGGACGAAATGAATGATTTGTTTAAAGTGGGGGGGTCGCTTCAACCCCTTATATGATGGTTCTGGCGCCCATGATCAAAAGCCATTTCTTTCTTTCTTTTTATCTTAACAAATGCATATCCTCCTGAGACTCGGCCCATTCATTTACAGTGGAGGAAAATTATTTGACCCCTCGCTCATTTTGTAAGTTTGTCCAATGACAAAGAAATGAAAAGTCTCAGAACAGAATCATTTCAATGGAAGGTTTATTTTAACAGTGACCGATAGCACATCAAAAGGACAATTGAAAAACTAACTTTAAATAAAAGATAGAAACTGACATCCTGAGCTTTCTGGTGGTGTGTCATGTGAGGGGTTTGCATGCTGTGAACAAAGACTGCAATGGCATACATGAGGTGCCTCTTTTTAACCTAAAATAAAACATGCTTCCAGGACACCTAAAATACCCAGAGGATGGTCTAGGATTTATAATTCACTGTTGAAGTAAAATACAAGTTTTGTTGTCCTTGCAAGCAACAAGCAACAGAAGAGTGATATAAAATTTTATTGTTTTGATCAAATTGAATGTATATCGCTTTTTCGTTTTCGAAATTCCTGTTGTCCTCTACAGTGGACAATTGTATGCTGGGAAATTAAAATAAAAAATACATTCAAAAAAATTTAAATTTTAAGGTGTTTTAAGGCCCAAATAGATCACACAAAAAAGAAATTGTATAACTCTTTTTTTTCTTCCGTTCTCAAAAGGATATAGTCTTCCCTGCATTTAACCCTTTCGTCAATTGAAGCAGGGGGCTGCCACCATCGAGGGGGTGCCTGTGGAGCAGTGTGTGGGGATGGTACCTTGCTCAGGGGAACCTCAGTGATGACACTAGCAGCGTTAGGATCCAAACCCACAACCTTCTGATTGCAGGGGCAATGCCATAATCACAGGGCCACCCAGCTCCCCATTAGGAAAGCATTCAGAACAATTTTTGTTCAGAGCAAACTCTCAAACCTGTCCTGAGTAACACATTTATAGTAATCTTTATGAATCCATTAGCTGCTAATTATTTAGCCCCAAAACACAGCAGTCTGTGTATAGTAAATGCCACTGTAACCCACGTTGTCTGCTGGGTCAGTGGATGCTGCCAGGCTATGATTTCTGATTGGTTGGAATATATAATAATTATGCTGTGTGCTGAACAGGTGCCACTTTTTTAGATTTAATTAACAAGATAAGAAACTAAGAGGCTTCACGGCTTCTGAAGTATTTCTGCTTTCCCCTAGCACCTCCCTTTGGTTCCCCAGACTGAGAGCCACTATAGGTGCTTAAAGCAAATTGCTAAAAATATTTGAACATGCCACTTACTACATAACCTAAATAAACTACACAAAGAAAACCCAGAGTGCACTGTGCTGTGGTGGTTTCCCGTATGGCAAAAAAAAAGGTCACATTTTAACAGAACTCTTTTCTATTCGTCTCCCATAACTTTCTCCCACATCCAAAGGCAACTGCTGTTCAAAAGCTTCAGCGGAGACTGTCGGTGCTGTTACTGTGGATTAAATACCCTCAAACTATTCCTAGCTCAGACTCCAACACAGACTGCCTCTACTGACTGTACCTGTACCTCCTCACTTAGACTCTACCACTGCTGTTGGTAACTGTACGTACTCTGTTTTTAATTAGCTAATCAAATCCAAGCGTGACCCTATCGAACTCTAAAACTTCTGATTTTGTTCTTGCTGCCGCCTACTGCTCCCTTGTGGCTCTTGAAAGAAATTCTTAATATATTTGAAGACGTCACTCAACTGCGTAACTTGAATGAACTACAAGCAGAAAAACAATGTGCTCTGAGGAACGTTTATTGAAGCTATTTCATGAAGGCGAAACAATATCAGTTGGTAGAAGATGCTCTCGTTTGTCTGTCTATTCATTCTTAGAAATACTTGCACTGTTAAAAATGGAACATTGGATCAACTTAAAATATTTCTTCAATTTAATGCCCCTCCCCCCTGTCATCTCATTCAAATGGATTTTGATTGAGGGGAAGTGTCAGGGTATTAATGGTAGTAATGGGTAGTAATGGTTACACCAAGTAACCCACAGAGCTCTGCCACTAACCTCTTGGAAAACTTTCTTCTCCTGCTGGGATGCACCTCAGGGTCAGGATCAGCAGCATCCTGGGAGCAGTCCTTAACATACTCCTGAATCTTCTGATTCAGATTCAGATGTACTGCAGTGATGTCTTGCACAAGTACAGGTAGGGATAATGATCTCACTGCCTATTCCACTCTCCTCCGAGACCCGTTTTTCTGTGTTTTTTTTGTGGGTTTTGTGCAGCAGGAGTTGGAATAACAGCTAAAGTTGGCTTCCCATGCTTATTTTTCGTTCCAGCAGGAGCATCCTTCTTATGTTGGGCCTCACCTTTACCCATGATGTCGAGTGAGCTCTCTGGTTTAAAGGACACAGGAGCTGCACTGTAAGACAAACTGGACCCTTTAACCTGACAGTAGTTTGGTGGCTGTGGCTTTCTGAAAACAGTCTCATTCCCCTGAGAGCTGAAGACATGGTTTCCTGGGTTTGTGCTAATCTTGTATCGTCTTTGCCTGGTCTTTTCTTTCTTTCCATTCTGGCACTGCTGACCACCCTATACCTCAGACATTAGTTCTGGTGTATTTTGAAACCTCACTAAGTCCATTTTTTGGACAGGCTTGCCTGAGGCTCCAACCCCAATGGATGGAAAACTAGTTGTTCCTCTAGATCCTGGTTTCTTCTCATGTCCAGTTCTTTTCTCCTGAATTTCCAGTTGCAGAGGAGAGTTCTTGGTCCTCTTGTGTTGGGCCTCACCTTTACCCATGATGTCGAGTGAGCTCTCTGGTTTAAAGGACACAGGAGCTGCACTGTGAGACAAACTGGACCCTCTAACCTGACAGTAGTTAGAGTTTGGTGGCTGCGGCTTTCTGAAAACAGTTTCGTTCCCCTGAGAGCTGAAGACATGGTTTCCTGGGTTTGTGCTAATCTTGTATCGTCTTTGCCTGGTCTTTTCTTTCTTTCCATTCTGGCACTGCTGACCACCCTATACCTCAGACAGTAGTTCTGGTGTATTTTGGAACCTCACTAAGTCCATTTTTGGACAGGCTTGTTTGACATACAGGTGGGGATGATGATGGGATTCCTCTCACCACCTGCTCTGTAGGACAGACTGGACCCTCTAACCTGATAGTAGTTTGATGGCTTCTGTCTGAAAACAGTCTCATTCCCCTGAGAGCTAAAGACAGTGTGATATGCTTAACTGCTGTCTTCATCTGGAAAGCTTGCTTAAGTTTATTCTGTCTTGTTTAACTGAACTGCTTTCTTGTGCACTTGAACTGTGTAGTTCAAAACTGCTACTCTGTTGTGTACTTATACTGTTGAGGTGTTAGGTTAGTTTCTGTGTAACTAGTCACCTGGTGTCAGTGAGGCCTGAAGTCATTAGGTGTCAAGTGGTGTGAGTGGCTTCCGCTCTCTCTGAACCTTAAAAAGAGTAATAGTCCGCTGTAGATAGAGAAATAAAAACCTCATCCCCATCCCCTTACTTTAGTCTTCTGCGGAAATCCCCACAATAACGTGAAAACTGCAAATATCCGCTGCCTTTTTTGCTTTTTTGTGGCAATAAATATTTTTTTTCTCTGGATGTTTTCACACAAGGGGATTTGTTGAC
The DNA here is from genome assembly GCA_037577145.1 of Brachypetersius gabonensis. Lineage (NCBI taxonomy): Eukaryota > Metazoa > Chordata > Actinopteri > Characiformes > Alestidae > Brachypetersius > Brachypetersius gabonensis. The sequence continues at coordinate 9,539,482 of JBBJLR010000034.1, forward strand.
CTGCATTAAAAAAAAAAAGAAATGTAAATTCAGTACAAATATTGAGCATTTTAAATCATGGGTTTGAAGACAAACTGAAGACAAAAACTAAAGATCTCTCAAACCTTTAGTCACAGATTAAAGGTCATATGTAGCATGGTCACAGTTGTGGGGTCTGGAATAGTCAGGTGGTGTTGGCCCTGGACAGTATGTTGGCACAAACATTGGTGGGATTGGTCTGTGCTCTTTTTTTCAGGTCTGGGGGTAAATGTACTGTATTTTTCATAAAATATAGATTTTTCATAAGTACTCTGTCATCTTCTGTATTTCAGCAGAAGAAAAGACAACAGTCCTCTCTTCAGAATGTGCATTGCCGTCATCTTTATCCTTTGAATCATTCTGCTGTAAGAACCCTTTCTTGATCGAGCCACCACATAGCCAGTTAGATGTGCGCACATCTATGCAACTTATGGGTACGCCTGCAAAGGCAAAACAACTTTCTAGTCTCTGTATCAAAGGTTACTCTGGTTTGGCCAAAAAAACACCAATCTTCCTTTTCAGAGGCAATAACAGAGAAGTACACATTTCTCCAAAAGTATCCAAATTATTCATAGAACACTGGGTACACTATGCATGTCCCTTTACAATTTTATTTATATTGTATTGTGTACTGAGGTATTCTCAATGGAAACACTGCTCTTTTACTTTTTTAATAAGCCTAATAGTGAGGATATTGAACTAAAACTACAATAAATGGGTTTATTTTATATTCATATGTATTATTAAACATATTTCAATCTGTTATAATAAGAAACACATTTTGAAATTGTTTCAGAGACATGTGTTCTGTAATGCAAGTACCCATACAGTATCCATTGACACTTACAACTGCAAAGTAATTTATGACTGTCACGTGACCACCATTAATAACCAGAAATTGCCATTCATGTACCACGCTAGATTTTCATTATAAATGCAATGTTTAGTTTGTGCAAATGTAATGTTATCTAAATGCAATTCAAATATGTTTGTGCTACAAATTATAATACTACTATAACAACACTACAATTACAAAAGACTAAAACAAATGTTTTACTGTATTTGGTAAAATGACTTTTATGTAGCTCCTAAATCAGAACATGCCTCCACTCCTCTCATAACATTACTATATTTCATATCTTATCTGATTTATTATTACATCACATGCTGCTTACGTTACTCTGGTCACTGTTTACCTTACACTGTTTATACATTACTCTGGTCACTCTGTTAAATTACTCTGCTTACATTACTCTTTAACATTCAATTTGCACAATGTGCATATTGCTGCTATGTTTATTTATATAAATACATATAAAAAACACATTTTCAGCCTACATATAATTTCGTATAACTGGTGGTGCTCCTCGTTTAAGTTACTTACTTTAGATTTGTGTTTCAGAAAATTTCAGATTTATATTTTTTAAAAATTAAGATTTTACTCACATCTATACTTATATTTACTTGTACTCATTTCTTTATTTTATTTTGGTTTCAGAAAATGTACAGATTTTTTCATTTAAAATGTACTTATTTTTTAATGTTTGCACAGTCAGAAAGGAGCGGTTCCGGATACATTTCACTGTGTGTTGTACTTGTATGACTATGCATGTGACAAAAAGAATCTTGAATGGTGCCGTGCCGACGAAATATTCAGTGCACGCAATTTAAAGTTGTAATGACGGTCATATACCACTAGGGGTAGCTGGCACTGGTCAGAGCTGAAGGAAAGATGGATGGCGCAAAAGATAAATTCGTGAGGGAAATCTGTTTGAATCTGTTCGCCTTCCATAAGGAGAACGACCCTAAACACACTGATAAAGCAGCATTTCTGTCGTTTAAAGAGAAACCGGTAAATGTCCTGGAATGGCTCAGTCAAAGTCCAGACCTCAATCTAATTAAGAATCTTTGGAGTGATTTAAAGATGAAGAATGGGCAACAATACCAGTGGCTAGATGTGCCACGCTTGTGGAGATGTACACGAAGAGACTTGTCGCTGTAATCGTTGCAAAAGGTGGCTGTACAAAGTATTCTGGGAGGGGGTTGAATAGTGCATGCTCTGGTTTTCTTTTTTTTGTCTTACTTCTTGCTTGTTTCACAATTAAAAAAAAATATTTTCAAAGTGGTCGCTGTGTTGTACAAATTAAAAGATACAAACACCTCCCCCCCCCCAAAAAATCCTTTTACTTTCCAGGTTTTAAGGAAAAAGACAGATAGAATGTGAATGATACTAATAAATGCGAATGATAATAATTAGTGTGATGAAATAATAAACTAAATAAACAATAAATTAAGTGTAGGTGTCGAGGTTTCCTGACATTTCATGTGATGACAACAGGTGTGGCCATCACATGTTCGCCTATTGTTGGTGCTGTGAATGTGTGGGGCAGATTAAATGCAGTGTGTCAGCCCTTTGACTTGTTTACACACACTTCTACATTCAATCTTTTAGCATAAACCTTTATTTAGGGGAACTTACTGGAAAAAAAAGCAGAAGACAACTTAGTAAGAAAATGGGGGTGGAGGTAGCTCAGTGGATAGGATACTTGCCTCCAGAACAAGAGGTTGTGGGTTCGAATCCTACCTTCAGCACCACCACTGGGTCTCTGAGCAAGACCCTTAACCCCAAGTTGCTCCAGGGAGAC
>JBBJLR010000034.1:9565232-9577037 GCA_037577145.1 Brachypetersius gabonensis
CCCCCCCCCCCCCCCCCCCAGTGATCTCTCGCACCCTCCTCAGGGGGGCCCGGACCCCAGGTTGGGAACCACTGCTCTAGATGTTAAAAGAGAATGGAGAATGGGGCATAGTCGTTTTACTGTCTTTATCAATACCTAAATAATACACCTAGAGTTCAAGTGATTTAAGACTGAATTTAATATCTCATACTTAAACACTGTTGATCTTTCTTTATTTTCAGAAGCAGCAGAAAAAGAGCCTAGAAATCCAAACACAGTGGGCCAGGTTCCAGAGGGCCAGTGGATGAACGAGTCTTTCACTGACAAGATTCCAGACCTTAGCAGCTCTTCACAATCTCAGGCCGGGGCTGTATGATAAGGGACTTTCTGTGCAGCCTTACAGACGGAGCTCCTGTGTTCATCCTTAGATACAGTGCCTCACACCAGCCTCATCCAGAGCAGGGATCTTCAAGGAGTGTACTGACACATCTCCTTGCTGATGTCTTACAAAACCTGTTACATTAGACTCATAAAACAACTACAGCTGCTGCGTGCAAAACCCACTCAGTAGACCTGGAAGTCAAGAAAGGTTTGAACCATGGAGGCAGCTACTTGAGCTACTCACAAGGAGAAATCAATTAATCAATTGCTGCTCCTTTATAAAGAAACTGTACCTCAGTCTTTCAACTGAAGACCGTTAGCAAGATGCCCTCTTCGACAAAGAAGAGAAACAATATATTTTTTCCCTTTGCAATTAATTTGAAGTAGACATTTTAGACAGTAGTATTTCTAAGGAACTGTTTTTTTTCTCTCTCATGTCTAAAAGATGTTGGTCATTCTTGTTAATATGTATGATGGTCAGCACTGCTGAAATTGTTTTTATGCTTTATGTGATATCAGGGACTGATACTTGATTTTATTATGAGAGGTCAGTGTGTAGGTTAATGTTTGGATACATTTCCACTTTTTTATTGTGCACACATTGTGCTCTGCGTAGACGCCACATAGGAACAGCCATGTTTACGCAAAATAGCACTCTGACTCTTTTTTCACATACAGGGATGTAGTGTGATTGAGCTGGTGGCACAGATGAAACTATCAAACCAATGTTGCCACCGTTTATCTAAGAAGGTACATTTTAAAAGAAGTGTGATGCTGATAGTGCTGGTAATTGAGAAATTGTGACTTAAGGATGAATCGTGTCAAAGACGGCCACTTAGCCTTCTCAAGTACTGTTAAACACTTAATCATGCCACCTGGTGCAGAGCGTATTTTAAGACTGGAAACAGTCAACGTACTGTACTTTTACTGTTATTTGAGAAACTATTGGTGCTATTTTGTTACTCTTCTTGTAAACATGATTTACATGGTTTTTTTTTTCTTGTTTTACTGTTTATTAAATTGTATTGCATTGAACTTAATGCCCATCTTTGGCACAAGTATTCATTTGTCTGCTAGATGAGTGTCATACTTACTTTGTGTAGTTCAACAAGTTCTATGTAAAATACAAGGTGTGCTTGAATTAATATATAAAGGTGAGTTTTCCAATTGGATGACATTTGCATTCCAAACTCGTGTTTGATGAGTGATTTGAAGCATAAAAAACATAATATTTTAATCATCTCATCTTCGTATGTAGAGCTGTAACCTTTATGTAGTATCTCTGCAAAAGGGAAAACAAAAAAATTGTTTCTTTAAATCTGGCATCTTAAGGTGGCATCTTGAATATTCACGGTCATTCTCTTTCAGCACCGTGCCATTATTTGTTGGCATTTACAAACCTTTAGAGTATAATCTTCTCCACACCCATCCAATCATCTGTCTGGTCAGTCCTTACAGCCACAGCAGATCGGTCCCAATCTCCGGAATCCAGTCCACAAATCTGATTAATCATTCTTATAAATGTTGGAAATATGGATCCAAGATCTCCAAGATGCTGTTTTCTATTGATGGCCATAAAGTCCTTACCTCAGAAGCATGATGTAGATTAACTCTACAGGCAGCACACACACTTTCAGTATAGACATAAACAGCTTCACTACCGATGGTTCACCTAACCTTCCATGTTTCCTCACACCAGCCTCATAGAACACTAAGGAATAAATACAAACAGTTGCTTTTCAACCGTGAGTGTTTATCTCCTGTCAGACAATTTTGTGCTTAGAGTTTTAATTTACGATTCGTATACCTTTTTGGATGGACTCTGGAAGCAGGTTGGGCTTCTGTGTATCCACCAAACAGTTCTGTCCCCTCACTGATTTGTACTGTCTGGGTTGAAAATGGCTCTTACGATGTGTCCTCTCTTGACTGGTTGTGTGCTTTATAATGGTTGGATGAGGGCCACCTGTCCTGCTTGTGAGCTGTGGGATCATTCATGGGGAAATCTGAAATCCAAGAACATATTTAATTCTAAGCACAAACCAATACTGGAACAAATCAAGCTATAAGATAAACCTTTATTATATTGCTATGAGAGCCTTGTTGAATGTAAAGTGCCCCTACCATTTTCCTTCAGAAAGTCTAGAGCATCTTTGTATCCATTTTGACAGATCTCTGCCATCACCTATGAAAAGGCAAGTCATTTTTCATGGCTTGGAGGAAGATCAGTTTCATAGTTCAGTATTTACTCAAAAACTTTTGTTTATATAACAACTAGTATTTATAAAAAATACCTCATATCCAGATGTAGGCTACACTGTGGAGCCTTCCATTCTGCCTGCACACATTAGTCCTGACATTCAAAACACCTGCCTAATATTGTGCTGCAAAAACAGCTGACTCTCTAAGGCACGGGTGTCAAACTCCAGTCCTAGAGGGCCGGTGTCCTGCACAGTTTGAGGGTTCTCCTACTCGAACACATTCACTAAACCTGGCAATTCCCTGGCGAGCTGAAGCAGGTGTTTCTGAGTAGGGAAATCACCAAAACGTGCTGGACTGGAGTGTGCTCTAAGGTATCTGGCACCAAGACATTAGCAGCAGATCCTTTCTCAAACAATTCCTGAGCCGTGTGTATTATCCTGCCAAAAGAGGCCTCCATCATTATGGAATGTTGTTGCCATGAAGAGTGTACCTGATCTGTAACATGTCTGGGAAGGTGATACAAGTCAAAGTAAAATCCACATGAATGCAGGACCCAAGGTTTCCCAGCAGAATGTTGCTCAGAGCATCACACTGCCTCCACTTGCTTGCTTGCTTCCCATAGTGCATCCTGGTGCCTTTTCTTCTCCAGGTAGGCAATGCACAAGCACCCAGACACATGTTGCAAAAGAAAATGTTCACATTCTTCCATTGTCCAATGTCCATCAGAACTCCATGGTTCAGTTCTGATGCTCCCATGCCCATTGTAGGCACTTTCAGTGTTGGACAGGGCACCCTGACTGATCTGCAGCCACACAGCTCTATACACAGCAATCTGTCATGAACAGTGTGTTCGGACATCCTTCTATCATAGCCAGCATAACCACATTTAGCAATTTGCAGGCCTCCTTTTCTAGGGGCCTGGGCCTGACAGGCCAGCCTTCGTTCCCTAGATTCATCAGTGAACCTCAGACACCCATGACCCCATCATGAGTTCACCATTTGTCCTTCCTTGGACCGCTTTTAGTAGGTACTGACCACTATATGCTGGGAACACCTCATGAGACCTGCCATTATAGAGGTGTACTTACTCACCTGGCCCTCAGATCCTTACGCTTACCCATTTTTCCTGCTTCCAACACATCAGCTTCAAGAACCAGTGCTCCCACACATCTCATACATATTTTCCTATATATTTAACAAATCCCTCAGCCACTTACCTTCTTAACTGTTGTTCCTTACCTGTGTATTAATCTCTGACTGCTTTTTCTCTTTAACAAAGTTTGTTATGGAGTGTAACTTAGCTAGCAGTAATTTGGTTAAATAGCTGTTGTTGATAAGTATAGTGTTACAGGTTTTAAGAACAGTTGTGGATTTTAAGCACTGATGTACGTCACTCTGGATAAGAGCGTCTGCTAAATGCCGTAAATGTAAATGTAAACGTAAACTATAGCTGCTGCCTGTTATATCACAGTCTGACAGGCATCATTGTAATGAGATAATCAGTGTTATTCACTTCATGTGTGAGTGTCTTTAGTGTTGTGGTTGATTGGTGTACTGTTTACCTCAGCCTCTGGAGGGAAGAAGGCTTGGGTGACGCGGTGCACATTAGTGAAGTTGACCTGGATGCTAACGTTGCTATGCTGCACTTCATGGAAATAAAATGGATTATCATACGGGCAGATGTCACTTTCCCCAGAAAATGGCGAGACAGTGATGGTATTCTTCAGACTGCAGAAAGGCATGTTGTTACTCAGAGCTCCATCCACATAGCGCTGAAAATGAGGAGTCAGATGAAACTAGACGGTTCACTTAAATGTGGTAGTATTTAACTGATATTTACAAACACACATATACACTCACCTAAAGGATTATTAGGAACACCGTACTAATACGGTGTTTGACCCCCTTTCGCCTTCAGAACTGCCTTAATTCTACGCGGCATTGATTCAACAAGGTGCTGAAAGCATTCTTTAGAAATGTTGGCCTATTTTGATAGGATAGCATCTTGCAGTTGATGGAGATTTGTGCGTGAAAATCCCAGTAACTGAGCAGATTGTGAAATACTCAGACCTGGCACCAACAACCATGCCACGCTCAAAATTACTTAAATCACCTCTTTCCCATTCAGTTTGGAGTTCAGGAGATTGTCTGGACCAGGACCACACCCCTAAATGCACTGAAGCAACTGCCATGTGATTGGTTGATTACATGATTGCATTAATGAGAAATTGAACAGGTGTTCCTAATAATCCTTTAGGTGCGTGTATGTATACATGTATATACAGAACTGTGTGAGGACTTGACCCACCACTCATTTCTTAATTTGTGCTATTTTATGCCTGATAATCTTATCTTTGGCATATTGAGTAGAATAAATGAAAGAAATGGAAACAAATTTGATACTGTGACAGGCTGCAAAGTGCCAAAGGGTACAAGGAGCCTAGATAAAGATACTTGTCAGATACAGAAATTGGGCTGAAAATAAGAGTGAAAACTTGTTTTGGACGCAAACCTGGAGAACTGTTCCTCAAGTCTACATTTAAAACATACATGAAAGTCTGGCTCTTTGGAAGCAAAATATTAAGAAATACAAGGGGCTGAAGACTTTTGTGCACATTATATATAGAAATGTTCTGCTGTTTCTTCTCTACTTACTGTACCATGATAACTTGGTGGAATCACACCGCAGTAAAGGGGGAAAAAGCAGCTGCAAACCAGCACCTAGACCAAAGACAGGCTAATGAAAGTTATAGATTCAAGTAGAAAATATGAACACATGGAGATTATCAGTAAACTGTAGTCCATGCCTTGTCTACAGTACCAGTGAAACGTTTACTCACATAGTTTATAATAATTTGAGATTTCACTGAAATTACACATATACAGTTACTATGCAAAGTAAATGTATATACATTTAGTTTTTATTTAATAAAAAGGCTTACATAAACTTTTGACTGGTGTAATTAGTCTTATGCATTCCAGCTTTCCTCCTAAAGCCTGAGGTGGTGGTGTGTTCACCTGGATGAGATCGTTCTTGCTGGTGTACTCCGACACCAGTACGTTCTCTCCATCAGAAACGCGTGTTAGTGACACACACAGTCTCCCACTGGCCAGGAGGTGAGCGTTACTGGGAAGCTCTCGGATTAGAAAGTCTCTGGTTTTCTTCAGCATGTTGAAGGAAGGATGCATGGCTCCCAGTGTGCCCTTCCGGGCCTCTTTGGCTAAATCCATCAGATACTCACAGCACTTTGCTAAAAGTAAAAGATCAGTTTCTCAGAACCAGTATCAGCTTTTTATTTGCCTTATTTTGAACTTTTACTTTATTCATGTTGTAACACTACAGTCTTAAATCCTAATTTCTTTCTATGTGGTTCTAGAAAAAATATATAATTGGTCCAGAACCAGGATTTCATAGAAAAATATCCAGAGAGGTTCTTTAGTGAATCAAAAGTGGTTCTTTTATAGAAGCACTCCAAAAACCTTTTGGCCCCTTTTTTTTTTTACAGTGTTGGGGGCCTTAATAATCACAGTGGTGCTTCAGTTTGGCAGTCAATTTACATTTTTATTTTGTTTATTCAGCTCTCAGTTATTACATCTAGACATTGGGGGGGGGGGGGGGGGTGTTGAAACCTAGTCTCTTTCCCTCAGCCTCTCCTTCAGATGGTAACAAGTGCTGAGAATCAGGCGGGTGGGAAGCACACAAATGTGTCAAAATGAACCCTAAAATAAGTCTATGCAACCAAAGTGGACTGAACTGGACATGAGTTGTTAAGATACTGGTGGCCAGGTGGAGTCACGTATCAGTATTAATAAGTGATGACTGCTCTTGGAAGAAACAGGAAAAGATGAACATATGAAAATGGGGTGATTAGGACTTATTGGTAGGTTGAATCATAAAAGGGCTGTTTTACATTTACATTTATGGCATTTATCAGACGCTTTTATCCAAAGTGACTTTCATTCTCTAACTACAGGGGACAGTCTCCCTGGAGCAACTTGGGGTTAAGGGTCTTGCTCAGGGACCCAGTGGTGGTGCTGAAGGTAGGATTCAAACCCATGACCTCTTGGTCCGGCGGCAAGTATCCTACCCACTGAGCTACCTCCACCCTCTGTTGAATTCTGAGGTTTGTTTAACCTCTGTGCAGACCCCCTGGAGAGAGCTCTCTGACCACGGGCCACAGGATGATGCTTTAAGGAAACATCACATCTGACTGATTCCGCTTGATTTTCTTGGGCTTCGAAAAAGTTTCAGACCTTCGCTCCCGTTCTCCAAGATAGTTGCCAGTTCATTGCAGTGCAGATCAACCCCATCTCATGCTTTTTCGTGTGCACGCACGCACGCACGCACACACACATTTTCGCACCTAGGGGCAAATCAACATCTCCAGTCTTCCTCAAATGCATGTCTTTGGACTGCAGGAGTACCCAGTGGAAACCCATGCAGACACAGGGAGAACATGAAAACTGTATGATGCATAATTTAACTGAAAGCTTATTATTCAGGAAGATTCAGCCCAAATCAGTTATTAATGTAATTATTCAGTTATTATACACCAATACATTTCTCATTGTACTGTACAAATATATGTATATTCTCAGGTATAAATGAGAATGAGGACCCAAATAATTGATCCTCAAACTGGAGAATTCTGAGGTCAGCGCTTACCTGGTGATTTCTGACAAGCAATCATTGCTGCTATCAGTGCTCCTGATGAAGCCCCACAGATCTTTGTTGTCCTGTCAATCAGGTCATGCGCCCGCTCCAACAGACAACTATACACTCCAAAATAATACACACTCAAAAACCCACAGCCAGCAAAAGAGATATTCCACTCTTCATTTGAGCTGAACATGTTTTTCCTGAGCTGCTCTGAGTGAAGACACCTAAACACCCAAAGCTTTGGAAAAAACAGCCGGAAATGAGGTGAAAGGCCAGGTTGTTGACGATGACTAAAGTAAAACTTGCGCAATAGGAACCCCACATAAATGCCGACTTTGAACCTGACATAATGCTAAACACCCAACAGATCATCTACAGTTTATAACGTACTGCAGGAGTGACATCTTTAAAAAAATAACACATGAAGATATATCTGACTCACTGTGATGAAGAAGACTTTGGTTTGCTGTTATTTTGAGCTGTTTATACACACTCTGTACAGTTTCTTGCGTATTGTTTCTCCTATATCACCAAAGAATAAGACTGAAAACCAGTGTCGCTTTCAACTAATTTGATTCAAATGTGAACATGAGTTTCACATGAATATGAAATATCAATACAATTGATGTAACTTATCTAATTTAATGAATGAGTTCTAAAAAAATATATAACTGGAACAGAACCAGGATTTTTCTTGAACTTAAAGGTTCTTTACTGTCACATAGTTCACATATTTAATTGAAAAATGTCCACAGAGGTTATTTAGGGAATCAAAAGTGGTTCTTTCATAGCAGCACTTTAAAAAAATTTTTGGCCCTTTTTTTTGACAGTGTTGGGGGCCTTAAAAATAATCACAGCGGTGCTTCAGTTTGGTAGTGTTTTGTTCATCTTTATTTTATTTATTCAGTTCTCAGTTATTACACCTAGACATTTTGAAATCTGGTGTGTTGGAGCATAGTCCAGTGCTCATAGGGCAAAAGGCAGAGAAACACTCTGAAAAGGTTGTGATGGAAAGGGACAGGTTGATGGTGATTGACATGGTAGAAATGCATGGTTTTAATGTAAGTGAACAACCATATAGTTAGAAAGTTAATACCATAAAAATCTCCCTCAGTCTTTTAGGCAATGGCAACAAAAATCAAATAATTTGTTGGATAAGAGGTATTTTTCTGATTGAATACAATTCATATACTGTATATTATATTGTAAACAGATACACAATGCTGTCATTTTTGGAAAATGCATAGGAAGTCATTGTACAAAATATTTCCTGAGATGTTCTTGTCAAAGAAAGATGTAAGCTGAAAGAAATCTTCCTCTGAGAGAGTGATGTGGTGTTGTCTCAAAACCTGTTGAGATAAACATTTCATTTGTACTTTTGTCATTACCTTACCAATAATAGATACTCCATACAATATATGGTATTATATAATGTAAGATAAAATAACATTTAGTTACATCAGTTCACTTTATTAAACTTGTATATACTAGACCTGGAGTCTTAATGCTTAGCACTGGATTTCTAAGCTGTAACACACCTACTAAATCTGGCAGTTAACTGAATAATGGAATTAGGTGTGGCTGAGCAGAAAAATCATTCAACAGTGCTGGATTGGGGTTCTCCAAGAGTGGAGTTTTAAGGACCCTGACCTGGACACTCATGCCATGTTGCCCAAAATCTAAAATGTGTAAGGATTGCTTATAATATTGCTACCAATTACAAGACTGAGAGCAAGTAAAAGTACCAAAATATGAATTACCTTTCTGAAGTCTTGTACAGAAATCTTCCCTGTTCGCCTTCTGTCATATGACACAAATGCCCGTCTAATGGATGGCCAGTACAGCTGCACAGGAGCACACAGCCTGAGCAAGGCATCCACACCCTGCCTGCTAAGGGGCCCTTGACCCATCTGAGAAAGAGAGGCAGTGTTCTGAGTATTCTTACTGTGTATATACACACACGCATATACTGTATATTCATATGGATACACACAAACCAATATATTTTTTATACATTTTTAAGAGTGAACAGTTTTTTTATATGATGCTGTTATATTGTATGTTTTTTTATTCTATGGATTATACTGTTTCTTCTTTCTTCCTTAGTAGTGTGCACTTTGCTATATCAATGCAAATTTCCTACCTTTGGAACTAATAAAGGGTTTTATATTGTTATATCTAATTTTATTTTATCTAACTTTAATCTAGTAATCCAGTCATTCCAGTGGTTTGTAGTACTTATTTCGATTACGCAGTAATTAACTGCGTTATGCTGGACTAAAGGTCTAAACAATTTTGCCCCTGATAATACACTACTTATGTACAGTAAATACACCTGAAATATCTGAAAGGGTGCATTCATTAACAGCACTGAAACAAGTGCAGAGGCCTCACTGGTGTTCTGGTGTTGGTCTGAGGTTTAAGCATGAGCACAAAGTGCTGCAGGAAGGAGAGGTAGGAGAGGCGTCCCTTGTTCATGATGTTATACTTCTCAGACAGCTGCTCCAGCTGAGGCTGAGTTAGGCCAATATGGTTATCCTCCAGTATGTCTATTGGAAACATACATTTAAGCACAACAAAATCAACTGCAACCAACGTAACATTCAAAGTGCTGTGGGATACTGAAATGTTACTGAAAGGTAAGTGCACGAGTGTTTTGGCTTGTTGGACTGATTTACAACATAGACAATGTTTATGTAACTCATTCTGGATACATGAATACGTAAGTGTTAATTTCTATTACATTAATGGCATTTATCAGACGCTTTTATCCAAAGCGACTTTCATTTCCTAACTACAGGGGACAGTCTCCCTGGAGCAACTTAGGGTTAAGGGTCTTGCTCAGGGACCCAGTGGTGGTGCTGAAGGTAGGATTCGAACCTATGACCTCTTGGTCTGTAGGCAAGTATCCTACCCACTGAACTACCTCCACCCTGTGAGCAGTGTTTCACTAGTGCCGTTTTTGTCAACAGTAGCATTTTAACACAACCTAAGAAAGTCTGTATATCCATCTCCTCGGTTTTCCCATTGTCTGCCTGCTTGCATCTCTTCTGGACCTCCCTCCAACAGCTGCCGAGCTGGGAGCGCAGCCTCCGCTCCACTGCCTCAGAATTCAAGCGAAGGGTCACCGAAAACCTCCCACATACTGTGGAGGGACGTTTGGGCTGCTCCTGACTCACTGACTGGGTGCAACACATAAAAATCTGTTCAGTTATGTATCAGTTTCAAAACCTTGCATTTATGTCATGTCAGTTATCTAGTAATAGATGTTGCCATACTGTCATGCGCAGCTATTTGTAGAGCATAATCATGGAGGAATGGTTTGGTAAAACATCTAATCTATTCATTCATTCATTTATTTAAATACTTTTCTTATGCCAGATGTAGTCAATAAGCGCCTAATGTCCACATTTTTTTCCTAACATTGCTAACCTTGCTGCCTGTGGTAAGTTTTACTAAGCCCTAACCCACCTCTACACATCTGTATGAACTGCTGGATGTGCCTCCTAGATCCAGTGCTGAAATAAAGAAGCAATATTTGGATACCAAAGATCAACTACATCCGGGTTAATTGGAAAACGATAAAATTGTACTACACTGTATTATGTATATTTATTTTTTTGCCTAATTATTCCTTTAAGTATATTAAATAATACTGGGGTTAGTGTTAGAGTTAATTTCAGGTTTCAAGGGTTATTGTTCAGTAACTACTATAAATTATAGTTAATATTAAAGGAAGCAAGAAATGTGTACAACACCTTGTTCCAATCAGAAATGCAGGATGCAGTTTTGGGCCGCTGTGAAAGAACGGCAGAACCCCTTGTATGGACTATATGGGCTGGGTTAGGTGATACTCCAGGCTTTTCCTGCTCTTGTATTTCTCCACTGAACTTCTTTAGAAACCCACGGTAATCCAGACTCCCATAGGCACTGACTGGCAACATTTTCCACAGCTTTTCAAACTGGAAAGGAGCACATGTTTTAGAGCTCATAGTGCATTATCCAGGGTAGTAAAGAGCAAGATGAGTTGGTAATCAGGTAGTTCATTTAAACTTAGACTTTGTTGCGGTTATCTTATAGCACAAAGACTTACTTGATCATCATTGAGTCTCATGAAGTGGTGATCACAGATGGTTTTGAAGCCCTCTTTTGAAATAGCGTTTATTCTGGCATAATCCAGGTCCACCATCTCCTTGGTGATGGTGTAAAGACGAGCAGAGACTACCTCCTGGATCCGCCGTAAAATATCACTGATTGGCAGAGGGTGGGCCTGGTTGGGGAAGCGTACCTTCTGGACTTTCTCCAACCATTCTTCAGATGTCTGTAAAGATGCAAATGAATAAACACAACTTGACATAACAGACAACAGATACTCTATTACATTAAGGCAAGTAACACTGTTTCTAGTAATGAACATATTGTTTGTCTTGTATAACTAAATTAACAGTGCAATGGTCTCAAATAACTGGGTAGACTATTAATAGATGATTCATGTATATAACATCCATCCATCCATCCATCCATCCATCCATCCATCCATCCATGCATCCATCCATCCATCCATCCATCCATCCATCCATCCATCC
>JBBJLR010000034.1:9577137-9599967 GCA_037577145.1 Brachypetersius gabonensis
CATACAGCTGGCTGGACAGTTGGCTCCCACAGTTTCACACTCTGGGAAGTTAAGGTCTTTTGCCTTTGTAGGGCAGACCTGCTCTCTCATGCCAGTTACGCTTGGGCTCTTCTACCACGCAACAAGATTGTGTTTTGGTTTTCCGGTTGGTCATTTCTGCCCACCGGTGACAGTTTTTACCTTGCCCATATTTTCTCAAATTCTCTTGGAGTGATGGGCAAATAGTATTTGTAAAGGATATTCCTCAGATTGTTCTTAGTAATCATGGTTTCACCGTCCTCACCATACTGGCCGAAACCCTGCGAAGAACACAGAAATAGGTTTTAACCACTTGAAACCTCAGGAGCTACCAGTTGCAGGCTTCTATTACTCAGTCCTCTAACTTAAAAATAACTACAGCTATCCTTTCCATATAATTACGGAAAAGTAATTATATGGAACATACATACGGTAACATATACGGTAACATACACCAAGTAATAGTGTGTAGCAAACTTGATAAAGTATGTAAAGAACTTGATAAAATAAAGGGGAGTTCAATCTCTTCAGTGTAGATACAGACGTAGTGAAAGTATGGCTGCAATTATTTTAGTAATTCAATAACAATTCATTATATTTCATAAGCATATTCAGTAATGCACATAAAACCGAAAGTAAAGGGTGTTCAAAAAGCTAAACATGGCTTTATCATGACTTGCAAATTCATAAAAACATCCAGTGGAATGTACTGTGTCTCAGAAAGTCAAACTACTAAACTGGAAAACTAGGACAATTAAGCTTCAGATGTATGAAGACATGCAGTAGTTTTTGTAGCATTTTTTTGTGCTCTGTAACCTCTTATTGTGCAGCTAAATGTATGCACACTGTCTTTATTTTTGAACTCCCTGTAAACCTCTACTGGAAACAATGTTCTATAGAAATGTTTCTTCTTGAGTTTTGCAGAAAGATCAATAGAGCATAGAACTGGTTTGGAGAAATGTACTAGTTACCTTTGAGAACTCTGCCCACCCCATGTGTGCAGCATTCACTAGGTAGGAGTGAACCTGCTCACACGCATGATCAAGCAACTCATCAGCTCTGAGTACAAAAATACATGGTAGAAAATAATGAGGCCCTTTGCTACCTAAAATGAATACAGTTTCTCAGTATACAAAATATGAAGTGCTCACGTCATGTTAGCAATGAGCTGCACTCCATTCCTCCTGTTGGGCTGGATCTTGCGTAAGAACTCAGCGTAGTTAAAACTGGAGCCAGGCTTAAAGTCCAGCAGCTCTAGCAGTCTGTGGTACTCCTTTTCCTTAGTAACAAACATTAGGCTGTCAAACAGAACTCTGAAGTCGCTCTGATTGACAACCCCATCTCTGTTCCTGTCCATCAGGTGGAATGCTGTTAACAAATCCTACAAGAAAACAAAATGAGATATTTTCCTTGTTTCTGTAGTAATGGGTTACTTCTTGACGCTGTGACGTGACGTTCTTGAATTCAGATTTGAATGTAAAGAACCAATTACAGAAAGTGTTCAGATAAATCACAGAAAGATCATACCCCATGACATTCTTTAATCCTTTTCTCAAGCTGATTGAAACAGTCTTCTGCAGACATTAAACTGTTGGCTTTAATACTGCATGGCTTTATTCTTTGCTCCTCATTATTTTCATTTTTTAGGGCGTCTGTGTGGGAGAGAAATATATTAGAGATGCATTTCCAGGTTCTGTCATGTCATACTTTGTCAACAGAATTAGATGTTACCTTCATATTTGGCCATGAATTCAGCAAAAGAAATCTGTCCATCACAGAAACCAAGAGCCTGGATGAGTGTCTGAAATTGTGGCACTTGTAGGGTAATTCTGCACTCATCCAGAATCTAAGAGTGATTCAAAAAGTAAGCAAAGACTGAGTATCTTCTCCTTTGGGGAGTATCTCATGTGTTTCATGTATCTCATGTGTTTCATGTAGAGATGTAACATTTCTGAAAAAAACTAAATCTGGTTCAGCGGTCTACAGTTCTGAACTATGGATTTTTTTAGTCCAGCAGACAGGCAAAAGTATAATTCCAATTAAAATGTGCTTGAGCCACAGGATTCCAACAGATGTTCCAAGTCATGGACCATGAAATTCCATGCATGCTGCATTTCAATATTTTGAAAAAGTAGCTGTTCATGGAGCACACAAGTAAGTGATTGGTTGATGTTGCTGAATAAAAATATCACTATTCCGACTACATCTGACAATGTATATCTGACAAAGAAATATTTTTAATATGGCTGGATTTTCACTGCACATTTGGCAACAAATTTGTAAAAGAACAGTAATTCTATCTCTCTGTTTGTGTTTTGTATAGTGGTGGGCATAGATTCATTTTTTTAATCTAGATTAATTTCACTGTAATCTTAGAATGAATCTAGATTAATCTAGACTAAAATTTTAATCTAGTTTAATCATTATTCTATAATTATTCTACTATTTTTAAATTATATACCCAAACATTTCATACAAGATATCACTGAGTGCAGACACACACTTTACAAATAGAAACAAGACTATAAATTGAAATTAAAAATAATAAGTCTAGCTATCATTATTTGTCACGACCCGGTCCTGTGGGTAGTAAGCCGGAAGGAGGGCACAAGAGTGGACTGCCATACTAGTAAAGGTAAGGTTTATTCACAAATGGACAAAACAGAACAGAGGCACGGGGCCATGTACACAAACAGAACTGGGAGTCGAAGAGACTAAGTGAGGGCATGCTGTCGTGGGGAACGAAGGGAGAAGGCACAAATACTGGGAAAGACAAGACTAAGGACGAATGGGGACACAGAGAGTGATTACAGAATAGCGACATGGGAGGATGTGAACGCTAATGCTACCGTGTCTGAAACAGACACAGAGCAAAACTTAAATACAAAACAGAACAGGGACAGGAACCAATGAAAACACATTTACATTTATGGCATTAATCAGACGCTTTTTATCCAAAGCGACTTCCATTCCCTAACTACAGGGGACAGTCTCCCTGGAGCAACTTGGGGTTAAGGGTCTTGCTCAGGGACCCAGTGGTGGTGCTGGAGATAGGATTCAAACCTGTGACCTTTTGGTTCGGAGGCAAGTATCCTACCACTAGGCCACCACCACCACCTACATGGTATGGTTAACAAGAACTGAAAACAGGTGAACATGAACACGTGACTAATAAACCAAACCTAGGACAACAGGGACCCCTAGTGGGCTTACATGGAACATGAGGGACATGGATTAGACATGAAACATGAAACAGGAGGTAAACACGATCAGAACATGAAACAGGAGGAAACAGGAGGTAAACATGATCTGACAGGGGAACAGGAGGGAACCAGGAGGGCACAGGAAGGAACAAGAGGGAACAAGGAGGGAACAAGGAGGGACCCAGAAGGGAACCAGAAGGGAACCTGATCAGAAGGGAACTAGGAGGGACCAAGCAGGGAACCAGAAGGGAACAGGAGGGATCAGGAGCTCCCAGGAACCGGGAGCAAACAGGAAACGAGAACGTGAATGGGGGCAACCCGGAACCAGGCGCTAAGGGGACCAGGGACAGGATACAGGAAGTCAGGGAACAAGGGAAAAAGGAAACAGGAACCAAAGGAAACAGGAAACATGAATATAAACAAGAACAGGTTAACAGGAAATGTGGACAGGACTGGACAGGACATGAATTAGACAGGACTAGACATAAACTGGAGCTAGACAGGACAAGACAGGAACTGGACATGATTAGACATGAACTGAGCTGGACATGAACTATACAGGACTAGACAGACTGGGGCCGGACAGGACGAGACAGGAACAATGAGGACATCTAGTGGACAAATACATGAACAGAAACATGAACATGACTGATAAACAGAATACAAGAAACATGATAGATAAACACAACATGACAGAACAGAATACAAGAACATGAAATGAAACAAGAACACAAAACACCCATGGCCTTAACCTCTACGCCCTTATGGCGGATATCAGTCTCTGAGAAACAGAACACAAAAAAACATAAGCATTCAAAAATTAAACACAAAGAAACCCAGAACCAGAAACATATGAAAACATAGGAACATGACCAGGAAACCCAAGAACATGACAACCAAGACTAGCAAAGAAAGAAAAGAAACAGAAAAGAAAACAGAAAACAGGATCATGACTGGAAATCAGGGCCTAAAACAGTCCGAACCGTCACACTTTAAGTGAAAGGAAAAGTTTGGTGAAAAGTTTTCAGCCCTCTATACACGCTAATTCCTTCCTACAACCCTGGGGGATAAGCCCCCCTCGTCTTTCCGTCCTAGTGACGTCCCTGTTTCACAGTAGGCATACACAAAGGTTCGAAGACTCATTCTCATCCCACACAGTGCAACTCGGCTAGGTATACATCCGCGCTAAAATATCAAGGTGAAAGTCATCATAGCTTGCGTAGTAAAGACCCAGCTTTGTGAATAGATTAACGGCGATATTTTTTTTATCGCCCGATAAGACTCTCACTTTAACGCAGCACGTTAATGCCGATAACGGCCTACCTCTAGTTTTGTACATTTTTCATTACACTTGTGCTTAATTAAAGAAGTCTAAAAAAGTTCAAGTTCAAAAAGGACTGTTTATAGGCACACTTGAGGTAATTACCTTCTGGAAGTCTCTCAGGCCCAGCACTGATGTAGAGCTGCTACTGATGGCCATCAGACAGTGCTCGAGAGTGACCCCACGCAGCTGCAACCTATCTCTGAGTCTTTGTAGAACAACATCCACCACTGCCTGCTTCCTAATGCTCTCAACATGAGCTGTATCAGCACTCCCATTTCTGTAACTCAAATAGAGCATGATGAGCATGTGAAGAAAACTCTAACAACATACTGTAAGAGAGACACTGAGGAGTAACAAAGATTAACAAACATTTTTATCAATAACAGAATGCCATACAGGTTCAGAGACCTAAGGCAGGTTTGTTTGAAGTTAGCAAACTGTTCACCAAACTATCACTTTAAACAGAACAGACCTCTCCATTAGGATGGGACTCTTGCCATTGGTCTTGTAGAGCCCTAGGTTCATCATCAACAGCTTGTAGTTCACTCCTTCAGACTCCATAAATGGTTCACAGAGCCTAAACAGATGCAAAACAGGGTGAACAGTTAGCAAATAAATATATATCGCAGTGCAAGGTCTCTGTGTAAAACAGTGTGATTCTCACTTGTCAAAGTGGCTGTCAGACAATGGTAGCCCATACTGTTGCATTAGTGTTCTCATGGCTTCAGGAGGGACAATGCAACTCTGTAGTGGGTCTTCTTGGCTTAGGGATGCCATCAGAGGGCCATATTGTTCAGACAACTTCTCCTTAAGAACCCCCTCCACCTACAAATAAAACTAAAATTTGTTAGACAGTTTGGGGCAGGCAGTGGTCTAGTGGTTGGGATGTTCTGCCCTGCGATTAGAAATTTGTGGGTTTGAATACCAAGTCTGCTAGTGGCACCTCTGAGGTACCCTTCAGTACGGGCGCCGTGTCCCTGGCTGCTCGCTGCTTTACTTGGTGAATGGATTAACAAAATGGTCACTTTATACTTTACATTTTCTTACAAATGTATCTACCATTCGAAGAACTGTAGTGAAGTAAATAATCGAAACCTTTTCAACCAATTAAAATCACATATTGGAATTTTATGTGGTTGATGATGTAAGCCAAGCTTTGTGGAAATAAACAATTTTTTTCTGATTTGTCTCAGTAATGTTTATTTCTTTTAGTTTATTTTTTTTACAACATGATTTAGAATCAGGAGTTTTGAAAAGAGGAATTGATATTACTTTTACTGGCTAATGACACGATTATGAGAAAATGATTATGAATGCAAAATCCCATTGACATAACCCAGATTACCATTTTATCAAGTGAAACTACATACTGCGGTCCAGGATTCAGTATCAAATGGAGACACAGTAGAAGGCGGTGTCTGGATCTCTCGCTCTGTAGATTTGCTGCTCTGCTCCTGATCCTGCAACACACAAATATAATGCAATACAGTAGTGCTTTTGGGACTACAACTATAACATAAAGCAGAATTCCACTGATTTCTCACATTTTTTTGAGATGTAAACAAAGTGATTCAGAGTGGTTTGATGTGTTTGTCATTAAAGATGTAGATGTGAGTAAGAATGAAACAAAAACTTCAACAAAACTGATAGATAGATCAGAAACAAATGAACAAAGACAAACTAAAATATAAGGACTTTTAAACCCTAAACAGGACAAGACAAAGTGAGTAAAGAGGAGCAACTAATAATACACAGATGGGAACACTGATACAAAGGCAGGGTTGAGGCAAACACACAGAACAAAATACAAGCACATGTAGATGTAAACAAAGATGGAAATTGACACAGAAATCAACAACGCAGCACAAAACATCACAAGTTCATTGTAGAGAAACTTACCAACCCAGATTTCTTTACAATGTTGATGACAGCTACCAGAGGTTGCAATGTCTGCAGTGCTTATATCGCTCTTTTATTTGCTACCCAATAATAACACTAGTGAGCCTACATGTGTTTTCTGAATGTAGTGCTAATCATGGTAAAATATTGGTAAATCTAGAAAAACAAGATTTCAACAACCTGCATATATCTCTCTGCCTTTAACAGATCTAAATGATGCCAAAACCTAATCGCAACAAAACAATATATCAGACATCAGGCAGCACATGTAATAACTTTCTGTGATGTTACATAACATTAAACTTTTTAGACTATTGCCACTCCTATCGCATTCATTTGACAGCTGCTTTTATCCAAAGTGACTTATAATTTAAGGAACACCAGTAAACAATTTTGAAACGGTACATTTATCTTAAATGGAGAAATTTAAAATCACTCAGAGTGACTTTGTTTAGATCTTAAGCATTTCGTTATGTGGACATTCTGAAGAATTGGTAGAATTCTACTTTAAGCTACTGCATGACCATCATGTCCTTTTAGAGAAGATCTGTATTATCAGTTCAAAGAAAAGAGACAATCTAAAAGAAATTTCAACTTATGTTGTGAAAAATAAAAACATGCATTGCAGAAATGTTACCACTGCTGGTTTTTGCTCCTGGAAAAAGTCCAGGAATTGTTGATAGTTGATGGTTCCTGAGTTTGGGACACAGTGATCTATCAGTCCTCTGAACTGCTCATCTGTCAGCCTAAAGGTCAAACCCTCCAGAACTCTCCATAGATCAGACCTGCTCACCACTCCTGTTTTGTTCTGGAGTCAAAAAACAAACCCAAAAACACCCACAGTGCACTATTAAATACATTTAATGACAAATGTGATATTTTGTCATACATACTACACAGTTTACAGCTGTCTTATGGCACTTTCAAAAACCTAAACAAACCTCATCAAAGACCAGAAATCCCCGCTTCAGAAGAGGAAGAACCTCAGGTATCTGTTCTTGTAACCTTAATAAGACTTCTTTAATACTGGACAGGTCAGAGGTTGCAGTACCCACATGTTTCATGATGGAGACAAAATCATGTGGTTATAAAAACTACATTTACTGATTATTTCAGTTTATTTGTGTTCACACAGGTTTTGCAAGAGTTCTGATGTCAGAGACATAGGCTGAAATTGTCTTTTAGTATATTACATAAATAAGCCTGTTTTCATTCAGTTGTGAATTGTAATAATAATAATAATAATAATAATAATAATAATAATAATAATAACCCAATTATACAAGTTATTTGTTGGCTCACCCCACAGGTAACACCTGTTCCTCTTCTCTGAACAGACCAATAAACTTTCTCCAGTCTACAGGTTCTGTGGGATTCACTCCAAATCTGACCAAAATAA
Source organism: Brachypetersius gabonensis (assembly GCA_037577145.1). Lineage (NCBI taxonomy): Eukaryota > Metazoa > Chordata > Actinopteri > Characiformes > Alestidae > Brachypetersius > Brachypetersius gabonensis. The sequence continues at coordinate 9,584,981 of JBBJLR010000034.1, forward strand.
AATATAAATCAATACCATGCACTACAGAAGTATCAGCTACTATTATACAACAGTAGAATCATCATCAGACCTGGTCATAAGACTTGTAAAAGTGCAGTCATTGATTGGAAATAGGAAATTGCTCAGAACTGACTTCAGGTCATCACCAGAGACAACACCACTGTTTATGACGTCAAATGCTTGAAGTGCTCTTTCCACAAGAGCATGGTTTTCGCTCATCTATTATACAGAAAACATATACATATACGGTATATTCTAAATTAAACACATAATGATTTGTAATTTGGGCTGTCTGTCATACTCACCTTTTTCAGAAACTTGGTGTGGATTTCATCCAAAGAATCCACGGTCTCTGCCGATGCAGTCCAAGCTGCCGTCCTGCTTTTGGGTCTCATTTTAGACTTATTGACTGCATCCCAGTTTAACGCTTGAGCATTTTTTTCAAATAGAGATACATGAACGGAGAAATACAAAAAGGAATGAAACATGAGCTTTGAAGTAGTTCTTTAAACAAAACGAACTGATGAAGAAGTGTCTGTTTGAAAGTAAAGTAAAACACCTGGCAATATTGATGACCTTCAGATTGTTGATGGCCAGCTCCATTATGTTCCCTGCCTGCTCCCTGCTCATATAACCATGTTAAGGACTGTTATAAACCTAAACACTGGTGAATGTGAGGTCTTTTACTGCTTGAGATTTGCAGCCCGTTAACGTCACTAGCTTGCTCTTGCTCTCTCTGTGTATTGTCTTCTGCATGTTCTACTGATTTTCCAAGTTTTATAAGCTTTAGAGCAGGGGTCACCAACATGGTCCCGAGTGCCCCCAAGGACCACCTGAGTGGCCCAGGGACCTGTTCTAATAATAGCACAACTCACAAGTGAGCAGCAGCTAACATTTAATTTGATGCTGTTGCTATTCTTCTTTAATCACATTTGCATTTATATAGATCTGAAAATGACAATATATAAAAAGCATTAAAAGCATTTTTAACATGTTTATTATACATGACGTTTAGGTAAACTGTTCTAGTGTATCAGACTGGTAGCCCTTCATATGGCTCAGTAGCCTTGAAGTAGCTTTCAGTTTCAAAATGGTTGGTGAACCCTGCTTTAGAGTAACTAGTTATTGGACCTGGTTATAAGCCCTATAATAGTTTGTCTGCCTGGACGTTAATGTGGCCCTATGATAAATTGACCTGCTATGGTAGTGTTTTTGGCTTAGAATTTTAACTGGTTATAAGACAATCTGTTCACCTCGTTATCTAATCAGGTTTACCTACAGTAGTCTGTTGCCTTCACATTTAAGCAGGTCATTAACCTTATAATAATCTGTTTGACTGCTTTCTTGATAAAGAGTCCTGAACCTGTGTCCAATGTTTTGTTCCTTAAAGAATCATACTCATATTCTCTGTCATTACCAAGTTTTGTAGAGTCGGGTGCAATCCTCCTGTAGTTTTCACAATCAGCACCAAGCCTCTCAAGAAACTCCTTGTACGGCATTGTTTGTGAGTTATTTGGACTGTAGTGAGCCCAGAGCCTATAATCATCAAAACATCACCACACAGTATTGAACTGACTCAAATTAAGAATTTGTGATGGACAGTAATGAACTGGTCTCGGACCTGTGAAATTCCTGCTGGCTAAGAGGAAAGCAGTAGCTCTCCAGAACTCTCCTGAGTTCATGCTGTTGAATCCGGCCATCGCGATTATAGTCAAACAGGCGAAATGCTCTTGTGATGTTTTTTAGGTTGCCTCCAATCTATAAGAAAAAAAAATCAGTTTTAAAAGGTTCAATGAAAACATGCCTGGCTACTAAGGTTAAAAAAATGTTACCACCTTGTCCTTTAGGCGACACTGTAGTTCTCCTAATGGCCAGGTCCGACGACTACCACTTACGGACGGAATTCTGTAGCAGGAGATGCTGATAAGTGTCTATGATCACAAATTTTTTATTCTTTATACAGTGAAAATGGCTTTTTATGCATTTACACACAGTACCTAATTGGGGCTGATGAGACTTTGCAGTAGTGTCGCAGGAATACCATATAGGGTATTGTCCCATTCACTTTCTTTGGAACCTGTCATTAACACAATATTGCAAGGAACATGACTGAAGAAAGAATGTGCACATTAACTTGCTTACAACATCATATACAGTACTGTGCAAAAGTCTTAGACATCTAAGAAGATTATATTTAAAAGCGTTTTAACTGAGCAATATGATTATTAAAGCTCATATCAGAATGAAGACAAATAATATTAATACAGTGAACAGTGGTTTTATTTATGTTTTTGTGTTTGAGTAATCATTTTCTAGACCTCTCTTCATGGGAGTCTATTATTGCATTATAGTTCTAATCAAATATCTCAAATAACTGGTTCTGCTCAGCTGATACTTGATTAGATTAAATCAAGAGCAGCTGATGACTTTCACAAATCCATGTGAAGGCTGGAAGTAAAATCTGGAACCAAACTTGTGTTCTTCTAACTAGCTCAGAACACTTGAAGTACACTTTACAAACTAAACAAATCTTCATATTATTTAATGCGTTTTGTTTGTTTGTATTTATTTTAATGTTAACTTGTGTATTTATTGGCAGAACATCCCTCACTGCTCAGATAAAAGGCTTTAAACTGTTTTTTACAGGAGCCTAAAACTTTTGCATTTAATGTCATGAGAATTTTTTACTTTTAGCCCACCTTTGTTAACAAGGCTTCAAACTGAGACTCAGTAAGAGGCACAAGGAAGCCCTCAATAACACGCAGAAATTCCCCTTTAGTGACTGTACCCCTGCTCTCTTGGTCAAAGGTGAGGAAAGCTGCCTTCAGGTCATCCTTCCTGATCGCCACTTTCTGTGCAAGCATGCTCTCAATGTCAGCCAAGGACAGATTTTCATCAGCCACTGACTGTACAGAGGAGGCTACACAAGAGGGAAAAGAGGTTTTATTACACTTCTCTCGATTTATTTATTTCCCACTGACCTGGCTTCCCAGTCTGATTAAGCTTTTTTCGTAAACGTGAAACTATTGCGAGTGAAAAACTGACGTTTGGGCACATATAGTTCCCTTAAAGGTTACATGTTTTAATGGCTCATCAAATTGCAAAAATAAGGTTTTTATACAAGGCATAGTATCTTCTTAAAGCATCCCAAATCTAGCAAAATCAATCAGACTTTGAAATCTGAGGTGTGACTGAACACAAACCTGTACAAATGCCATCAATAACATATACATTTAAACAAACTGAATTAGTAACTGGTAAGATATGTAAAAGTACATTTTAATAATGAAAAATTAGCTTAATTAAGTAAAAATTTTTTGTTTTCCTCAGAGGGAGAAGTGTAAGTGTAGTATGATTTGAAAATACTCTGTAAAGTACAATTCATTTTTTTTTATAAAGAAAATCTCTGGAAAGACTACAACCATCCTCACCTGAGTCAGATTTGAGGGCATTTTTCCTCTGAAGCTCTCCACTGGGTGTGCGAGAGGCACTCCTGCTTCTTGGGATGATTCCTCTGGATGTAGGCCTGAGGTCCTCCAGGCCCGGACTGAGAGGCTTTACCCAAGACATCACCGCTGGACCTCCTGAGAGTTACATGGTTTATTTAGCTTTTGACTTCATTTTGAACTTGTTTATAGCTCACTTAGGAGTGTGCATGGTTTTATATGACTCTGTCGGATACATGTTTGGCTCCAATTACTTTTTATCCATTCTTTTATTTAAAATCACTTTTAATTTTAGTATGTAGACACCTGTAAATTAGCTTGTGTACACAACCAAATGGTTCATAAACAAAGCAGACTAGCTAGAGTGCTACTTAAATGCAGGTTATACAACAGTTTTTTCTATAAATGGTAATTCAAGTAACGTGAAAGTGGAACCCTTAACCAGAAATGCTCACCGGGGTCTCCAGAGACAGGAAGGTACACGTTTTTTGAAACCTTTCCACTCGACCTGTTTTCACTTCATTAGCACTGAGGCAGGTTAAAAGTCGTCGCATACAGGAATGTTCTCCGTAACCAAGCAACGACGCTCCGCGTTGTCAAGGAGATGGTCGCACCATGTTCATACTATCAATCAAAGAGAGACTTGCTGTGTCCGAAAAGTGCACCCGTTCACTATATAGGGCACTACGTAGTGAGTCAGCCATTTTGTAGTGGTGTCCGAAATTTCAACCGTCAGTTTCACTCACTAGTTAGTGCACTACAAAAAAATGGTTTCGTATTACAGCAGCTCTTTTCTAATTTATACAATAACATTTAACACAACCGCTATGCTACAACACAGTTACAGACACTGAGCACAGGAATTAAATTAGTAAGGTATAGTTAAACACAAGTGAATTATTTTTTAATAATATTCTTATACTCACACAGTGAACAACAGAGCATCACCATATTCAAAATCCAGCTACCTATCCATTGCTCACAATACAGTATTCCACTGCAGTGGTTTAACTGCAGACACAATATTTTTACATTTTATATTTAAAAAAATGACTTTTGTTGTCATGCTTTACCAAATAATAAAAATGGTCAGTCGTTCAGATAGAAAAATTAAATGCAAGAAATATACAAATATGCTCTCTTAAAAAAAAAAAATGGTTTCCATTTAAATGTACATGGTAAAATTAGTAACTTTAAAAGAAAAAAATGGAAAAAAAGACAGTAGGTGAAGAAAGAAAGAACCAAGGATGAAAAGAGGATAAAAAAGGAGAGAGAGACTTGGAGTGAGAGAGAAAGACAAAAAGAGATGGACAGAAAGTGAGAGACAGTGTGTGAGAGAGGTAGAGAGAGAGACAGAGAGAGAGGGACAGACAGACAGAAGGAGAGACAGAGGACGCTAAGAGTTAGGAGTTGTCATGGCGCCTAAAGTAGCAGATTTTCAGACACCCTTAATTACTTTTTTTTCTTAAAAAAGCGCCTAGTGACAAATCTAGCAACATTTTAGACAAACAACTTTCAGTACAACTGTGTCACTCTTCCCTGCAGACCAGCCACAGACCCAAGCTTTGCCTCCTCCGGTCCAGACGCCCGTAAAGTGAGTGATCTGCGCATGTGCGAGTTGTGTTTTCAAGCAAAGTAAATCCCTAAAGTATATAACACAGATCTTTCTTCTATAAGCCACACACGAACGTCGTCTTTCATCTTCCAATCCTCCCCTTTCCTTCCTTTTAAACAAACTTTTTTTTAAAAGCTTTTTTTTTAGAAGACAAAAAATGTCTTTTGTAGTCATGTTCAAGACTATTATTTTTCGTAACAATTTCAATAAAAGTAAACACACAGAGCCACTGAAAGCAAACTTTTTTCAGTCTTTTATTACACCAACTAAAATAAATACATTAAAACAATGACAACCTAAATCCTACTTACTGTCTGTGCTGGTAAACAGATTTTTATGCCAAGCTGTCAGTAATTAAAGCCTATGCAGCTTCCAGGAACAGGTTGAAAAAGCTAAGCTATACAATCAGGCTACACACTCCAAATCGTCCTTTACAAAGAAAGCAGACACTCTGAACAAAGTAGAGGCAAATATTGCATTGCCTGTCGGAGATCATTGCTCTATTTTGTTGTGTGACTGTATCGGCTTAGCATGCAAGGCAACGTATCCTGATTACAAGTACTGTAATCAAAATGTAACAACAGTTAAGATGTTTTGGAAGACTCTGAGTGGTCATCAACTCTACCTTCCTGCCAACATCAGCCATTAACTCTAAAACTGAAATTGCACTTCAGGAACCTAAAAGATCAATTGGATTAGAACTAAACATTGTAGATCTTTAGAAAGTGGACAGGTGACTTGATGCATGTTGATTGTAACAATTTCCTCATATGCTGGTTTCCAAGTGTCACTTGCTGGCGGTGGTCTCTGTAGTGGAATCACCCTGTCTGTCAGATACGGCCTCCAAAGCCATGGCAGAGGTTTCCAGCTTGAAACAATTCAAAACTTGGGTTTGCTATTAAACAACAAACACACACATTTTATATCAGAAATTCTATATTTGATACATAAAACTGAGACTACATTTTAGCTCAATCATAAAATAGATGAAAAAAATTAAACATTGTGTTGGTCTTTGCACTTAAATATTTAAAATAAAAATATTTTTAAAATTCTGTCTTTAAAAGTCAAGGTCTTAAATGAGGTCAGCAGCTCATATCTTGGAGTGTCCTGCCATTTCATCACCCAAAATTGGCAAATGACGAACCTCGCCATCATGCCTCTGGAGCACAGGATGCAAGTACAAGGTACAGTTGCTATCATAGTAACAAACAAGGAGACAGAAATACATGATGACTGCAACCATGAGCCACAGAAAGAGAGGGTGCCTGTTCCAAGGGCAGCTCTGGTTCTTCTTCTCCACACTGCAGGCTGTGTAAAGGAAAGTGTTCTATGACTGTATTTGTGCAATCACAGCTTTCACACGTGTTTTATTTCACTAAGCATTTAGTTTTAATCCAGTTGAAGTGCTCAGCTCCCCAGCTTAAGAGTCTCAAACCAGCTCTGGGTCTTAAGGCTCACGGCACTTCTGTCCGCAGTGGCTTTGATCCAGCCGTCCTCCTCCGTGCCACCGTTCAGCTGGGCTGCACAAACAAAGTGTTCAGTGTAGAACATGATGAGCATGACTGAAGTGTTCATGAATATCAGCAATGCAAGCGTTTTTAAAATCCTCATTAAAACCTTTTTAAGATAATATTCCAAGTGCACTGCCTCCCTGTTTTTCTTCTATAGTTTGTAACTGTTTATCTTCCCCTCCGTCTTCTTGTGTAAAGAAATTAAGTGTAGTAATTATTTTTTCTGAGAGATGGTAACGACTATGGATGCAAGCTTATACTGATATTCCTATTGATGTAATTTGGTAATGCTTATTTTATTTTTAATTGCCTGTTTATTACGGAACGTTCCATTCCCTTTATTTGTAGGAGCTCTGCTTTACTTGGTGAATAGGTTAAATGCTCACACACTTCACACTGTGTGCTGTGGTGTGTTCATGTGCGACTATAAGGGGCTACTTTACTTTACTTTAGATCTACATGTGAAGATTGTTTACACCTTGCACGAGCATGTATTAGTATGTTAAACTGTTTTGTTTCCATTGTAGTTTTTCCACATGAATGGACACGCCTACCTCAGACATTTTCAATGGTCCAGAGTGCATGAAAGCGCTAGGTTTGGGGATAACGCCAGCCTAGTTCATCCTCTCACCTGCTAGTCAACACTCATAGACCCCTCCTGGGTGTGTTTTTTCGCCTGGCTTTTTACGTAGTCCAGTGAAATTTGAATGCCCGCTCACTAAAAAGGCATGTAAACAGCCTCACTGAGTGTGAAAAGCAACCACTTAATTCCAACTCTAAGATCACATTAACCTCTAAACTAGACCTGTTCATTGATCTGTAAGTAGCGTTCATGAACTGGAAGTGTATGAACAGAAAGTCTAGTAAGATAGATACAAAATTCGGGGATTTCTTATGATTCTTTCTGAGTAATATCCTAGTTAACATACAGATATAGAAGTTACTCACCCAAAACTACAGTTTTTCCTTTATCTGAGTGGCGCATTGTCTCTTGAGATTTCTCTGAGCTGATGTCCACAGAGGTCCCACACAGCTGGACTCTACCTTTCATAGTGGCCGGCACACGAACACACACAGCCCCTTTGAAGAAGAGTGAAAGCTTTTGAGGAAATAAACTACAACTATGTACTCTTTTGTTATTATTTTTTACATTGAGATTACAGACGTGGCAAAAATGTCACAATATTTGGTGACACTACACAAGATACATGCCATGTGCAAAGCAAAACAAAATAAAGCAGCAGTAGCTCGAAAAAAATAAAATAAAAAAATTTAAGAATAAATGATTGAGGAAAGGGGGAAGAAGACAAATTTAATCATTATTACCAGTAAAATAAGAAAATAGGCTAACAACCAATCAGTCTGTGGTTCAGTACTTTTTTTTGACAACCTATCATTCATCTAAAACATGCCATTGGTCGGTGCACGCTGAAAATACTGTTAAGTCACTCTTCATAATGATGACAGCTTTTGATCCATTACACAGGTCAACAACAAAAAAATGAATCATCAGAAACCACAACACACTTTTCTAAACCAGGTTTTCATGCTGATTTCAGATCTGCTTTCAGTTTTTTTTCCAGTCACAACAACTTTTTGAATTATGAGTAATATTAGATTTACAATAGACATGCATGTGTTTTTTTTATTAAACCTCAGACACCAATCAAGTAACTGTGAAATCAGACAGGCCACACTGTGGCATAGATATAATGATCAGTGTCAGTCAGCTACCACTGTTTCTTCACAAACACTCAGCATATGATTATTATATGATCAACCATCATGCAGTATATAACTAGCTTTATCACAAAAACTGTATGTGCAGGAAAAACTAAACACAGATTTGAAATCAGCATGAAAAACATCACAAAACCCACATAAACTTATCTCTGATGATTTTGACCTGTTGACCTGTGATATTGATGTAATGAATTCCAGCTGAGACCAGACAATTCAATACATTCACAAATATCTGAATACGATATTTTTATAGTTCCTATGAATGGATCTCAACTTAAATATTAGTTTTTTTGTGATTTCTTTATAGAGCTAAATACTGAGTGGAATGACGTGTGTGAGAAATATTTCTGCTGTGTAGAATACCTTGCTGGGTATGAAGCTCAGCTGTTCCAGTCTGGTCCACATATACATCAATGTTTCCAGCATTGGTGATAGCTGTCAGTGCTCCACTCGAACTGTCTGCAGAATCACAACAGGCCTTTATTACTGCACTCAGAATCAGACAGATCTCCTGAGAACGTTCACGTACCGATGATGAGATCCCCCTTGTCGCTCCGCACACACGCTTCACCTGTTCAACAAATAAGAGCGTGTTAACCTTGAGCACTACAGGCACCCACACAGTATAACTGAGATACAAAACCTTCAACACTACTTCAGCAACAGGAGGGATGGTTTGTGGTCTTTCATAAACTCAGAAATATTGACTCAAGTGTGCAAATCAGGTAAAAATCCATCCAAATGTCTGAATCACCACTTCCTGTTTCTCACCATGTAAATGTCCTATATGAATTTCCCCTGAAGACGACACCATTGAACTCGACCCTGCATAAACGGCCTTCACTCTTAGAGGACCGTTCTCCGTGGACACATTCATGGTAGTCCCCTGGATCTTTTTAACATCAATACTCTGGAAAATTCACACAAAGAGTGACTTCTCAAGTGTTATTACAAGCTAAATGGCGTGGACTGAACATGATATAAGATAAGTGTTGTTTACACTGTCTCCAACAGCACTGATGTCTACATCACCATGTATGGTGCCAATGCCAGTGATGTTTCCTCCACTGGACTTCACCTGCACTTTGTGACTCTGAAAATTAAGAATCAAAATTAAGAAAAGGATCAAAAAAGGGTTCTAGGAGATGCTGTACTACAGGTAACTGAAATCCAATTTACCATCTTAAACAAACCAATGCAAGGACACTTTACCTTTAGAGACTTAAGTACACAGTGACCTTGTTCTGTCTGAACCAGACACAGATCACTTTCCATGTTCTGAATCTTCACATCGCCTTTTCCCAGAGTAACAATGTGTAGGTCTGCAGGGACAGTTAGTTAAGAACTAGTTTGTGCAGATCCATAGAAACATAAAAGTTTGTGACACTGTCCCGACTGGCCTTCTCAGACTCATTATAAAGTATTGGACACTAGACGTTAATAGTTCTAACGAGTTCTATGCATGTATGTATGTGTATATATGCACACACGCACACACACAGAGCAAAAGTACCAGCAAAAGTTTTTCTCAGTGTGTGATAAAGTCTTTCTGACAGCAACATTAACATCAGAATAAATGCAAACAGGAAAGCAGTAAAAAGTATCAAGATTTGTTTTGTTCGTAAAAAAATTGTTGGTATTTATCAGCAGCTCCAGGTTTTATTTAATGAAGGACTGATTAAGTCAAACCAGGTTTCTGGTGGAAACTAAAAGTAATACTGAACTTCCACGAAGAACACATTGAACATATGTAATTTGTTTGCCTAATTTCATGTATGTCTCGTCACATTTAGTTAGAAGGCTGAACTTTACAGTATTACAAGGTCATGCAAAAACAGGGGTCAGTCAAACACAGCTGGAGTTAATTATAATAAGTTAATTAAAATAAGACAAAATAAAACAAACCACTCTTAATTGGAGTTGTCAGTTCTACTGATATGTCACTGCTGGACTGGTCGGAGGTAATCTGTAGTTCTTTGCTCTGGTCATCATAGTGAACCTGAACAGTGTCCTCTTTAAGCTCCTGGCCGTCTCCTCGTGCGTGCAAGGTGATGAGCGCGCGGTCCGCCTCGGGGAAGGCGTGGGGGTCCAGGGCTCTCACGGACACATTACAGCCCACCCGGCACCTGACCCGGAGAAACGGGCTCACAGCCACGGTCCACTGTCTCAGAGGGCTGACCGAGCCAGCAGAGCCAGCAGAGCCAGCAGGACCGTCAGAACACGCCCGGAGAGCCTGGAAGGAGCAGAGTCTGGACCATCCACCTGAGACCCCTAAACGAACAACCCCATAAATTAAACTGGGCTTCATTTTCAATGCGTGATCAAAACCACCCGCTGCTACAGCTGTCAATCACTACTGCAGCTGTCAATCACACAGCACGCCCAAAAAAATCCCCAATCTGCCCAAACTGATCGCCACCACGGTCACATGGATGGAGCGCACAGACATGACGACAAGGCTGTTGTGCCGCAAACTAGGAATTGTGGGAAATTGAGTTCTTCATGTTGTTAGGGGCCTACAAATTCATCTTTGTGTATTGATAAGCATTCAGATATAGACTTTCAGTGCAGTGCTTTACATTTCTTATTTAAAGTTGTTTAAAAGGGAAAACGCTAAAGTCCTTGGCGTTAAGAGCACTGGACTACAAGTTCACCTAATAATAAATAATAAAAAAAAAATTTACTTATTTTTCCACATGACATAGAACTACACCGGCTTACTCATTATTAATATGAAATGTCAGTTGTAATGGGCATCACCTGATCTATTATAGCTATTAAAAAAAATTTTATAGCTAAAAATATTGCATATTACAATGCATTGTCTATCTATCAGTCGGTCGGTCGGTCTGTCTGTCTGACTTTTCTGCTACAACTGTTTTGTTTGTCCTCCTCACCACCTCAGACAGGGCTTGGTGAAAAAAATTCTAGGTTGGTGAAATGTTCCTCACAGGGCTCTGACACAGACCTCTTTGAAAATGTCCTCTTCCAGGAGAACCAACCACACAAGCTCATTCTTTCACTTTCCAGCATAAGGCTCCACATCTCTTCTATAGCATATATATATATATATATATATTTCACATTTACCTCTATTTTATTATCATCAACTTTACATAAAAGCTCAGAACACATGTGTAGGTCCATTGGTGATTTTGGATAGTAAATAAAATGGTTATATTTGTGCTGTAGACAGCTCTGTAGACATTTGAGGCAGTTCTGTTTTTGCCATATAACATTCTTTCAATGGTCTTCTGGTTTTTCCAAGTTCTTAAAATGTTAAACAGGCAGTAATGTTTAACATTAGTAGTGACACACTAGTCTTGTTCAGTGTTGGTCTGACGGTGGAACCTTGAACACTGATATTTGGCAGTACAGGAGAGGCCTGCTGATACTTAGATGTTACCATTCTTTGAAATCTCTCAGCTTTTTATACTTAGAATAATCTCTTAGATTTTATGTGGTGAAGACCAAACTTATAGTGGGGACGTCATTTGTCGTTTTTTTTGGTGTTTTGTTTTACTTTACCTGTATCCCTCAAGTTGATCTACTCATTTTGATTTAGCGTGGATGGAATGAGAATGACGTGGAATGAGAATGACGTGGAATGAGAATGACACCTTTCTGTGGTCATTTGTTTCCATTCGGCTGTTGAATGGTTTCTAGATCAGTCACTAGATTCAAAGCCTGCACAAACGAGTCTATGGAAACATTTCCAGAGTCTGCGGCTTTTTATCTCACATCAGAGCTGGAGGTGTGATGAGAGAATCTACCAACACAGACACCGTTCTGTGATTCAAAAGTGATAGTCATCAGCGCTACTTCACTGTATTTTACCACCAGGTGTTTGGTTCTCCGGGCTGAGAAACTGAATCATATCGCCATAGAAACAAAAAGCTACTACCTCACCAAACAATACAGTTTATACAGCTGACAGGAAAATCACCATCCGACGTTTAGACAGGAGATCCCCAGATAAATGTCTTAACTTAATTTAGATGTAAATGTTTTAACGTAATAGTGTATGTTACTTGACTATCCAACATTAATTCCTTCAATATTAAGAATGTGCTGGATCCAGACCAACAGTCCCCAATGCTATAATATTACTGAATAAACAGTGTGGGGGGTGCAGAGGGTAGCACTATTGCCTCGCAGCGAAAAGAGACTGGGTTCAGTGCCAGGGGAGGGTCTTTTCCACTGAGTACTCCTGAATTTTCTCCTTTCAGGTGAATCAGTGATGCTAAATTGTGCCCAGGTCCCCTGCAATGGTGGGGTGATCTGTCCAGGGTGTTTCTCCGCCTGCTGTCCTGTGAGCACTAGGACAGTCTCCAGTGATGCCAGTTAAGTATAAGCAGTTCGATCTTCTTTTATTTACTCTTTACTGATTGATTTTCTAGGCATTCTTTTATTTTTTTGGGCAGCTGGTGGAAGCTGCGAAAGAGATACAGAGAAGATTTTGTGCTGTTCACACCGTGTGCTGTGGCGTGTTCATGTATGACAGAATGGTCACTTTCACTTCTCTCATTCTTTTAATTCTTTACTGCCCACTATTTCATGCTTCCTAAGTTATTCAGATGTGTATTCTATTCTTATAAAACACATTGAATGATCTTTGATAATGGGATACCAAAACAAAATGTATAATCCTTTATACAAAATAAAAATCCTTGAGATGAAACATGACTGAATTTTAGGTGTTAAAAGTAGCACACAGTGAAACGAAACACAAGTACAACACAACAACTGGACAAAACAACATTTAGTGCAATCTACAGTAGCTGCAGCCTGGATGAATACAATATTTTGACAGGTACTGTATTCTAGCAACAGAAAGTCGTGTGCAAAAATGCAGAACAGCGTTTAAGAGCAATAAATATGAAATAGCAGGACAGAGCACCAGAACACTGTCAGATCTGGGCTGACTGATGTTCTTATTTTTATCTGACCTACAAACTATATGATTGTGTGTTTAGGACAAAATTATGTGACTGTGTGAAAATGAGTGACATTACCTGTCTGACCAAATGTCCACTAAGAAAAGCACACGTTCCAAACCCTACGGACAGCACATGTCTGTCAACTGCCAAATTGAATTAAATATAAAAAGTCACTTTTAACTTTTAAGAAAACTTTGTCATCTCAGCTATTTACATGCATACCATGAGACACATATATACACAGTGTGAATTCTTCCTCTGCATTTTAACTAATTCACCAAGTGAAGCAGCGGGCAACCAGGACATTGCTCAGGGTACCTCAGTGGTTCTTAGCAGTCTTGGGAATTGAACCTACAACTTCCTGAATGCAGGGCAAACGCCCTAACCACTGCCACCAGCTGCCCCAGTGTTGACATATAAACTTTAGATATAAACTCTAACTAGAAGTACTAATACACAGTTTAGTACTGGTCATTTTTAACAACACTTTTAACATCCAATTGCACAAATTGTACAAATGTTGCATTAGCAGTCAAATGCAAAATGAACAATAGACGTGGAGTGTAGCTGTGTGCTGTATATGTGCAATTGATGGGCTGCAGTTAAATAAATATACACTCAGTCTATGAAAATACAGCAACTCTCATGGTTCTGCAACAATGTCAATGATCAGGAGAACTAAATCGCTGTTGTGCTGAAGGACAGTGCAGGTCAGTAAGAGCACCCTCCTCTATGAACCGCAGCAGGCCCGTAAAGATTGCGCCATCAATTAGGGATTACAGTAACAGAGTGGCCTGGTCAGCAGTCAACCTGGAGTGTATTGACCTGAGCCCAGAGAAGTTAATCGCACTTTAGGGATGGTTAAAGTGTAGATGAGTCTGTTGGATGGTCTTCCTCCTTTTCACTTCTCCTTCCCGTGATACATGGCACCAGAAGGATAGCGTGCAGGCTGCTGTTCCATCAAGATTTGAGGGGTTTCCTACTGCAGATACGTGTATTTACCACTAGGTGGCGATAAAGTGTTTTGAATCTTATGTCCCTTGGAAATCATTTTCTCTTGGAGTGAATTTTATGTATTAAGTAAATGTCAGTTAATTAAAAACAAAACAAGACAAAAAACTCACTTCCCAGTCCACACTGTCCCTGTGGAAATGACACAAAAAAAAACCAACCAATTTTGAATGTATAGTTTTTGTGACATCACAAATATAGGTTATATATTTTTTTATACATAAATTATACATTTATTTGTTATTTATTTGTTATTTTGGAATAAAACACAAGCCGGTCAAAACATAGATCACATGTATATAGACATTATTACTTTTAAATACAGTTTTTAATTCTAAGAGATATACTGAAGTTGAAGAGTCATGAAAAAAGTTTTGGTGTAAAAGCTCACATAAATGTTAGAAGGGGACCTAAATTCAACACAAGATGGACGAGCTCTTCCCTTTTGTTCTAATGTCATAACAACACTAAAAATATAAATTATGGACTCTTTATGAAAAAAGTGTGTGAAAGAGCAGGACAGAAACAGGTGGTGTGGCGAGTGTGAGGGAATAAACATGTTTGCCAAGTGTGTCAGAGCTCCTGAATTCCACACACACACACACACACACACACACACACACACACACACACACACACACACAAACACCACACACACACACACACACACACACACACACACACACACACACACACACACACACACACACACACACAC
>JBBJLR010000034.1:9600067-9618651 GCA_037577145.1 Brachypetersius gabonensis
TGGGGACAAATCTTTATGGGGCCCTGTGGGGCTGCCCAAATGGGGCCCTTGATTCAGCCCTTCATAAACCCACATGGACATGTTATCTGTGATGTTAACATTCAGAACACAAGGGTTTGCGGCGCAGATGCAGAGCAAGATAGCATGGAATGGTGCTGCCATCGTGTGGTAAAATGAGGAATCACACTTTAAAAGTTTTATGATTTTTTTATTTTGACAAAGCTAGCGAACCCTAAACAACACATTATCATCCCAAAGGCGTTGAATGTGGTTGAAGTCAGGGCTCTGGGCGAGCTAGGTTCTTCCACACTGAACTCACCCAGCCATGTCTTTATGGAGCTCGCTTTAAGCACTGGGACACAGTCATGCTGGAATAGAAAAGGTTCTTCCCCAAACTGTGTCCACAAAGTTGGAACCATGGTGTTGTCCAAAATGGCTTGGTATGATTTAAATACCTGATTTCAATTATTAAGTGTGTCCCAATACTTTTGCCCCTACAGTGTACCTTCCTATAATGACATGTACACTTATTTGTCAGTTTGCTCTTAAAATTGTTCTGCATCTCATCAGCACTTTTCTAATTTATACAATGACATTTAAAACTAGACTGCATTCCCGCAGAGAAAATGCAAAGTGTGCTTGCTCACTTCTAGACGGACTAGTTAGTCTATCCATCCATCTGTCTATCTATGCTTACCTTTTAAAAGGCAGATTTCACTGCAGAATGTCCTCTCTCCCCTTATCTGTGTTTTTCAACGGACTCTACAGACAGAGTCGACGACATCATCGGTCCAGTGGCTATTTAAATTCAAATGGCCGAAGATTTTAATGACAGTTGGTCTCCACAAAGACTGTAAAACGCTTTCTTGGTTTAAAAGAAGGATTTCAGAGCACTTCATGCCCTGAAATCCTTCTTTTAAGTGGCTTTGGTTAATACTTCTCACTCTTTCTCTGTCTAGAAGTGTCTTCAACATCATTTAGAAGGCAGATTTCACTGCCACAATGTTCTGTCTCCCTTTATCTATGTTTTTCAACTTAATTCAGAGGTTTCACGTGGTTTAAAATGTGGATTTTAACCTTAAAATCCTAGTTTATTCTGGGGTTTTTGCTGCTCTCATTCTAACAGCTAGAGTGGATGATCGCCCCAAAGTTCTACCCATTCATTCCTATGGGCCTTTTTTTCGCCCGCGTGAACGACAAAACGTAGCAAAAAGCTGTGAACAAGCACGCAACTCCGGATCGGAACGGCGCCTCTATCTCGAAAGCCCTGGGAGGAGTAGGGGGCCATAAAACGGGTGAAAGGAATAATAATAATAAAACTTAAGAATAACTGCTATCCTACAACCACAATTACAGACACTGAACACGGGAATTAAATTGGTAAGTTAGAGTTAACTTTCTTTTTTTTTTTTTACAATATTATTATACCCACACAGTCAACACAGCAGGACCATATTCAAAATGCAGTTACCGCTGCAGCGGTTTGACTGTATATTTAAACATTATATAATAAACAAATCCTAAATCTTCTGTTGTCAAGCTTTACCAAAGATAGGAACTTGCCCATCGTTTAAATAGAAAATGCATTGCAAGAAATATACAGATCATGCTATCTTTAAATATAATATAATATTTAAAAATAATGAAATAGGTATACCAAGAGAGTTGAAGCTGTAAAGTTAATTTAGAAAAAGAAGGAATGAAAGACAGAAAGAGAGATAATGACGTATTTTCAAGAATCTGTGTCGTCGCTCGCGGGGAGGAGTTAGGAACTGTCATGGCGCCGTCCTGGTGAATGGTGGTTCTCTGTCAAAAGGAGACGCAGAAGTTTCTCCTTCAGCTCGTTTTACGGGTCCGCGTGATTTTAGAGACGTTTGAATGTAAAGGCTCTTGTAGACATGGGGACTGTGCACGCCAGAGTAAGTGTGTGTGTTTTCCCTGCTTTGTGAAGAAGACAGAGGAATGACCTTTAAGCGAGGCCGGTCTGGAGCTGCTTCAGCAGGGGCTGACAGGGTGTCGGGCTGCGGGTCTGGGGGTCCCAGGCTGGGTAGAAATGTTTTGGTTACTGCTTTACATTATTAGAAAAGTTGACCTGTAAAACAACGGGATAAATATGTTGCTATGCCGTCTCCTGTGTTTTTACTGTGTGAACTAGTACTGCCAGTGTTAGTTCTGAATAAGTTCAATATCTCAGAATAATCATCTACACAATATGGACAAAAGTATTGGGACTTTTCCCTTGTTTTGGCTGGGCCCTTTACTTCCAGTCAAGGACAGTCTTAATACTTCAGCACACCAAGACATTTTGGACAATGCCCTGTTTCCAACTGTGTGCTCACAGTTTGGGGAAGATCCTTTTCTATTGCAGCATTACTGAAAACAAGGTCCATTAAGACAAGATTGGATGGAAAAACTAGCCTGCACAGAGCCCTGACCTCAACCCCATCCAACCCCTTTGGCATGAACTGGAACAGAGATGGTGATCCAGGCCTTTTTGTCTAACATCAGTGCCTGACCTCATAAATGCTCTACAGAGTGAATGAACACAAATTCCCACAGAAACTCCAAAATGCTTTCCAAGAACAGTGGAAGTTGTTGTAGCTGCAAAAGAGGGGGCCGGCTCCATATGAAGTGAAGTGAAAGTCTGGTCATACGTGAACACACCACAGCACACAGCACGAAATACTTCCTCTGCATTTAACCCATTCACCAAGTGAAGCAGGGGGCAGCTACGAACACAGCGCTCAGAGGTGCCTAGTGGGAATCTTGGGAATCGAACCCGGACTTTCTGATCACGGGGCGAATGCCTTAAGCACTAGCCTACCAGCTGCCCCCTTTTTTTGGTCAGGCGTCCCAATACTTTTGACCGTATAGTGTACTTGAGTTAGATGGACTGTACAGGAGGTAGTCTCAGACTTCCAGAATGGAAACGTTCACTACAAGAAGGGTGTAAAAAGCACTTAGTTAAAGTATGGTGCATATACCTGAGTGCAAATCAACCAATACTTGCATTTAAATATGATATTCATGCATCATAAGCATATATGTGTACATTTTTTCATGAATAAATGTATTAACTCATTAATTAAATGGTTAATTTGTATGATGATACAAACTCAGACAAACCCAGTTTAACGAATAAGCATTCTTACTGATGCATTCTTACCGATGCGATAAGCATTCGTGATGTACGTCGCTCTGGATAAGAGTGTCAGCCAAATGCCGTAAATGTTAAATGTTAATGTTCTTGTTGGCAGTTTGATTTTACACTGATCATTCTGGAGAAAAGTATGAAGAAAAGCCTCCGGTTTAGTTTCTGATTCCGTTTTTTTGGTTAATTTATTTTTTTTCTTAAATATTTTGGGTTCTGCTCCTGCTTGCCAAATGGATCTCAGACAGACGAAAATGGTAACAAACACAGCGCAGTTCCTATGTTGATGCATGTTTGATGTACTGAGAAGTACCACTGCAGTTCTATGGGCCTTTTTAAAACTGATGCACCTGTTTGACTCCTTACTTCACTGGAGGATGGTTGTAGGCCACTACATACTATTTGTTAACATGTAGGGAAGGTGACAACAAGCATTAGAATTGACAGCATCATTTTCACAAAATGCAACAATATTCTCTTTCAGAGTTTAGACCCTCTCCCTATGCAAGGGCCTGAACTGGGGGTGCAAGCAGATGACCTGGACCTGGTGGAACCAGAGCATGAGCCCCAACAAGAAGTTCTTGAAAACAAAGATGTGAGTGTGTTTTATCAAGTGTTTTATCATGCAACGTAACCGCAGGTCAGCAGTTATTGCATCCTCTGTATTTGTTTAGGTTGTTGTTCAGCATGTGCATATAGACGGCCTTGGGAGGACTAAAGAGGACATCCTGACATATGAAATTGAGGATGTTTTCAGAGCCAAGAACTTAATTGATGTGAGTAACTTTTTGAGAGTAAAAAAAACTTTTTTTTTTCTTTTTTTTTTTTTTTAACTATTGGAACACTGTGCTGAAGCTAGAGCTGATCGAAGTGTGGTGTGTTGTTCCTGTGCTCACAGGTGATGAAAAAGTCCCATGATGCCAGACAGAGGCTGCTGCGTCTGGGAATTTTCAGACAAGTGGAAGTTGTCATTGATACCGCAGAAGGTAGGGTTTTTTTTGACCGACGCTTGTTTTTTTGACAAGTGTCAAACGTTTGATGTGAACTGAACATACAACCTCACGTTGCCAAAAGGTGAGAACGCACTACCCAATGGACTGGATGTAACATTCGAGGTGAAGGAGCTCAGAAGAATGACTGGCAGCTACAACACCATGGTTGGAAACAATGAGGGAAGCATGGTGAGTTATCAGGGTATTTCTGGGTGAGGTATACAAGCCTAGGATAGAATAAGATCCTTCCTGAGATCCAGTTGCTGTTTTTTCTAATTCTTTTATCACAGATAAATTGCAAGTTGGTGGTATGATTACTAGTTATTGTTCCAAAGGGAAAACTGCTGTCCTCAATTTTGCATGAATTCAATTCATGGTAGTTTTTTCTATTCTGATCTCAGGTGCTGGGTTTAAAACTGCCCAATATTTTTGGCCGTGCTGAGAAGCTCACTTTCCAGTTCTCTTACGGCACCAAAGAAACATCCTACGGCCTCTCCTTCTTTAAACCCCAACGTGGACACTTTGAGCGCAAGTATGCTGAGTTTTTTATGTCTTGTATTAGTACATTTATGATGTTCTTTTTGGTTTCAGCATTTATTTAATCATATTTAGATCACTGAGTACATCTTGATTTAATTTCGGTTTCTACAGGGAGATACCTGGCAATCTAATGCTCAATTCCATCAAACACTTATACCAAACATACAAGAAAAGTGGATAATTGGAACATGGAATGTGTAGGGAATGAACAAAGAGCAAAACTGTGGAATGGGTGTATGAGTTGTAGAGATATGAAAGGAACAGTTCTGTTAAGAATGTAATTAATGTAAGCCAGAAGTCACTTATTAGTTCCTGGCGAATTATGAGGTACCCAGAGCAAGGTACCGTCCCCACATACTGCTCCCCAGGCGCTGTATTTGTAGCTGCCCCCTACTTCACTTTGTGAAGGGGTTAAATGCAGAGGATGTATTTCGTGCTGTTCGCACTTTGTGCTGTGGTGGGTTCACGTATGACCAGATTGTCATCTTCACTTTCATATCTTTCATGTACTGTTAGCAACATTGGCATGTATGGCTGAACTGTTTCTTTAAGGGTTGAAAAAAACGCAAGATGTCAAAACTGCCCTGCTTACTGCTGACATTTGTTGTTGCAGTTTCTCCGTTAACATATACAAAGTCACAGGGCAGTTCCCGTGGAGCTCACTGAGGGAGACAGACCGAGGAATCTCCACTGAGTTCAGTGTAAGACTTACTTTCTCACTGTTACCTTGTTGTTTGGAATGTCATATTAGTTGTTTCCCTGTCCTGGTTTATTTCTGTTATGAATAAGTGACTTGCAGCCACTAACAATGATAATTTATTTTAAAATGTGCTCATATTAATATATTATTAATGCCTCATATTTTACTTCACATGTCATAAAATATGCATCCATTATTCTGTTCTGTCTGGCAGTTCCCAATCTGGAGGACCAACCACACAGTGAAGTGGGAGGGTGTGTGGAGAGAGTTGGGCTGTTTGGCTCGCACCGCTTCCTTCGCTGTCAGAGAGGAGAGTGGCCACTCACTTAAATCCTCTCTCTCGGTATGTGGGTGATTTTAATGCTTTAAGAGAGTTTGATTATTTGTGTCCTCATATTGACAGTAAAGGATCCTTCTGTTCTGACCTCATAAATATTTATCACTTTCAGCATTCAATGGTCATCGACACACGCAACTCTCCAATCCTCCCTAGGAAAGGTGCCTTACTAAAGATCAATCAGGTGTGTATTTTTTACCCATGTCTTCTTGGCAGGGTGCCTTTCATAAAAAGAACCTGAAGCATTTTGTATTTTTCATATAAACACAGTCTTATTCAAAAGTTTGGCCACCCCTCAATAAATAACATATTTTGGTCGTTTTGTTTAATTGAAAAGATGTAAACACAGTCTCTTTAGGAAATGGACAAAATGCACAAAATTTTCGACAAACATTGATGCATAGTTATTTTTTATGTCATAAATTGATCAAAGATAAAATATAAAAACATTATTGTGGCATTCTGCAAAAGTTTGGGCACTCTACATATTCAGTACTTACCACTGCTTGCAAACGCTTTTTATAGCCAGCTAAAAGTCTTTCAATTCTTGTACTTGGGATTTTCTCCCATTCTTCTTTCTAGTTCTGTGATATTCTTTGGTCGTCTTACATGTACAGCTCTTTTAAGATCTACCCACAAATTTTCAATGATGTTTAAATCAAGGGACTGTGATTGCTTCAGCTTGCGTCTCGGTTGGTTGTTGAGTGTCCACAAGTGTGTGCACAAGGTTTGAAGAGTCAGAGTATTTGTAAAGCTTTGAAATTGGCATTTACTAATGATAGCTGTTGCCATGCATTACATCTAACAAGCTGATTAAGGTCTGAAACCTTGTATAAAGATTCTGAGACTTTGGAACTCTTAGGGTGCCCAAACTTTTTCACAGTGCCATAATAATGTTTTTAATTTTTTGTTTATCAATTTATGTCATAAAAAGTAACTATGCAATAACTGTTATTTATCAAGGGGTGGCCAAATTTGCATAAGACTATATATATGTTGAAGTAGGTTAATACTGAAGTAGGTTTTTTGCATTGCAGGAGTTGGCAGGTTACACAGGTGGAGATGCTAGCTTCTTAAAGGAGGACTTTGAGATTCAACTCAACAAGCGTCTCCTTTGGGACTCAGTAAGGAGCAAAACCATCGCTTGAATTTGATTTCCCCCTTTACACTTTGTTTGATCTGTTTTAGGATATTTAGACACTGGCTGGTTTTTAGCAGTTCTCCTCTGTGTAGGTTCTCTCTGGTTCTCTGTGGGGTGGTATGCTGCTGGCAATTGGAGAAAAACCCACATCCATTTCTGACCGGTTAGTAGATATTGATCTGC
Source organism: Brachypetersius gabonensis (assembly GCA_037577145.1). Classification (NCBI taxonomy): domain Eukaryota; kingdom Metazoa; phylum Chordata; class Actinopteri; order Characiformes; family Alestidae; genus Brachypetersius; species Brachypetersius gabonensis. The sequence goes on from JBBJLR010000034.1 coordinate 9,607,112, forward strand.
TTTTAAATAAGAGGAATGTTTTGAGATCTAAAACCATCTATTTAAAGCTCAGTTCATAACAATCTGTGCTATATGTCTAAATAAAAGGAGTAAGTAAAAGGTAGAATTGGTGTAGCAGGGATAGTTCTAACATTGCTTCAATGTAACCAGGTTTTATCTGGGAGGTCCCACCAGTGTGAGGGGTTTTAGCATGTACAGCATTGGGCCACAGAGTGAAGGTGAGAAATACAGTACGCTTACCCATTTCAGATCTTCAACATTTTATTAACAAATTGCCCACGTTTCGGTTTACCATAGACTTATACAAAAATGTGGATATTAATTGAATCATCGTTCTGTAATAGTGCCTTCTTGTTCGTTTTTACCCAGGTTTAAATTTGTAATGCATTTAGGGACCTAGAACTGTATTAGCACTGTTTGTAAAATGTGTATTTTAAAAATAACCAGGACCAATTGGCATATAAAGAAAAAAAATTACTATTGTCTCATTCTTCATGGCAGGTGATTATCTAGGTGGGGAGGCATACTGGGCTGGTGGGCTCCATCTGTATACACCTCTGCCTTTCAGGCCAGGCCGAGGGGGCTTTGGGGATCTCTTCAGGACACACTTCTTTCTCAATGCCGGAAACCTGTGTAACCTCAACTATGGTGGGTCCTTTATAACAGTTTACACATTTTTGTTCCCATCAGTATCTTCCCTTGTGAAGTTTTTTTTTTTCTTTCACTCATTGCAAAGCTAGGTGTACATTGCTACTACTCTCATAGCTGGGTTTAAGACGTGGTACAACACTTGCACGCACTCAGTGTAGAAAACTAGTGAGTCTGAAAACTAGTAATTTGTCATGAACTAACTCATCATCAGCATCAACACTTGATGTGTTGTAAGCAGGAAAAATGCAGAAGCTAAAGCTATCCCCAAAACAACAGGTCTTGTGAGGTGTTCCTGGTGTGCAGTGGTTGGTCCAGAGATGGACAACTGGTGAACCAGCGATAGGATTATGGGTGCCAAAACTCACTGAGAGGAGTGAAGCATTGTCTGTCTGGTCCAGTCCCAGAGTAGAGTTCAGAATTGTTTGAGAAATATGAAAACACTATGTTAACATGTTATGTTAACACTGGCAGCATGAGGGAGCCTTACTCAATATTAGACTGGTGATGTGAATGTTCTGGCTGATCAGCAGATGACTGGTTGCTTTTTCAGTTCTTTTCACAGTGTTGTATGTTGCATGCTGTAGCAATGCAGAAGTTTAGTATTTCACTTTAGCTGTTTTTCCTGTTTAGGTGAGGGGCCGCGAGCCCACCTGAGCAGGCTGGTGGAGTGTATCCGTTGGTCATATGGAGCAGGCATCGTGTTGCGTCTGGGGAACATTGCTCGTCTGGAGCTCAATTATTGCATTCCCATGGGTGTCCAGAGCGGAGACAGGTACGCACTTGCCCATCTGTTACCAGTCAGTGTGTTTAAAACAAACAGAGATCCTGTTGAGCAAGTTTGCCTTGGGTTACTTTTAATAGAGCTAAGCAGTACTGATGGCCCAAATCTTAGTCATAATTGCTTAGACCCAATCATGTAGCCTAATGTTTCTAAAATGTACAGTGAAGAACCTGGTTTAATATTGCAACTATGCTTTTTATATCTCCATATAGGATATGTGACGGCGTGCAGTTCGGAGCAGGCATTCGCTTCCTGTAGCATCCTGAGGCCATTATCATGTCAGCTTTGGACAAAAGAAGGCTTTTTACATGTGGATAGAAAATGCTCTAAACTCCTGTGTGGAGATCAAAGCGTTAGGCTTCTGTAGTTCTGTTGGCAGCAGCCAGATGCGTTGAAAGGACAGTAGGCTAACACCAAAAAATATTGGCAATTGATCAAAGCATGGTTACCTATGGGAAAAAATGATCCATCAGTGCTCTTATGACTTGTCATATTTTGTCTGAACAACAAAAGCTTCAAAAATATTTTCTCCCTTTATACTATTTTCATGTGGTTTGTGTCTTATTTTCCACTCCACTGTCAAGCACAAAAAATGGTTGTCTACATGAATTGTGTCTGTCTGCTGCATAATTTCAGCTCCAGGCTGCCTGTCTGCTCCAGTGAAGTGATGGAACACCTGACCTGCATTAGCAAGCACCTGCTCACTGTGTGTTCAGTGGACACAAAATTCTCAGTTTGAACAGCAGGTGTCTCTTTACTGCTTCTGTATGTTAACCGTGACCTACGTGTTTTGTCTTTTCTATCCTCTACATGAAGTCACAGATCTTAAAGAATGCAAAACCCGGGAAGCTATTTTGTGTGCATGCCACTTATAAAAAGTACCAAAGCAGCTTTCTAGAATCAGAATCAGAAAACTTTATTGATGAATTTGCTTGTGTAATGACTGCCACAACACACAAAGACAAAGAGAGACACAAGAATAATATATAATAAAGTAAGTCAAATAAAAATCGGTAGAAAGAAAACACAATATGAACAGACTATGCTACATCCAGAAATGCTTGGTATAATATCTATAAATAAGGCAGCTAATGTGAGTGCAACAGATGTGGAGAATAAGAAGAAACACTGAGAGGAACCAATACTTAAAAGGAACCCATCCTCTGGGCAGAACTAGATTGGGTACAAGCAGTCTGAATCAGGGAGGAGAATGAGATTGATTCATAGTGGCACTAAGGAATGTCTTCTACAGAGGAAAACGTCTGTAATCTTATCAATTTATTAGGATAAACCAGCAATCTGTTGAGCTACTGACTTTGACACATAATATTAGATATGAGAACAGGATGGGAAATTATTTTACATAGAGGGTAGGATCACAAATTCTGGAAACAGGTTAGAACAGTAGCCGTTCCCAGTAAAGCTCATGGAATGTCCTAATAGACATATTGTTCTTGTTTCGGCACATAAGTTGTCAACTCTGGTCCTGGAGACCACCTGCACTGCCCTGCTGTAACCCTTAGAAAGGCTTAGTACTTTGTTTATTCCTTTAGGTTTTGTGAGCAGGGAAAATGGCAAAATGGGCAGAACAGAGATAGTCCAGGTCAGTCTTACTGGTGGGGTCAGAGTTAATGCATAGAGTGCAGTAGAGGGCTTTACTTACTTTACTTTCCTGATGCCTCAACACATCACCTAGCAATACCTCAGCATTTCCCCATAGCATGCCACACGGCTTTCAGTGATGGAACCATGGTGTGCCCACTAGATGTCCTTGTCTCTCAGCAAAAGCAATTCTGGAAGCGCTCCTGTTCCCTTGGCACTGATTGGATGGGCAAAACCCTGCCTCTAGCAATCACTGCTAATCCCTGTAAGGGCCGACAACTCTCTAAATCACCCAATCGCTTGCCTTCCCCCATACCCCCCACCTCCATTCTACTGCCCCACCCCCCACCCCCATTCCCCCGCCCCCACCTGTCAACTCACTGTGTGAGGAGGGTGTAATCCAAGTGGATTACGCTGCAAAGCGCGGATTGAGTTCTTTGGCAGTGAGTCCCTGTAGCTACCTTGTCAAAACTGTTCACTGGCTCTTTTGCACGTGGACTCAGTCGCTGCTCTCATTTCCCTGTAAGTATGAAGCATCAGATTCTCACGTGGCTGCCTGTTCACAGGAGGATGTAATCACCTGCAGCTCCAAGGGTTTCATATTTGGAAAAAATGTTTTCTTGGGCTGAGAATTCAGTGGAACAAGTGAACTGATAAGAGTCTGGATAATCTGGATTATTGATTTTTTTTTTGCTTTTTTTTGGACTCTCACTGTCATCATGAATGTTGTGAAGGAAAGGACTGAGCTGGGACAGACCTACAACCCTGCAAACTTGCATTTGACCACTGGACATTCAAGCAGGAGCCAACAGCATAGTAGGTGATCTGAGAAAGAGGTTTAAAAATCTTGGTTGAGTTCAACATGATCAGGGATGAGAGTGAGCTTTCAGTGAACTTAGTGGAGTTGTGTTAGTGGAGTTCCACTGGACTACTGGTGAATGGCTGCCCTGCAGAGAACACAGATGTGCTCCACTGGGACGGCTGGAGGCACTGTCCGGCCCAGGAATGGGCCTACATGGCTCACCCTCGTCCTGCTTTACTCAGGCTGGTTCTGCCTCTTGACCAAGGCGCAGATGAAGATTCCACCAGAAACGTAAGATGCACCTCATGGAAAGATTCATTTGAACCAGAACATGAAAGATTATTAATATTATGGCTATTCACATTTTATTGCAATACTGACAATGTCTGTTTCAATGGGTTTGATATAACTTGTTGATGCTAGATACACATATGAACATGTAAGAAAGGTTTAAGAGAAATTTGTTAACTAAATTGTTCCAGCTGCTACGACAGCGGCTAAAGCAACCCTTGAGCCTCCAGAATTATTAGGGGTTTAAATTTACCCCAGTTCAGTTCCATGCAGCCTGGCATTAGGGAATAAACAGGGATGGGAAAAGCGGTTTGGGCAGTTGTTGGGCTGTCTTTGGTAATTCCCTCATCGAAAGAGTCTCTGTAAAATCCATTTCTCATGAGACTCTGACAACATTCAGCAAATGGAGGGGAAAAGAAAATCAGGCCATTTGACAGACGGCACTTTTAGACTTTGCATGCAGAAGGCAAAATGCTCTTGTGATGTAAGGCAATATTAATCATCTAATGATTATTCATCAGCTGATTATGTTTTGTCCTTATAAGCTGGGAAGGAGCACAAATCACTGCATTATTGCATTATTAACAAATACATCGACTTTCGCAGAGTCTGTTTTATATTTGCCTCTTTTGGATATCCCTTGACTGCATATTTTCCAAATCGTGCATGATGTCAATGTGTGTAGAGAGTGTGTTCCAAATTGCACCTATGGTGCCATGCTGGATGGTGCTCTGGTTAATATTATAGTGGAGAGAAGCCAGGCTTGTACACAGATGATCATATGGTCAGCCACATGGAGACAGGATAACACATGGAGATCATGCTAACATACTTTGCACCGTCCTTTTTTTCATATACACTTATGTACTCCTTGTTTTTTGCTTGGAGTTGTGATCATTTTTTAGGGCCACATTAGCCGTATAAAGTGTTGTTTGAATAGACCAATACAATAGATTGTACCCTTTCTCTAAAAATAGGCCTTTTTCTGATGCATTAAAGGTTTTTTATTTAGGGTGAGTCACAACTGGGCTACAAAAAAAAGATATCAAGCAAAAAGATGATTCTAGACTGTCCTGTGAAACCACTTTCCCTTTTGCAAAGTGTTTTTCTGTCCAGGTTTGTATCTGGCTGGGTCTTTTAATAGGTTTCACAATCCAATACAACACCAGCCGCACAAACAACTCCCCAGATACCTCCAAATCCCAGGCCCTGTCAGGTCAGATGCGGTTCATGGTGCTTGGGTCGGCACTAAGCTCACCAGGCCAAGAGTGTTCAGAGTGTTTGCTTTTGTAAGGATGCGGCTATACTCTCTTCCATTTCAACTTGATTTTTGGGCTGTAAATTGTGTCTTTGTTGCTGTGTACATGTCTTTTGGTGTTCTTAGTGTTTATATATGCAGTTGCACATTTTATTAGTTATGCCTTCCTTGCAGAGACACTCACTGGTCATTTTATCGGAAACCTGCTGCATTGGTGCTTTTTATAGATATTCACTTACTGACAGTCTTGATGGTTACAGACTATAGTTCATCTTTTGCTTTTACAATTTATAACGTACCTAACCCCGCTTGTCCGCCTGTCAAATCTACCTCACTCCGTTTGTCACTCCACTTGTCAAATCATTGGGGTCTCAGTCCGCAAGCAGATTATTGTTTGTATGAAATCTATTCCTGCTTGATTATAATAAAAACCTATAGGACTCACCAGCTCTTTTAGAATTAGACCCATGCAAACAAACTAGATCTCATGTTTTTTGCCAATTGAAACTGGGATTACTCCATAGACCTACACATCTTCCATAGACAGTTGTTATATGTCATTTTTGTAGTTTTTATTCTCAAATTAAAAGAGACTGGTCATAAGTTAGACAATATGAGTAGCTACCATGACAACCCATCTCTAGATTTAGGTTTTCATGGTTACAGACTAAAGTTAATCTGTTGCTTTTACAATTTATAGTCCCCCCCCCCTTCCCATCCATCAATGGGAAGTGGTCATCATCCATCATCTACTGCTGACTGGAGATTAGGGGTGGGCGATATACCGGTAGACACCATTAACCGATAGAGATTTTGGTCTATCGTTTCAATCGCGATAGTAATCACGTGACGTTGCACCTTTGGTACCGTAATTTCCAGACTACAAGGCTCATCTGAATATAAGCCGCACCAGCTAAATTTGGGGGACAATACAGATTGTACCATATATAAGCCGCACCCGACTATAAGCTGTAGGTGTTTTAATGTTTAATTACCGTATATAAGGGTTCCTGCTACCACGGAGGAGATTGCCGGGACAGAGATGACTATTTGGGAACGCAAAGCTTCCCATTTATTAACATTTGAGAAACACAATAAATCTTTCAACCCATCAATCAGAGTTTTAGATCTTTGACATGAGGAACAGCATTCATGCAGTGCACAAATAAAACAACTGCAGTTATAGTACCGCCGTAGTGCAGTATAACAAAAAACAAAGCTTACAGCGCTTGGCGAGGCAATAACGTTAAATGGCTAAATTTAATTCATTTTTAAAAGTGTTTGCCTGTAACACGACAGTAAGGATGCAGTAACACGGCTGCTTAACAAAATAATCAGCATATTTTCCGAAAACACAGAGTGTGTCCGAAACCGCGCACTACGTCAGTGCACTGAGGTTTAGTGCGTAGTGCGCACTGCTGCGGGTCAGTGCTGTCCTAAACGGAACGCTAACGTTTCGCACTTAGCGGAAGTGACGGACTAACATTTACTGTGATTTACTGTGATTTACTGTCATTTACTGTGACGGACTAACACAGTAACGCGGCCGTTTACTGCATCAAAATAACCAGCCTACTCTCCCAGAAAGTTAGTCATTAATCCTAGTGTCTCTCTTACTGCATTTGGGCTCACTTGGTTTGTTTTGCCCTCGTAACCTGTCTGTCTCGCTTTAGCGCTTCCTTGATAGTGCGCCCCTGGTGACCGTTAGCTGTAAAAATCCATGTCCAAAGCAAATGAAAAACAGTATGGTTGTTTTTTTACTTAAAGTAATGCTACAATTCACATTTTAAATAAAATTACGTTATATAAAACAGTTTCTTTGTGTTTGAATTTTTATTTATGCATTTCCAGATACAATTTGCTATATTGTGATATATATCGTTATCGAGGTAGAAAATTGCCTCTACCGTGATAGATTTTGGTTATATCGCCCACCCCTAACTGGAGATTATTTAGTTGAGGATCCATCATGAACGACTAGAGGATGACTGATGATCTATGGTTTCTAACTGTCCATCAACAAGATGTGTCTAATAAAGTGGCCAGTAAGTGTACACTGTATGTAAAATATATACCCACCAGCCTCTAGCCTGGTCCCACAGGTTGTAGGATGGTTGATATGTTATGCAGCAGTGTTTCGGATAAAATGGCAAATGAGTAAACAAGATTTTAAAAGATTTATGTTTCATAACTTATTTCTAATGATCATTGCTTCTGTTGAGGTAAACACAAATCCAATCTGACAAAATGTTAACTTGAACATAATATTTCGTTTGGCATCTTTGTAAAAGGGATGTATCTGTTAAACTATCAAGAACTGGAATGTTTTGATTAAAAATGAATATGATATGATGGTATGTAAATAGAATTAATTTTAAGTGGTCTTGGCACATGATCAGACACTGATCCATGAACACCAATGTCTGAAAAAGCTATGTGCTTCCCCTAGATGTACAGATTATAAATGGCTATAGCAAGATAAGTAAAATGACCACTGAATATCACCACCTGGCTCACAAAACACATTTAGTCACATTGAGTCAAACAGAACTATATATTTCCTCCAGAGCTGAGCATAATAGGAAACCCTGTAGTTTTCCAGCTAGGAACATATCATGCCCTCATAGAAAGAGCTCCTTGTGATGTGGTTGGGGACTGTTTTTTTGTTGCAGAAGTTTTTGAAAATGCCAGTGCTTGAGCCCTTTCTTCAAGATTGATAAGAAGATATTTCATTTAAAGTGGCCTATACTGTACATAACATGTACATTTTCATTCTTTTGGGCAATTCTCTGTGATTGTGTGCACTCACTGATTACATTTCTTTCTCTTAGGGTACAAAAATGGGCCAGTAGCTTTTCAGAGCAATTGAATGCAGTTGCTTTAAAATATTCAGGAGCTGCTCTACTACAGAAGGTAAACTGATCATCCTCTTAAATCATCTCATTGCATGAGCTGCATTTTTTAGCAAAATGGATTAGTTTTGTACTTATACAAAATGAAATGAACAATAAAAAACACCCACAAAGGGCTGTAAAGCAGAAACGTACCTCACTCCGCTTGTCAAATCATTGGGGTCTCAGTCCTTAAGCAGGTTATTGTTTGTATGAAATCTGTTCCTGCTTGATTATAATGAATCATACAGAACCCACCAGCCCTTCTAGAATACACATCTTCCATAGACAGTTTTATATGTAATTTTTGTAGTTTTTATTCCCAAATTAAAATGAGTAGGTACCGTGACAACCCATCTGTTGATTCAAGTTTTTACCCTTAAATGCCTCATTATCGAGTAAAGTCTGGTATTATATTTTGCCTATTTAAAATAATTATGCACAATCGAAAATATGATACAAATTAATGTGTTAATGTAACAAATCATTTCTCACCCGATTTGGGTTTTATAATGTTGTAAAGGAAGAACAAAAATATCCTTAACATTTTGCCCAAGAGTTTTTGTTCTGTCAGCATTTCATTCTCATATATTATTAAATAATATCAGTAATACAAGTTCGAGGTGAGACTTAAGATCTTTATGCTTGCAGGTATTCTGCTGGGTTTGTGCATAACACAAGGGATTCATAGTGATTTGAAAGCAAGCTCTTCTGGAAATCTATCGGGAATGAATGCTTAGTCAGTCTGCCAGAGGAAAAAAATCTTTCAGCTTTCCACCAGAATCCAGTCCACAATGTCACTTAGTTTCAGATTTTTAAAGTAAGAGCATAGTGCCAGACCTGTCCTCTCAAAAACTCAGGCTTATTCTCAAACATTGCAGAAGAAATTAATTCCTCTGCAGCAAATCTCCCTGCCCTAAACCAGTTTTGTAATGGTTCAGCTCTCTTCAGCCTATACAGGTCTCTTTATTAGGGCAGTGGTTTGGGATCCTGCCGCTGATTGACACACACTGGCAACACTAACAGGATCTACCTAATGCTCGGGTTTAGAGCTCAGTGCTCGTTACCATAATGCTCATGAGCATTTGGTGAGCCTCAGCTTTTGTTTTAGTGCTAGCTTTTACCTTTAGTGTTTGATGTCCAAATACAAATACTGAAACCTTTTTTCATTACCCTGCCCTCTTTCAACCTCTAAGGTCTTAATATGATAAAATAACCATAATACATGACAGTATACAGGAAAGGAAAACAAGTACTCATGCATTGTTATTTCTGTTATTTACGAATAACAGATATCCACTTCAAATGTACACATCTTTACATCTTTTGAAAATGTGCTTCATATAAACTAATATGAAAAAATAAGAAGGCAGTAATAGCCATAAACAAAGAAAAGACAGAATGGTGAAAAATAAGATACTACACATATATACATAGATATATTTTTTAAGTAAAAAAATAGACTTTTCTGATGTTTGTGAATATTTCACGTAACAAGAACTAGTCGTCAGAATCAGAAAACTATTGATCCTGGAGGAAATTGCTTATCTTGTAAAAGCGCAGAGATACAAAGACAAGAACAATATAAAAAAGTTAAAGTAACGTCAAATTAAACTATGCAGAAGTACTTTGAAAATATACAAAATACAGCTACAGCCATGGAAAAATATGAGACCACTTTCCCCCCTTTTTTCTGTTTGTACAGTTTGCGGCCATGTGTGTAAAATGCACAGGTTGCTTTTCTTTTATGAACTATTGCTGTGTGAGTAGTGATATTTAACATCGTAAGACTATAGTACATAAAAATAAGATGATTATTTAGCACCCACATGATGAACTGTTTGGCTGTAATTCAGCTTGTCTTGTTTGGAGAAGAAAGGGTTGTATATAGAACCCAAGCAACACACCCACAATAAAGTAGAGAGATGCAACCATCATGGTTTGCAGCTGCTCGCATGCAAATGATGCTGGGGCATCACACATCATTAATTAAAACATATAAGGAGCCATATTTACTTGAAATACCTTGATGTTGGTTATTGTATTGACCAAGAAAGAGAAGAAGATTGACTTTTTAACAAGACAAGGACCTCATGCAGCCAAAATAACTCAAGACTGAAATAGATTCTTGTGTAGTGATCTTTTTCTTATTTATGTAGTATAAAGTATAAAAAAAACCAGAAAGTGCCTGTTTCCCCTGTATGTTTGGGTTAATGTGCAACAGTAAAAAAAAGACACCTTGGCAACATATTGTCACTGTCTGAAATGGCAGCTTGATAGAAAGAAGAAAAACGTGTTAACTTTAATGAAACATAAGTTATTCCCAGTATAGGTTCACTTCTATTCTACGAAATGGTCCAGTAATTACACCTTTACACCGTTTATAGTGAGACAATATCAAGAACACAGTTGAGTGACCAGGACTCAACAATTTGGCTTCAGAATGTAAAAGTCTGGTAATGGAGGAAAGCCTGGCTGGACTTGAACTTTCTCTTTAATGACTCCTGTCCACCTCCGCATGTTCAGCAGAGAGAGTGTTAGATAATGCTGAAGTTTCTGGCTGCTTGTTTTAATTCTGATTCGTGATACAATTAATCCAGATTAAGTCAGTCAGATCGAGAGTATCAGGCATGTCAACCAGCACTGCTGGGGAAACAGTTGGAACAAAATCCGTCTGCTGACGTCCAGCCCTTCCCCTGAGTGTGTATACAAACTACCTCACGTGGGGCAGAATTCCAAGTCTAACTCAAATCTTAATTTATCTTGGTTTTCATTTAAAACCGTGTTCTTCTTGCATGTTTATAATGATAAACAGCTAAGAACTTTGTCCTTTGAAGTTAAAATGAATGCCACTGCATAACTGTGCTGTTGATTCTATCAGAAACTCAAAGACGTGGAGTCTATTATCCGGATAGAAGATGTGGATGGAACTGACTTAGTCCAGGAGTTTTCTGAAGAAATTGAGAAAATGCTGGGAAGCAAAATGAAGTCTGTTAAGGTCAGTAATTTCAGATGGAATAATAGTGATCGAGTCATGTTTTGATAATCGGATGTTTGTTATTTCAGTTGATTCATTAAGAATCATGCGCTGTTTAACCTTTACATTCATGTCTAAGGGAGATGACATGATCCAGAAGGAGGTTCACTCAGGGTGAGGCTCAGCCATTGCATTCCCCAAATGTGGGAATCTCAACTGCATAATTTATGGTTGTGGGGTACTGTGTTCTCACTTTCTGCTGATTTTTGGAGGGAATTGGTGGCCAG
>JBBJLR010000034.1:9624803-9636765 GCA_037577145.1 Brachypetersius gabonensis
GCTGGAGGTAGGATTCGAACCTGTGACCTTTTGGTCCGGAGGCAAGTATCCTACCACTAGGCCACCACCACCCCACACCAGCTTTGACAATTCCAACGTGTCTATTCCAACGTGTCTTCTAATAGGTGCGAGTGTTTTCCTACCTAATTGGCCGAGATATGACCTTCGCAGAAAGTGTGAAGTGGATTGCATGTAACAACAAAGGTGAATTTCACTTTACCTCTATTTCTCTGCTGTCTTATACATGAATGAGAATGGAAGTGTAACGCTTTATTTAGTTCTTTCTTGATATGGTTTGTTGGGAATGAACTTAACACACAGGAGAAATATCAGTGCTACATTATAATTAATGCCACATTTATTAGAGAAATATGTTTTCTGTCAATTTTTTTTAATTCAAAATTGTGGCAAGGATGTATAGCATTGTGGAAGGAAACATGTTTAGATAGACATTTTTTATGATTTTCTAACAGATGTTTTTAATCATTTAGGCTACTACACGCATATCAACACACTGGCTGATGTGCAGGAGAACGTGATGGAATATCTTCATGTTCTGAGTCGTCCCATGGTCATCAACCATGACCATGACATCATCTGGACTGAGGCGTACATGGATAGTGTGGTAAGGGCAGACCGTGTTCTGACGTTTTGGAGGACATGGTGTTTCTGGAAACAAAGAAAGCTGAGTATCGCCGGAGTATCCGATAGGGTTTCTTCTTGGATTCCTTTTTCTAACTCTTGGAATTCAGGCCTTGCTAATCAGATGAGCTGAATCAGGTGTGTTTAATGTGGAGAAACAGTCTACAGTGCTGTGGCCCAGAAGGAACTAAGTATGGTTTTCCTATTGTACCATGTGAGGAAAGTTAAGAATGATGGTTAGGAATATTTCCCTTTTGTTTAACAGTTGGCTAATGATTTTATACCTATACTTCTGCAAAATAGAGAAAAAAACAATACTGCCCTACAAAGCCAACGTGCAGTAACTACACCAAAGCTGAAACTGAGATAAATGGCTTTAAAGTTTTAGTATTAGTATGGATTTTGCAATTTTGACATCATAATTTCTCTGAAACAGGAATACTTTGAACCAGGATATTCGTAAACGCCGTTTGCAGTCTAAAATAAACTGTGTAGTTACTGCACTTTGCCTTTGTAGGGCAGAATAGACCTGCTGTCACAGTCTTCTTCCAACTCTAACCAATGGACTGCAAGACAAAATATATTTAAATGAAATTGTTTAGTATATTCACTCCTGTTTTTGTAAATGCTGAAGCAGAAAATCAGTAATTATTAGCTATTACTTTGCATCTGGAATGTAATAAAATTATCCAGTTTTAGTGAGAAAGCCATGCTTTTATTACAAATAATACAATACTTTTCATATAATCAAACTCGAACGAACTGTTGTATACGTATATTTTATAGTGCTATTAGTTAATCAAAATCTGTTATGCAATTTCCTTGCATATGTAATATTTACTTAGAAACCTGTAGTCAACTAAAGTAACTGTTATTGTAAGGTTGGGGTCCTATTACTGTAGATCATTTTAGAAGATACATTTATCATAATGTTATAACACATTAAAAAACGTATCACATTATGACAATAAAACAATTTTTGATCATTTGGATTAGCAGCATAGAAGCACTGAACAACAATATGTTTTTAAAATAGCACAAAATCTAATTAAGTTAAATGTAGTGTGATGTGAGGAAAAAAAGCATCAGCTCAGCTCAGCAACCTCAGCACTTCATCTTCTGAGCTATTTTCTTCTAGTTCCACTGACTGGAAAAGGAGAACTGGGCAGTTGCCCCTGCTGTCATAAAATATTGGGTGAATGAATTAATTCCAACCTGTTTTTAAACTGAGAGCTTTGTCTCTCTCTGAATTATGTCCCTGCTTATAACCTGATTTACTGAATTATACTAAAGCCAGAGGTCTCAGAACAAATACTTAGCATATTTTGGAAGTGTAATACACCTTCTTAATTTCATTTTCTGTTGTTGGTATAATGCCCACCTCACAATTTCATTCCCCGACAACATTACATTTGATTGTCTTCTAAGCATTGTCTCTGCATTGTGTAATGTGTGTCTGTGTCTGTGTCTGTGTATGTGTCTGTGTGCGTGTGCGGGCTCTTCTGATAATCCTCATTTCATGCTTTTGTTGATATATTTTTCTCCCCATCCTTTTCATCTGCCGTCTTTATTCACATCCAGCTACCCAACACTAAAGAGGTAAAAGGTATACAGTAGAACATTAGAGGGCTGCAGAAATGCCTTAGTGCTTCTACTGAATTCTTTTAGTATGTGGTTTGATTTTGTAGTCTGGGTTGCAGATTAAGATATAGCTGGTAGTGTTTTTGCTGATAGTGTAGTGGGCAGGGAAGCGGGCGTACTGCTGTTGTGCAATGCCCTCTGCTGTTGAATGTGCTTCTTTGCAGAGTTCACTCTGCTTTTTTTCTTCCATCAGTGACAGAGGTAGATTTGGCTCATCCTCTCTCTTATTTCTCCCATAGCTTTTTAACACCATGGCTCAGAGTCTGTTGCTTATGACCACCGTGGCAATGCCTGTCTTCAGCAAAAAGAAAGAGACACTGTCTCACGGTATTCTGCTGGGAGTGGTGGGGACCGATATTCCTCTACTGGAGGTCATGATGCTGGCCCCTCGATACAAGGTACAAAGTCAAAAGGGTAATTTGTGCAGAAACACCAAAAACCTCATCCCTGAATTTGCTTCTGCACTGGTGCTAAAAGGCTTGTAAAGTATGTAACATCCCTTAATGTACTTAAGTAATAGAATCGTAGACACTGCTGACTCCTGCTGTGCGATCTGCATGCCTAAGTCACTCACTCACCTCAAACCACACTAAGCTGTTAAGAAAGACTCGCCTATGTGGTTTCTGACAGTGTAAGACATTGTGTAATCCATTAAAATGGACAAAAGTAAATTGCAGCTGAAACAACAGAAGCAGAACAAAGTCAAAATTCCATCTACTGTCTATTTAGGTCTAAATGGGACCAAATTGGATTTTTTGTTGAATTGTGTCAATAATAGAACAAGGAAAACAAATGTTGTGCTAATTAAGTGTGTGTCCCTCAGCTTGGAGCTCATGGTTATGCTTTCCTGATTACAAACAATGGCTACATTCTGGCGCATCCCGATTTAAGGCCTCTAGTAAGTATGTCTGACTCTGCCTCATCTTGTCCAGCATCATTTTCCTTCCTTATTTCTGAATGTAAAAGCCATTGTACAAATTCACTGTTAATTCTAATAATGATTTTTGTCTTGCTTTGTCACAGTATAAAGATGGAAAGAAGCTAAAACCCAAACCCAACTACAACAGTGTGGATTTATCTGAGGCTGAATGGGAGGACACTGAAGAGATAGTCAGTCTGACACATACATTTACCCATATGCTTAAATATACAGTACTAGCAAATGTCTGAGAACTTTTTTTCCCCCACATTTCAGATAAATAGTGAAAACAAAAACTGTGAAATTACAAACTGCATAGTCTTCGATGTGCAACATGTTTTTCTTTCAAACAGTTGAGAACTGCCATGGTGAAAGGAGAGACGGGGACCCTGACTTTAGATGTGAGGACAGCCGTGGACAAAGGGGTGAGACACTGTCTCTCTCGTTTGAGTACTATTGAAAGGTTCAGTATTAATTTAAAAAGGAGCTTGATAAGGCATCATCATAAATTGTGATCTAACAGGTGATCAGGTTGTGAAAGGCGGCATTGCTTCTGTTCTTTGGTCATTGATTAGTCTTGATAAGTCTTCCTCAAGAATTCTGACTGTTACTCTTGTTTTCACAGAGAAGACCCATGTTCCTAAAAAACGATTATTTCTACACAACCATTAATGAAACACCATTTAGGTAAGATACTTTACTCAAATATATCTCAGCTCTTTTAGCTGCACAATATAAGGCAGACAATTGTAATGTCATGGATGATTATACGTGAATTTCAGACAAATTTTAGAGCACCAGTTTATTTGCTGAGCTTATCTAAACTGGAAACAATACAAAAACTTTCAAATGTACTATAACTATGGGTGGAGCTGGTGCACAGGTGAGATTTTATTAAACTAAATGCATTGGTGGGGGTGCTTCGCCCCTCGCCTCACACGTTTTATTTCGTTTCCCCGACATATTTGCAAATAATTAGTTATTGTGAATAATGTGCAGATGTATGTTCTTTGTAGGGGATGTATAAATATTTTCACTACAGCCAGCTTATCCCAAACCTATGCATATATATGATTTTATAATAAATTATGCATCATTTATATTTCACCATCACAAATAATTGTGTTGTGCAGTTTTGGGATGGTGCTGACTCGTGGCAATGGAGAGAGCATGTTCTTTGGAAATGTGTCTGTTGAAGAAGGTAGGTTTAGCATTCCTGACATAAAAGGTAAGCGACCAAAAAACAAATAACTCTTTCCAGTGTTTTATAAGCTAACTAGCTGTCTACATCTGTGGAGCAGTACAGACCTCTGACTGGTATTTGAAAAGCCTTTATAAATGTACAAAGATGACAAAGTTGTTCTTCTCTGCAGGCCTTCACGACCTCCAGCAGCCAGACCTTACCATAGCCGATGGGTGGTAAGTGCAATCAGGCGAAGAAAACAAATAACATTGTGGCGTTTTGACAGCTAAATGTTAGCACTACACTTGTTAATTACCCATACAGATATCTATATATAGAGATAAATATTCTGTACATTTTATTATTATAATTTAAAATAAATTATAAAGTTAAAATAAAGCAATTATCAGATCTATCCACAATTATGTCTGGTATTGCACCTGTTTTTAGTATTGCACTGGTATAGTACACAAGTACATACAAAGTAAATTTCATTTCACCATTATGATCTTGTAACTTGTGTTGTATATCTTGAACTGCAAAGGTTTTTTGGGATTTTTTTGGTTGATGTCAGTTATGATACACACGTATGTTACTCTTTCTGCTAGGACCTATTGTGAAACTGATATTGACCCCCATCATCGTAAACTCACTCAGCTCCAGGCTGTAGTTCGGTATCTGACAGGCAAAGAGCCCGATCTGTCATGTGAGTTGTACACCCCACTTTAGATGTACCTTGGTTAGCCCATATTTCTTTAGTTTGATGTACACCGATGTGTCTGCAGGTGATGAGATTCTGCTGCAGCAAACGCTGTTTGATGCCGTGGTAACTGCCCCTCTGGAGGCCTACTGGACAGCTGTAATGCTGTCTGACACAGGGTGAGAGCTTTTATAGGTCAACTGTATCGCTATTGCTTGATCAGATACAGATAACATTGGTTTTCCATACTAAACACACATTCCACACAGTGGAACCCCATGTACTGACATCATTACTTAACAGACCTCAAAGCATTTAGGCATTGTTTAGGCAAGGAACTAGTTTTTATATGGGAAAAGAAACGTGAACATGAAGCTTAATGTCGCAAAACATGTTTTTTGTTATTAAACCACTGCAGGTATATTTTCTTGCTAAACTCTTATACGTGAGACTCTTATCGGGCGATAAAAAAAATATCAGCGTTAATCTATTCTCAAAGTTGGGTTGGGAGCTGGGTCTACACTACACAAGCTATGATGACTTTCACCTTGATATTTTAGCACGGATGTACAGTATACCTAGCCGAATTGCACTGTAGGGGGCGAGAACGAGTCTTCGAACCTGTGTTTATGCCTAATGTGAAATTACCACATCAAACGTGACGTGCTAACAGGGATGCAGCTATGAAGCTGCCGGGTTTGCTTCAGCGAAAATGTATTTTTAAAAAGCTTCTCAATGGAAAACTCGATAAGACTAAGGTTGTTTGCACCTTGTGCGATGCGGAATTAGTTTACTGTAGGAGTTGAGAAACCTCTTCTCAAAGACTCACTTTTAGTCATTATTTGGGTAGCACCCATATTCTGAATGCCTTCGGCAGAATTCAAATGAGCCATTTTAATCTAGATTAATCTAGATTAATTCCAAGATTACATTGAGATTAATCTAGATTAAAAAAATTCCCACCACTAATATTTATATAATATCTGTATAATATCTGTAAAATATATATGTATATACTGTTTATGTTACAAAACTCTCTTTCAACCCTTCACTCATTCCCCTCAGGGTGGAGGATGGGATGGAGGCGGCCTTCCTGGGGACGCGCTCAGGCCTCATGCGAGTCACCAGATACGCTGGCGTTGAGAAGCGGAAAGGAAAGTGAGTGAACCTTAAATGTCAAAGTGTTCTCTGTCTGTATAAAACAACGGTCAGAATCAGTCATTGATCTATAATTGTCTGCCCTCTTATATTCATGGTATAGAACATAGTTTTGCTTCAGCTCAAGTTTTTACTGCTTCACCCTCCTCATGGTGTCACTTAATTACTGTAACCCACAGAAAATTCTTAACCAGTACAGACAAGGAGAACCTTTTCACCGTGGACCACTTCCCCATCTGGTACCGCCTGGCAGCTGAAAACAAGCCGGGACAGTTCTTGTACTATGTACCCGACGATGACGCCAACAAAGGTGATTATAGGACCAGAAACGTCTTGCGTTGGATGAAGATCAGTGTAGTTATACTGCTTTTAAAAATGACTGTCTTTTATCTCTCAGGAATCTGCACATACCTGGTTAAACATGTTTGATGTATTTATGACATTTGGATCTAACTGTTTAGAATTCTATGGTTTAAATTGATTATTTATACTCAATTTAATGAATAGTACATTTGATGTCAGTGTACAGAGTCCTCAGTGTTCAGTCCATGTAGATCTTCCTCAAAACTGCTGAAAACACTTGCTTTGTGGTTCTTCAAGAAGCTGCTTGAGAGGATGCCAAGATTAGGTAAAGCTGCTTCAAAGCAAAGGTGCCTTTGTAAAATAGATGATGGTTTTGATGTGTTTAGATCTTTTTGGGCACAACCTAATTCCATGTTGGTTATTTTTAAAACATCATTTTGATGTTTTACATTTTGAAATATAGTTAATGTAAGGAATATGAAACCTTTTTTGTATATGTTTCAAGATAAATATAGTATAAAATAAAGCTTCCGTAAACTAAGTTTAACAATCTTTCACATGAGACTTCAGCTTGAGTTCAGCCATAAATGAAAACTTGAAGTCAATGTGTTTTAAAGAAGATGACTGGCGTGACCTGTCTCCCCCAGGCAGAAACACTGTTGTGGCAGTTACTGCTGTGACTGTGACCGAGGGGAAGAAAACGGCAATGGCTGGAGGTATGAACAGATTTAATTTCTTAGGAAAAAGGCCTGATATGCATACATTGTAATAAAGGCCAAAATACAGCATGTTGGAATAGACTTTAATATTAGACATGCATCCCTTCATCCTTTTTCATATAGAAATATAATGTACATATCATTTTAACACATTTAGCAGCTGTAAAACACAGAGTTTGAAGGGCTGTATCTACATTTTCTAGACTGGAAACTAAAAGTAGTTTTCATATTCAGAGAGTAATAATCTCCACATGGACAGATGAAAGAAGGATGGTTGGGAGCAGCCGTCACTGGGGTGGGGTGGGAGAGTGGGATGGTGAACAGTATTTTGGGATAACGGGAAAGAAAATAATCTTTCTGATGTCGACCACAATTCTGGGTAAGCGTGGGGTAGAGGTTAAAAGCAGACTTTCGTTTCAAACCCAGTGAAAGCTCTTCTTAGTGTGTATGTATATAAGCTCCTGAAAAGATTATGGAGTTCTTTGGGCTGCGGTTTCGTTGCCAGTTTCTTTCTGTGGCATCGTGAGGTTTAGTGAATCTGAGCAATCGACCGTATCTGGTCCTGCTTTTCCAAATCTGTTAATAGAATATATCCTAGATGTTCCCTGAAACAAAAGACTTCATTTATTATTATAAATTATTATCACCAAGAGTATCTGTGTTAAATTCATGGTGCAGTGAAGTCTGTTAATCTCATAGCTATGTTATCATTTTTTAAATTATATTTTAGTTTTCATTTTATTTTCACATTCACTTCTAACATTATTGCGGGTTTAAGTATCGTAACCAGATACAGTTGCACATGACCATTCCAACCTCTCTGTACCCCTTACAATCAGTCAGGCTTCTTTTGTTACTGTGTTTGATATATGTTATATAACAGTGTCTGATCTGATTATCTGCTCTGTGTTTGGCCCAATTCAAAAAGCAATCCAGACAAAATATTTGAAACAGACTTTTGCGAACAGCCATGTCTAGATGATTATATGTAGCATGACACTGTTCTGATGGACTAACCTGTATTTTGCCTTATTTTAAAAGCAGTGAGGGCTGAAATGTATGAACTATGTTCAGAATACGTGCTTATGGTCTTAAAAAACAAACTTCAGCCACAATACGTTAATTTTGACATCTGCGGTTACTTCCTAACAGCCAGGAACAGCACCAAGTGCTATCTGTAGTGTAAATGCTCCAGTGTGAATGAGTGAATTGCTTTAGGCAGAATGTGAGGTCATATGTAAATGTGTTCATGGGTATGACATCAATGATGAATGACCTTTTTTGGCAGCTCGGTTTCCATATACTGTATAGAGTGACCAGTATGTTTCGAAATACCAGTGTTTATATAGTCCATTAACTTCTTTGTTAAAAGGAAGAACCTGTGAATGGGCCCTTCAAAGTTAATACACAGAACTGATATTACACAAATCTGGCTTTGACTTCTGTACCACTAGTGGGTTTATTTATGTCCTGAGACTGCACATGCAGTTGAGTCTCACACGCAGACCTCTGGTGGAAATGCTATCCACTCTGTGCGCTCTGGAGGCTTTTCTTCCTTACTAAGATCTGGCACAGTGTCTTCCTCCCGTGGCTCTGCCTCCCTCTCTGCCATCAGCGGCTGATGCTGGAGCTGCAGGCTCCTGTCCAGTAGCTCCTGCTGATGGTGGGCTGCCAGCATGGCATAGATGCAGCCGTAGGTGGCTGCCACCACCATCATCACACACACCACCCCACACACCACCCCGGCCACCACCACAGTGACGGCCGCTCGCCTGACACTAATGGGCCTGTGGCGCTGCCTATAGCAGTCTGCTGATGAGTCGGTGGAAACCAGGAAACCCTCAGCTGTCCGGAAACAGGAGGCAGAAGGATGCTTGGTGTCTGCGAAGGGAAGCTGAGAGCAGTGTCTAAACATCTCCATTGGCACTCGGCGGAGGTCTCTACCTTGTAGAAATGCAGGGAGAGAGCACTCTATGGAATCCACATGGCCCCCTACAGAGAAAGACAGAAAGAGAAAAGTCATAATGTCACTAATCATAAAACAGTTAGGCTGAGTTAGGCTACCACCACACAAACCTGAACTACTCACTGTGTCCTCACTGAGTCCTATTTCACAATTAAAGTGAAGCATGTAAACATGCAAAACTTTCTTCATCTCTACCTATTCCCTCTGTCAGTGAAAGCTAAAGTTTGGGGTACAAAAGAAGCACAAGTTGCACCATGTTACGTTGAGAGGGAGGGCCACCCTGCTCACTCCGGTGAGGCCACTATTGACAAAAGATAGTTGTGCCAACTGGGGCCCTTCAGTAATGGAAATTTTAGATGACATACAGTGTCAGTAACCACATAAGCAGCTCTCTTTAGATAGATAAATATATTTTATTCATCCCAGAGGGAAATTCACAGGATTAAAGTGACTTAACAACCTGACTGTTAGTGGCAAATATGCCATGGTTTAGGAATGTAGTTTGTGTTGCCTAGTCTTATAGCTGCTGTGCAAACCAATGCGAGAATAAAGCAAGAAACCAACTGGTTGTCTACAATTGGGTTAAATGGGATCAGAATCATAATCAGAATTAGGAAACTTTATTGATCCTGGACAAAATTGCCCATGCTATGACTGCACAGAGACACAGAAACAAATGCAATGTAAACATTATGTTTAAATAAAATCTGTTAAAAACTTAAAAAAACAACAATAAAATACTCTGAGCTAAGTTAAAATTTTGGTAAAATCATTGCAAAATCATTTTTATGTCTCTCACCTCTATACAGCATCCATTCTAGCCAGTGTTTCAATGGCAATATGCTGCAGCTACAGTTCCATTGGTTTCCCTCCAGTTGAAGGTTCTGTAGAACAGCGAGGGGCTCCAGCACCGACCTCTGCAGGGTCCACAACTTGTTCCCAGCCAGTGAGAGCCATGCTAGGGCCTGAAGCCCATCCAGGAGACCTGGGGGAAGGGAGGTCAGGCTGTTGAAGGAAAGATCCAGGTGCTGGAGTTCAGAGATGCTCTGAAACTGTTTTGGGCTCAGCGCCTTTAACTTATTGTCTCTTAAAGCTAACTCTCGGAGGCGTGTGAGGTCAGAGAAGAGCTCCACTGGAAGGCTCACCAGGAGGTTGCTGGAAAGATCTAGGAGCTCCAGTTTGCCCATTTGAGAGAAAGTGGAGGAGTGGAGGGTGAGCAAGTTGTTTCTGGAGAGATCTAATCGCAGCAGGCTGCTGAGGTTCACAAAAGATCCTGCATCTATCGTGGTCACATTGTTTCCAGAGAGGGTGAGAGAAGTGAGGTTAGAGGGAAGCTGGTTCAGAATAGAGTCGAAGGAGGTCAGGAGGTAGAGGCCACTGCAGTCGGAATGAGTTCTATTGCAGATGCAGATGGATGGGCAAGCTGTTGATGGTCTGGACAAGCTCAGAACAGTCAGCAGAGCTGCATGCACAGGAAACTTGGTTTTAGACTTTTAATCACCAACGTACAGTTCCTCTACATGAAATAATTGGTAACTGTTGTGGCTCAAAACGAGATGAAGTGTTATTTACCATGAAAGATCATCCTGGTCCTGCCAGCCCACCTACATGGCGTCATAATTAAAGATTTGTTCAATCGTCTTGTTGAAGCCATCATGAAGGTTGCTGTAAGAAATTAGGTTATAAGATTTAAAGGAAAAGATTTAAAAGAAAAGTCTAATAAATTTTCTCCCTCATCTAGTCAGCAAAACATGTTTACAGTCCAGATTTAGCTGTTTCCTGCTGATTCTATTAATGGTAGTAGTTTTTGTGAAGCCTTTTTCATGGAAAGGTTTGAGTGACTTCTTGACTTCTAGCAACATTAACCTCATAGCACCAGTTCAAACATAGCTTTACTGACCAAATACGTCGAGGGTAAGGAGGGAATTACGTGTTTTGTTTTTGCTGAACTATTCCTTTAAGAAATGAGAGCGAAATGGAAATCAGGGCATGAATTAAAAATGGCAGTCATTTAAGCAATGGTACATTTTCTATGGATGTGAGGCTTTTAGAGAAGATAATGGAGGAAAAGGGAGGTCTGTGGGTGTGTATGTTTGTGCGTGTTTGTGTGTGAATGTGTGTGTAAGTAGTTTGTCTAAAAGCAGCCTAGGGCTCTTTCTTTATCAAAGCTTTTCAAAGCTATGTCAACCTGCTCTCATGCTATCTGGAGGCTTTTCAAAAACTGAAATCACAATTTAATGTTTTATTAAGCAGCTTTTTATTACTAATATTCACTAAAATATGTTTCTGTTGTGATGTTATAAAAATATTTCTGTAAATATGTTTGAGTTACTCCTAGGGTGTGTTGCCTCCCCACTTCTGGTAGCTCTCAGAACCCATGTGGACGTCCTGGTGCATGTCTTTGACTGAAATAGATATATGTGCCTAATGCTTTCGTCTTTTCCCCCGTTTGCACAGTAGACCTTTAGCTCATAATCAGAGCAGCCAGCAGTGACAGCTTAATCAGACAGAGACGTTCAAATAATCCATAACAGAATGAGCACATCCTGTAAACCTACAGTCAGTGCGGAGGTTTAGAAAAGTTATTTTTAGACTCATCAGGAATGTAATTTTTCTAGCCCATCTATAGACATATTATATAGATAGATAGATAGATAGATAGATAGATAGAAAGAATCTCGATACGTTTCCAGTGAAAACGATCCTTGACAGTTTTGTTATTGCCATAAGT
>JBBJLR010000034.1:9636865-9647428 GCA_037577145.1 Brachypetersius gabonensis
ACACACACACACACACACACACACACACACACACACACACACACACACACACACACACACACACACACACATAGACATACACATACACATACACACAGGAGGACTCCCGTCCTGGGCAGGCAGCAGTGGCACTGCAAATAACAGATATAGTTAGAGCCTTCAGTTTAACAACAGAATCAAATAAGCTCAGCACCTCCTCCTCTCTGGAGCTGCAGAATGTTCTGACAGACTTATTCCATTCATCCCGAATCCTCCTCCTCTTCCAGCTCTGCTCAGAAGATTAGTGGACTGGAATGTTAGAATGTGTGGATCGTTTGTTCTGTTTTCCTGCGGAGGGTTTTTGTAGTTAAAACTGATTGAATTCGAAATTGAGTTAGATAAAGGCCTTTTGGTTTGTTGGTAAAATATGGACTAGGGCAGGCCCGAATACTCATTGATGTTTTTCATTCACATACTTTTTAGTGTAAATTTCCATTGTTAAAATATATTTACAAGTTAATGAGAGACTGGAACAATATGTAAAATAAGTTGAAAAATCAGACTGACTGGATTTCTGCTTATATGGATAGCAGGGACAAAAGAGAAGCAAGTTTAGTTCAAGTTGTGAAAGACATAAATCTTTGACAATACTTTAAACAAGCATTTAACATTTAGATGCTTTACTGCAGGAAGAGCCAAGTTTATATTCCATTACCAACTTAGTGGTCCATAATTCTCTCACAGCTTATATCACAAGTTTGACAGGAATCCACAAGTTAGATCATTCTGGTGGGGTCTAAAGGATTAACAAAAGAAATGTATTCTCAATTCTAAATAAGACAAAAATCGACATAAATACTTCAGTATTACTGGTGTCGTTCAGGTCAGTCCTAATGTAGACTCGTCTTTTAACTAATTTTTTTTCATTTTCCAAAGCAACTGACAAAGTTGCACAGCTTCTGGAATTTGGGAGGGCAGCTTAGGTTCTACACCAGTCTGATTACACATAGTAATTTTGAAACACTCATTCAAAAATATGGCATTAAGCACATTCATTTTAATTGTGAACAAGTAAATCCTGGGTCTCTTAATCTATTTCTGTGATTCTTTTTTTAGATTTAAATTAGTTTTGTACTTTTTTTTAAATAAAATATTCTGAATATAACTTCTGTCCACTCTTTTCTTTCGTCCAGCTACAACGTGATGATCGAGTGTTGGCATCCCAAACCCGAGCGACGGCCCACTTTCTCCGAGCTCGTCTCCCGCATCTCAAGCATTTTCTCCAGCTTCAGTGGAGAGCACTATATCCTCCTGAACACCACCTACGTCAACATCGATAAAATGACGCCCTACCCCTCTCTTATCTCCTCTCAGA
This sequence comes from Brachypetersius gabonensis, assembly GCA_037577145.1. NCBI lineage: Eukaryota > Metazoa > Chordata > Actinopteri > Characiformes > Alestidae > Brachypetersius > Brachypetersius gabonensis. The sequence goes on from JBBJLR010000034.1 coordinate 9,638,220, forward strand.
ACCAGCTGGACCGGCACTGTTGCACCTGAGTGGCACAGGAAGAGTGGGCCAGACAGAGCCAGACAGTGAGGAAGAGTGTTTGCTCTGAATCTGCTGTGTGACACTGACAGACATTGGCCTGAGTGCCAGGGACCATTTGAACTTCTCTGTGGAGGAAAAGCTTCTCAAGGCCACTGTAAAGGAAAGTTGATTGTCTTTATCACTGTAGATAGAGTACTGAATTAAGTCCTGTGGATGGAGCAGGGCTGCTGATACGAGCCTCTATCTGAAGCAGGTTGGACACATGCCGACCGACAGGGACTGGCTGTGCTGGACTCTGCAGCTCTCACACACTGACAGAAGAGGAGAGCACAGGCCAAAGCCCACTCTCACTGCCACTCTTCAAGGCTGTGTGACGAGGGGGCTACAAAAACCTGTTTCTTTTTAAACACTTTGAACCAAATGGGATTTTCATTATGTTGAGTGAAAACATGGTTCGGAAAAAAACACTTTGAGGGCATTGAGAAAAATTTCACTCAAGCGGAGTCAAACAGATGAAACTGTTCAGAGTCAGAGTGCTTGTCTGGGATCAGTTGTGGCGTCTCACATCCTACTGTAGTGTCTGACGCGGGGAGCAGATGTTATTTTGGGACTCCTGACGCTTTTGGGAGAAAATAAAGGACCTCTAATGTGATTCCTCCTCCTCTGTGTGCGTGCGTGCGTGCGTGTGTGTGTTCAATCTGTGACAAACAGCATTCTGGGCCATCGTGCACGTCTCCAGTCTTGGACTGAACACAGCGGAACAGGATGCTGTGAGCAGAACACTGGATGTGTTACATGTGAAATTACGTTTGATGATTCCATGAATGTGCTTCCAACCCTGATTTCTTTGTTTGGTCTTTGGGTTAGACGTCCTTATTTTTGTATGTGCTCTCTTTCAGCTGATTTCTGTCAAATATTTGGACAGATGTGCATAAAAGACTTAAGGAAAAGGTTCTTGTTGTAAAAGGAGCCTCTGAAGTATTGCATTATGTGCTTTTTTTTTATTATAAAGTTTGTATGAAATGGCATTTGAAGTCAATGCTTGTTAGCGACGTAGCAGAGATGACAATGAATGTGTTTTACATAAAGATCCACTGAGGGATTGTAAATATTGTTTCTCGTGTCCAACCTGCTGTATGATTCGTATATATATATATATATATATATATATATATAGCCTGGTCTGTGATACCATTCAAAATACTTTAGACATACAAGCAACAGTTCAGTTTTCCTTTATCTTCGGTGGTCTTGTTAAAGCAAATTGCTTCTGCCACATCATATTGTACCAGTCTATTCCAGACAAGCAAATAGCTCCCTGTGGTGATGAATATATGGTACAAATTATATTTCTGTGTTCTAGTAACCTGGTTGAATAAAGCTTCGTCATTAGGTTCTCTGTGCGGAATGAATATGGAAGAATAAACAACTCTTTATGGACCTTTATAGAGTATGTGCCTTATGACAAATGACTTCAGTGTTCTAGTCCTGTCTCGTCTCTCAAGTCGTCTGGGAACTTTGACCATGACCTTTCCTTTACCCTTGGTGCGCTTGACATATGACCCAATGTTGTCTAGACAGGCTTTTTCATCTGGGTGGTGATTGAAAGGTTCCCCTCCCCCAATTGGAACCAACCTCTCTCTAAAATCTCAGAGTTTGAGTACACATTGTGTAATAATATGTATTACAGCTATGCTGTAATAATGTCCATTTGTCTCTTAGTATTTTTCTGTATCCCTAAATGTAACAGTGCACAGAATAACATGTTTTTTTTTAGTTACAGTACATTCATACAGTTTGTGCCCTAAATGAGATAACCATGCAGCTCTCAAACAAAGCTTTTCTGTTTTTCTTGCAGACAGGATTATCAACCTGTTCACTCATCATTACCCCAACCTGCCCCTTCTAGTGGAAGAAATCTCAGCCCCCACTGCCCCTACATTACTCAGCACTTATTCATACAGAGGAAATTGGGTGAAGGAACACATCATGAGACAAGAATCATTCAGCCAAAATCGCTGGCGTCCTGCCACACATGTATAATGCACATATAATTGCTTGTGGTGAAAGGAGTAACTGTATCCTCCTCAGTGACAGGATGTAAAATCTAGACTGTCACCTAGTGGACAATATTTATGTATCGGAGTACATTTTCATTCTCAAGCATTTGACATGACAGAGTTTGGGAGGATACTGATCTAAAAGCCTAGTATTCAGTATGACAAGGTGTACAGGGTTTGTTTTATTACACTTTAAAAAAGAGCTCGAGCAGAGTAACACATACAGTACTGTGCAAAAGTCTTAGGCCCCTGAGAAAATTATGCTTAAAAGCTGTTTACTGCTGGGCAGTAGTGTTAAGTTGGTGTTAAAACACTTACTTTACAACAAATACAAACGACATTAATACAGTAAATGGTGGTTTTATGTGTGGCAAAGTGTTCGCTTAACCATTCCCAGACCTCTTTCCTCATGGAAGCCCAGTATGACTTGCAGCTCCATCAAATACCTGGTTTGGCTCTTTTTTGCTGCAGTAGATTAAATTAGGCGTTGATTATGGAATTTTATTAATTCACTCAATAACTGGAGGCACTGAGCAGCAGCCAGAATCCAAACCTGTGTTCTTCTAAACAGCTCAGAATATCTACTACTTTTTTAGAAAAAAGAAATCTTGATACTTCAGCTGTTTTTGCTGGCAGAAAGAAGCCACTGCGGATAGAAATGACTTTAAACTATTTCCACAGGTGCCTGAGACTTTTGTACAGTACTGTGAATTTACATCATAATACCCATTCACTGGTGGACCTGTAGCGGTTCTGACCATTGATGAAGGGGTTAAAGGAGGCTAACAAATGACATGAAGGAATAGATGGATTATAGTCTGTGATTGTAGACTACAAAGTGCACATTTACGGACAGCTTAGATACAAGATAGGTGTGTCTAGTTGCTCACAGTGAGTGGAAACAAGTATTCATACTATACAAAAGAGTATGTATTCATAACCATTAATACAGATATGTCTTTAAGTGAAATTGATATGTTCATACTCCACGAATGAATACCATTAGTATCTGAGATCACTCATCTTTAAGACATCTATGGTAAGAACTGTTTTTGTTAAAGCCTTGTGGTTGATTTTGGACCTAGTCTTCAATTCCCCAAGGTTATAAGTGTTCGACTAATGGACTTGCAATTTCTAAATCCTCCATTGGTTTGTCATGCAAGCACTTTCACATTTTTTAGGAACCTGTTTGTTGGCTGATGAGATAAAATTTGTCTCCGATATCTCCCCGTACATCAGTCAATTCATGTTCTCTTCAGTGATGTGTAATTCCCCAGTACCATTTGCAGAGACATATTGTGTAATTCAGACATGTAACCGTTCTTTCTCTTAACAGGATGAGCCACAGTTTTTTGGCCATCTGATTTATCTAAAACAGGTACAACTGTAGAACAGTTTATTGGTCATTGTTCTCTTTGTAACTGCTGTTTATAAGTTACTGCTGGCTTCTCTCTTACCTTCCTTATCATTAGTGTGAAAGTCCATTGTCAAGTCTTAATTAAGGGCACCTCTGCAGAGATGACTTTCCATGAACTGTCCAGTGCCGTATGTTGATGTTCCACCATGCACTGGAGGATACTAACTGCGCCATCAAATCTTGGACTGTGTTATCGACTGAATGTGCAGCGCTAGATACGTTTTCAGGCCGCAGGTTGGTGCAGTCCTGGGTATGCTGCTCAGATAGAAGGCTTGGCTGTGGGACAGGAGATCTCCACTTTCAGGGCCTGACAGGACAAAGGTTTAGGTGGAGCCTCTGGACTGATCATATCCTCTCAGTCGCTTTCCAGCAAAACTCCTTTGTAGCAGTTTTTATAATGTCTGGCAGGCTCTGGAGTTAAGGTTTGAGATGAGATACACGTTCTGATCCATCTGGAGATGCTTCCCATTGGCCGGGGCTTTGCTAAAACATTCTCATAGAAGGCCACTGACCTGGCTTCTCTATGAACCTGGATGTCACTAACGTGGTTTTTCTGTTGGCCATTGGTGTTACGCTCACTAAAAATGGTCATTATAAGTTCAAATGTTTTAACCTGACAGTTTTTTTTTTTCACATTGTAGTGGTTCAAATAAGCAACAATACAACAAATGACAGAACATCAGTGCAGTGCATACTGGATGCTCCTGTTCTCTGTATAATCTCCTTAATGATGCTTGGCATTAATTGATTATTCAAGTTTCTCTCTGAAAGGATTTAAGTGCAGACTCTGTCTTATTGTGTAAACAATCTATTCCTTTATAATTTGTTATAAAGTGGGGTAAATGCCGCAGTATCATCCACTAGGTGGCAATGCAGTTATTTTTGCGGCTCTGATGAACATGCTTATTCTTTATACAAGCCACAATCGATGATGTGTATGGAAAGAGGCCAAAGCTTGTTTCATTGATTTATTCAGCAAGCTGTGTTCCTTAAGCCAATTTCCTCTCTATGAAGAAGTGTTGACTGGCACAGGGGAAGTTGGGGCTGAGATTTATTTCACTTGTAAGGGCAGGTTGGGGTAAAGATGAGTAAACAGGTCAATATTACATTCCAGAAGTACTTAGTCAATGTGGAAAAAACAAAGGTTGGATTCAGCAATGAAGGTTCGCCTCACTGAGCCTTCATCATAGGTTATGAAACAATGCTGGCCACATAAAAGCGGAAAACAAGCCTTATTCCATGCAATGCTTGACAGATGTGGTGCAATATAGAATTTCTTGGAATTCAATTTGGAATTCAATTCAACATGCATACATTCAATTTGTACAAAACAATACAATTCTGCATCACTTTTCTGTTGCTTGTTGCTTGCAAGGACAACGAAATCTGTATTTTAGTTCAACAGTGAATTATAAGTCATAGAACATCCTCTGGGTATTTTAGGTGTTTTCTTATTGGTTATAGAGAGGAACATCTTGCATTTGGTGCACCTCATGTATGTCTTGCCTTGTTCCCAGTATGCAAACCCATCACATAACACATCACTGGAAAGCCCAAGATGTCGGGCTTGATGGGGTAACTCCAAACACCTATGGAAGGTCTCAGAAGGCTATAATAAAAAATAGCAATATAAGGTATTGCATGCAATTATAACACAGTGGTACACTTGCTTTCCGAGTGGGGAGGTGAACCTTTCCATCATGAGGGAAATGGAAAAGCCTGTCCAGACAACAATGGGTCAAATGTCAAGTGCAACAAGGGTAAACAAAAAGTCATGGTCAGAGTGCCTAGATGACCCGACAGAATGAGACCAGAACACTGAAATTCAATTTCATCATTCAGATACTTAAGAAGTGTTTCAGATGATGGAGTTTTTTATTCCACCACCAGACATGATCTGTACTATATTTATTAAACAATTCAGGCCTCTGGGCAGGAACAAACTGGCACAAAAAATAAAGAGCACTGGTGAGAGGAAATAAACTGTTGTGTGATGTAACCATATAGCTCCCAAACATTTTCTATCTTCAATTGGTACCAATTTCTAAATTAAAAATGACAGCAGAAATGGACTTGTATTTATATTCCTATGTGGTTTTCCATGCTAACTTGACTTCCTACTGAATTAAACCACTACTCACACAGACACACAAAAACGACCTCTACACTCTTCTTCGTTAACTACAGACTGCCAGGGGCTTATCAGTGATTAAGTCTGTACACTAAGGCCTCTTACTATTAGTCATTTTCACACAGACAGTTCTTTTATTGTCCCTCTCCAGGTCAACCAAAGAGTGATGGGTTCCCCTTTTGAACTTTTGAAGGTTCCTTCCTCTGGATTTAGGGAGCTTTTCCTCCCCTCTGTCATGTCTTGCTTACTCTCTAGCAGCTCGGACCTGGATTCTCTGTAAAGCAGCTGTAAAAAGCGCTGCATGAACAAAATTGAATGCAGATATTATAAAAACGTAAGTAACTCCTTGTGTTTCCCCTGTATCTTGGTTTTTGTATTTTCATTGTGTCTTTTCCCATTTTCTTGTCCATGGTGTTGTTTATGTCCTCCATGTCCCTTTGTTTAGCTTAGCCATGTGTCTGTGCATCCATGTGAGTCTGTTGTTGTTTTGGCCTTGGCTCCGCCTTTAGCTCCACTTGCTTGTCATCCTACTCACCTGTGTCTGTTCCTGTCTCCGCCCCAGCACAGGTGTTCTCAATGCACTTATTAATATAAATTCCGCCTGTGGTTTAGTCTGTTTGTAGATTCTTTGGGTATCATGCTATATTCTCACTTTTCTTGTAATAGTCTTGTTAAATATATATTTACAAAGAAAAAAAAAAAAGAATGGGCATGGAACAGATATTGTGTTTTTCCAGAAACTTAAGCTTGTTCAATATTTACTAACATATGTTATGGATGTTTGAAAGTAAGTCACTTAAGTTTAAGGAGTTAAAAAGAAATTGCCTTCTTAGGCACCCCTTCAGTGTCCTGGAGGCTCAAAGTGAGGTTGGTTTGGTGGGTTAGACCCATGCTCTCCTGTCTGAGCTGATGGCTTTTAGACTCAGGAGTCCAGCACGGCCAGTACGTGTCTGCTGGCATGAGTCCATCCTGCTTCAAATCAGCAGCCCTGCTCTGTCTACTAGACTTATCTAAGTACTCTGCAGTCATAAAGACAGTCAGCTTTAATTTATAGTCTTCAGCGATGGCCTTAAGAAGCTTTTCCTTCACAGAGAAGTGCAAATGGTTCCTGGTACTCAGTCTTAGGATGTTTGTTTTTAACTATAGTGAAAGTGACCATTCTGTCATACATGAACGCGCCACAGCACGGAATTCTTCTCTGCATTTAAGCAATTCACAAAGTGAAGCAGCGCCCGGGGAGCAGGGTGTGGGGACTTGCTCAATTGAACCACAGAGATGCTTAACAGTCCTGGGAACCAGACCCACGACTTCCTGATTGCAGGACGAATGCCCAGACCACTATACCAGGGATGTGGAACTCCAGTACTGGAGGGCCGTGGTCCTGCACGTTTTGGTGATTTCCCTGCTCAGAAACAGCTGGTTCACCTCACCAGTTAATTGTGAGGTTTAGTGAATGTGTTTGAGAACTACCATCAAACTGTGCTGGACACCAGCTCTCCAGGACCAGAGTTGCTTATCCCTGCACTATACATACACTAAGTGTAGGTATTAATCCTTAAGACAAAAGGAATGCAGAGGAGTGTATTAACAATGCTGCTTGTTATTGTGTGCACACATATGTGCTGGTAACAAGTGTATCCCACCCCTTACATTTAGAGCAAACACTGTCCCTCACTGTCTGGCTATTTCTCTCCCCCTCTTTCTGCGCCACTCAGGTGCGGAAGTCCTGGTCCAGTTGGTTCTGAGAGGATGTGAAGGGTGACATTTTATTGATGTTGACGTAAGTGGTGTTCATGAGGATGTATTGCTCTCCAGTGAAGCTGGAGAAAATGCTTGAGAAAATGCTTGAGATACAAGCTCTGAGAAAGTGGGCCATCGCTTGAGGCTGCCGTACCAACATGCTGGATGGAAGAAATGAATGAACAGAAGTCTTTTTTAATCTAAATCCCAATAAGATTCCCAGAAACAGACTCATCAAAGACTCAGATGTGCACATTGCCATAGTTTACTTTGTGTACACTCAAAACATAGTTGTTTAAAAGCGTTGTTGCAGAAACAAAAGCAGGCCAGCCAGTTTGTTCCAGACGCCTCTGCTGCCCTACACTGTAATAAATCAATGTGTTGAAATTGATTTCTTTCTTTCCCTGTGTTACAAAACTACAACTCAAAGTGAATTAGTTGACTGTTATGGCTGTACAAAAGACTCTCCAAGTACTTCATCTACAGAATAAATGATGATTCTAACGTTCCAGTCCACTGATCTTCGGAGCAGAGCTGGAAGAGGAGGAGGAGGACTGAATGGAAAAAGGTCTGTCTGCTCATTCCGCAGATCAAGAGCGAAGGAGGTCCTGAGATCACCTGACCATATTGGAGATTTTTTTATTATATGTTGTACTGATCCAAGGTCAGTTATTTCAGTTATTGTCTCCTTTAGCAGACATGTGGGCCTGAGTGGAGTTGGCTGAGGCTTCCGATGAGCTACTGCCAGGTCACAGAATCTAATGGAGTTCAACAAAAGCTCTCTGTTTTTATGCTCTTGTACAAAGCTAATGAGAGCACTGAGGCACGCTCCCTCTCTTTGAGTGTGTGACCTCGACATGCATGTTTGCATGTGTGTGTGTGTGTGTGTGTACTCACAGGGCATCAGGGCAGAACTCTGGCTGCAGCAGTTTTAGGCCTTGCAAGAGAAAGATTGTGATGTCAAAGAGCTGAAATCCTAGGAGGGCGGGGCACCCCGGGTCATGAGTTCCCATAGCAACACCCCAGATGACCACTGTGTGCAGATAAAGAGGACAAACAATCAGGCAAATGGACAGAACGTACAGAACCTCAACAATATTTGAGCTCAGTGTTCAATAAGGGGTTTTTAGTACTACTTAGTTGTCAAATGGGGCACAGAGAGACTGGTACCGCCTTACACGACTAGGAATAACTACAAAGAAATGGACAATTGGGCTGCACCTATCAAAAATGTTAGTATCCCAGTGTTTTACCAGTTATTTACACCATTCTGAGTATGTTTCTTAATTATTTCTTTACTGAAAAGCTACTGAAAATAAATAAACAATGCACAAAATATAACAAATTAGTCAAGTAGGCTGTTTCTTTCCACAGGCAAGACCTGTATGAGAATTCTACAATCAGTTATCAGTGTCTGGCAGAATTTGCCGAATCATTTAAATGCTGATCATGTATGTATGACCACCTAGAATCATCTGCACCTGTTGCTTCACTGGTTCAGGACTTAAGTTAGACGGTCTTTGTTTTGATTGAATTCATAAAGAGGTCACTGTGTGTCTTCACAAACAAAAAACATTCTTCTGAAACTGGTCGGGTGCAGGGACTGGACTGAAAAAAGAAAGTCCATCCGGAAGCCTAGAGAAATGTTCCTCAAGACCACACTAAAATACAAGAAAGTCTGGATCTTTGGAAGCAAAATATGATGGAAATAAGGGGTAGATTAAGAGTTTTGCACAGAACTGTACAGTCATGGCCAAAAGTTATGAGAATGACATAAATATGGGAAATTGGAAAAGTTGCTGCTGAAGTTTTTATAATAGCAATTTGCATAAACTCCAGA
>JBBJLR010000034.1:9660715-9672553 GCA_037577145.1 Brachypetersius gabonensis
TGGCGGCTTCACTTCATGCCTGTCATTTTCCTGTCACTCAAGCTTAATGTGAACATTGTGCTTCACTCTGTGTTTATGAGGCCTGGAGGAAAAAGCACATCCTGAACTCTTTGATGGCATTATTTTCAAACGTACAGTACCGTGCGAATGAGAAAAGTATACTTAAAAGTTGTTTACAACTGGACTTTAGTGTTAAATGTGTGTTAATTCACTAATATTACAATGAATACAAACAACATGAATACAGTAAAGTTTTATGTTTGGCAAAGTGTTCACTTAACCGTTCGCTGAACCCTCTCCCAGTATTACTTGTAGCTCCATCAAATAAATGAGATGGCTCGTTTTACTTCATTAGCTGAAATGATGTGTGTTGCTTATGGAATTTTATAAATCCAAGCAATGGCTGGAGGCCCAAAGAATCTGGACTCAAAGCTGAGCTCAAACCACCTCACAAAATATCAATTACATTTAAGAGAAAAAGAAATCTTGATACCGTTTACTGTTTTCTTGTTTATTCTAATGTTCAGTTGTGTTTTGCTGGCAGAGAGAAAGCAACTGCTGATCCAAACGGCTTCAAACACTTTGCACAGGTGCCTAAGACTTTTGCAGAGTGCAGTACGTGGCACTGGCGCTCTCTGCTCCAAAACAATCAGAGCGCAAAATTTCAGTCCAGCACTCAGAAACTGTGGCTGCTCTGACTGCCTAAACACAGCCCTGTCACTGCAGTGGGTGAACTCCCCAGAGGAACTCAACCATGGTAAATATTTGCAGTGTGTTCAGAACCATTGATGTAGCATAATTATCTACTGCACCAAAGAGACAAACATGACCTTGAGCAGGGAGCCTAAAAGAAGATCAGACACAAAAGAAAAAAAAACAGATTTAAGAGCATTCTCTAGCCTATGCAAGAATTTAATTATTTTAAAGAGCATAGCAGTACATATTGAATAGAAACGTGTGTTATCCAGATTACTATCATATAAGAGGCCCCTTCTGCTCCACAGTATGAAAGCCTCCTAAATCGCCAGCGTATGTTTTCTTGTCTATCTCAGTTAAGTCCAGAATAGCCACTTTTCCGTTTCACTGCAGTAGCTTCATCCTGTCAACAGTTACTCCGTCCTTTCCTCTGCAGGTCCCGCTTGAGCAATATCTCAGATACGATAAGTACGCTCTGTCGACTCAGTTCACTGAAGGGCAGTTCCACCCATTTTTTCAAAATCCTCATAATTCAGTCGTTAAACAAATCATTCAGAGAGTTGTGATGTGAAAAGACGCACTGTAAAGACTTTCTTTAGTAAAATAATGATATAACCATTTTATTTATTGTTAAAAAGGACCAGTAAATTTAAAAACGTCTTGTGAATTTCTATATGTAATGATGACATTGGTTAAACACTGGTAAATCTGAAACAAGGGGTTTTCTTTAGAGACTGTTTTGCCTTACAATCCTCTACAAATGCATTCAGCAAACCACCACTGGGCTCCTGAGCATGACCCTTAACCCCAAATTGCTCCAGGGAAACAGTTAGGGAATGGAAGTTGCTTTGGATAAAAGCATCTGATACATGTTGTAAATGTAAATGTAATACCTTTCTGTGAGGCACCAAAACCTCACAGAAAGATCTGGTTCCTATCGCCACTGTGAAGAATTCTGACTCAGTAAGTTTCTCTAGAACAGTGCATTTCACATGAAATCAGTCTGAATAGCATTTGCTGAACAAAAAAGTTTAAGAATCACAGACTTTAAGGCACCGTGCTTGCAACTAGACATTCATGTATATTTCAACAACAGTAGTGAACCCTTCGCTGATTCTAAAAGATGAGCCGAACTCTAGGGGGAGTCTGATCCTTCTATTGCAGACTGGCTTCAGCTTGTCTCTGCTTCGCTGCTTAACAAACACGGTGTGGATTAAGTGAGATAACACACTGCTGATTTAGATGTAGACAGAGGGGCCGTACTGGTAGTTAGTCAAACATGTCTGAAGTTGATTGACTTTGCTTTCAAAAACAGTGTTTGACGCTTTCTCTTTCACGGCTGCTGGAGAAAAGAGACATACAAAGCCAAAAAGCGTCAATATACGGCAAAATCATGTCTTAAAACACACGTCTTTAAACTTGCTTATTCTGTATCACCTCTGTTTAAATTGATGCACCCTGTCATGTAATTATTATTGTATTTTATTACTGTGTTTTAATCGATGCACCCATTTTTATGTAATTTTTTAAAAATTTTATATATTGTAACTGTGTTTGTTTATTGTTTTATCTTTTTTGCATATTGTTATTGTTTTGTTTCCTGTCCTTGTAAGGTGTCCTTGAGTGCCTTGAAAGGTGTCTATAAATAAAATGCATTATTATTATTATTATTATTATTATTATTATTATTATTAATAAAAGAATTTGCATGAGGAATTATAAAAATATAAGGGGCAATTTATCAGCATGAGGAAACACTTAAACCTAAAGAGAAATCAGCTAAAAATCAAATATGTGGAGATTCTCAGATCACTATCTGAGCAGAAGTGCTGCAACCTCCTTTAACATCAGAGATATCCATCATGAAGATGTCCTCCAGAGAGGATTAGAGCAGATGAGTTCCAGACACTCAGATGACCTCTTGGGCACCATCAGACTGGGCAGGAAAAAGAGACACCCACATTATTGCCTCCTCCAGAGCATGTACATGCTGTTTATGAAGGTTCGAGATGAGAAAAACAGCCCTGCCTTGTACTGTTGTGCGCAATTTGACCCATTACGGATCTTGAAAACAGGTGGCTCTCCATCTAGGCACCCCGTGGAGGTCTTTGAAGCACAGACTAAACCTGTAATCACCATCAGCCCGATTAACAATAGCCTCATAGATGACAAAGCGAACTTCAATGCTTTTTACATCATCCAGAAATCTTCTAGGAACCATGAAGCAGAAAGATGTTCTCCAGGAGGCCAAAAATCGTAAGGAAGCAAGAATCTTCGGCTTTTAAAGCTCTTTCTCCCTTCTGGAGGATGACACCCTTTAACGACAAGTTGCAGCCTGTAAGAAAATGCTTTTATGTCGGTGGGAAAGCTGAGATTGGCTGAGCCCTGGATTTAGCAGAGATCGCAGTGGCAGATATGAATGGAAGCTCTTGAGATTCGTCCCCCTGCTGATTTTGTTGGGGTACAAAATTCGACGTGGTTGATTACTCTCTTGCATTATTGTCTCTGGGGCTTTTCTTGTGTGTGGATACAAAAGCCACTGATGATGTAAGACCCACAGAGCTCCTCGTCTCCAGATACACGAGAGGCTTGTCACCGACCAGAACGAAGCTCTAGCCCACAAGAAACAAAACCTGAAACCCCAAACTACATTTCTGTTTCCACCATCGTTGAGCAAAACCTCGACAGAACGAATGACAGGTCCGCTCAGGTTACGTGACTGAAGCAGACTCAAGACAGGAAAGGTTTTTTTCCCTTCCACACAGCTTCCCAATAAAAGCACAAAAACAATAAAACACTTGTTCTTTATAGTTCATGGTGGGAGTATTAGACCCCACACTGTTTATGGTTAAAGAATTTACAGTGCAACAGCTGTAGAGCTATCTTAAATCATTAGTTAGGACAGTTTGCCTTCTGCTCTGGAGTGACAGCATACTGTCTACTGACTGCCTTTTATATTGATAAGTATAGAGTGCATAATATTAATAATAATTATAATATACTTCTTCAGCCTATCTCACTCATCTTGGTGCAGCTTCAAATGCAGACTATAACTTACTGCATTGATCAGACACTTTTATTCAAAATGACTTCCATTTCCTAACTACAGGAGGCAGTCTCCCTGAAGCAACTTGGGGTTAAGGGTCTTGCTCACGGAACCCAGTGGTGGTTTGCTGAATGTAGGATTCGAACCCATGACCTCTTGGTCCAGAGGCAGGTATTCAACCCACTAGGCCTCCACTACCCAGGGACCAGGGGTCAACCTCATTTACAAATAGTGTTGCAGGAGAAAATCACAGAATCCATTTCTTTTTACAAAATGAATTTATAAATGAATACAGTAATCCCCCAGATTTACACGGATCAGGAGTCGGCGGATTTAGTTACAAGCAGATTTTTTTTGAGAACCGAACTCATAGTTTTACGTGAAAATTTACACAATAACGCGGAAACTACAAATATCCTCTGCCTTTCCTTCCTTTTTTGGTAATAAATATATTCTTTCTGAATGGTTTCACACAAGGGGACTCAGGGCAGGCTGTTGTCGACCTAGCACTTTTTTCAAATTCCACACCAGGGTTGAGCCCCCGCACTCCAAGAGCAATTTCTCTGCGGTGCACTTCAGGAGACCTTTCCAACAAGCCCTCATTTGTATTTTTAGTCAGAGTAGATCTGGGGTAAATCCATGAAAACCACTCACCTGGCCGCGGTGTCCCAATACTGTTGTCCACCTTCCGAGTTGCATTTCTCAGCAGGGAATTTAAAAGAGGCGAATATGGGTTTACCTTTACATTTTCTTTAAGGGTAATGCATTAAACTTTTAAATGACATTTAAGTTTTCTGAGAGCATATTTGGGGTTTACACTAGAAAAATATGCATTTTTTGGCATTTTTTAAACCATAGCACAACAACAGGGTTTTTCACTATACGTGGGTGCTCTTGGAACGTAAGCCCTGCGAAAACTGGGGGATTACTGTAATACAAATGTTGCTCTAACAAGCTAGCTGTAGTGTGGTAATCTATATTTTAGATTTGAAAAATAGTCTTTTTGATTTAAAGTTTTTGGGGGAAGAATGGAACAGTGTTGGGGTTGAGAATGCCAGCAGTGGATAAAAATCTAAATGAAAAAGATGTCAGTCCTAAGGGGCAGTGACTGGAATTTAGATTGCATTTGCACTCAAATATTGGATGTTATAACCATAAGACAACATCCTCTATGGCCCGATGCGGTTGAGGATAACAGCAAATGACTCAGAGAGAGCTACAGCCGGAACAGCCCACACTTTTAAGGGATGTCATGGGGGACTTTCTTTTTGGTGACTATGAAGAAAGATAAGACGCACTACGTTATAATTTCAAGACCATAAAATAATGACTTCAGTTATAATTCAAGAATAGACTGCGAATCTTCGGTCCTGAGTGTGTTTTTTTGGAGACCTGAGGGGACATTCTGAGAAACTGCTGAGAAATCAGGTGAATAAACAGGTTGGCGTCCAGACTTGGAGCCAGAGGTGATGACTATATGGAGCGTTAAGCGTGGCTTTTCCATTTCCCCTTCACATCTGCAGCTCCAGCACTTTTTTCTTCCAGTCTAAGAGCTTTTCCCTCCACAGTGGGCTTAATGGCAATAACACTTGTGTGACATGAGGTTGGTGGGGTGTGCATGTACAGTATAACACCGACTCACCACGTAAACTTCTTTATCTTTGGTGAAAAGGGGCCCGCTGAGAACCATCTGAGGCTGCATGGCTGAGTGGAGGTAGACGCCAGACGCTATCACTGTGCTGCCTCCACTGTGGGCACACACACACACACACACACACACACAATATTAATAAAGACACTGTCACATATATGCACTCATACATAAACACATCTCTTGTCAACCCATTAATAACCTAATGCATTATAGCCCACAAATCTTTCAGCTCTCCTCAACAGGTTTCTCTCTCTCTCATTCTGTCTTTTTTCATTCTCTCCTTATTCATCTCTAGTCCTCGAGTTCTTGCTTACTTCCCCTGTCCTACTTCATTACAACAAACCCTACTCTGTTCATTTTCACTTGTCTTCCTTTTGCTTAATCCTTCACGAATGATCTTGAGCTTCACTCTCTCTGCACAGTACTTCCTCTTCACAATCTCGCCTCCGTCATAGTGGAGCAGCCATTCGTCCACCTGTTCTCTTCCCATCTATGATTAGTCAATTGCTTTGCCAGACTTTTTTCCCAAAAATCTTCTCTTCACACCCACTCTGTCTTCTACGGCAGTCTGTTCGCCCAGTTTCCTTCTCTGCTCTTTCTCTGTTCATGCTTTTCATTCAACCTCCTGTTCAAGTTCGGTTTCATCAACTGGCCTCTTTGCACACAGGGGACAGATGGACTGATCAGTTCTATATAATGGGAGATACACTAGACGGAAAAAGTTTTTGGGACACTTGACCATTACACCAACAGAGATTTTAATGACATAGACTTTAATATGGAGTTGGCCCCTCTTTGCAGCTATTACAGCTTCTACTCTTCTTGGAAGGTATTCCATAAGATTTTGTAGATTTTGTGGGAATGTGTGCCCTTCATTCTGTCGAGCATTTATGAGGTCAGACACTAATGTAGCTCAAGAAGGTCTGGTTCACAATCTCCATTCCAGTTCATCCCAAAGGTCAAGCCCAGTCAAGTTCTCATCCACCCATGTCTTTATGGAGCTCGCTTTGTGCACTGGGACACAGTCATGCTGGAAAAGTAAAGGTCCTTCCCCAAACTGGGTTCACAAAGTTGGAAGCACGGTCAAGTCCAAATGTCTTGGTATGATGAAGCATTAATATTACCTTTCACTGAAAGTAAGTGTACATGTAAATTCAATAAGAGATATTACCTAATACTTTTATCTCAATAGTGTTCCATTATATAGATGCTATTATAAAAAGAAGCTAAATGCCGGAGCAGTCCTGCTACAACATTGCACAGAGGTAGCATTAAGTCTTCTTATTTAGCAACTTCTATTAATTATTCAGTAAATGTTATTTAAACGAATATAAAGATCATGTAGTTATGAGTGAGCTGTGGATTCATATTTGGGCTCTTAGGGTTTGAGGGTTTAAACGGCACGTTGTGGGAGTGGCTGTAGTAGGAGGAGTGTGAGGGACGCACCTAATAAAGGAACGTGTGGGCTGTACATTGTGGATGAGTGGGTCCTCATTGTAGGTGTAGTTGGCAGGAGCTTCTCGTATCACTTTATCGATAAGCAGTCGCACTTTTTGCAGGGAAGGCGAGTCTTGAGTTGGGGTCTGACAGGTCAGCATAGTGGATGATACACTGAGGAAAGACAAAAAAAAACAAAAACACAAGCTATAATGTTGGCCAAAAAGGTTTACATTAGGGGTGGGCATAGATAATTTTTTTTCATCTAGATTAATCTCACTGTAATCTTGGAATTAATCTAGATTAATCTAGACTAAAATTTTATTCTAGATTAATCTAGATTAAAATGGCTCATTTGAATTCTGCTGAAGGTCTGAAACACCGCCCCCCCGCCAAAATGATCCCAAGCTATAATAATGACTACAAATATATAATCATTATTCTACTATTTTTAAATTACATATTCAAACATTTCATACAAGATATCACTGAGCGCAGAAACACACTTTACAAATAGAAACAAGATTATGAATTGAAATGAAAAATAATAAGTCTAGCTATCACTATTGAATTAAAATGCTGTCCAGGCTGTTGAAGCTGCTGTAGGTAGCAGGCGGGCATTAGGACCCAGGCGAAGCTACACAGCGCTGCTTGTTAGCGAGTAGCAACCGGAGCAGCAACCGGAGCGCGTTTAGTAATATTTCTCTGGTAGCGCCGTTTGTACTCAGTTTAACAGAACAATACTATGAGTGTCCATAACTGTCCACTGCTTAACTTTACTTGATTCCTTAAGTGCAAGGAAAGGTTTGGTGAAAGGTTTTCAGCCCTCTATACACCATAATTCATTCCTACAGCCCTGGGGGCTAAGGCTAAGCCCTTCCCTTGTCTTTCCATCCTAGTGACGTCTCTGTTTCACAGTATGTATATATCTGTGCTAAAATATCAAGGTGAAAGTCATCATAGCTTGCGTATTATAGACCCAGCTCCCAATCCAACTTGGATTAATGGCGATATTTTTTTTATCGCGCCATAAGAGTCTCACATGAACGCAGCACGTTAACGCCGATAACGGCCCACCACTAGTTTACATACATTAAATTTCCACAAGACACAAGAGAGAAAGTAACATATACTATCTTACCAGTACATATCAGATCACAGACAACAGATTACAAAAACTTTTCAGGCCTCTAATTTACCTTTGAACTTCACAATTGGCGTAACCAACCATAACCTTCCGTGAGCTTCCACTGTCCAGGTGTGAGCCCCTGATGGTCAGCATGGTTCCACCAGACTTGGGCCCGAACTCTGGGAAGATTCCTTCAACAGCAGGATTCTGGGGAGGCAAAATTAGGGCAAACCATGACCTGAATATGTGTATAAATTATGTAGTTATGAGACTGAGGTACATGTATTAAATCTACAGTGTTTTTGAAGCTTCATGCTGAAATGCAATATATGAACAAATGTTTGCGCTCCTAAAAGGTTGATTGATGGCATCAAATTGGTTGTGCTTTGTGAAGATTCGTACCACAAAAGTGAAGCCCTTGATCTGTCCCGACTCCTTACCACTGCGTACTTTGACCCGGTGGTCAGAATTGGACACGTTCACATGATCCAGGCCACAAACCAACCTAAATACAAAGACAAAAACATCTCCCACACTTCAGACAATAAACAAGCCGGAGTTTGTATGCTTGGGGAGAAAGCAGGCTATTACTGCACGCTAATTTACTAATAGCGAGCGTACTGCTATGCACTAACCACACAGGAGCTATTCTCTGGGGGAAATTTCTCCTCATCTCGCAACAATGGGACTGCTGTAGGGTGCCGTGTCCGGGGGCACAAAGGCTCTTGAGTAAAGTTTGGTGTATTTATGTTAAGCTTGTGGGTACACGAGAACAAACTGCACAATGAGGCACTTTTTGGGGTGATACGGTATGGACCATGATGCTGGGAATGTAGCTTGATGTCTACCACAATTGTCTACCACAATGTCTGTGGGGCAAATTATCTTCTATGTAAAACAACTATTGGACTCCAATTGAGCAACAGTTGGGTTTATAAAGAGCAAAGAACTAAAATAATCCTGTTTCAGTACAATCTGTTTCATTTATCACAGATTTGCTCAGTTGGTTCATCCATTAAAACTGCTTACAGTGTAAGGCTGCTTTTTTTTAATGTGTGGTGAGCAACAATTTATGCAAAACTTTCAAAGAAATTCCCATTAAAAACTAGTAATGAGAAGAAGACAAGTTAAACACATCTAATTCTCTTTTTTACTTTCATTACATTCTACTTCAGTAACTCACCGATGATTGCTGCTTTCCCTCTTAGTCAACCTGCACTTCACTCCAGCCACCTCCACCTCAATTAGCTTGGCATCGAAACGATCTTTCTTGCTGAAGCCAAAGTTTTTGCCACAGATTGTGATGTTGGTGTGGCCTTTCAGTGGAGCCGTGGTAGGAAAAATCTACAGACAGCAGAAGGAGCATTTTGTTTATCTTCTCAGTCTACCAACAAATGCTGTCATTTTTGAATGGCTGTCTCCCTCCAAATGATTGATTTGGTTCTTACAAAGGTGATAAGCCTTCTAGTACGAAGGAAGGTCAAAGAGATTTTGCCAGACTTCGAACAAAGCAGTGACTCCAAAATCATTCTAACAGTAACCTTAAAGTTGGCTGCAATAAATGGGTTTTAAAACCACAGCTTTGTGTCTCAAACTGTGGGTTCAGTGACTTGAAGGAGATCCCTTTGTGTGAACACTGCTTTGTGCAACTCATTTCCTAACTGCTATTTTTTTTTACTGTGTACCAAGATAGATGCAACCGCCTCATGATATTTTTGGGTTTATAACGTATAAGGCTTTATCATTTCTGCTAATCAGAGAACGTAGGGCACAATGTTAAAAAATCGAATGACACTTAAATTAAGTGTCATATGAGGTTTTAAATGAAGGGTTCTTTGGTTTTAAGTATGTCAAACATTAAACAATGTATGTAGTCATTCTAATGTCTGATATTTCTACAACATCTAAATAATATATACATCATGTATAAATCTAGTTTAGGAGATCTATAGTCCTTTAGAAAAGGCATTGATGTGAAGAGAAAAAGACCGATGTATGCAAATGTACATTTTATATTCTTATGAAGTATTTCCACTCATTTTTGCAGTATATAAATAATGCTCTGCCTACACACAGCTCAAACTCTAACTTGTGGAACGAAGGGCAATTTTTGCACTATTACAAATTCAAGCATTTCCCCACAATGTCAGAAAAAAATGTTTATTTCTGTTTCTATTCACCACACACACACACACACACACACACCCACACACACACACACACACACACACACACACACACACACACTGACTCAGTTCCTGATATTTAGAATCAATTACATGCCTTATAAAGGAACAGAGATCTCAAAAAAAGCTTGCGTCACTGAAGAAAATTGCACAATGTTTAAAGAAACCAAAATCGATAAATAAAGGTCAGAGTTTCGTCTATGGTCTCTTTCCTTAAAGCACTTATTCTATTAGCTTGATGCTATTGTCTACTTTGTAACCCTGGCGATAAGGTTTGTGGCTGGGCAGGGCGGGTACCTCTGTGATGAGAATGGGGCAGGACTCTTGGCTCCAGAGGGAGGCCTCACACTGAGCAGATCGAGTGCAGAGCTTTCTGTTCCGGTACCATCCGCAGCCCATGAAGGACGGAGCCAAAAGACACGAGCTGCAGTTCCACAACTGCTCACAGCCCGGCCCAATCACAGGCACTTTAGACACCTGCCAGAAAGAATTAGACACCTACTTCATACACGGTGTCTGGAACACAACGGTGACTTTGTTTTGTTCTAGTCTTTGCTCTGTTCTAAAGTCTGAGAGGAAACAATAACTGGAAGGTTAAAATCTGGAATCCCAGTTTTATTGGGTTCATACATTGGTGCTGAGTAAACTATGCAACATCACACAGTCCTTCAATTTCAGCAGACTTGAAAGTAAATGTGCAAAGAAGGTCAATAGACAAATGCTGCCCACCTAAAGTCTATGACCCATAGACACTACCATAAACCGATTATTTACCATGGAGTGCCCTGCCAGACCTTCAGTGCCCACTATTTTTAAGTAGTTGTTTTTTTGCAGTCTAGGCAAAATGCTTAGTGGGGTTCAGGTCAGGAGAATTTGATTGTAAGCCCTAAAAACTTTAACTTGTTAAAGCTTTTACTGATGTAAATACCTCCAATACAACGGACTGATTAACAGTAATACCTTGGCAAATACAACCACATTTCACAGGAACTGTGACCTCTCTCACCTCCCCACCTTTTCTCTCCTCTCCTCTCTGCCACACCCTCTCTTCCCCAGCTGGTCTGTTTATATTTTCTCTCAAAACCAATGTTGCATCAACAAATTATAAGAGGAAGACTTTAATTCCTTCAGAAATTCTAAAAACACCAGTTTTTCACCTTATTTCCTGTAACCAGCAGGACAGAGGCGTCTGGTCGCTCTGGAGACAGCAGGGCCACCTCTGAGGACACGGGCAGAGCGTCCAAGAGGAAGTCCACATGCGGCTCCGTGTTGCCAAAACGGGAAACTACCACCTGCAGAGGATGCCAAAAAAACAACAGGAGTGACCTCTCACATCCAAGGCTTTTCTTTTTGTAAATGGTGGAATTGAATCAAGCACAATTTACAGAAAATTACTGTACTCTATGACAATGTTAAGATGAGGAAACTGAATCATTTTCCTGATTATATTAATACGGCTCAGTGACGTAAGTGAGTGGACAAAACAAGATGCTTTACACTTCTTCATCTTCTGGAGAGGCTGCATAGAATTGGTTTCCTATTTTAGGTTTTTCTTCTTATTTTCAGGATGTTGACACTGCCAACATCAAAGCCTCAGTTAGTCTATAATTCTATCTTTTGGTTTGAGGACTTTAGTTAATGCTCATGTTCAGTGAAGCCCAGGCTGTTCCAGAAATCCATGCTATTTTTT
>JBBJLR010000034.1:9681637-9696287 GCA_037577145.1 Brachypetersius gabonensis
ACACACACACACACACACACACACACACACACACACACACACACACACACACACACACACACACACACACGGCAGATTCTTCACTGCTGGTAAGCATCCTGTTCTCAATTTTGATCTAATATTTTTTTTTTTTACAAAGAGTCAAAAAAGCTGACTCCAGCCTTTACTATAAAAGAAGATCAAAACAGACGCTATTTGTCAAGATTCTTCAGAGACAATGGAGCTCAGCCTTCTACTGTATTCCAAGCAAACTCTTGTAATTTAAGAGGAACAAATATCAAAACAAACAAGGGCATTTAAAGCAGACTTCACAATGAACCCATTGTTTTTGAGCGAGGTGTAAAAAAGACACTTAACACGGTTTTAAAAGGCTTCTTATCAGTGGCAGGTAGATGGAGGTGTTGGCAGCCCTCCACTCTGAGACTAAAGCAGAGGCTAAAGTGTGGTAGAAGCATGTTGGTACTCATGCAGACTGTAGCCAGATAGCGTTAAGGTCAACAAAAACAAACTTGCAATGGACCACCTCAGCTGTAGGCGATGGCAAACAATAAAGCCTAAAGAACAAGAGTTACTGTAGCAGCTTGCATCCTCAAAGGCCTGTTGAAACACGTCTCAAGACTTACGGGGACTTAATTAATTAATGTCTTCACTTGTTCTAACAGATAAGTAATTTGCTGTAAGTGTTCTTCAACAAATGCCTTGAGCTGGTAGTTCACTGAGATGTTGGTAAACACATCAGTAGCGCTGGGCAATACTGAAAGATGACACAGAAAGACATGTTACAACACATACGATGATATGTATCGCAACACTGTGATACAATCAAAAATGTGCTGCCTTTAGGAACTGGGTACACTGTTTACTCAATATATACCTGCACTTAGTGGTAGGCGATATGACAATATAAGATTGTGAAGACGATCTAAGCGCTGACTATCTTCCAAAGCAGAGATCGTAGTATTGTCTAAATAGACTACATACCATCTATCTATTGCAGTTCTATGTTCTAATTTCTCAGCCAAATCGCACTATTTGACTGCCTTATAGAAACAGTGCTCAACCAACAATAGTTTGGTTGTACTGTTCAGTAACTTGCAAAATAGTAAAAAAAAATCTATAGTTACAAAGTAAAATAAAAACTGTGATAAAATTAAAATCGTGATTTTACTGTAAAAAAAATTGTGATATGATATTTTTGCCATATCACCCACCACTAACTGCACTGCAAAAAAAATTAACTGTGCATGTAATGAATCAGACAGTGTCCCTAAAGTATTCACACATTCAATAAAATCAACAAAATCAATCACAATAATGATAAAAACCTACCAGTACTAAGTGAAATTAACAGCAAATGTTCACAGGTAGATAAACATATATAGAGATAAACAAGTGAATAAATAAAAATCTAGTCTTTATCCACCTAACGATGAGTCACACGGCTTGCAAATTCCACTCATAGTTCTCATACAAGAAGAAGCACAGCAAACAGGTGGTATCCTTTACTTTTTATGATATACCCTCTAAGCATCAGCCAGCTATTATACTAAGTGCATAAATCCACGCAACAAATGGGAAACAACATGGTTATAATGTGCAAAAGCACAGAATGGCCAAGAAACAATGGATCATTGTGCATAATTTTCACACATGTAAAACCACTGGAAACTGGCATCTCATGCGATCATCCACATTTTTTCACACTTCAGAAGTCTTTGGGGATCACGTTCAGAAGAAGGCATTATAAAAACACATCTGTTTGTTTTCTGCCTTTGAAAGCAAGGGCACAGATCCAGATTCGCCACGGGCTGGAGCAAGTGCTTCACTTTCAGCACAACAGTAAGAGTCGCTATTCTCGCTTTACTTCAGTTAATGTGATCTGATAAGCAGGACATGGACAGAATCAGAATTAAGTGATATTAAATATGGAAAGTGCTCATATGCACAATATCACTATGCACTGATGCCACATTACATCTCTGCTCCATTCCATTAGTTGTCTAATGGGGGGGTCTTTTCATGCTCCACTTCAGGTCCACAGATTAGACTGGCAGGTAAAGCCCACTTTTCTTTCACAGGGTGATTTAACTAGCAGTGTTCACTGAGGGATAAGTCCTGTAAGAGCTGAGTGACACTCTGAGTAAGCAGCCAGAAATGGCTCAGATAAGCCCTTATTTGCCATTCGCATTGTATGTGAGCTCAGGAGGTGATAAAAGTGAATAGTCACAGACCAGCGTGAGCCCCTCCATTACTTAAGCACACATTCATTCACACAGGATCCAACAGGCCCATTGTGTGGCTAATAACGTCACACTGAAGCAGAACAGCAGCCACTACTGCAATGTTGTGGAGAACGGAAAAACAGGGAAGAGAGATTTATTTTAGTGAAGGATTTGTGTTTGTTAAGCATTTAACCATTTACTGCTAACATTCAAAGGTGGTCAAATCAACAGCCCAGCATTTTAAAACCTGTATTATCCAGATAGACTTGTGACAGCAGCAACACTGAAAAGATAAACTAATCTAATGGGCAGGTTCATTTTCTGCCCAGATCCATTCTTCCTATAAGGTGAAGGTAACCATGAAATTCTTCTCTGTATTTTAACCCATTCACTGAGTGAAGCAACAGGCAGGGGAGCAGTGTGTGGGGACGGTATCTTGCTCAAGGATCCCTCAGTGGTGCTCCCTGCAATCCTGGGATTCAAATCCACAGCCTCCTGATTGCAACTCCCTAAACACCAGCTGCCCCAGTGTAGGGCTGCTAGTTTAGGACTACCCCAAACAACACAATAGTAGCAAGCTAAGGTGAGGGCTGGCATGTGCTTCCCTTGAATCTGCCAATTCTGCACACATCTGGAGATCGAACTTGATTAAATCAGATATTTTTTAGTATTTCATTAACTTCTCTTTAAAAACAAAGGCACTAACTGGCACTGTTTTGTCATGATCTGACACCAGGCAGGGAGCACAGCAGTATTCAGTGTTCCTGTGATGTTGCGTGCGGGTTGATTGACCTGTTCAGGGTCATGTGCTGCTTCAGTGGGTTTAGTGATTGAGACACAGGCAGGGGGCCAATTCACGGCAATGACTTATGCTCGTGGTGTGTGTGTGTATGTGTGGGGGTCTGTGTGTATCCATACTTGCATGAAGCAGAGGACACACAACAGAGAGTTTCAGAGAAACGCACCCCTCCCCAAATCAAAGAAACCAGGAAATTACTACAGGTGGCAAAAACGAGGAAGTTGGAGGAACAGAGAACGCTACAGATTAACAAACATGCCTGTGGGCCAGTGACTCATCAAGCTCACCGAAGAAACCTTTCTTTCATCTGACATTTTACACATGTACCTGAACTGCACCTCCAGAGCACAGACAGGAATCCAGAGCTGGAAGGCGATGCAAAAGCACCTGCATGGAAATCCAGGAGTAGAGAGAGTCTCTGGGGTAAATAAACAGAACGTTTGCTTCCCTGTACGGTAACAGCATGCCAGAGGAGGCCGAAATAAGCACCACAGTTCCAACTTTCAGTATATGACTGAAATATAAAAAGAGATAACATGACTTTGAGAGGAGGAGACTCTCGAGAGCTTGGCTCGCAGTTCTGGGCAGCTTCTGAGCTGGAACCCCCCTTTTTGATGAACGCTGAGAGGAGGAGACTGGGTGGTGGTGGGGGGCGAGGATTTTGTTATGGAAAATGCAAGGTAAAAACAGACATTTATTGGATTTATAAGTTTATAGACTGAAGCAGAGAAGCTTCAGTCATGGTCTTCCTTTCAGACTTCAGTTATTTAATAACCACACATAAATTACACAGAGCAGTGAAGCGCAGCCCACTCGCTCTCCTTCAGACGACAGATTGCAAGCGTCCGCAGCGTTTATTAGTTAGTTTTGTGTGCTTATGTTTTTTATGGGACCTCTTATAGTAACACACACACGATATTTTTTATACTATGTGCATGCTAAGGGTTACATATTTGCCCCATATGCATTACACTAAGATAAAAGAAACAAATGTTCTTTCAATTTTAAGAAATGAAACATGTTTTTTTTGGGTTGAGGACCTTTTGGTTTATCAAAATATTTAATTAATAAGAAGGCAAAACAAGCGCAAGCAACCTGAGGAGAGTAAAACAGGGCCATGAGATAAAGAAGACGCCGTCCCACAGGTGCTGTCTGGCTGAAAGGGGAGCGTCCCACACCTGGGCTCCAGCTGCCCACTCTCCTCCTGCTCCTGTTATGGTCCAGAGTCACGCAGGGGCGTCTGCCAGGGCAGAGCTGCCAACACCACAGGGCCTGACGCTGTGAGAAAACATGCAGCTGCATACATCCACCTGCTTTCCCGCTCAGAGCAGTTGGACCATGTGTGTGTGTGTGCATGTGAGAGAGATAGCCCAAGTATTTCAAAAGTGTAATTCAAGATGACTTACCTAACTCAACCATATAATTTCAATGCAGCCCTCTTTACACCATAGCACGTGCGTCTGAGCTCACTCTCTCGAACTCAGCCATGTGTGCATCTTATCAGAGATTCACAGAGAGGAAAAAGAGGCAGACAGGACACGACAGGTATGTTTTCTTTCACTACGGCTTTCTTTCTGCACAGATAGCAGGAAACCTCCTACAGCTGAGCCCTGACCTATGAATGATACTCAGTTTCGCCACTTTGTGCAAACATGACCAAGCAGCACACATCCACACAGGCAGCAGCTTGCTGGCAGTCATACGTGACGGTTACAATGTACAACCAATTACTCCCTGTCCTTAAATAATCTTTAAAAAAAAGGGCGGAGTAGCATAAAATGAAGTGTTAGACATTCCAAACTATGGAGTGCGGTTACAATGTGGTTACAAAACCTGTATAAAAATAACCAACAAATATGACACAGGAGTGATTTTTCCACAAAGCATTGTTTCATTAAGCGTTTAAACTCGCTGTCTAAAATCATGCTCGCTTAGCCATAAGTGCTGTTACAATTAAAACGGCCGTCGATCAAAACTCGCGCCGTTGGAATTATATTACGCAGCATAATCAATCAGGCTTCAGATTTAATTTAAAAGCAATCAGCATTTGCCAGTTGTTTCTCTAATCAATCCTAATTAGATGATAATTTTGACTTCAAATGTAGCTGTTTGTTATTTTTAGTCCCAAGTGCAGCCCCCTTAAGTAAAGACCCAAGCTTGTTGGTGAGGTTCCAGTTTTTAAAACAGCCCAGTATGCCTTAATTATCAAGCAGATAGGACTTGTATACATGTACATGTCTGTCCATGTTAATAACGGATATTGCTGAGCAAAGGCAGGCTAAAGGATCAATACTTTTAAAAGGCCGTCCTTCTCATTAATGGCTAGAAGTCTCTTAAGGATGCTGGAAATGTATTTACAGTGCTCTCCAGACGGTTCTGCATCCATGGAAGTGGAGTAAAAAAGCTCCCCAGAAATCTGTAAAAATGTTTTTCACATCCCTTCCTTCAATGAAGGTCATGTACCTTTGAAATGGTTCTTTATGGATCCATAACGGATCCCTCTGTAAAGCCATGCCAGAAAAAAATTCATTCAATTAATTAAAATGTTCTCATGCAGAAGTGTTAGCACAAAGCTAAAGAATCAGAATGTAAACACTTTTCTTTGAACTAGTGTGTTGCGTTTAAACAACCTCTGTTCCCACAACCCACAATAAAAGCCAAAAACACGGTGGAATCTCTAAAAGTGTAGACTCTTTTGCATCAAATAGGGATCCAGAAACGGCCTTGTGTATTTTCCTCTGATAAGGAGTGATAAGTAAGAGGCCCGTGTAACATATGTTACTGAACATGACATGGTTATAAATCTAACTGATGGCATCAAGAACCTGTCTATCCCATAAAAACAAGGTTTTACTGAAAGGCAGGAACTGAAGCCTCTTTAAACACAACAGTGAAAGATATGAGTGTACCTGTTTTTTTTGTCTTAGATTGCACTTCTTAATATCTTGATACTTCAAAGCATTAAAACTTTCATAATAGTAAAGATTCCTATAAAAGTAGCCTCTGAGTAGAACTCTCATCTAGTGACATTAAAAGCTATTTTGGCCTCGGTACATCCATATAATGAAAACTGATCAAATCTATGCTGATACTGAGCGGATGACAATGTTTGGAGCAGGGGATACGCAGAACAATAATATTTGAGGTGGCCGAGTGGGTTTTCTGACGTGATGAATTGAAAACACTTTGTAAGTTTGGACAGATGAAGTGTGAGGGCACTGAAAACAGACGAGAGAGCAGAAGGCCGTTGTACAGTTAGTGGAAAAAGGAAACAACTTCATTCTGGGGCCACATGAGCTGTTAAAACTGTCAATTACAAAGGACACCTGCTGGGGTGTTTGAGATCCTGGCTTGCACAGAGATTCAGATAAGATAGTTGCGACAGATTTACAGGTCTGAACAATGGTCATTATTATTATTCAGGATGGTTGAGGGATAAGAGCATGTGTACCTTAGTTTAAAGCCACTAGTGATTTTTGAAACTTTAGGTGAAAAGGAGTTTTTACCTTCCAATGCTGTTTTTAACCATTTATCAGACACTTTTATCCAAAGGACTTCCATTCCCTAACTACAGGGGGCAGCTTAAGGGTTAAGGGTCTTGCTCAGGAACCCAGTGGTGGTTTGCTGACGGTAGGATTCGAACCCATGACCTCATGGTCCAGGGGCCAGGCCACCACCGTCCCCAACACTTTTTTCCTTTTATTCAACTAAGATTAAGTCGAAACATGAATGATGGGGCAACTAGTGGTCTGGTGGTTAGGGAGTTGCCCCTGAGATCAGAAGGTTGTGGGTTTGATTACCAGTGTTACCAGTGGGACCACTGAGGTACCGACATACTGCTCCCAATGCACCATTGTCTGCTGCCCACTGATACAGTGCACAAAATAATGATTTACTGTTTTTATCGCTGTGTTTATAATAACATGGTGATCTCAAACCTGCAGAGTTAGGAGGCGGCGATAAGTGCCTTGATGGGAAACGGGTTAAGACCCTAAGCCGATGAGGGGCCTGGCGAGACTCTCGTCTCCACCAGGCCCGATTTTCCACCAGGCTGCCTGAGCCATGTTTTTCTGTCAACAATCATCAAAGTTCACAGAGCTTTAGCTACCCATGCCATGCCATTACGAGGCCCAGGCTGAATGTCTCTGCATGCTCATTAAAGGCCATTAACATTTGTGGGTCGCCATGCAGCTCACGGTAAAATATGTTCATGGTAGTCAACTCTTGTAACTTTTTTTTCTGCGATGTTAAGCAACGGCCCGAGCTCCTCGGTTGTTAAATTCATGTCATTATTGATTGCCATGATTTACTGATTGATCCAATCCATGCTGATGGATGAGAGAAAGACAGGCAGCTTAGTGATTTATTGAGATGGGAGAGGAGGAGGATGAAGTCAAGGAGCAGGGACAGTTTCACAGATCAGCTTCTTGTGGAATATTAGGGATGTAATGATGCAGTGTGGTAAATTCTTTTGACATCAAAAACACTTTCTATGACTTTGCTGACATGTTAACAATTAACAAAAAACTAAAACCTGCTTTTTGTTACACAACATACAGTGTTTGTTAATTGTTAATGCAATAGTGATATTAATAGTGATACCTGCTGCAAACTGTGGGTATTTATCAAAATATTCAAGTAATGCAGCAAAAATAAATTACTTGGATAAACTAATGCAAAATAAAGCAATATCTCTTATAATAATGCAGGTCAGTGACTGTAGAGTCAGATATACATGACTTTCATTTAAGCTAATCTCCAGTAAACACAGAGTTAATTCCACACTATTAGTTTGGTTTTAAACCATAACCTTCTTGATCTTCTCACGAATTTCACTTCAAGTACTTCTCTTCATGACAATGTTAGTTTCATTAAATTTATAATCACACAGATCTTACCTGATTGTAAGGCTTCAGTTCGGCACCAGATAAGTGGTACAGTGGCTTTGTGTGGCCTTGCTGCATGAAGTCCCTGAAGAATTTGTTTATTTCGGGGACAGAGATCACACACACTGTGGAGCTGGCCAGGGGTTCAGGAGAGTCAGGTTTGCTGCGTGCAAAGGCAGCGAAAAGAACGTCATCGTTTTCCTTCAGGCCCATCTCTCTGGCCAGGTCCCTGCCAGCTTTGGCTACATGAGCCGCCTGAAGGACATTGAAAACCATCTGGGTGGAGCGCCTTCTCCTCCCCTTCTCTGAGTAGATACATTCAAAGGGCATCTCCACGTAGTGCAGAAGCTCCAGGTCGACAGAGCACATCCTCACAATTCGAGTGTGGAAGGCCTTGGAGCTGCTGCTTTCTCGCTGCACGGTGAGAAAGTAAACATACGGGCCACTCTGGAAGGAATAGACATAATTCAGGGGGTAATTTCCACGCAGCCCAGGTGCCAGGTCCATGTAGGACTGCTTGGAGACAAACTCAAAGCGGTCCTGGGTCTCCCAAATCTTCCTCACTGAGATTGTGTGGTGAAGACGTGGAGAAGAACCTGGAGAGGGGTCAAGAGGCTCTGAATTGGCAACAAAGAACCTAACAACACCGCCAACCACTATATTAACGATCTGGGTTCCTGCAGGGCCGGCAATATATTCACTGCCATCTCTGTTTTGCGAGCCCATGCAGTTTACATCAACGTCTAGTTGACCATCTTCCAGCAAGTGACGTTTACAGACACCATTTCCCACTGTGCCACAACTGAAGAGCTCTGGGTCATAGTAGTCCTCCATCACCAGAGCCAAGTTGGTGTTGTTAGCGTTGGCTGGTTTGTCTCTACACTCTTTACAAGTCCTGCATCCTGGACCCTCGTGGACAGGCCCAGTTTCATACTCAAACACCTTCTTGAGGTCTCCGGATAAAGCATACAGATTGTTGGTAGCACCTACGTAGACACTTCCATTGTAAACTAGTAGCTTCTGGACAGATGTGTCGGACACAAAGTGAGGGAGGCTGTATGTCACAGAAAGATTGAGCTTTGGCATTTCTTTTGGTTCCTTACACTGCCCATCGATGCCCCACCACAAGGTCTGTAGAGAGATGAGAATCCAAACAGCGCCAGGGTGGATCGCTCTCATTTTGTTGCTCTAGAACACAGAAACAAACACAGCACATTAAACGGTAATCAGAATGTGCAAAACCAAATCATGCATGATTCATAACTGCCTCAGACAAAGACAGTGCATAATCAAAGCTAGGCTACAAGTCACATCGTATAGACTGGTGAGTACAGAAGCCCATTAGAAAATTAGGGCAGGCACACAAAATCTTCTGGGGCTGGTGATTGAGATGAACGGTCCTGGTTAAATGACACGGGTAAATACCTCCCTACACCATAATGGGAATGAGATCACTAGAGGCTATTCCAAGTTGTGGGGTTTTACAACAAAAAAAAACCTGACCAGCAATTTACCACAAAGTACGTAGGCAACCGCTAGTAACAAAAAGGGTGAAATTCAAATGTCTAAACAGCATTTATGTGGTTCTGTAACAGTGGATATGAATCACTACAGCAGCAGCTTCCTCTCAAAGCACAGCAGTGACAAGTCTAAGTTTAGACAGCGTCCTCAAGGGAGTGGTTGATAAACTCAATTAAGGCGGGTAGGCTGCAGACGCTGGAGAAGTGATTTATTGTTGGTGTGCTTAAACGCTTTTCATTTAGGAGGTTGCTTTGAAGGAGAGAGAGAGAGAGAGAGAGAGAGAGAGAGAGAGAGAGAGAGAGAGAGAGAGAGAGAGAAAGTGTATCAGATCAGATGCTGATACTCCCACCTGAGTGTCCTTATCTGAGGTATGTAGACCTGAAGAAGCAGAAAGCTCCTGGATAAACTGCATTTGTGTTATTTAGGATTCACCATACAGTTCATTTGCCCTTTACTTCTTTATTTGTGCCATTTGCCTTTTCAAACTGACCAACATACAATATATGCATACAATTTTTTAATTACATACAAAAGCAAGCTACAGCATATGAACAAAAATATATTGGGACGTTTGATCATTACATCAACAGAGACTTTAATTACAATCCATTCAAATACACAGATATGGATCTTGTCCCCTTTTGCAGCCATAACAGCCTCCACTCGTTTTAGAAGGCGTTCCAAAAGATTTTGGAGTTTTTCGTCTCAAAGGTGTTGGATGCACTACGAAACACAATGTAATTAAAATGTTCTTAACCCAACCCTGACTTACCCTTGAAAATACACCAACCCCCTTCATTTGAATTAAGTGGCCATTAATTTTTTTAACAAGCCCCTCAATTTGACCTTAAAAGTTGATTAAAGTCATGAGTTTGAAACCCCTTAATCTCAAACACGAGGAATTTATTCAGGAGGTTCTATTATTTAAGGGTCAAATTTGAAAAAGTAAGAGGAAAATGCAGTAGTTTTACCCCTCAATCAGACGTAACTCATGTACTTTTCTCCCCCTTAATTAAGGTCATTTTAAGGGGTAAAATTAAGAGGTAAAATTTGTTTTTTAGTGATGGGGTTGAGGTCAAGGCTCTGAGTGTTCCAGTCAAGTTCTGTCACACTGAACTTATCCAACTAAGCCTTTATGGTCCTTGTCTTCTTCATGAAACTATGCCTGAAAAGTAGGCAGAATGGAGTTCTTCAGAATATGTTATTATCCCGAAGCATTAATATTGCTCTTCACTGGAAGTAAGGTGTCTAGCTCAGATTCTGAAAAACAGGTGTGACCCAACACTTTTGTCCATATAGTGTGCATTGAAAACACTTTATGGACAGGTGCTCTAGAGAGCTAACAAGAGTGTCCTGTCTAAAGGAATGGATGTCCGTAACACTGAAAGATCACAAACAACACCAGAATATGACCTTAAGGTTCACCTCTTCAACAACCTGAGAGCTGCCAAAACGCACCAGTATCAGAGAGGTATGAGTCATAAAACCACCAGAGGAAAACTTAGCAGCAGGAAAAGGCTAGCAAAAAATGAGCTCCTTGCTACAGAAACAACGGAGGTCTGAAACCCACCTGAGATACTCAGAGAACATGTTCTCAGAGAGAATAACACTCATATAGCACAATATATCCACACAGGCTGAACTTCACTGAGAAACAAATGAATGAAGCAAAATAAGACTAGAACAACATAACCAGTAGAAGAAAAGCAAAACAACACACAGCAGTGTGATATAAAATACACTATAAAATACACTGCAACAATTTACAAATTATTCAAAAAGTTATTCTGAAAAAAATACATTTCTACAAACACGTGGGGAAAGCGGTCTTGACAAAGTCGTTGAGTATAAAAGTAAACTTTATCCAGGATAAATAGCTTTAACTTACCTGTAGGACAGAAACGCGACGTTGTTCCAATCTCCGATCACATCTTCCAGCCTCGCGCTGCTCCCTCTCTCCTTCTCTGTTTATGTCTCTCTCTCCCTTCTCTTACTCTCTCCCTCTCTCTCCTTCTCTCTGTCTCTTTCTGCCTCTCTCTGTCTGTGTTTTTTTCTCTCTCTCTCTCTGTTTGTCTCTCTTCCAGTGGTCTGTTCTGTGTCCAGGTGGTCGTGGAGAGCTGTGTGAGACCCTCTCTCCGGGGTTTCAACACTTTTCCACGCTGATGAGTTCTCTCCGTTCCCTCCGGCTGCTGCGCGCTCTCTCTCTCTCTCTCTCTCTCTCTCACACACACTCACACACACACACACACACAGGCTACAGGTGAAGGCACAGTGTGTGTGTGTGCGTGTGCGGTCGGTGACGTCATTAAGCCGCGGAATAGCGGAGCAGCTGATTGGCTGGTGGTGCTCTTCTCTTCTGGATGCTTCAATACACCGTTACAACTTCATTACTACTCAGTAATAATGATGAAGATGAAGGTATAATAGATTAGAATATTGCTTATTGTCACTATACACGTGTACAATGAGATTAAAAGCAACTCCTTCAGTGCAGACATGTATGTAGAAAAAATAGCACAAAAATAAAATAAACAGTGCAAAAAGTTCTGGGGCGCTATATACATATGGAAAAACAAAAACAAACTAAATATGGTTTTATATACAGTGTGATATCCAGTGTGGGTTACTGAACATTGTTTAATTATTACACAGTAATGAGGATCATGTACAGTGAATAGTGGATGTTGGACAATAAGAGGAATGATATTGAACAGTGTACAGATATTGCACAATAGTCAGCAACTGTGCTTATAACAAATAAACTGATTATTACAATAATTAATAATCAGAAAAATACAAAAAATGATGAATGAATGTTAAAACTGCTTCTTAATACTCCAACATTAGTTTGGAATATAATGCTTGAATGCAACTGCCAATAACCAGCATTTTGTGAAAATGGACCATGAACCACTTTGATTACCACATTTCGTATGTACTGCTGTCACACCATGAGTTCTTATAGTCTGCAATAGTTTAGCACCATCATTGGTCTTTAGAAAACAAGAATTTAGAAGGTTAGAAAATAACAGAGTGAAGGTCCTTCAAAGTGCCCTGTTCTCACTGCCCAGCGTAAACTCGTCCACAAATGAGCAAAACAGTCCAGTACTAAACCAATAAACTCTAACTGATAGCGTGGGTAAGTGTGTGATTTCACTTGGTCACGCACACAGAGCAGCCACTGTGTGGTTCATGATCTCTTTGTTATAACTCGTTTGCCTTAATAAAGTGTATCTGACTGTGTTGGACAATAAGTCTGTATTCCAGTGCTGACAAAGCCTGGCTGTGAGTGAAGCTGAGCACTCAGGCGACGGAAGCATAGTCTCTCTCTGTGGCGCGCTTGCATACTCTCGGCCAGTGTCCAGGAAACAAAAAGTGGTGGGTCGAAACTAATGATTTTGCAGAGTTGGGGGGACATGTCCCCCCTGCTATGATGGTTCCGGCGCCCATGGTAACTGCTGCCCTCAGAAAACAGCCAGGAAAAGGTCACTGCTGTGGCCAGCCTCACTTTGCCACCCAGTAATCACCAAACCCTGTGTGTGTGTCTATGTGTGTCTGTGTGTGTGTGTGTGTGTGTGTGTGTGTGGAATTCAGGAGTCATGACACACTTGACAAATATGTTTACCCACTCACACTCTCCACACCACCTGTTTCTGCCCTGCACTTTCAGACACGTTTCCTTGTAAACAACTCAGCCTTCACAAATATATGCATAGTTACTAGTAATGCCGCTTTGTACTGATCCTTCTCTTAAAGTTTTAACACCCTGCTGCTGCTCACAATCAGCTCCAAGTTACCTCCAACCTCACCCCTTCAGTGACACCTAGTGGTGCTCCTACTGCCATACACCCATAGTGAATCAGAAACTGAAGCTGCTCTGAACTCCCGGCAACTGATGAAAGCCAAACTCCAGATCCAACTGAATCAAAACCATTCCTCAAGGGGGGGCCTTACTTATTCACTGGGTTTCTTTATCACCTTTAGGTCGATACACTCCAGGTTAACTGCTGACCAGGCCTTTCCGCTACTGTAAAGCCTGATTGATGGTTGACTCATTATAGGCCTGCTGCACTTCAATCAAGGAGGTGCACTTACTTACCTCCACTGTCCATCAGTGAGTTGTCAGTCAATAATGCTGTTCATCCCATTGCATTGGATTAGTGACTGACATGCAGGCCAACCCTGCACGCAATCATATTAATAAACATATAAAATTATAGTCAATGGTTGATTAAGCTTCAGTTAAAACTATAATGTCCTTCAAATGCTTTGTACTCGTATTAGAATCAGATTCCTTTCTGATAAGGGCCACTCAATAAACTTTCCGTCTCAGAAAACTTATCACGTGATGTCTCAGCTTATTCTTAACACCATTTGCATGCCATTGTTTTAAAGGTGATAAGATATTGACAATGGCTCAAAAAGAACTTACCTTTAGTGTTAAAGGGCCCATACCACAATTTTCTCACCTTTTAAAAATAAAACGGTTAATGTAGTAAGTATGATTCAAAATATACCAATCACCCAGTCCATAAAGACCATACAAATGGATATTCAACCCCAAAAGAGGCCCATTTTGAATTGATTGTTTTATGAAAAAAAAAAATTATTGTTTTTGTAAAAAGTAAAATCTTTAAACACATTGCCCAAATAGCCTTTGGCAGTTTAGCCCCGCCCGCTCATGCTGAAGCTATAAGGAGTGTTTCAGTCTGGACTATGTTTTGAAGGAGGAGCTATGCATGGCAACCAATCAGAACACAGGTTATTAACATATAACAGTTATTAAGGCAAAGTCAGAAAAGCAAAATAGGTCATTCGTGAGGATAAAAAGAGGCGGAAAATTATCATGTTTAAATAATTTTCAGAAGATTCAATATTGGCCGCATTCAGATTTGTCAAAATAAGGATTTGTAGTGTTGAAATGGAAGAGGGTCTGACAGAGAAGCCTTTTATCCATAAATAGCAGCAGTTTAAACATTCAGATAACCTCTTATGTTTTCAATCTTATTTTTCAATCTTGAAACAACCTGGGAGGTATTTTTACTTTTCTCCAAGGGAAAATGTTTCTGAAAGCTTTCAAGCGCTAAAACCTCCTCAGTATTGCTCATTCTTCTGAAACCTTTTGAAAACAAACATCTAAAACAATCCACACACTCTCTCTCTCTCTCTCTCTCTCTCTCTCTCTCTCTCTCTCTCTCTCTCTCTCTCTCTCTCTCTCTCTC
>JBBJLR010000034.1:9696387-9706517 GCA_037577145.1 Brachypetersius gabonensis
ACACACACACACACACACACAAACACACACACACACACACACACACACACACACACACACACACACACACACACTCAAGCATGTCTATATTACCGTCTTTATGGGGACTTTCCTATCGACCTGTGTACTAAGCCCTGTCTACACTCACATCGAACCTTAACCCCAGCAGCCAAAGGAAAACAGCACAATGTGCAGGACATTAGGTCTAGACAGAGAGAAAACAGCATTCACACACACACACACACACACACACACACACACACACACACACACACACACACATATAGCACTACAATGGCAGGTCCAAAACAGAGTAAACTTGCATTTCAAAGGTGTTTCCTTTTATTACGATTTTCCTGCCAGCTGAAGATGACGATGAATGTGTTGTTTTTGTACTTTGTTTCCATGGTAAGGATGATTCAGTTTGACTAGTGGGCAGAGGTGAACACCTGGTGGTAAAGTGAACCAGAACAGGTGACTCTCAAAAACCATGTCGTCACAGGTTCCAGACCTCAGCCTGCGATACGCATCGCTCCCCTGGCCAGTGTTTCAGACTTCTTATTGTTACAAAACATAAGAAATCCCATGTAAAGCGCATTCACTGAGGAAGCACTGTGGAAGCACAGTCCACCGCCCTTCAGCATGTGACCAGGGGTGGATTACTGACCACAGTGGTGGGGCCAGTCCCCGGGGGGCTCAGGGTATCTGGGGGTCACACCACAAGGCCCAAGGCAGTTCAAACACTCCAACCCATTGCAGATTTAAATCTCAAACCCTTTGATGTGCATAGGACTACTTCTGTATTTGCATCGAGACTTTGTCTTTGTAAGCATAGGTGTTATTTACACAGTAGGATATAATACAGTACTTTTTGTTAAAATTATTACATAATGTAATTTTAAAGCAGATAAAAAGAAATGTTGATGCTCTGGACATAAACAGAAGCATGATGTATTGTTTCATCTCTAATTTTAAGTCTTATTTTATTCTATTTATGCTTTATAGCTGAAGTGTGGGCATCTTTAAAGGACCAGGAGCCTCACAAAATCTTGCTCCTACTCTGCATATGGTTCCAGGAGACATGAAGAGGATGGAATTGTTTCACTCTTCATTATACATGAAAAATGTCTTTTTTGCTTTATTTCCTGTCCATGTCAAAGTAAAGTCTATCTGTTATTCTATCAAGAAAGTTTTATACTATAAAAAGGTGAGTTTTTGTTTCAAAGGAGATAAACTGCTTTTGCGAAGCCTGAGGCCAGTGAGGAATGATGACAACAGGTCACCTGAACTACAAGGCTTCTCTCATTCAGCCACACAGATGGAGGACTGGGTGAATGGAGAATAAGGCGTTGCTGAGGGAAATGTGTATTCAGAATCAGGAGAAGGTGAGGACAAGGTTTAGTCACTCACTTCTGCACTTTGGTAAGTAAACTAATCTTTAGGATGTAGTTTTGGTTTCAGGAGTCAGAGTAGATCTCTTTTTGGCTGCCAGTGTAATGATCAAATTATGTTTCAATGCTTAATATTGTGATGAGGATAAAGTTTTTATTAGCCAGCCTCTTTATATTCACCTTTATTTGCTGCAGTTGCAATATCTCGCCAGTAGAGGGCAATGTTACTGGTGTCAATGCAAGTATGACTCACATCAGCTTTGTGCACGAGGGCCCTTTCTTCAGACCTTGAACTTACCTGCACTTTTTATCCATTTGCTTATTGTTAAGCACCAGAAAGTTGAAAGTCACCTGAAAGTGACTATAAATTCTAAATGAAAATATGTCAAAATAAACAAGTTTTCCTTTGGAAGAATTTTAGTGTGGGGGGTGATGCATCGCCCTAGTCTCGGGGGTGGTGGGGGTAGGGGTGTGTGGGGTGGCGAGAATATGATGTATCTACACCTCGCCTGTTTCCCAGGTTTGGGGTTGTGATGGGTAGGGGTGGTGCGTCTTGGCTTTTGTCCAGGACACAAATAGTAGGGGGGACAAAACTAATAATTTTGAAAAGTGGGGGTGTCCTAATGGTTCAGGCACCCGTGGAATGTGTAACAGTGGTGACTGACAACTGGCTGGGTGGTGATGCAGAATAGACTGTCCTATAACTTTTCCATCACTAAGTAGCTCATGAAATAACAGTTGCCTGGTGATCCACATTACAATTAAGGTTCTATTAGGTGGCGTTTTGTATGACTGTAGTGAAGATTAAAACATTTTCTGCATAATAAATTTGGTGAACTTACTGTAAATTTATTTGGTAGCAAAGAAAATTGAATGTATTTCTAGTACATATGAAATGAGTAATGTGCAAATGAAGAAAGTCTCAGTGTGTGCTTTGGTTGTGTAACTTCTGTTGAATCTGACAACAACATATGAAAACAGATGTAACAGATCATCAGGGTCATAATTACTCCAGGACACACCGTAGCTCACCATTATACACAGGATCTCAAATGTAAAACTATCTTTTTACATGATTACCATTCTTAGGTGTGTGTGTGTGTGTGTGTGTGTGTATGTGTGTGTGTGTGTGTGTGTCCCAGCTGCAGGTGGGTGTTCCACTCTTTGTGCAAGTGAGTTAAATGTGGAGACAGTGGCACAACTATTGGCAGCACAGGTGGTACATTCACTCTGGGGCCCACAGCACAAGGAGGCCTCTCTAATGTCTCTACTGGCCCCTAATTACACTGTTTACACTCTTTTTCTAATGATTCATTAGTAGCTAAAATAACTTCATGATATACCTCAGCTCCTGGCCTACCTTAGAGCACCAGCTTGCTAAGGACCTACCAGTAATGAGTTAAATGGCAAATTACATGCTGTATTTGTAATTCAGGTAATGTTTGTACAGAGGGCTGAAGTAAGTGGTCCATAGTAGAATAAAGTGCATACATACAGTACTGTGCAAAAGTTTTAGGCACCAGAGAAAATTATGCTTAAAAGTTGTTTACTGCTGGGCAGTGGTGTTAAGTTATTGTTAAAATACTCACATTACAACATTAATACAGTAAATGGTGGTATTATGTGTGGCAAAATGTTCGCTTAACCTTTCCCAGACCCTTTTTCCTCATGGAAGCCCAGTTTTACTTGCAGCTCCATCAAATCCCTGGTTTGGCTCTTTTTTACTGCAGGAGATTAAATTAGGTGTTGATTATGGAATTTTATTCATTCACCCAATAACTGGAAGCGCTAAGCAGAAGCCTGGATCCAAACCTGTGTTCTTCTAACCAGCTCACAAAATACGGACTACTTTTTTAGAAAAAAGAAATCTTGATACTTTTTACTGCTTGTTTGTTTGCATTTATTGTAATATTCAGCATGTTTTTGCTGGCAGAAAG
Source organism: Brachypetersius gabonensis (assembly GCA_037577145.1). NCBI lineage: Eukaryota > Metazoa > Chordata > Actinopteri > Characiformes > Alestidae > Brachypetersius > Brachypetersius gabonensis. The sequence goes on from JBBJLR010000034.1 coordinate 9,699,716, forward strand.
AAGCCACTGCTGATAGAAATGACTTTTGTACAGGGGCCTAAGACTTTTGCACAGTACTGTATATAGCAGTAAATACTACAGGTTTCTACCTTTTATCCACTTATTTCATGAACTTACAATAAAACAAAATTCCTTTATAAGATGGAAAGAAGGGGTAACGGCATTTTAGTTTTTTAATTTTCTTTTATGTGTTCTTTTATTTTTTCAGTTATATTATTTTGTTTTGTATTCTATGTCTGTAGAGCACACTGAACTAACTTTTGTGTATGAACTAGTAACTGGTCAAATTCTAGACTGTCCTTCAGCTCACTAGTTCATCCCACTGCCTGCCTCTTAATAGCTTGTTAAATATCTAACACTTGTCTGGTGATCCATCTTATTCTGATCATCGTCATTTCTCTTATTCTGATGTTTTGTCATTTCCTTTAAAATTGTACTTTAAAGAACAATATTTTTATTTGAAAATTAGGATAAATATTGTCAGCAGTTCTTAAAAACTAAGGCAAAGCTGTTCAGTTCAATACTTGCACCTATAAAAGATAAAACCTGAGAAACTGAACATTTTGCTGTGGGCTCTTATTTTTTCTGAAGCTGTGTATATATATATATATATATATATATATATCACTACGAAACCAAACCCTTTAATTTTACCTCTCTCAGGGTAAAATTTTCAGGGGTAAATTAAGGCAGGGTTTAACACATTTTAAGTACGTTTCATACATAATTGGCTACAAGCAGGGGGAGCCATTAGACAACTCAACTGAACAAAGTGCAACTACTGGAACTGGAGCATCATTGTTTAGAAGTCATTTTTGAAAGTGGTGTGTATTGAGTGTCAAAATATATATAGTTCAGCTGACTCTTCAAATTATAATATAAATATCATAGAAAAACAAATGAAATAAAAACTCAAAGATCAAACAACCATGAGTTATTTCAAAGATAATCCCACAGTCAATAGAGCATGTAACACAACTGCAGCATGAAAGGCTTAAGGTGGAGATCTCTTAAGGCTTTTTATTTGATCTTTGCATTACTAACCACTGATTATTTTAAAAATGAGTTACACTCTGACACGAAGAAATACACCCTTAAAGTCTTTAAGAGGAATAACTATGTTGGCACACTGCTGCCCATGCATAAGCTCACATTTGGAATTCAGAGAATGGATAAACAGTGGGCTAATAAATGAGGACTACGTTTAAGAGAACCTGAGCTTAACTGTTTATTTCTATTAAACTCTCCACTCTTTAAACACTGCAGAGCTGATGTTTATGAAGCCAGGTTAGCTGGCATGGCCATAAGCCTGGGAGAAGACGCAGTAGCACCAAGGCCTTTTTGCACCTCAACGAAAGCTGGACTAAACATTAGGAAGACTCATACCCATTGTTTATAATGATAAAGTATTACTTCAAATTACATATGTAAAGAATATGGCTTTTTTCATAAATACAGCTGGAGAATCAGGACTGAAACATAAATCTGATATGGTGTTCATTTTGTGAGAAATGCAAAAAAACAAAACAAAACCAAGTATAACACCCTTATCCAATAATGTAATACAATTTCATAGATCACGGGTCTTGGTGGGCGGCCCAAGTTGGGGTAAAAGATGACTCAATGTCTGGTGAGCAGGCCGGAAACCGGCTGATCACAGCACTGCTGCATATAATAAACTATTCATTCATCCATCCATCCATCCATTCACGGATCCATTCATCCATTCATCCATCCACCCATCCATCCATTCACGGATCCATTCATCCATCTATTCATTAATCCATCCATCCATCCATCCATCCACACTTTCATCCATCCATTCACTGATTCTTTCATCCATCTATTCATTCATATATCCATCCATCCATCCATCCATCATCCACACTTTCATCTATCCATTCACTTATTCCTTCATCCATTCACTTATTCATTCATCCATCTATTCATCTATCCATCATCCATCCGTTTCTACTTTCATTCATCCATTCACTGATCTATTCATGCATCCATTCATTCATCTATATTTTTGCCAATCCAATCATCTTTCCATCCACCCATCCACTCACTTTTTCATTAATCCATACATTCACCTATCCATCTACTCATCCATCCATCCATCCATCCATTATCTGAACCGCTTATCTATTACCAGGGTCCTGAGCCATCACTCGCAGGGTGAAAGGAGGCGAAACCCCCTGTACATGTTGCCAGTCCATCACAGACTGAATAAAAAAGAAGAAAAACAATACAAGTTTTCATATTTTTAATGTGCACAGCGTGATGTGTACAGTAAAAGCAAAGAAGAAGAATTTCATGTAGAAAAAAAAAAATCAAAAAACAAAAAACAGCCCCTCTCATTGCCAAGAGGCTCAAGCGCATATCGCTTTACCATCTTCACAGACAGCAGGTAGACAGAAAGGTGAGTGAGCTGGATGACAGTATTAAACAAAGGTGCCCCGTTCTAGCAGCAGTCTCTGGGGCCCGAGACTTCGGTTCGTTGCCAGTCTTTGCCAGTGTGTGAGTCCGACAGTGAACGAATACAGAAGCAGAATGAACCTATTTATATATTTCTTATCTTCAGGCACTTAATTCAGCTTTTCTGCATAGACAAACACACACACACAAACAAACAAACAAACAAACAAATGACATCACAATGCACCTTGGCTGATTTACCAAAAGTTACGAACGAAAAGGCAGGATAAAAAAGTACTTCATCTTCAGAGAGCGTCGAGAAAAGCTGGTGTCTAGGACTAGGATGTCTTGAATCTAAGGCTCAGTCAGGCTGAAGCTGAAAGGCCTCGGTTGGGGTTTATCTTAAGTGAGCTCATGCTAAAGCAGCGGAGTCCAAGTGATGACTCGCGAGGAGTTTAAGTGTAAAATGTTCTTCTTCACTCTCCACATCACTCAGCACAACACAAAAAAGCTGCCGACTGGTTAAAGAGCTGCGTGTGACCCGAAGCCAGGTACAGTCTCTTTTGTTCGCTTATGCCGAGTCGACATTCTTTTCGGCAGGGTCACGGAGGTCGTGTTTGGACCGCGGTACAACAATGGCAGCATGCAGTGTCATGGGCAGTCTCGAAATCAGCAGGAACACGCCCACTTTATCAGTTTATCCCAAAAACAAACAATCACAAAACATTTCCTAAACATTTTGTGACATAACAGGAGGGATCCACAAGGATAAAACATTGACCACAAAACTTAGACTTTAATATGGAACTATTGTTTGAATAAATGAAAGAATCGAAAGCATGAATGAATAAAAAGAGGCAAAAATAACCCAAGAGATTCACAGCCTTGCCCCAGCAAGCGGAATAAAACAAAACAGGCTGATGCGGTGCTCCTTTAGTGCTAAATTACAAAAAACAAAAGAACAAGAGTAACATGAATATCTCTAATAACATTTCATAGATCCTTTACCAACGCTAAGCTGGAGGGAGACAAAAATGTTGGACAGTGAGACCGAGACGAGGCACCATAGGGACACAGTAAAGTAAACCCCGCCCACCATGTCTCTACTCTCCTCGTATGAACCTCTTCAACATGAAGGTCATTTTTTCTTTTTCTTTTTTGTGTGTGTTTATCTCTTTATTCCCCTCCTTCTGAGTTTCCGTCCTGCCCCCGCCCATAACCCCGCCCCTTTCCTTTTTTGCTTTCTTGGCTCCTACACCACCTTGGTGGTGGTGACGCGGATGTTGCTCAAGCACTTGCTCATGGCCTCGTAGAACGGGTCGCAGAACGTGTGCACGCAGATGGAGTAGACCTGACCGATGCAGTGGATCTCGATCAGGTAGCTCTTCACGCATGGCACCACCGCCCAGATGTGCAGGAAGGAGAGGATGGCAAAGAAAATGCCCCAGATCAGCGCCAGCGGGATGCCCACCAGCGCCGTCAGCAGCCGGTAGAACCAGTACTTGGTGACTGTGAAGGTAGTGTAACTGGCCTTCCACACGCCATCAAAGCTGTAGGTGCCTGGCGGCTCCGCAATCACGTCCTCAAAGTCCACCTGAGAGGAGATAAAGACACGGGTTAAGACTCGTCTCTGAAGATTCAGATCAATAAAGAGGCCATTTCTGTCGCTCATGAGCACACCACATCTTGAACAATGTGAAATGATTTCTCTTTCAACCAATTCACCTGTGTGAAGCAGCAGGCAGCCGGCACCACAGTGCCCAGGCAGCAGTGTGTGGGGACGGTACTTTACTCAAGCGTAACAAAACTGGGATTTGAACCCACAACATTCTGATCACCCTAACCACCAGGCCACCCAACAGACACCAGGCCTGGCAATCCTACCATGGTTGGAAGATGTTGTTACAAACTATAGGTTAATAAAATTCTTGTCCTTCCATATAAAAATATTTACAGTATATATGAAATATATGTTTTCCACCTAGCAGTGGCTGCCAGGCAACCTAATCAATGATTTTTTCATAGCAAAATGATATTTAACACAGAATTTCACTGATGCGTAGCCCTATTATACAACAGAGTGAGTGAGCACCAGAAGGATTAGTTTTATAATACATATGTATGCATATTATTGATAATAATGTATTAAGCAGTGACTAAAATACACAAAAAAACATTGTCTAAATGACATTTGACTCTGGGTACATTTTACTTTTATGGCGTAACCTCTGTGCTGTTTAATCTTTTTTAATAATTGTGTTTTATTTAGTTATTGATTTTAAGGCTTGTTATCCTACTAGTATATAATCAATAACTACTATAAATCTAAAATGTAAGTAGTTATATGGGTGAGAAGCTAAAGTGCGGGCCAACTCTTAGGGTAAGCCATTGTTTCAGAGAGATATTCTGATTCTGATCATTTTGATTAACAGTTCATATATTTTAAGAGTCTGAACAAGATTGTGCAAAGTAGAGCAGGACGATTTGGAAAAATAATACCCCTGTATCAACTCCACACCCCAGTACAGGGGTATTTCCAGTGCGCTCCACATTCCTTGGAGACAGTTCCTTTACACAAGGCAGCGGCCCCGGGAGGTTATTACATCCTGACTCACGCACATGGCATTATCTCTCGCACTGTCCTTCATAAATCACACGCCGGTTCAACATGCACCTGACACCGAGAACTAACATTTAGAGAAGGGCTCTGCATACTATCCAGCAAGGGCTAGCCAAGAGCGAGAGGTGAGCTTTAAATCATACCGCAGGGAGCGTCACCTCACAGCCTGTCCGCATTTCAGTGCACCTGCTTTCACACATGGATAAAAACTGCTGTGAAGGTGCAGCACATGTTCCTAAATGGAAAAATACACACACTCACCGGCCTTCAGATTCTGGAGAGACATGATTAAGTTGCTATTTGCTCAACTGTATGTTCAGAGAGCTTTCTGGCCTCGCAGATCACTTAAAGCAACTAAACGGCAAACAAAAAAACGTTCTCATTAAACTCATAGTGCTCTATATGTAACATGAGGGTTTGAAAGTTTTCCACACTGGCATTTGAGACTACCCACAGAAACTCTCTGAACGAGGTCCAGCTGCTGTTTGGAAAACTGACCCTCCAAATGCCTTGAGTAAAAATGTGCCTCAAAAGTAGAAAGGAGACAAAGTGAAAGATGACAACACTTGCAATCACTGGAAACCGCTGCGGCTGAACTGACTCAGTTCAGCAAATGAAAACAATATGGTTTCATGGCCATTTCTAAACACTGTCCTCCTCCTTCCATTGCCCTGCAGTATATCCTGACTAGCTAGATGCATAGTTTCCATTACTGGAGAACTATAGAGCTCAGGGAACTGCATAGCTGCAATAACTGAACGACTAACACTCAAGTAGCTTTTCTTCAATACCCTCTTTCAGTGGTTCGAGTGTCCAGTTCCCAACTAATTATCTTTATAATTATACTCTTCTATGAAACAGATGATCTGAAATATTTCTCAGACAAGTGTAGCCAATCCAGTGCAGCCAAATCTAGCAACAGGAATACTATTCCAGTTCATGATGCAAGCTTTGAAACGTTTTAGTGGAGCAGTTCAAAACTCCACACATATCTAACATCGCCCTTCTGGAACCTCTAAACCACACTGGGAAAAGCAATAGGCTGAATGTACATTGACAGTTACTGCCAAAAGCACACAAACGGAAATGTGTAGATGCAACATATTAATGCGTAAGTGATGTACAGTATATTCAATGCATTATAATGTTTCTTAGTCTACTTTCGCGAACTTGTTGCATAACAAATTGCGGCGTTTGATTAAACCGACACAAATGCCTCATCTGAATCCATCTGGTGGCTCCACACTTGCTGGAGTCTCTGGAGGAATCCTGCTCCGGCGTGCTATTAAAAGAATGCTCTTTACGAGGGGAAAATGTTCTATTCCAAGAGAAAGTTGCTCATGGCTTTCAGCAGCAGTGGAGCTCTGATGTGGACAGAGGATTCAGCTCTACTGCCACAGGAAAAAGGGCCAAATGCCTGCCTTGAGGAACACCCTATGTGTGTACATGCGTGTGTGTGTGTGTTTTGGTGGAAATGTAGATGGGAATTCCCTGCTCTCTTCCCATACGCAAGACCACAAAATGATATGCACATGTCTCTGCCTCTATTCACTCCCTTCCCAGGCCAGAGAGGGATGGAAACAGAGGCTTGTCTAATGTGCCTTGTGTGTTCAATCAGTGGACAAAATCATAAGAAAGTTTTCTGTTCCCTTTTTGGGAGAGAGTGACTCAGAGTCATGCTGGCAGAAGAGAGAGGGAGCGAGAGAGAGAGAGAGAGAGAGAGAGAGAGAGAGAGAGAGAGAGAGAGAGAGAGAGAGAGAGAGA
>JBBJLR010000034.1:9719083-9733281 GCA_037577145.1 Brachypetersius gabonensis
TGTCTAAATGTTTGGGGTAATAAATATTAAACTAATGAAAATGGTGTTTCTTCTCATACATTATTAGTAATATCAAACCTTATTGTGAGTAGTGTATATGTAAATGCTGGGCAATGATTAAAATTTTAATCGCGATTAATCCCATTGTTTTCTGTGATTAATCCCATTGTTTTCTGCGATTAATCACATTGATTTTTGCAAAATTAAATAATTAATTAAAAACTAGTGTATTGCACACCTTTCTTCTTAAAGTACTGCTATACGAACAAAAGTGTAATAACACTTTAAACAAACACTTTAAACAAATAAGGGGATTTTTAACAGCAGTGTTCCCTTTAACACAGCCACAGTTCAAATATTTCTATAAATCTCAACTTAAACATAAATGTAAGGAAATCAAATATAAAACCAAAGCCACTGCAGGGCATTTAAGTTTTATCTAGTCTGTTATTGAAAAACATGTTACCCAGAGCATGGGGGCGGAACCATTATAGCAGCTTCAAAGAGGGACCAAGTCTATATGAAAGTCTCTGTATCTGAATACAGTGTTATTAAAGTCACATTTGATGTAATGGTCAGGCGTCTTATATGGACAAAAGTAATGGGAGCAATGTAATGGCTGATTTTCGCTGGGGTCAGACGTCTCATTACTTTTGTCCATATTAAATAGCTCAACACTCGCATTTGTGTGTCTGCGTGTGTGTGTGTGTGTGTAAGAACTGTGCATCTTAGCATCTTCTGCTTTAATCTTAAGAAGTCTGTTATAGTTTCACTCTTTACACTCTTTAAGCCAATATGAGCAGCAGAATCTTTCTCTAGCTTTGAAAACCTGCTGCAGAGCATCTCCTCTCCTAATGCATCTTCTTGCATTGCTCTTACATAAAGATTTAGCATTTAGTACTGTCCTCTGGTTCTCACACAGTCCTGAAACTTGAATGTCCTGAAAGCCAGATGAATGAAATGTAATGTAATGTACTTTCATAACAGTTTCACTCTCGTCTGTGATGACAGTGTGTTTAATCCCACCCAAGAATCCTACTGTTTGCATTTGTAGAAAGTGATCTGACTTGGCTGACTTCAGGTCCTCACAGAATTAAACCAATCAGTAGTGAAGAAGCAGCTTATTTGCAGGGACACCCAACAGGCCTTAATTATAAAGGTCCGAACGGAAGATAATTTCACTGTGAGACTTTAAAGTAGAAGTGACTTTTATTAAAATGTAGATCCTTTCTGTTGGTGTGTTCATGATGTTATGTCGCCACAGTCAGACTCAGAAAACTCCCAGAGCAAATTGCTTATGTTATGACTGCAAAGGCACAAAGAGACACAGCAGTAAGCACAATGTAAAACATGTAATTATAGAGGTACATATTGGGCTTTGTTCCAACATTGACAACATATGTGGAGCTGATAAGCAAAGGAAAATCTTTGGCCTATGTATAAAAAAATGACCCTCCATGTTCTGTGGCCCATAGTGTGTGGGACAAATATCCAACTTATAAAATGTCTGAAAAGTTTCTCCCAGACTAGCACTGTTGTCTCTACACACTATAGATTACTGAGTAGCGTGTTCCTCTCGTCTTCATTCTTATGTTCTTATGTTTATTGAATCAGCCCAAGGTTGACGGTCCCTAGGCGCTTTGTATTCCCTGCCGGATTGATCCGAGAGTGTGGAATGCAGCAACAGGCTTCCTCTTGCCTGATGAAGACGAAAACAACGGTATCAGTGAAGTCCCCACCAGCTGTGACTTCCGGACCCAACACAACACGTAAACCTTGTTAAGAGAAGCCACGCTGTCTGTATAACTCTTCACCTGCACAGTCACATGGTTCTATGCCTGTCCCTCTTTCAACCCTTAGGCCAGGAATGGGGCAGTGAAAGAGGCTCTATACACTCACTTGATCTTAACTGACATGAAGAGGGAACATTTCTGGAACATTTTCGCTTTCTGTGACGTGACAGATAAATGAGGCGGCTTCAGGGTCTGTGGTTGCATGATATTCACATTTCTTTCTCTCTGCCAAAAATACTAGTTTCTGCCCAAATGGGGGCTCTTTGGCATGAAAGGCCACCACAGTAGGAAAATTGAATTAAAGCTCCCAGATACAGTTTTTTCTTCACCGGTTTCTGAAGGAACAGGGAGACTAATAAACTGCAGATACTGTGTGTGCTGTGTGGTTAGAACTATGGGAATTTCTGGTTAAGCGTAATAATGAACACCCTTGGTGCTTCAGCAGTAGAGCGCCGTTCCCTGAGTGAAGAGAATCAGAAGGTGTCGGTTCAAGTCCACGCTTGGAGTCAATTTTGGCACCTGGTGGCTTGGTGGTTACAGAGTTGCCCCTGTGATCGGAAGGTTGTAGGTTTGAATCTCAGGACTGCCAGTGGCACCATTGAGGTACCCTTGAGCAAGGTACCATCCACACACTCTGCTCCCCAGGCGCTGCGCTGGAGGTTTTCCCACTGCTTCACTTGGTGAATGGGTTAAATACAGAGAAGGAATTCTCTAGAATGACACCGCAGGGGGCCCACTTTTGGTTCGCCAAAGAACCAGTGGATGCTTCTCTCCATTTCTGTAAATAAGGTGTGAGATTTAAAAACCTACACACAAAGGCTCTTCCATTTATTTATTCTTTTTTTCTCCAGGACTGTATGTCCAAGCCAAGAACCACGAAACAACCATTAAAACATACCATAGGCCACCAGTCACCCTGAGAGTCGTGGCTGGGAAAGTTGCCTTCATGCTGTAATAAAGCTGTCAGGAGGAGCCCAGCCTTTCTATCTGTGGTAGAGTTGCTGAAGGTTTGATGGTATCACCATTCGCAGATACAGTAAACACAAACGCGCCACACCTGAAGCCTGCGGCACCATTATTCGATGAGTGTGCTTTGCAGTAGGAGATAAACAACACGTGCCTGATAAACAGGAAGAAGAGGAATGGGATTTTCTCTGGAACAGGGATAGTGTCCTGACAAGTCCTGGGAGAAGCTCACATACTGAAGTTCTGACACGGTCATCCAGTCCTGCTGAGTGGAAAATTAATCTCCCCTGGATGACAGGCCCCTCCAACCATTTTCCAGCATAGTTCAGATAAGGCAGGCAACTCTAAGCAAATTGGATCATGCAGCCTGTTGTTGACAAATTACTCAACAGGTACAGGTGTGTTCTTCTTCCTGTGCGGTACCAAGTTCCCTCCATCGTGTTCCTGGCCTGGTGCGTCACGAGGCCGACCTTCTTCCTGTGATTTATTGCTTTCTGTCACAGCGTACATTTTTCATTTCTTCATTCTGTGATGAAAGCGTACATAGCAGTGATACTCAGTGATATTGGAATCATTTCAGTATTTGCAGAAAATTAAAAAAATGTATCCGCATTAGTTCGCTGTTCAGATTTGTGGGACACACTAAACTTGTGCTAAAATAGCAACTATATTTTATTCATATGCTAATCCAGGCATAATGTATTTGACGTTATATTTCATGTTTGTCTTGACTCTGTGTCTCTGTCTCTCTTAGGGTCAGTGGAGTCGTTTCATAAGCAGTTTCCTCAGGTTTTCTGATTCTGATTTAAAGTGTAAATGTAAAGTGTCCATTTGTGATATGTGAACAGTGTGAATGGGGTGAAATGTTTCCTCTATATTTAACCCATTCACCAAGTGAAGCAGCAGGCAGCCTGGAACACAGCACCCGGGGAGCAGTGTGTGGGACAGTATCTTACTCAAGGGGTAGCTGGTTGCCTAGTGGTTAGGGCGTTCACCCTGTGATCAGGAAGTCATGGGTTTGATTCCCAAGACCGAAGACCTCTGAGGTGCCCTGAGCAAGGTACCGTCCCCACACACTGCTCCCCGGGCGTTCATAGCTGCCCCTGCTTCACTTGGTGAATGGGTTAAATGCAGAGGATATGTTTCGTGTTGTGGTGTGTTCACGTATGACCAGATTGTCGCTTTCACTCAGTGGTGGCACTAGCAGTCCTGGGATTTGAACCCACTATCTTCTGATTGCAGGAGCAACTCTAATATTTGTAGAAATTTAATTCTACATTTTATATGTATGTGTTTGTTCCAAAATTAGATTAGGAAAAATGTGGGGGGGGGGGGGGGGGTCAGTGTCTTTTTTTCGTTCAGTTACTTCGTCTGTCTTAAAGGTCCTCGGCTAAAGCCTGAAAAACAGGTCCTAATACTTTTGCTCATCTAATGTATGTAGTAAACTATGTATTAAGATAAATCCCAAAGTTTGTCTATTAATGATCACCAGTGATATCTTTGCAGTACATTTTTCAGTACTGCCATGAAAGATGTTTTAAAAACAAAGCCAAACATTTCAAACGTTCTTCTTCCACTAGGTCTTTTCACTGACCAAGTTTCAGGTCATGTGAAGAAACTGGTCCTGGAAACGTTTCCTTATCCTGCTATTCATGTTTGCGCATATATATTGCATTCCTTGTTAATGGAATTTCCAGGTCAGCTATTGAGGAGAGCGGAAGACTGTAATAACGCCTCACTCTCACTGTATTTACACAGCGCCAAGTGTGGTTGACCACAGAGGTTTTCACTGCATCTTTATCATTACTTAATCTTGCCATTCAAATTGTTGCTGGCATCCGTGTGCACTGGGTGAACTGTAGGCTACATCAGGTCTACGAAGGAAAATAAAACGAGGAAAAGAGCGACCCTTTGAGGTGTCACTTTTCTAGCTTTAGGGTTTGACAACAAAATACTCCAGTCATTCAATTCTCGAGCCAGAGACATATCGTCATTACACAGGTTGAGGTTTCACGCCTGACTTCTTCTGCGCTGCCTTTTTAAAACCCCTGGATGAAGATGATTACAGATCCTAACTGAAGCATGGCAGCAAACCAAACAGAGGAAAGTGGAAATATACGTTTTGGGTTTTTTTTGCTTAATTATGAAGCTAAAGCACGCATATGCCCATGCAATGACAGTGTAGGAAGGTATGTGGAACCACAGTGAGGTAACACAAACACGCTCCTGTGCCCGTCTGTTCACTGAGGAGCGCTCGTGAGCTGACAGATTGATTGGCATTCATGAAGGATGTGCTTTTTTTCGTCCCTCAGGAAGTCGTCTTTAGAAAGACTCCCAAAGCGAAATACACACTGTAATACTGGGAAGTCAGACCTAGATCAGAATGGACTTGTTTGAGGAAGCCGGGTGTCATGGTTTGAAACATTATTATTATTATTAGTGGCATCCTGAGCAAAGTACTTTCATCTCAACTGACAGATTGTCCAACATCCCAAACAGCGCAAAAGCTCTGCATTCCTCTATTACACAACAAACGTATGGGGAGACTTGTATTGACAATTTATCCCAGTTCACAGCTCTGACACACACCTCTCCCTCTTATTCATAGTGGTTCTCATTCATGGGTCCTTCATACCCTGCAATAGGATATAGTCATTATTTTTTATTTAAAATCTTAGAAAGATTTGTTAATTCTAGATGCTAGGGTGAAGAAATGAAGAACATCAGCTTGCTTGGGCCAAAGCAAGACTAGATAAGCAAGCAATTCATTTATTTTATTAGATTAAAATACGTTTCATAAGGGGGAAGCAATTATTATTGTATGGGCGAGTCATTTTTCAAACTGTTGTTATAAGCACATATTGAAATTCTTTTGAGCCAAGAGTGTTTTTTTGTGGTCTCTGGAAGGCTTCAGTGTTGATGAGGGCTGATGTCACAACAACATATAATAAACTGTGTGTGCTTTGGTTCCAATGCAGCACTGGCACTAATAAAAAACCATAAATAATCATATTCATGAGATTAATCCTGGTTGGGAAAATATTACAAATCAATCTCATTTGTATTAAAAACATTTTCAAGAACTGAGCGTGCCCAAAAAAGGCTTACTTTTTGAGCTTAAAGTCAAACAGGTGCCGCTAAGAGAACTGTTTTCTTGAAATTACAGATCACATAAGAGACAGAGATCACTGTAATTAAAGTAGAGAAAATAGAGAACAATAGAGAATAGCAAAAGTAGCAGAGGTTGCTATGCTCTGACAAGAGAACTGATAACTGCTATGTGAATAAAAGAAAGGCGATCCATAGTGACTACAGGAGAGTAGAAACCAGTTGGAATGTTTTGTCTCCTTTCTGGTGGTTGGGTGTAATGCTCGCTTGTATAAAAGTTCAGTCGCTGTCGTGGATAAACACGGTTTCCATGGCGAGGGGAGAGGTGAGTGAATCTCTCCCTTCCTCTCATTCTTTTCTTGGTTCAAGCTGGATTTTGCAGTGTTCATAAAGACAAGGCATAGACAATCCAACATTTTATCTTTCCCCAAAAAACGAAATTTTTGAAATCATGAAGAGCATGAATATCTATCTCATACAGGGGGTGGAATATGGGGGATATCTGGGGGCCTGAGATCCCTGATTGACCCTCAAGACCTCCCAAAAGCCTCAACAGTAAAATGTTGGGGGTCACGGGAACAGCTGAATGAGTATTTACTTGAATTCAGCTCCATAACTGGTTTAATATCTCCAGAAAAATAATTAATTTAATTTATTTTGTCATTCCTTTTGATTGCCGCTGGGTATTTCAAACACAGGCTCAATTCCAAGTGATACATCTTGGACTGAGGCACTGAGATGAAAGGTTTCTTTCAAAATCTTTTCTTTGAGGCCCTTGTCATGTGCAACTGCAGAATATTCATAAAGTGCTGTTTTTCTCTTTTAAAAGAAGTATGATGGAAAGACAAGATGAACACTTTTTGTGATGCTACAGTGAATTAAGATGCACTGTAGTCATGCACACGAGAAAAACAGCCCCGAGAAATCTGCCGCAAACACCACCAAGACAGTGCCAGCGTCACGATCCAAACCACAGCGACTCCCGGCCTCCTCCTCCTGTCTGTTAGCGTTTAGTCTCACATGGCAATGCTGCTATCTCACTCCATTCATGGAATGTGAACTATTAGCATACTTAGCAAGAGGTGGAGAAACAGCACATAAAGGAATGTTCTGTCTGTTTGTGTGTTTTTCTCTCTCTCTGTTTTTGTTATTCAGAATATAAACCATGTTTATAATATACCTTTGGCTATAGGATCAGCCCTTCAGTTTCTTTACAGTAAAAATCACCTCTATGGCAATGTTAATTTCTGCTAGTCTCTGTATATGCTTTTAAATGCCAAGGTTAGATTTCCTGACGATTCCATGGATGATTCCTAACCCTAACGCATTCAACCTTAACTGTGTTAATTCAGGAACGATATTTAATTTTTTATTTTGACAGTGGCTTAAACGAGTAACGGTGTTGAGAGCGTCAGTTGTTTGGCATGGAATTAGTAAATGTGCTTCATTTTCATCCATGCTAACACCATTAAAGAATATTTAAAGACTCACAATGGCAGGGCCAGTACTTAATCAGCTGCACCAACTCGAGGCCATCTCTAAGCCCTTGTTTAGTCTGTTTGTCATTTTGAGTGTGTCATACAGTATCAGAGGCTTCATAACAACTGTTTGAGATAACGTAACAACTCAGTGTGGTTTGAGATGATCAATCCTGCAGTTTACACAGTTCTAATTAGTGTAATTTAAGTTTCCGCTACTCGCCACATTAGCCTCACAGCTCCAGGTGAACTTCAACAGCAAGTCCGGGCTGCGCTGCTACATTTGGAGTAAGGGGGAAAATGTGTAAATGCATTTTCCCAACGGCTTTGTTTCTCAGCTCTGCCGAGACTCTTGCACTCGCTGACACTAATGAAATTCTCACTTAGCGAATGAAGGCACGGCTGGGGGATCTTAAGTAAACTCGGTGGAAACCACCATAGACCTTGTAGTTTTCCAGGCATGTTTACAGTGGTATATGAGGGATACCCTTGTGCAAGAAGACCCACGGATTTAGCTCCTTAGCAAGGGAAACCATGTAATGAGGATCCTCCAAAGCAGTATATTCTCTCGGATGGACTGTGCTGAAGGCAATTAGAGAGTGAAAAGCTCTCTTATCTGTTTTTTAGACAGAGGTTTTACTCTTCTCTCTGTGTCTGACTGAGGGTGGTGACCACGTTGCTAACAGACCCTGAAGCAGTCGAACAAACAAGCTCTCTGTGACTCAAGCTCTCTCGGAATCCCCGCACTAAACTTTGCCTTTAATTACGCACTCCCTCACTTTCTCTCCAGACCACTCTATCGACCAGCACACAGCTCCCCTTCTCCCCCCACGCCACCGCGCTGAAACGGCTCTGTTGAAGCTATTTTTAGGGAGTGCACTCCCCTTCCCTCCATTTCACTCCACAAACATTGACCCAGAGTCTTGATGAGAGCGTGATTCTCTCATTTATTTTGACCTCATGTTGAGTGTGCACTCCCAATTCAGCAGCCCAACAGATGTGGTCACCAAAGTCAGCAGAATGAAGCCTGTAGGACAGCAATTCTCAAAGTCTGGACCAAACTGCAAATTCATTCTGGATCCACAGATCATAGTAGGAATGCATTTATGCTATGCAATTAAGATTTTGTTTCAATAAATCATTAGTTTTGTAAAATATAACATATTTTAGATTTTTACAGCGATCCTGGTGCTTCATTTCTCAGGCGTCGCATCCACATTAACAAGTCCGCAAAGGCTAACGGGCATTCAAGCACAGTCCTGCGAGCGCAAGTGAGAGAAATACCTGAGTCATTATGAGAGAAGGAGGTGTTAGGTCCCGTCGCTACTTTACTTTTGTTAAGGCATAAAAGTAATGAAGGTAATCAAGGCTATTGTTAGATCTTTTCATAACTACAGTGCCATTACACTTTACTGTCAAAACTGAGTGTGGATTCGGTTCACAAGCAAACAATTATAAGAAAACTGTGCCATTTCTCTTGGTTGTATGTTGTAAGCAAATTTGCTTATCACTTGTCGTCCCGGACATTTGACTTAATCTAGAAATTAGATTTGGACCTTTGAATATAAAGTTTGAGGACCCCTGGAGTAGGGAAACCTTGCCAACCTTAGCTAAGAAGAACTGCTCAGATAGTTTTCTTCTGCAAGAGGTGAACCCTGCAGAACTTGTAAAGCCATAGAGATGAATATGTAACTAAAGGGTAGGGCAAGTATGCCTAGTATGTCTGAGATTCCTAGCAGGTTTTTTTAGTGGCTATTAAGACAAGGCCTTTAGAAAATGTTTCTGTTTTCTGTTTTGGTGACCACTTATGCAAGACTAAAAACCCATTGAAACCCCTGTCAAGAATGATAAAAAACCACACTTGTTCACCCAACATTTTACTTCCTAACCAATAAACAATTCACAGAAATCACATAAAACTGTTCATTTAATAGCTGAAGATTCTGATCTTCATGAAACACCTCTAACTAATAAGACTCTTTTAATAAATGAAATGTTTTGCCCAGATTCAATTATTTGCTTATGGAATTAAGAGATCAGTATGGAGGTAAAAGCATACTCTAGCACAGTGGTTACCAACCTGGGGTCCAGGCCCACCTTAGGGGGGGCGCTAAATATTGCAGGGGGTGCGCACAATTAAATTGCTCATTAAATTCATAAAATCCCAATGTCTGAGAAACATAAAAGTGTGTGTGTATGTGTGTGTGTTTGTGTGTGTGTGTGTATACTGTACATAAGAAGAAAAACCTACGACCGCTGGTTTTTTTGTGTGCAAATAAACGTTTGTAATTAATCACTTTATGTTGGGGGGCCTGGATTGTCTTGGACACAGGCAAGGGGGGCTTCAAGGAAAAATGGTTGGGAACCACTGCTCTAGCACATATTAAACAGAAAAAAACACATTACATAAGATTTCCTTTCATATTGCAGCTGTTTGCTCAGATTCAGAAGAAAAGCGGGACAGCTGGCCTACATCCAGTTCCAGATCTATCCTTGCCCCTGTGCAGGCTTTTCAGCTGGCAGCCATAACAGGGAACAACTAATGTTAAACAAACTGGAGTCAGCCAGAAATTAATCAAACTCAAGTTGACAAACAAGATGGGCTGCAGGAACAAAGCCACATTCAGGTATATGTGGTAAAAACTGAAAAAGCTGACCTGAAATGACCAACACTGCCATGGTTTCATGGCTCTCTCTGTAATTCAAAAGCCTCTAGAGCATGTAGGAAGAGAACGGCAGTATTAAAGATAAAAATTTGGGTCTTCTTGCTTTACTTTTTTTTTATGTTGTAGGACTAATGTTAAAAAGCAATAGAACTAGGAATAATTGTGTTTTTTTGCTTAACTGGAGCACAGGCCTACACTCGCCTGTTATGGGCCACATGCACATAAAAATGTGGAATAATTTCCCGGAATAGACTTACATATGCATTCGAGGGAGGACATTACTCAGGGGTGGAGGACTGTACAGTGGAGATACTGGAAATGCAGCTGACTCCATTTTCCACTCTGTCTCATAAAGGTTGAGCAACTAGGTGTAAGTGGTTTTGCGTGGAACTTTCTCTGGCTTTCAAAAAAGGCGTCATTTTCCAGTAATGTCTCTAAGATGTTGCTGGGAGACTTACTTTAATAATAGCAGTAGACATTGTGGCTCAACAAAGAAACATGTTGCTGAAAGTATATTTGGCAACAGAAAAACATCTCAGGATCAGATATGTGAGAAGATGCAGCTCAAAAATGTGAGCTGCAATTTTCTATGTCTTCATCACTCAACTTTCAGTTTCCTGTCTTAAGTGTGTTGGTGGCTCCATTATTTCAATGAACCTTTTAACAAAAGAATTAGACTTTTTATGTACACTCTATGGACAAAACTATTGCAACACACCTGTTTTCCAGTGAAGGACAATCTTAATGCTTCAGCAGACCAAGACATTCCAGACAACGCCATGCTTCCAACTTTGTGGACCCAGTTTGGGGAAGAACCTTTTCTATTCCAGCAGGACTGTGTCCCAGTGCACAAAGCGAGCTCCATAAAGACATGGCAGGTTGAGTTCAGTGTGAAAGAACTTGACTGACCGCAACCCCATCCAACACCTTTGAGATAAACTGGATTGTAAGCCAGACCTTCTCATCCAACATCAGTGTCTGACCTCATGAATGCTCCACAGAATGAATGGACACAAATTCCCACAGAAACTCCAAAATCTTGTGGAAAGTCTTCCAATAAGAGTGGAAGCTGTTCTAGCTGCAAAGTGTGGGGTGGGGGTAACCTCATATTAAAGATTATTCATATGAATGCAAGATCATTAAAATCCCCATTGGTGTAATAATCAGGCGTCCCAATAGTTTTTTCCATAAAGGTTTATGGGTATATATATATATATATGCATATACATTTTGTATTACATTAATAATATGTAAACATAGCAATTTAAAGTGGTTTGAGGCTCTCCTTAGACTTCACTGATGCTCCATTCTAGAGAAGTGTACCAAGTCATGATTGTCCACAGCAGTACTGACAGGAACCAAACTAGGTCAATTAAAAAGTGCTGTAAAGCAAATCGTCCCTGTTTTCTGAGCTTTAACATTATTTACCAATATCACATTTAAAAACTGAGAAAACATCTGTTGATTGATTAAATAAAATGTCTCTGTTTGAGTCGTATCCTAGCAACCTTTGCTTCTTGTCACCACTGTGGCAGGTTTCTCATAAACACACCATTTCACATTTTATTTAATTACAGACCTTAATGGCAGAATTATGCAGACATTTTGAAACGTCTGCTGAAGTTTACATTTCACTTTCCACATATTCCAAATAAATATCCCGTAAACACAGACTCTATGTGTAGGCAATGACCAAATGCTTTTCAGAACAAGCTGCAGTGGACGGAGTGTGGATGAACGCTTTGCATGAACTTTGCATGGCAGTCTAGTTGACAATTTGGATCATTTTGAAATGGTTTAAAAATGTGTCAGATGAACATGTTCTAAAATGTTTTAGAAATGTAGTTTTCTTGACTTTGAAATGTACAGGAGTTCTGTGGCAGCGCCTGTAACAAGTATGCGTTCAGCACTGAGGGCCAGAACCCAGCAGGGATGAATGAGGTGCAAATGGGGCAACACATACCAGCGCAGCCTACAGCCACTGTGCACTGCAGCAGGACACACTTAAATGTAAAATTGTAAAACATTCCTTATTTTTGGGACAGCTGGTGGCCTGGTTAGGGATTTGCCCCTGTGGTGGGACGAACTCCATCTTCCATCCACAAAATCCCTCGCTGTCTTCAAGTATCGTCTGAAGACCCACCTCTTCAAGGACCACATTGGTGACCAACCAATCTTGTTTAAACATAAAAAAGTGGGTTTGAATCCCAGGACTGCTAGTGGCACCCCTGAAATACTTTTAAAGCAAGGTACCATCCCCACAGATTGCTCCCCACTACCCTACCCTGGGTGGCAGCCCTCTGCTTCACTTGGTGAATGGGTGAAATACAGAGAAAGAATGTGTGGTGTGGTGTAGTGTGTTTATGCATGACTATATGACCACTTTACTTTAAACCCCTGTGGCTCACTGTGTACCAGGAGGCTCTTATGTACAGTAACCCTAACAAAGACTAGGGCACTGATCAGAAAAACAGGACCCTATTTAAGGCCCTACAAATCTGTTAATCTGTACTATGAGGATGAACAGACTCCTGATTCTAAATGTAGCAATTCTGTCTGGTCTTTTTTGCATTATTATATGACATATTTGGTTCATTGTGATAAACTAATGGCACTTGGGTTTGGTTATGCTGTATAATTTAAAAACAACAGTTGCGCACATCAGATCACTTTGATTTTCTCAAGTGGAGCTGGCTGACGTTAAGAAGGGCTTCATTTTAATGAGAGGAGATTTCAGCCTTGTCTTCATCCTTGTTTTCCCTACTCATTCTTCTTCTTCCTCCTCTTTCTTCTTCTTCTCTTTTTCCTCTGTCTTCTTCTTCATCATTTTCTGTTTCTTTCTTCTCCTTTTTCTCCTCCATCTTCATCGTGTCTTCCTTCGTTTTTCATCGACTCTTTCTTCTGTATTTGTCTTCTTCTTCCTTCTCTTATTCCAAATCTTTTTCATTCATCTTCTTCATTTTCTCATCCTCCTCCTCCTCCTCTTGTTCGCTTTTTCTTTCTTTCTTCTTCTCCTCCTCCTCCTTCTTCTCTTCCTCCTCTATGTAAAGAACAGCTCTCTCAGGGTTCAGAGATCATTAGATAGGAGTGTCAGTGTTATAATGGCCGATCCCTCTGTCCACACTGTTTCTGTAACACAGCGGCGCTCATGGAAAAAACCTGCACAAATAACGAAACCCTCCGCCACTGGACCACACATTTTCTCTGTTATAACACGAATGCGAGCTGCTGTGAATGAGCGAATGTGGGTAGGTAGATTGGCTCGGGGAGTTCAAAGGAAGCTCTCTTCACAAGAGCAGCGTAATGAGACCGCCGCTTACCCCTTATTCCGCGGTTCATTGGGGATGCAATGAAAATGTGAAAACAGATGTTGGAATCACTGCAAATACCCCCCCACACACACACACACCACCACCACCACCACCGTTACCTCACTGCCTGCACACAAACAATAGGTGGCAAACAAGATGCTCTCTGAACAAAGGGAGGGGCGTGGCTTGGTTGGAGAAATTACTTTTCCAGTGGTGGCTTTTTGAGAATGTGGCCTTCGTGAGACAGAAGCTTCTTTTGTGTTGGAACACCTCAGAGGTTGACTTTAATATCTGTGCATGAAAGAAAAAAAAATGTCTCAGTCTGTTGTTGCAGGCTTAGGGGTAAATAGTAACCATTCTTCATGTTAAAATGGTACATTAATGGTAACTTCCATGCAGTTTAATTTACTAGGACTTCCCAACACATTTGAGGTCTGTGGTTTTCTACTGGCCAGGAGGCTGTTTATTGTCAGTCTGCAGTGATTTTTTTATTCTCATGACATACTCTGCTTAGTGTCCATCTTCCAAAGATTAAGTTAATTTAGATCTGCAGGAGCTGGTTAGCTAGAGGTGAAAAAAGCTGAAACTATACATAGTGAAATGGTGTTTATTCGCTATGCTGTCCAACCAACTGCCCTTCAGGATTAGCACCAGCTAGAGCTTTAAAAAGCTGCAAAAAACTGCACCATTCTCCTCCACCTTCTTTTACATATCTGCACTTCCATCACACTTCTCATCTTTTATTGCTTTTCCAAAAAATCTTTTATTTCTTTACCTTTATGGCATTTATCAGACTTCAATTCCTTAACTACAGGGGACAGTCTCCCTGGAGCAACTTGGGGTTAAGGGTCTTGCTCAGGGACCCAGTGGTGGTGT
>JBBJLR010000034.1:9741640-9774722 GCA_037577145.1 Brachypetersius gabonensis
GTGCTGGAGGTAGGTTTCGAACCTGTGACCTTTTGGTCCGGAGGCAAGTATCCTACCACTAGGCCACCACCACCCTAGTGTGTAGAATTCTGAGGAAATTCATTTCCAAAGTTTTGAACTATTGGTGTATAGGGCTGGACAATATGATAAAACCCTACCATCATGCCACAATGTGCTTTTGAGACTGTGTATTTACAAAGAGAGCACATTCCTAAATAACTAGGTTTAGGGCAGCAGAGTGTGTGAAATATTAAATAGAAATTCTTTTTATAGTTTGGGTAGAACATTTAAATGTGGTGCGATGGGTTCCGTTTTGTCCCTTCAAACTACTCAGATATCAGAAAAAAAATACTACCGAGACATCATTAATAAAATCCTGAAGTATATTAAATGGTCGCTTAGCTCTGATAGTGTTTATACTCCTTCAATGACTGTGTGTCATCAGGTTTTAATTCTATCACCTGTCACCAATGCAAACACGTGGAATACAAATGATTGGGACCTCTAGAGAAAAAGTAAGTTGAATGTTCTAGTCGAACAAAACATTCAAATGAGATGAGCCAAGGGGGGAAAGGGGTTATCCAGTATCACATTAGCTGCATTCCCTCTCCTCATTAGAATGCCATTATCATGTTACTGCCACTTCCTTAATCCCCATCACCTGCTCCACAGCCAACAGCTCAGCTCAACACATGCTCGGCCTGTTGGCCTCATCTGAGCTGAAGGCCCTTGAACAGTAACAGAGCATCAAACAGGAACGCTCTCTAAGAGGCCTGTGACACTCAGTTCATACTGACTAGATTCAACCAACTATTTGACAAATGCAAATGATGTTGGGAATAATTTCCCCTGACTGTAGCCAGATAAGTCCCTCAGGCACTGAAAGGGACTATCTGTTACTGAAATGACTCTTCTCACAACAAGAATTTAGTCAAATATCCTGTACAAGTTGAAGCTGGGGCAAATACTAAGGACTGAAAAAGAAAAAAAGAAGCTCCAGCAAAAGAGAGGAGGAAAAAGGCAGTAAGAGAGAGTGCGTGTGTTGTGTTTACCACAGCATGGTTCTTCATGTAGCAAGGTGTGCAGACAGGTTTGTCGTTCTCCATGACGTAGATTTCTCCGGCCAGAACACAGTCACAGTCAAAGCAGCAGAAGTGCTTCAGGTGCCAGTTCTGCCCCTCGGCCTGAGTGTATTCGTTACTGAAGATGAGCTGGAACACACAAACACACAGTTTAGAAGCTGCAAGCAAAAGTTGATTTACTAAAGTAAATACCCATACTCCACACAATTAACACACAACTACTGCTTATTTGCTGTATATGACAAACAGCATATAAAGCAGCCTGTGCAGTTGTAGTTTCACAGTAATGTACAGTATATATTTGCATTTGTATGTTAAAAATAAAGTTTCCTGCAGAGGATGTCCAAACTTACTTTCCGAACCGTCTAATCTGACCGTGGGTTTTCAGATTTTTCCACTGTTGCCAAATGAGGGGAAATTGCATTCAAAATACACCAGAACCCTTCGAAACTAACATTTATAAATGTGGAATGTCAAATATTTGAAGTGATAGTGATAATAAAGTGTGTGCTTATTTTCTGGACCTAATCAAAAAAGAAAACATCCAGATGTATGTATGCATGTATGTATGTAGAGAGAGATAGCGAGATAGATAGAGAGATAAGATTAGATAGATAGATAGAGAAAGAGAAAGAGAGAATTCTGTACTACACTACTGTGATATTTTCACAAAGTCACTTCAGATGTTCCTCCCCTTCCCATACACTCCTCCCTCTCACCTCGTCACACCCTGCACACCGGGGCTTCTCACTGTCTCCATAGTGACGGCCGCAGTAAAGCTGACCCTTCTTCCAGAAGTAGATCATGTCCACAAGCAGCTCTTTGCAAGTGCAGCAGACGAAGCAGGCCGGGTGCCACAGCTTGTCGTAGCCGGCGCGTTCTGCGTACACTGCCGGGTCGCCCCGCTGCATAACCTTCTGACAGTGGTGGCAGGACTGCAAAAAAAACCCCAAAAAACAGGATCCATCCCATCAACCGGGTCAAGAAACAGCCAGAGAAACCAGAGATGGATAGAGACTGATTCAGACATCATATCTGAGCAGAGATATAGCTACAGTTCTACGGGATGCAGAGGGAGGATTTGTGTACCCAGTTAAATAGATTATACTGGTGGTGGGTATTATAATGCTTTCTGATTTTGAATGGTGTTCTTACTAAAGTAGTTTCTTTTTGGAAACCCTAAAATTAAAACATTGTATTGTTATTGTAATGTGGCTACTCTTCTGCTGGAGTGAATTGTTTTATTTCTTTTTAATACCTTAACATTTTTATTCTATTCCTGTAAAGCACATCGAATGACCTTTGTGTGTGATAATGGGCTAAATAAATAAACTCAACTTGACTTCACTCTCTAATAGAAAAAAACTTCAGGACCAGGCTGATTTTCGCTTGAGCTGAAGATGAAGTTCAGAGCTGCAGGAAATTTCTGTTCCCAAACTGCCTCATTTATCAGGCACATCAGGCAGGAAACTCAAACTTGCCAGAGCAAAAATGATAGAGTTTTATTATTGAGCTTTGAGTAGCAATTTAAGTGTGTCTGTGCTTGAAGGACTTAATGTTCATTCCATTTATGGGCCACAGTGGGACTGACTCATTCTGGGCCACACTCTCACAGTTCATCTGGAACTATTTGGGAACAGAGGGCAAACGTTACAGCAGCACATGTGAGCATCCTATATAGAGCATTAGATGGCTCCATCTGGTGGTGCAAATAAGGTACTGCCATACTTTCCCTCCAACTTTTGTGCAGATCTCCATCCAAATTTCCACTAATTTCATCACAGCATTCAATCAATGCTTTTCTTGCAGCTGCTTGTGGGTGAGGAACTTACATAATTTCCAACAGGACCGCTGCTTATGGCTCCTGGACCTGCTGGTATGCCAGCCTTGCCTACAGCAGCCTTGTCTCCTGGTGCTGACCCAGCCCCTGGAACTCCAGCAGCTCCAGATCCCAGGCTCTGAGGGCCCCTTGCTCCAGCATCCAGAGTGCCCATCTCCTCCGGCATAGTGAGATCTCCCATTCCCAGAGCCTCGTCCTTGTATTTGCGGACGTACTGCTCCATCTGTTTGACCTCGGCTGGTGTAAGCTCATGGCACCGAGTCGGGTCCTGGTCATGCTCTGGAAGCTGCTTGGCCATCTGTTTCTTACGGTAGTCTGCACCCTGAGTGCCTGCAATAGGCCTACGCTCTGGAGGGAGCAGCTCCATGTAACGCAGAGCCTGAAGAATAAAGAAAGAGGCAGAGAAAGAGACAGAGGGCGGGAAGGAGAGAGGAAAGGAATATTTAACATTACTGTGAACATTCTGCCTTAAAGAATCTGCACACATCAGTAAGCTACTGCTTATTCTCTGTACATACACTACTGTGCAAAACTTCTAGGTCCTGAGAAAATTACGCTTAAAAGCTGTTTACTGCTGGACAGTGGTGTTAAGTTAGTGTTAAAACACTTACATTACAAGAAATACAAACAATATTAATACAGTAAATGGTGGGGTTTTATGTAAGGCAAAGTGTTTTTATATTATACTGCACATTTTTATTCTATAGGTTATGCTGCTTCTACCTTCTTCCTTTGTTCTGTCTACGTTGTTGTTGTAACAAAGCAAATTTCTCAACTGTGGGGCTATAACAGAATTATCTTATCTTGCTGGATGATGCACATATGCAGTGCAGTGTGATACTTAAGAAAAAATGCATAAAAATTATGACATATGAAAACGGTTCATATCTGTCTTGAAAAAGATTAATGTCTCCCTAATGTGAACGAACCAACATGCGTTGAAGTTGGACTGCGAGGACCCACTTACCCAACATATTTTCAAGTACTTTTGGTGCTTGAAAATATGTTGGGTAATTAACCCCTCCCACAAAGCGTTTGATAATCAGTTGATAAACTGGATGTTAGGGAAGGGGGCTACTTAAACTATGCCAAACAAGCAGACTATAATGGCCCAGAACACAAATGAATATTTCTCTGGAATGAAACAGTGACCTCTAAAGGATATGTGGCATATTGCAATCACCCTTCAGTACAGTAAACCACAGTACAGTAACGTTCCAAGAGCACACATGTACAGTGAAAAACTGATGTGATGTGGTAAATAAAAAAACACTATTTTTATAGTGTAAACCCTAAATATGTCCCCATAATTCATGCATGCGTGTTTTCTTTGGTATGCACTGTTGTTTTCTGTATAAGCAGATAAATACAGCAATAAACTCATTTGATTTACAGTAATAAAACACAGGGCTTTAAGAAGAACAAAACGAAAAATACAACACTCGAGACGCTCCACCTGCAGCTGCATCAAAGGGCAGCAGCCAATCAGCAGCAAGGAGAAATAAATAATGTTCTCGGATTGACTACTTTCCGCCTCTGAGTACAGCTGTATTTCACCATCCCAAGACGTGCTTTCTTTATATGGAAATGTAGCTGAATTTATGTTAATATTCATGTTACAAAATTAGTAAATAATATTTTTCTAATTAAGCACAGAAATGCATGAAGAATTATTTATTGGCATGAAAACAGTTGTGATGTGTGCGGAGGATATCTGCAAACAATTATCAGTTTGCGCAAACACTTATTATTTCGGTTCTCAGAAAAAATACACAAGGGACTGAAGCCGTGACTGCCTGAATCGAATTAACTTAAAATGTGCCTTCATTAAGGTTTAATGGTGAGTCACTTACCAAACTCTGGTTAACCCCAGGAGGAGCCCACTCGTAGGTGACTGCTTTGACCACATTTGCTTTGGCTGGGACTGCAGTTGGAGTCACAGTGGCAGCCACAGAGGCAGCGATGGGGTGTGCAGTGGGGCCAGAAGTAGCAGGAGGGATGGAGGCTGCACCACGAGTCTGGGCAGAGTGGGCAGCAGGGGCTGAGTGGGCAGCAGAGTGTACAGCAGGGGATGAGTGGGCAGCAGAGTGTGCAGCAGGGGATGAGTGGGCAGCAGAGTGTGCAGCAGGGGATGAGTGGGCAGCAGGGGCGGAATTGGCAGCAGCGGTGAAATGGGACGGAGCTGAAGGTGCAGAATGGGCCGCAGGGGTCGCAGTGAAGGGAGGACCAACTGTGGCCGCAGTAGCGACTCCCGGGATGGACACTGCAGTACCGATAGCTGGGGCAGAAATAGATATGGTGACCTGATTGCCTCTGTAGGAGGGCACTCCATCCTTCTTCAGCTTGGCTATAAGCCCCGTGTACTTGGTGTCCTCAAACAGCCGGCCCACCTTCTGGTTCTCCTCCGTCTGCAGTTGCACATCATGGTCTTCTAATCCGCACTTACAGTTTCGACAGATCTTTCTGTTAAAGCAAAGGAGATCAGGTTATAGTGAAGGGATCTAAATGTATGGCACAATTAACTGCAATTGTATTTTTATAGTTTCACACTCCCCTTACAATAAAACAAACTCGGATTCCAAGACTAGGTTGGAAATTGCAACACAAACACAAACATATGCAACCGACTCCTCGTCACACTGCAGGAAATAAATAGTTCATGACATGAATGACTGTATTAAGTAACTCCTCTTAAACAGACTGAGAAGCAGAAAAACTTGACCCAAGGCTTCTCTGGTATATTACATCAGCCACTCGGTCTGTTAAGCATGTGCCAGCATGAGGAAATGGGGCAAGCAAGTTAGAAAAGGAAGTTACAGCATTCAAACACATTAAATACATTAAACACACGTATTTAAATGTATCTCAGTCTGTACAAGGGAATATTACTGATCACTCTTCATATTCATCACCTGCTTTAACGAGAAAGGCTGTTTTAAGCGGTTGGTTTATTACACCACTGTAGGCCTATTAAGTGGAACCCTGCGCTTTGTCAGAGATTTAATTCTTCCGGCGATATATTTTGGCACCCCTGCTGGTCCTTAAAACCTGCCTTAACATGAGTCTGTAAAACTGCTCCAGAAACACAATGCCAGAGGTTTGATTAAGCATTCAGTTGCAGCACTCTGCATATCTTAACATTTTAACAGTCAGTTTAGTACCATGAGACAGCCTGGCTACCTCTGAGGCAAAGGATTATTACAAGACAATTAATACTACAAAATCCTGCACACTGCTTACTGACTTAAGTATTTAATGTACTGGACATTAAAAAAAATGCACAAAAACAGATATACTGTATACACAATAGATTACTGGAGTTTCATTGTTTTATTGTTTAAGAAAATGCTATGCCATTTCTCTGGCTATTTTAAGACCAAATCTAGCCTAAATCAACATATTACAGACCTTCTTCTGTAAAATCCATCAGAACAGAGTCAGGAACGAGCACACCAAATTTCAGGAATGCAGGAGTTCAAAAAGCTGTGATTTTTGTTTCTGAATGTGGAGATTCTGAGGAAAAGCTGACCAGGATGGACCTGCACTTCCCAGCAAGATCTCAGCACCCTTTGTATGAATTCAGTGCTCAGTTTAAAGGAAGTAGACATGTTTGGATAGTCTATTCAGATTCTACAGGGTTTTTCCATGACATGAAGTGTGGGGAACACAATGAAATACACAAGCTTTAATTACAATTTAAATTTAATTTTTACAATTTTTAATTTGTCTTAAAGTGGTTGAGTTGGAGGGACATCTTTAATGATAGCATTCAGTCTGTCAGGAAAATTAGAAAACTAAAATGCCAGTGAATGCTTTCAAAGCATTAGTTGGTCCTGTCGTTAGAAGCACAGCTGCTGCTCCGGAAACAAGACAAAACGTGAACTCACTTCCTGCGATTTTTTGGAGCCGAGTGTAACAGACTGCTGCTTTGTCTGGACTCGTTCTCAGTTACAGAGAATATATGTCGGTCAGTGGTTCCATAGTAGTGTTTGAATTCTCGAACGTAAATCTTTCCACCATTCGTCTGTCAGTTCACTATATATCAAACTCTACAGAGTGAAGAGTGGATAAAGGAATGGGTCACAATAGGGAACCATTCCGAATGCAGTGTGTGTCGAGTTCTCAGACACAGAAATTCCCAAACCTCCCCCTCCACAGCGCACGTCTACAGCCGAGTGAGGTTCTACCACCACAACGAAGCAGGAGCACAGCGGGCACCCGAGCACCTGTAGAGACTCCTTCAGGAAACCCAACCAAGTGGAAAGAACTGCATGAACAACCCTACTGTGCCCAGTCCAATAGCAGACAGTGGATTTTGGCCAAATAAAGAATGCACTGTTCTTTAAAAAAATGAATAAACTGGCAAAGACTGTCCAACTGTGGCAGAACTACAAAACATACTGTTGCTTTTGAAAAAAAAGTCTATATATACATGGAAAGTGTCCTTATATGTGCTTGTCTGTATGCTGAAGGTAAGATTCAAACCCATGACCTCTTGGTTCAGAGGCCAGGATCCTATCCACTAGGACACCATCACCCTTCAAATGCATTCAGTTGTACTTTTACATACTATTTTAGTGACCATTCACCTGGCATGTCAGTCATGGCCGCTGGATCAAGAGGTCATGGGTTTGAATCCTACCACCACTGGGTTCCTGAGCAAAACCCTTAACCCCAAGTTGCTCCTGGGAGACGGCTCCCTGTAGTTAGGGAAGTCGCTTTGAATAAAAGTGTTTGTTAAAAGCTATAAATGTAAATGGTAGTAGCCTGTGAACCCGATGACCAGAAATTTGCACAACCCCCCGCCCCCTTCACTTTCTACCACTGTGTCCTTGAACAAGACACTTAACCCTCATTTGTTCCAGGGGGACTGTCCCTGTAACTAATGACTGAATCTCACTCTGGAGAAAAGCCTCAACCAAATGCCCCTAAGTGGATGCAATGAGATTTTATCCCATTTAATTTCAACCATTTTCAAATCACCTGTTGTGCCACATTGACACAATGTAAAGATTATGTTTGAAAATGGTTATCTGTCATCTTAAATGGCACAAAATGTCCCAGTTTAAGGTGACAGTGACCTGACATTGCTAAAATGAGTCGGAGAGTGTGAAGCATTTCCTTTAGAATGACACAGAATGAAATATAGCAGTTTCCACAAGCACACAGAAGGGTAATGATATGGGTGCAATATCATTTAAAGAGACAAACCTCCAGAAGTGCAGCTCAAAGCCCTCACACTTGTCCTTGCATTTCAGACAGGCGGCCCCCGCTCCAATCTCATGGCCCAGGGTAATCTGTGGACAGAGCACAGGAACGGCCCATCAGTAAACACAAATCCACATTTAAAGGCTTCCTACAGGCCTTAAAGCCTTTCTAAGCAGCTTTTCCTATTATTCAGGCCCGTTTTAATAGTGAAAGTGGAGCGAATCTCACTGGGGATTCAGGCTGATCTGTTTGTGATAAGGAGAGGGTACATACTTTTATATGGAAGATGAATTAAGTAAAAATTTACATTTATTCTATTATGATTTTGTTCTCTGTGTGTCTGTCTTCACCAGTGACTCAGACTCTTAGACAGAACAGTTTACATGCTTGGCTGATAACACTCTTTGCTATGAAGCTTCATGGTATTTCAGTTATTTTCACTTCTGCTGTCAAAGAATCATGGCACACTTTCAAAATCTCCCCACATTATCAGTCTTCCTTCTCATACCAAACAGCTCCAGCAGGAGGATGGCTATATAAGGCTAAGTATTTGAGAATGTGAGGAAAGCCTGAAGGGCTCCAACACGCTTCTGCTTTCAGGCTTTTCTTCTTTTCATCTGTTCATAGAAGGGGCTTGATGAAAATATCCAAGCAGCCCAACCCCTGGGGAATTAGCCGAATGCCTTCCTCGGGCCTGCTTGGGTTTTAGGACCATGACCTTCTCACTGATGTTTACACATACATGAATTCTATAACTAATATTTACACCATAAATTAGGTCTACTAAATTACAGACCTAATATAAAAGCAGCACAGTCAAAAAATGGACAAAAGACTGCCTTCGTATTGCTACTTATGGCAATTGTGACATTTTTTACAATAAATTCATCTTGTACATTGTATTTATGATAATCAATGAGACATGTTTGATAATACATGTGCTGTTTAGATCAAAATAATTGACTTCTGTTCAATGCATGTTTTGCTTTCTCACCAAAACACTCATCTGGAGCTGTGATTAGTAAAGAGGCTCAGAGCACAGAATGGAAAAAAAATAGTAAATAAAACATAGTAAATAATGTGATGACGACTAACAAACAATATATTACAGCCCTGTAGAGGGTCACACATCGTCCATGTGCTCCCCCTCTGCTCTGAATCTATTTCAATATCTATTCAGCTTCTCTACTTAAAGAACAGTAGGAGTTGACTGGAGGGCCATATCAGGATCCAAGGCCCTGTTGACCATTCCTGAGTTAAAGCGTCATCTGCCTCCCATGCACATTGTCTGAAAAAGCTTAAAATGATGCATCTCTTTGACTACTGACTCACATGGTCTCTGCATCTTCTCTGTGCTACTCTGTGCTATGGCAGTGTGTCAACACAACACTGTCCAACTCCCATTCATCACACTATCCTAGAGTAAACCTTTGTAAATGGTTTATTTCACCTCTTCACCTCTTGAGCCTTTCCATTTTGTCTAGCCGAGCACCAGTGACATCATCCGACTCCACAAATATAAACCCACTTAAATATACGAACAGCCTACACTGAGCTGATGTCCAGGCCGGTTCGAACACACCGATAGAAAAACAGCGATTCTGTAAGGAATTACATGCGAAATAAAACTTGCTGGGCCATAAAACTGGTGTCAACTGCCATTAATCCACACAGTGGGACTATTTCATTAGCAAGTCAGGGAGCTGATCAAAGGGAAACACAAGACAAGGCCAAACCACACATTTTTTTCACAAACACGTCACTGTGCATCGTTTCAGAGAGATGTGAAACAAAGCAAAGTCACACAGAAACAGGTGGACGGTTAAATTAAGCCAAATGACTTTAGGGTCCAGGGTCCAAACTTTAGGGAGGATTTAAAGTCTGTTTGTTGGGGGTTATTATTAATAAACTCTGACGAAGATTCATTGGCTTCAGTGGACAAGAGGGTGAATGTACAAATGGCCGAAATGATGACAGGCCTTGACAAGTACATATAAGTATTGGGACGCCTGACGGGGACTTTAATGATACTGCATTCAAATCCATAGACTTTAATATGGAGTTCATCCCCCTTTGCAGCTAAAACAGTTTCCACTCTTCTTGGAAAAGGCTTTCCACAAGATTGTGAAGTTTCTCTATGGTAATTTGTGTCCATTCATGAGGTCAGACACTGATGTTGATCGAGAAGGCCTGGCTCACCATCTGATGTTGGATGGGGATGAGGTCAGGGCTCTGTGTGGGACAGTAAAGTTCTTTCACACCAAACGGTAGAAAAGGTTCTTCCCAAACTGTGTCCACCAAGTTGGAACCATGGTGTTGTTCAAAATGTGATGGAATGCTGAAATATTAAGGTGAGTCTTCACTAGAAGTAAGCCCAAACCCTGAAAAAACAGGTGTGACCCAATACTTTTGTCATAATACAGTTCATAATCAAATCCACTGTTTGAAAGCCTTTTATATCACTACTACCTGATCATGCCACTGTCTATTGTCTTCAGACACGCCTTTTGTCTCGGACCCCCTATCATTATCCTAAACTCGGACCATCATGGGAGAGAGAACCCTAATATGCTGAATATAATTAAAATGGCCTTTAAACAGTAACAAGGTATCAAAGCAACAATAGTAACACTAATACTAATAATAATAAATTAAAAGACGATAATAAACATGTTATTCCGAAATAGGGGGCGATTAGTAACACATGCGAGTATAAACAGCAATTTCGAAAGTGAGAGTGAACTCCAGGCTCCAATTTTATCTCAGCTTCAGAGATCTACACCTTTCTGGGGAGGTTCCTCAGAGCCGGTCACCTTCTCCCCCCTCCTGAGGAACCCTACAGGACCCTCACAGGCAGAACTCACCTTTTTCACCTCCTTTTCGATCTCCATAGTGGGTTTTCCGTAAAGTTGCGTAAATAGACGGAGGTCAGGGTGTGTAGTCCCGCTTCCCCAGCTGGTCGTAGCAGAGGGTGGAGGTTCTGCGGCCGGCTGCCTGAGTTCCTGGCCGCACCCACCTCCCCTCTCCCCCGCCACTCGCAGCTCATTGTTCGCTCCTCCATTGACTTCCAGCGTGCAGCTCTAAGCCAATGGAATCTCACCACGGGATTCACATGACCAATCAGAAGCGAGGAAGGGTTTCCGGACACACAAAGTGAACAAAAGTATTGGGACATACCTGTAGTCTTTGGGCTAGGGTCCTTCTTCCCACTGAAGGGCAATCTTAATGATTCAGCATACCAAGCCATTTTGGACAATTCTTCCAACTTTGTGGACACAGCTGCTTTGGGGAAGGCTCTTTTCTATCCCAGCATAACTGTGCTCCAAGATCCTTAAACGCATGGTTGGATGAAAGAACTTAACAAGCCTACACAGAGCCCTGACCTCAACCCCATCCAACACAAACTGGAATGGAGAATGCAAGCCAGGCCTTCTTGTCCAACATCAGTGTCTGACCTCATAAATGCTCTACAGAATGAATGGGCAGAATTAATTACTCCACAGAAACTCCAAAAGCTTGTGGAAAGCCTTCCTATAAGAGTTGAAACTGTTATAGCCGTGAAAAAGGGGAGACCAATTCCATATTAAAGTCTATTTGAGTAGGGTGTCATTAAAATTGGTCAGGCGTCCCAATATTTTTGTCCATATAGTGTATTACCAGGCAAGTATCTGTGTTTTCTGGTACTTTTCTGGTACTTTTCTGGTACTTTTTTGATACTTTTATTATTTTAACCATGACATTTTATTTTAATTCTGTGCTGTAAAACGTACGACTAAGGCTTTTCTGAAAAGTTTTAAAAAATGTTAAAAAGAAATATTTCTAAAACATTTGCATTTATGTGTTCAACATGTGCACCTTTTAAAACGGTTCGATATGGCAACTAGTTGGAAATTCAGATGTTTTGTAGTATGAAAGACACAGAGACACTGACTTTCATGTCCCTCATGCTGTCTTCTGTCAACTACTACATTACAGACTTCCGGCATGATCAGACACAGGAAGCTGTGGTTTAGTCAAACTGGGCGTGGAGGGTGTCACAAAAGTATCACTGTATCTCTCTCTCTCTCTCTCTCTGTGTCTCTCTCTCCGCCCTGGGGGTGGGATAATTAAATGTTTAAGTGTAAACAAGTTATTCAGAGGGATTTCATGTGAAATGCTCCAGTCTAGAGAAACTCACTGACTGAGTCTGAAGAATTCTCTGTGGTACTCATAGGAACCGGGTGTCTGAACTATTTAATGCCACAGTGGTTGGAAAAGGTTTTGTTCTGAAATATAATGCATTCATGGTGGAGAAGTTAATGCTATGCAGGACAGAGTAAAGGAAAATATTTCTCCCCCCAAAGAAAACTTTTTTTCACGATTACTTTTATATGGTCATTACATATAGAAAATCGGAAGACACCTGCAGGTTCACTGGTGGTTTTAAAAAGTAAATAAAGTGGCACTGAAGACATGAAGTTGCACTGTATACTTAGTGATCCCTGATTCCCATCACAACCACTGTAAAGTAGAAAAACCTGATTCAATAACTTTCTACTACACACCAAACTACTCTAAATGGAAGTTGTGAGTTACATAGAAATATATTTCAAAAATGGGATTCCCCTTTAATCTAATTTGTCCGCCGTCTTGAACATGAGTCAAGCTCCATTAAGTTCAGGTCCATTGTAACTATTCATATTCACTCCTAGTCAAAAGTTTTTGCCCAAATGGTTTTTACCATTTGTCCATTTGTTTCATAAACTGCGGATTTTTATTTTTGTTAACCATTGGAAAGTTGATGTGTGAACAACTATAAATAAGTCAAGTTTCCTTCATAAGATGAAAGAATCTGTAACCCTGCAGGCCTGACTCCTATTAACTGGTTGTATGGTGATGCAGAATCAAATTCTAGACTGTCCTTTAACTTTAAATGCTCTCCTTAAATGTTTAATCACATTGACTGTCACTTAATAGCTTGTTAAATGTCTAACACTTATCTTTTGATCGGCATTCTAATTCTTATTGTATTTGGTGGCTTTTTATAGGCGAGTAGTGATGAATAAAAAATATGGTACTTTTTGGTTAATAAAGGCCCTAAAATGACGATACAGTAAATCTATTTTTTAGCAAAGAATATTGAGTGTATTTCTAGTAAAAGTGAGTAACATGCAAATGTGGAAAATCTCAGTGTGTGACTGGTAGAGTACAAAATGCTTGGTCTTTTCATGGTAAAGACTGAACATAGGCAGCCAAAAGTGGCCCTGGAAATAAAAGAGAGCACTGCAATTTATTTTTAAATCAGCATCTCTATGAGTGACAGCCATTCCATGCCCTCTCACAATGAGACCAGTTGGATGGTAAAACACTACTAGAAGTTCGTCAAGAGTAATTATTGCTATTTTGTTATGGTTTATTTTCTTTAAATTATTTAAGTTCTGTAAACGCTGCATCATTTCTCTTATTTTGATGTTTTGTCATTTCCTTAAAAATTATGCTTTAAAGAAAAATCTTTTTACTTGGAAATTAGGAGAAATGTTGTCAGCAGTTCTTAAAAACTCAGGCAAAGCTGTTCCGTTCGATTCTGAGAAACGGAGCGTTTTTGCAGTGGGCTTTTATTTTTTTCCAGAGCTGTATACTGCCGGAGGACAGTCCCAGCAGAAAAATAAATCAGAGTGTGCCTGATCTGGTCTACTGGAATCAGAACAAAGGTAAAAGTCGTTGTTTGAACTCCATATGCTACACAGCAGTGACTCATGCAAGGTCAAATACAGAGGCTTTAAACACTGGGTGTGTTTCCCAGCCTTATCTGTACATGAACGGTCCTCCTGCTGGCTGAATCAATACAAATCCTGCATTTAATGAGGTCCAGCTCTTTCTGCAGGATTTCATAAACAGCAGACACCAACAACAAAACATGACAGACACAGTCATTCAGTCTAATCATGCTAAATGTTCCTCTCCATGTCTCACAGCCTTTTCACTGAATTAAACAAACTATACATGAATAGCCGCCCATTTTGTGTCCCAAGTTCAGCCTTTTTTGCATAATCAATGAGACACAAAATGAGTGAACAATCAGAACAGAGTTCCTATCCAGGTTTTACACCCTTTGACCAGTATTTACCAGCCTCTCTTTGCTAAGACTGATAGATATGTAAAGGAACTCTGTTCCGATTGGCTGCCCATCTACAAAAGTTCACCCCCCACCCCACCCCACCCTGGCACTCCAATAACGCCAGCACTCCACATCATCACTTTTATGTAATAATGGGATTATTCAAAGGTTCTTTATTAAACAGATGGGGTTCTTCTGTGGTTCTTTAGTAAAGGCAATGGTTTTATTCAAAACAATTCTTAAAATGTTCTGTTTAAGTGGTTCTTTTTACAATCAAATGTTTTTTCTCTGGGGTGGAAGAGCAGTTGTCTCTGCTTCTTTAAAGACTTTTTAAAAATTGATATATCATAGCATTAGTCAGTTAAAGATCATATTTCTGTACAGAACTGTGCACATGGTCACAAGATCTGATGACTGGGAAGGCAAAAGCAAAACGTTTTGCTGAATATAATTTTGGCACAGGTTTGAAGAATGCTTGGAATCATTATCCTGTTGAAGGACAAAGGTCATGTGAATTTGTTTGTTTGCACTTGCAATGTTTATTGGAATATATATTTTCTACATATTTATATTATTTAGTTTTAGCATTCAAATTGTCTATATTGGACAATAAAGAGAAATAAAGAAGTCTCCCAGATGTTTCAGAGGTCCATTACACCACACATTGTACTTGTATAAGTGTGTTTAAGTGTGTATGCAAGTTGTATAAGTGTTTGAGTCCTGAATATCAAATCCTTTTTTTTCATGATCCAACACAAAGACAGACCTGATATGTCTCCTCAAAACCAACCGTTTGAACCCTTGTTGCTAAATAATGTATTAAAACCTGAAAATCAGTCAGTTACATTTTATTTAAGTATTGGTAATGTTTAAAAAAGCAACATATTTTTTTTAAATCTGAGGGTGATCCCAAACTTCTTGCCACAGGTGTGTTTGTTTGCAGTGTAGCATACAGAAAAAAATGTCAGATGTTTTGAATTTTATTTCTCCACTTCATAGAAATGTCACACCAGTTTTGCATCAGTTTTAGACACATGGTGTGGGAAATGCAGCAGAAGGGCCTATCAGCTCAGTTTTGGTACTTCATGCCCAAGGTCACAATCACTTATAAAAGTCTAGCGTCACACTGAATCTCTCTACTGCAACAACATGAGAGGGATATTGGTTTTGGCAGCTGCATTTGTGGCCATTTTCGCCAAGGAGACCTTTGTAGGGTAGGATTTCTCATACTTGCCATCTTTTCTTCGGCACACTTTATAAACAGACCAGTATGATTATGAGCTCAATACCTAGAAATGGACTAGTAACTTTACAAATGATCTCAAATGCGAAGAATTGTAGGACACTCACTGACAACATACTGACACATTCAGGATGTTTCATTGGATTTTGATGATAACCCCCATTCCCAAATTATATGGAGTAGCTGTAAATGTAAATCTTTTTTACCATCCATTGGATATAATATTGATGGCACTGATGTGTTTCTGACAGTCACCAGGTCCTACGGATTACGGCAACAAATGAGTTGCAGATCAAGCTCCTAAAGGAACTGTCAGAGCTGGAGCATCTTCAGGTGAGGACCATTATTCTAGGACCATTATTAATTATTTTAAATATGAGGACATTGAGAATGCAGACACTGCTGCATCATACTGTAACATGCAGACTCAGAAAAGCTCATAGGCCTACTGGAAAAAGAACTCACAGTAAACGAATATAAGATAAAATAAGATAAACCTTTATTAGTCCTACAAGTGGGAAATTTGTTTGGCCAGGGCAGAACATGAACAGTAAGTTAAGAGCAGCAAAATTTAAGAAAACAACAGAATAGAATAAAATACCATATCACAGTAAGGCCAGTACTCTACAGACAGATAGTCTTGGACTGTTCAGGTTAAACCCAGCCATGCTTGTTAGGTACATTGCATATGCTTTATCTTATGCTAGTAAAAGACACGACTCTACAGTTAATTAATACTGACATTAATTAGCATGTCTACTGCAGCAATTACACTATTCTTATTTATTATTATTTTAATTCCACCTATTATTTCTAGCTGCTTCTCTGAGATTTTTTGAGATATCAACATCATATACTGTAGCAACGCCTAGCAACACCCTAGTAACCACCTGGGACACCATGGTAGCCACCTAGCAACTACCACGGTTGTTTGAGTGTCATGTGCATTTGTTCTCTTGCATGTACAGCTGGACTTCTGGACAGAGCCTGTTGACGAGTCTCTGCCTGTAGACGTTCGTGTTCCGTTCCACAGTCTGCAGCCTGTCAGGGCCTTCCTGGGGTACAATGAGATCTACTATGATATCATGATTGAGGATCTTCAGGTAGGATTTCTGGATTAGATATAGGATGGTCTTCTTCTATCAAGGAGTAATCACTACATTTTATTAACTTGCTGAGAAGACTGG
This sequence comes from Brachypetersius gabonensis, assembly GCA_037577145.1. Classification (NCBI taxonomy): domain Eukaryota; kingdom Metazoa; phylum Chordata; class Actinopteri; order Characiformes; family Alestidae; genus Brachypetersius; species Brachypetersius gabonensis. Next base: position 9,758,298 of record JBBJLR010000034.1, read on the forward strand.
TTTTGTCTGACCTTGGCATCTTATTTTCTTCAGGATCTTTTGGACAAAGAACAGCAAGAAATCATGAGAGCTCGTGCATTCCAGCCCAGAACCACTGATGACTACAACTACGCTGTCTACCACACCTTGGACGAGGTCTTAGCGGCAGTTGTTTAATGTGCTGACTTACTTTAAATCATATTTCAATTAAATGAGCATGATGGAAGGATAAAGAGTCAGTGCGTATGTATGGTGATTTACATTAATAGTCAAAAGCTAAATGGTTTACTCTGTTTTTTTAGATAAACAGTTTCATGGACATGCTGGTTCAGGAGAACCCTAAACTCGTTAGCAAAATCGTGATTGGCCAGAGTTATGAGGGCCGTCCTCTGAATGTTCTGAAAGTAAGTTGTCGACATCAGTGAAGTTCGAATAGCATGTCATTTTAACCCTTAACCCTTGAATCTGTGCCGGCAGCGTAACAAATGGTAAATTCTCATCATATAGCAAAATGACTCCTTAAATGGAAGTTCCCCCTGTTTGTGCTGATGCCTAAATTGTCAGGCGTCATGCTGAGCTTTGTTTGGTGTTCCTATGTCACACTGAAACAAAGTTTATGCGACATAACTACTGGGTTGTCACACACAAATAATCATAAAGCACAAAAATGAACATATTTATTTTGTTTTAGATTTTAGAAACAAACAGAAAAAAGGCAAGATCTTTGAACCCAGAGGAACTTTCAGGATTAGGGGGTGGGGAAAACCCGCAGAGGGAGGGGGTCCAGAGAGCGGCTGAGTGGCGGCGCGCTGAGAGAAAGAGCAGAAAATGGAGAGCGTGTAGGAGAACAAGCACCAGTTTTAGACTAATATACTCTTGAGTTCTAAGGGTTAAACTGCATGACAAAGCAAATGTGGATAGAAGTGTACCTCTAAGCATTCAGAAACAACAAATTAATCAATATTTTTTTATCTTGCTCTTTTACATAGTTTAGCACTGGTTCTAACCTTCCTGGTATCTGGATCGACACTGGCATCCACTCCAGAGAATGGATCACCCAGGCCAGTGGAACCTGGTTCGCAAAGAAGGTTCGCTTTATTAACTCCACCCAACCATTACATCATAGTTTATCTAACTCTGTACTGCATATATTATAAAATATACATCAAATATGTTATGATTTGTCTCAGTAATTACTAGCGGGGAGGAGGGCAAAGGGGATTGATGGGGTTACTATATGGCAACAGCATAACATTGGAACCGAAAAAGGATTTTTACTGATAAAACCATCAACTGTCAACCGAAAATAGCAGTGTCTGTGTAAAATGGAAATGTATTCATTTGCTCCCAGTGCATACACTGCATACCTCAGTTTTATTGTCCCATGCTGTTACCATATGCTAACATTCATTTCATATATAAGCGAAATGAAAACTTCTCAGATGTGTTTACATTTTTAAATGTTCTTAAAGTTCCTGTATATTTTTAACTGCAATATTATCTGCATGTTGAATTATCCACACACTTCAGAGGACTCATTGTGCGATGTGTATAGTGCGGGGTTTGAGAAAAAGTTAAAATAAGAAGCTGATCGCTAAGTTAAGAAAAACATGAATCCTGATGTTCAGTATATTAAGCGAATATTTCTAATGGATTGTTTTTTTTCAACTAAAATTAACTAACTGATATATAAAAATATGAGTTTGTAAAATATCAGATTTAAAATAAGAACATAACTACTCCACCTTTCTGTGTTTCTTTGTGTAGATTGCAACTGACTATGGACGTGATGCTGCTCTCACCGCCATCCTGGACAAGTACGACATTTTCCTGGAGATTGTCACCAACCCTGATGGATATGACTATACTCACAACTCTGTGAGTCTGAAAACATTTCAAGTCTGAAAAGTGTATAATATAATAACAATTTTGTTATTTTATTTACAACAATAATATAAGTTTATACCTTCAAGTTAATGATTGAAAAAACAATGTCTTGACTCCAGGCTTTTTATTTCATTTTACAGTTTTAAAAAGACTGATGTGAATAGATCCTAATTTTTCAGTGAAATGCGAATGTAAAACTCATTTAGGATTTTAAAGCTTTCTAAGCTATTTTAGAATTCCAAAAGAATCCTCATTTTAAGTTTATTTGTAATGTACTCCTGGTTTGAAATGTTACATTGCATCACACATACATACAAGTCATATTAGGTTCTTTACTTATATGCAGTAAATTTGGTTAAATATTGTCAAACACTGACTCCAAACCTTCGAATACGAGTGTGTGAGAATCTTTTTTTATTCATTTGTGCAATCAGAATCGCATGTGGCGCAAGACCAGGAAGCCAAATCCTGATTCCACTTGTGTTGGAGTTGACCCCAACAGAAACTGGGGAACTGGTTTTGGAGGTACAGTATATACTGTATATACTCTGACCCTACATGACATTGATGTAGATCACTGTTAAAAGATTTGTCATGTTTTTTCTAGGTGGCGGCTCCAGTAGTAACCCTTGCTCTGAGACCTACAGCGGACCTTATGTTAACTCTGAGTCAGAAATCAAGTCCATTGTGGACTTTGTTAGGTCTCATGCCAACCTCAAGGCCTTTGTGTCCATCCACAGCTACTCTCAGATGTTGCTGTATCCTTACGGCGACACAAGAACTCCCTGCAAGGACCAGGCAGAGCTGGTGAGACCTGAAAAAAACCCTCAAGATTTTCATTATGCTCAGAGTTTAATGCATCTTGAAAACTTTTCTGTTATCTTTTCACAGCATGACCTTGCAAAGAAGGCCATCACTGACTTGAAGAGTCTGTATGGCACTAGCTACACATATGGCAGCATGTACGACACCATCTGTGAGTAGAATAATACAGTTGCTTCAGCAGTGTCACACTGAAATTCAGTCAGATAGGCCTAGTGATGCTTTCCCTTACAAAGCTGGTCTCACTCAGTTTAAATCTCCTAATTATCTTTCCCTATTTATGGCTGATGGTAATCTAACACAGCCCAGTTTGTGAAGTCTTAACCAATGGAAATACAATTTCTACTTGTATACACTGGACAATCTCACAATGGACATTTGAAAAATTCTGTCCTATTGTTTCTAACAAAAAATCAGGAGTAGTACTAGGAGTGTATTTCCAGTTTTGGACCCTTGTTTTACACTGGATTCAGTTAATTAAGACTTCCAGAATCATCTGAATGTAAGAGTATGTTTGAACTAAATTGTCCAATTCAGTAGATCAGTGGAATAATCTGAGTAGACCATTCCCGATGGAATGAATGATGTATACATTAGCAAACCGAACAACTCTTTATTCTTCACTAGAATAATGACTCCAAAGTAGGGGTCACCAACATGGTGCCCCCAAGGACCACATGAGTAGCCCATGGCCCTGTTTTAAAATAGCACAACTCACCAGTGAGCGGCATCTAACATTTAAATTGATCCTTTTACTATTCTTCTTTAATCACATTTGCATTTACATAGATTTGAAAATGACCATTAAAAAATAGCATTTAAAACATGTATTATACATTAAATTTAGATGCATTTAGGTAAATTCTGCTCTAGTGTATCAAACTGGTAGCCCTTCATATGGGTCAGTACCTGTGAAGCAGTGGTGGCTCCTGGTCAATATTTTTGGTAAAACAATCCACCCTTCATCCCCAGCATGCTGTGAAACAAACTTAGTATCTCGCCATGCTAAGTTTGATTATTCTTGTGCTAAGTACTTCACCTCCATTATGCATATCTTACAAACATGTAATATAAATGTTAATTTCAACAGTACATAATTAACAATATTTCTAAATCCCAAGAAAGCAAAAAAAATCTAATCTCTTTCTCACCTTAAAAATGAATTCTACCCTCCTGGTCTTCTTGGTGAAGTTGTTAATCACTCTGCTATACCAGCAGGGATTTTTTTCCAAGGATTTCACCAGTGCAGAGCTTGACTGGGTGGCACTCAAGCTAACAAGCTAATGCCCTTCCTTCTGTGCACTCATATAATAATATATAAAATATAAAAGAAAAAGAAAAGTTCTTAATAAATACTAGTAAATAATATGTTACGTGTTTTGTTATATATGAAGCTTCAGTCTCACACTCAAGGTCAGTGCTCAGTACATAAAATAGAACTAAGTGAAAACAAAGCCAATGATTGGCCACAGTGTTATGTCAGTCATTTTGAAGTGGAGAACTACCCAATCACAGCAGACAGTCACTTGTTTCACGGGTGGGACTTATTTACTTATTAGAGTCAATTGAAACAGCCAAAATCCACGAGCCGCCGGGTCTGAGAAGATTTAAATTGAAATGAATGGGGACGCTAGTGAAAAACGTTTCACTGTAATTCTCTGTTTCACCGCGGTTGGGGGTGGCGCTGTTTCACCAGCTGTTTTGACCAGCTGAAGCTGAAATAAGAGACCTTATTTTTATAAGTGTTTTGTTTCACACCAATAAAAAAGTGATAGTTATGAAGGTTTTTTGCATTGTTTTTCTTGGTGAAACATTGTTATTGTTATTATTATACATTGTTATGTAACATTGTTATTGTTTTACCTGTAGTCTTGTAGAAATCGTCACTGCTCTTAGTTTCAAAAACTGACCCCTGCTCCAAAGTGTCCACAGTAGCAGATGAGGTCTTTTTACTAATAACTGTCCATCCTGTCCCTCAGATCAAGCCAGTGGAACCACTACTGACTGGACCTATGATGAAGGCATCAAGTACTCCTACACTTTTGAGCTAAGAGACACTGGTCACTATGGGTTCGTCCTGCCTGCCGATCAGATCATCCCCACCGCTCAGGAGACCTGGTTGGCCCTCATGGCCATTATGGAGCACACCAAGAACAACCCCTATTAGAGCAAGCAGTTGGGGTTCAATAGAGGTTCAGGAGGATTCGCCCCTCTAATGAATAAAATAAAGCAAAAAATAAAAAATGAGACAATGACATTTTCTATCATTTACTGAGAGACTCACTTTGTTTTGGTCCACGTATGCTGGAAAGTCATACAAAATAAATCAGTAACACAATGCCACAACGGCAAATCATATACATTTGCACCTGTTGTATTCCCATCTGTGCATCAAAATTGTCCGTTACGTGTTTTTCCTTTACCTTTGTCCTTTAGCTCCAGCTGCCCTGAGTACTAGCAGGCACTCTCCCTGTACGTGTTTCTGTGAGAGTCTTTGCTCATCTTTCCCTGTACTGTTACCCCTTGCTGAATGAACCAGTGCTCGATCCCTGTTTTTGTCCTGTGTGTTTACTGCTTGTTTTCACATTAATAGCAGATTCCTAAACTCATGCATAAGCATCCGTATTACATCACCCCTGATACTCATAAGACACTAAAGACATTCAAATAATTATTTGTGAAAGTCTGTCATACATGAACACACCACAGCACACAGTGTGAACAGCACAAAATTCAACCTCTGCATTAAACCCATTCGCCAAGTAAAGCAGGGGGCAGCCAGGAACACAGTGCCCGGGGAGCAGAGTGTGAGGATGGTACCTTGCTCAGGGTACCTCAGAGGTGCCTAGCGGTCTTGGGCTGCCCACTAGGCTACCAGCTGCCATTGGAACTTCAGTTTAGTCTAAGACCAAGTCCATGTCCTGGAAAACACCTGATGACAAAAATCCCATCACAAATGTAAATATAACCTATCATAAGAAAAAGAAGAAAAAAAATGCTGACTTGAGATTTTGAGGGGAACTGAGAGAGCTACGCAGATAAACACTGGGGCTGTGTGTTACCTCATGACTGAGTGCAAGGTGAGAGGAGACTATATACTGAAAGACAGGTTGCAAAGTGCTTAAAGATACAAGGTGCCTCAGCATTCAGCACTACCAGTATACTGATCACCTGGAGTCATCTGTACATGGTTGTTAGCTGGTTCAGGCCTTAAGTTAGATGTGCTTTGTTATGCGTGACTGATTCAGAAGTGGGTCGCTGTGTGGCTTAACAAGCGAAAACGGTGTAGCTGTTCAGGGACTGGGTGTAAAATTAGTGCCAAAAACTTTGAAAGTCCTTCAGGAAGCCTGGAGAACTATTTCTCAAGACTACATTGAAAAACAAGACAGTCTGGCTCTTTGGAAGAAAAATATGAAGGTATGCTCAAGACATTTGCACATTACTATATATAAGTAAGTATTGTATTATTTCTCTTCATTTGCTGTCCATCTTTTTACTCACTTTAATCATCCTTATTGATAATTCATAATAAAAATAATAAATTTTATTTATAGTTCTTTTAAAGGTACTCAAACTTGATTTACATAGAATTGAAGATTTACATTAAAAACACATATAATCAAAAACTTTAAAACAAAACATATTTAAAACTTACATAAGGAAACAAGACAATGATGACAATGTTGATTCACTTTAATTAAATATATCTGACTGTGTATTGTTTAAGAGCAGCGATGGTGCTGTGTTTGCAATGATGTTCTCTGTGATCAGATTTAGTGCAATGGTTCTCAACCTCATCAGCATTAAGGCCCACCTATCCATCACAGCACGTTGTTATTAGCTTTCACCCCTATTTTGGTGGCCATCTTGGGATTTACTGTACCAACCTTAAAACATCACAATTCCATCACACAAAGTTATTATTGTTTATTATTGTTTATTATTATGACTGGACTCATTTCAAAGCTAAGACTCAGAAGTGTCATGTGCCAGAGAAGTAAAATATGTAAAAACGTATTTTCAAATAGCAACACGGGATGGAATACCAGATTTTATATTATACTTGTGTCAAACCTCTTTGAATTCAGTAATCCTTATTATTCCCGTCAAAAGAAGTTTTCTTATGACACTGAAAACCCACAGCCGTGGGTCTTCTCAACTTATGTTCAGAACTTGAGCACATTTGGTGCAAGCAGAGACGCCATTTTGTTTGGAGAAATCCTTATTTTTACCACAGAATTATAAATCAATAACCTCTTCGACACCAACTCTCTCCCATTCATTCTGTAAAAAAGACTCTGATCAACTGACCCCGCCCCTCGGTTGACCATTCGGTTCAAACAATAAGTTCAACAATACTCACGGCACGATCAAAAGTAAACAATACTCACGGCCCGATCAAAAGCCTTTGCGACCCATCAGTGGCCATGGCCCAGTCGTTAAGAAACCTGGATTTAGTGGAATATAAAGTGCAAGTCATTGAGATGAATGGTCAAGTCAGGGAATGCAGCAGCTGTATTCTCATTCCACTAGTTTTTCCAGCAGTGTTGTTCCAGTTATAGATACAGTCGCTGTCCCCATTTAACTAGAGAAAAATGACCTAGGATCAGTTGTTGCTTTTTTAAAAATCCTGACAAGTACAGTCACACAGATAAGAAAGATCTGACCCTTAATTTAAAACATAATAGCAAACATGACTCAAGGTGTGGGAAGTGAAGCAGCAGTCTCATGAGGTAGACTCAGGGTCATATAGGCACTGTGCTCAGTTATAAAAGGCCGCTGTCACTTTGAATGGTTCGACTCTGGGAAGCAAAGATGAGGGGACTTTTGGTTTTGCTAGCTCTGTCGGTGGCTGTTTTTGCCAAAGAGGACTTCGTGGGGTGAGCTGTTGCACACTTCAGTCATTTCATTTGGAGCCAGTTCACTTAATAAGCTCAAAAACTCATTAACGCTTTCTCAATATTTCAAGCTTTCCTTAAGCTTATAATGACTTTTATTCATTAGGCTTATAATGAAGGATTTTGATACAGTGGTTGAGTAACTAAGGCTGAAGAGCCAAGATAATTCAAATAAAAAGTGAAAATGCTGTTTGGATTATTGATAAATAGTTTGATTGACAATGTCTGTAGCTGATGAAACTGATGTTCTGACAGACACCAGGTCCTTCGAATCTCTGCCAAAAATGGGGCAGAGATTGTTCTGCTGAAGGAACTCTCAGAGCTGGAGCACCTGCAGGTAATGCTCTGAGTCCAGAGGAACAGAACACAGCTCATCAAAATGTGATCAGATGGGCTGTGAAATGTTTTATGGACCACCTTGAACAAGATGGTATTTAATCCCTCAAATACTGAAAAGGTTTAGATTAACATGACATGACAGTTTCAGCAAAGGCTTGTTTTATGACATGAAGAAACTGTGAATATCAAAGCACATTTGAACAAATGTAGGACTGAATGATGTTGAAATGATAACTGGACCTACTACTATGGACACGCTGAACTTTACTTCCTTTTAAATAGCAAAGATCATAATGTCCTCTTGTGTTAACAGCTGGATTTGTGGTCGGAGCCCATTGATGAGTCTCTGCCTGTAGACGTTCGTGTTCCGTTCCACAGTCTCCAGCCTGTCAGGGCCTTCCTAGGGTACAATGAGATCCACTATGATGTCATGATCGAGGATCTTCAGGTATAAGCTATTGCATGGCTTTCATTTGGAATCTGATCTAAAAGAAAGGTTTGAGTGTAGTTTAGCATTGACAGTGCCGTTTGCTTTGCTTGACAATCATTTCCTTGTACACCAGAAACTTCTGGATGGGGAACAGCAGGAGATGATGAGATCTCGTGCTGTCCAGCCCAGAGGCACGGATGACTTCAACTATGCCACTTACCACACCCTGAGTGAGGTTAGAACTACGATATTTTAGTGTCTTGACTTTGGTTTTTAACCAAAGTTATTTCAGCTATTGTTATATGACATGTTAGGTTCATGCCAGTGATGCAAGCGAGAGGAGTAAGAGTCCTAAAAATGTCTAAGAGTCCTAAAGAGTCCTAAAAACCTTGTCCAATTTTTATTGCTCTGATTTTCGCACCTTGGACGAGGTCTTGGCAGCAGTTGTTTGATATGTTGGCTTACTCTTATTGCATCAAATGAGCACTACGTAAAGAGTATAGATGTCAACATGTGTAGGGTGACATACATTTATGGTCAAAGGCTTAACGGTTTACTCTTAATTTTTAGATCAACAGTTTCATTGACATGCTGGTGCAGGAGAACCCTAGTTTAGTTAGCAAAGTTGTGATCGGACAGAGCTACGAGGGCCGTCCTCTGAATGTTCTGAAGGTAAGGTTTTCACAAAGAGGTGGAACTAACCATTTAGCTCATTTTTTGCTGACTTCATTTTGCTAATCTACCTTTGGTTTGCTCTCACACATAGTTTAGCACTGGTGCTAACCGTCCTGGTATCTGGATCGACACTGGCATTCACTCCAGAGAATGGGTCACCCAGGCCAGTGGGACCTGGTTCGGCAAAAAGGTTCACTTTAATAATGCTAAAACTTTTTTTCTACAACTTCCTGAGGAGAACTGAAACCTCTTTCTATGTATGCATATGATATTTAGCATTAGCATAAAGATAACTGTTTTCTTGCAGATTGTGACTGACTATGGACGTGACCCTGCTCTTACGGCCATCCTTGACAAGTTTGACATTTTCCTGGAGATTGTCACCAACCCTGATGGATTCCAGTACACCCACGCCTCTGTGAGCCTTCGACCTGTTCAGAAACCCCCTAAACACAATAACCTATATAATTATAGTTCCTAGTTTTCAAATGACTGATGCATATTTTTTCTCTATGTGGGCAGAACCGCATGTGGCGCAAGACCAGGAAGCCAAACTCGGGATCCACTTGTGTTGGAGTTGACCCCAACAGAAACTGGGATGCTGGCTTTGGCGGTACAGGATACACACATACATACATAGAACGCTGACTCCAACAGATATCCCACAACATAATAGCATCTTTTATCTCCAGGTGCTGGTTCCAGTAACAGCCCTTGCTCTGAGACCTACCGTGGACCCTATGCTCACTCAGAGCCCGAAGTCAAGGCCATCGTGGACTTTGTTAAGTCTCATGGCAACCTCAAGGCCTTTGTGTCCATCCACAGCTACTCTCAGATGTTGCTGTATCCTTACGGCTACACTAGAACTCCCTGCAAGGACCAGGCAGAGCTGGTAAGACCAGAAAAAAAATATTCTTCTCCATGCATTAAACTTGGTAGCATCAGGGCTTCCAGTGCTTTGTGTTACATAAAAATGTTTTCTATTACGTTTTTCGCAGCATGAACTTGCCATAAAGGCAATCACTGATCTGAAGAGTCTGTACGGCACTAGCTACAAATATGGCAGCATCATCAACACTATTTGTAAGTAGCACAAAACTAGAGCTTAATCAAGCTGTTCTGAGGGTTATTATAAAATGGGGTTATGGTGAGAAACAAAATACCATAGTAAAGTGATACCATAGTAAACTTCACTGAAATGTTTTGGTTTAAAGACTAGGCAAACTGTACTGATGAACATTACAGCTAGGAAGCCCCAGTAACTTTCAGTTCATCATTACAATTGAGAGAACGGGTTACTCAAAATCTAAAATCCTGAATGTTATCAAACCAGTAGGTATAAGGTGTATATAATACAGAACACTGTATAACATGACAAATATTGTATTGAACTATGGTTGTTGTAGGCCAACAAGTGTAATACAGTTCAGTAATTCCTGAAACTACTTTTGAGCTTAACATGGATATGATTCATCCAGGCATGGAACTTTACATTAAATATGTATGTGCTTAAATCAACATACACAATCCACGTGCATCATGTTTTATCAACTGTTAGCTGGACAGAAAAACATTTCCAGAATAAAAGTCCCTGGCAATAAACTCCCGGAGGTCAGGGATTCATTTTATTTTAGAATCACAGTGCAGTTAGTCATTTCTCCTTGTAATCAAATTGTCCATTACATTTCTAAGATCAAGCCAGCGGTGGCACCATCGACTGGACCTATGACCAGGGCATCAAATACTCCTACACTTTTGAGCTGAGAGACACTGGGCGCTATGGTTTTATCCTGCCTGCCAACCAGATCGTCCCCACTGCTCAGGAGACGTGGCTCGCCCTCATGGCCATCATGGAGCACACCAAGAACAACGCCTAATAAACCTGCATTTGGGTTAACAGATGAGTCACTTAATAAGGAAACAAAAACAACTTCTTAATGTAACCCAGTAACCACATTTATCTAATCAGGCTAAAACGCAATGCGTTTGGGCCCACAACCATCATATCTTGTAAAAAGGAAATAAATAAAGACAACACTGCTCAAACTCTCTAGCTGTCTATTTTATGTTGAGATAAAGTTAATACAAGACACTTGATGTATGGTCGGTAAGGGTGACTCAGATGCAGTGATGTCTGCACTGGTTTAACACACTCTTATAAGGTGAGCTCCAGACCACAGCAGTATGCTAAAAGCACCCAATCCTTATGTTCTTTAACTGGCATACATGGGCTCTACGCTTCTCTTGGAAGTTACCCATATAAGCCCTGAAGAGTGTAAGAAGGTTCAAAGTATCATTAGCAATGAAAAGGTTTTTCCCTTGTAAGAGCTGTTGTTTAGATTTGTCACATGTAATATTCAAACTGTAAGCTTTGCTTTTAGCAGGCATCGAATTAGTTTCTATATAGAAATCCTATAAAACAATCCTACAATTTATTTTTTAATTTAACATATTAAAATGTGAAAACAAAATGTGCCATAACTTCTGTACAGGACACTGATTTATCCTCTTCAAATGTAAATATCAGTAAATAAAGGGTAACGGTGCATGAAAATGGTCAGATGTGACCTCTGTCATTGGACACTCAAATGTTTGCAATACTTGTATGCAGACAAAAGAAAAATGTTATGTAGCAAAAGAGAGCTGGAGACAAATAATTCCACTTGCTTGACTCTAAATATTCTATTGAGAACACATCACACAGGGAAACAGGATATTCAGGATTGTCACCTGTACATGATAAAACTGAATTACTGTAGAAAATATTACTTTATTTAAATACAGAAACAGTAAACCAGGTAGTTTTCATTCATATAATCTTCATTGGCCATTCAAGAAATGTTTGTTAAAGATTTACTGTCAGTCATTTACAGTTTTTAAGATTTACACACACACACACACACACAGACACACACACACAGACACACACACACACACACACACACGGTCCAGCAAGCCCATTACTTAACACAGGCTTTCAGTGCACTTTCTTAAATAAGTTACAGTAAATGCACTTTGAATTACTTCATCTCTGTTAAACAACTATATCAGGCACAGCAACACACAGCAATACTGAGTGACTTCTTGGGTGCTACCTTCTACTGGTTCTACTGTGACTATGCTCGGTCTCTGGCATACCTTTCTGTAACAGATGAATTGTCATCTCCATGTTCCATCCTACACCAGTGGAAGGCCATTCTGCTGTTTATGAAGTATCAGTTTGTTAGTCTGGTGAGTTACATGGCCAAAACCGGCAAATATAGGGATAAAAAACTGTAACATGCACTTAATTTGCATACAACGTTAAAGCCTTAAAATGAATAACATCGAGGCAGAGGTGTAGACTTAGTACTAGGGTGCAGAAAATCACATAAAGCACCGTAAAGTCATTTCAAAACAGTATACCTTACATTAACAATCAGAAAGTAGTATACCTAATTACAAATAATTCTTTCTTAGGTTTCAAGCAGGCTGAATGAAAATGGATTGATTTACAACTCTCACTAAGAAGACTTATTATTTAGTATGGCTAATTTTAAAGGGATGCGGTAGAATTCTACTCCCAAGAACAGACTCACACAATCAACTACATTTAAGCTGAATGTGTCTTCTGACCATGTAAAAATCACAAATCCAAAGTTTGCAGTCAGTGAAAATATCAAGAGAGAGTCACAGGGGTAGCAAGGCTATGGAGGCAGTTGCATAAAAGTTCAGTGGCCATCACTAATCTTTACAGGAATCATGTGAAACCAGAATACAGAGGTTTATTAGTGCTGCAGTGATGAACATGAAGATGATAAAGGCAGGGGCTATTTCCAGGGCTGGCTGCTTTGTGACCTGGCACTCGCCGAGCCCTGGCGACTACTCCGAGCGCTGGATACTTTCGAGTGGGCACTGTTGGAGGACATTCTGCTGCTCAGACGGCCTGAAAAAAGACCAGACACACATACAGCATCCCAAAGTGGTGTTTAATGAAAAACCTGTGCTGATAACTCACAGATGTGTCAACTAGATACTCAGTATTGAATATGCTAAATTCAAGTGCCCCACTGTACTTCTCTCTCTGTCACAAATCCACACAAAAATCTGTGGAAAACTCTGAAGCTACTTTGTAGTTTAATTTCTTGCAGGGTTTAAAAACTATGCATTATTATCTTATAATGTGCAATAGTCTACCATGTGCATATCATGCAATTTTCTTATTCGGGTGCTAAAACATTATCATTATGTGCAATATCTTATTCTGTGGAATTCTGATTTAGTATTATTTATGTGATTAAGTTCACCCAACATTTAATTTGACATTTTGTCACCATCTGCTGGTGGAGAGATTGCAGTGCCTAAAAGAATATATCAACTCTAAAATGCCTGCCTCCTCAGTGTAAACTGAATCACTTACTGCTGGTCTGACTGGGTATGAGCACTTCCTCCAGATAATGCTCGATCTTGCCTAGGTCTTCTGAGGTAAAACGCCATTTCTGTTCTGCCGGTTGCTGCATCTGGTGGGTCCTTGAAAACTTCCGCCCCAAAGACCCCGTGGGAGATGTCAGACAGGAGATGGGAAAAGATCCTGTTGCCATTCCTTCTGGAAACCTTTGGGCTATCACCTTCAAACCTTGTGATAGACAGTGAATACATTTTAAATTATATTACTTTCAGTGGGGTTCATGTACCCATTTCCAATCAAATACAGTAAGTTTACACCATATGAAATTAGTGGAAACATGTACATCATCTGTCATACAAACATAAGCTTTAAGGGCTCACCTCCAGAGAGCATGAAGAGGTTTTCAAAGCCCCTCTCACACATGGTGGTGGCCGCCTGGCTGGCAATCCTCTCATCTTCATCATACAGAATGATGATCTTTCCCGAGGCGTTTTTCTGTCAAATGGTTAAAGACTTCTCCCACAAATACTTGTATTTCTTACTTTAATTTAATTAACATTAATGTCTTACAGAGGCTAAAGGATACATAATCAAGCACTTCCTTGGTATATGGATTCATTGTTCTTGATAGGGTTGCAATGGGGTAACTGTATGCTGTAAACAGAGAAAAAGCTTAACGTTACAAATCTAAGTGTAAAATAAGACCATCCACATAACCAGGCACACGCAAAAGGGGCTTGAGTTCTTACTGCCCTCAAACTGTACAAGTGCCCTCTTGATCAGGACACATAAAAACTGTCTTTATTATTGCCATTTAAAATATCCCTCCAAGAAAATATTGCAAATGTTTCTTAAATGTCATTTTCCATTAAGCGGTTTTCTCAAACAAACCGCAAACAAAAGGAGCACAGTTTTTATTTTAAAACATTACAGTTACTCACTATATGGAGTTTGAATCCCTCATTGATCAGTAAAATTTGTATTTTGTACTGCCTTGGAAAAAATATGAGTGTCTGCGATATGCTGTGTAAATGATGTGTACCTAGTATATACAGTAAACCCCCACAGCGTGGATCAGCAGTCATAGTTTCAGTCCAACGCAGATTTTTTCTGAGAACTGAACTAATAATAGTTGAAACCCCCGCACTAATGTGGAAACTGCAGATATCCACTGCATTTTTTTTACTTTCTTGACATCCGGGCCTTGTCTGCCACACCCGCTAGACCTTGTGCTAGGTTGCTAAGCACCGCGGCCAAACGTAAACAAGGAGGACAAGGGGGCGGGGCGGACGAGGTCCGGATCTCACAGCTTTTTTTTGTAGCAATATATACATTTTTATACATTTAGTGCTAAATTATTAAGAAAAATACAATTGACTAATTTTGTAATAAGTATTAACATAAATTCAGCTACATGTTTTGGTACTGTCGCGAGAACACAAAGAAAGTGAGTCTTGGGATGGTGAAATACTGCAGTACTCAGAGGCAGGAGGTTTGAAAGTAGCCAATGCGAGAATGTTGTTTATTATTTTTTCCTTGCTGCTGACGCAGCTGCAGTCCAGAATTTCCCCCGTGGAACATCTCAAGTGTTCTCGTGTTTTTCGTTTTGTTCTTCGTAAAAAGACCTGTATTTTTATTACAGTAAATTAAATTAATTTATTACTGTATTTACCTTCTTATACCAAAGAAAATGTCAGCACATACAAAACAAAATGTCCGTGCATGAATTACAGTATAGTCTATACATGGGTATTTACATTCTAGCACTGCAGGAGTTCAGTGTAAACTCTACGGTACAAATACGATTTTACCCTAACTTTTCGCCGGGGTTACATTCCAAGAGTACACGCATATAGTGAAAAACCGTGTGGTTGTGTTATGCTAAAAAAAAAAAAAAGCCTAACAAAATGCCACCAAATATGCTCCCAAAACACTTTAATTTCATTTTAAACTCATTAGCCTTAAAGAAAATGTAAAGGTAAACCCGTATCCGTACTGTACAGTTTACACTTATTTCCAGCAGTACTAGAATGTAAATATCAATATTACCACTATATGTACTGTACTGTAATTCATGCACATCCGTTTTCTTTGGCATGTGCTGTCGTTTTTATTGGCATAAGCAGTTAAATACAGTAATACAATTCATATAATTTATAGTGATAAAAATGCAGGGTTTTCAAAACGAAAAACACGAGAAACACTCAAGATGCTCCAATGGGGAAATTTTAGGCCTTTATGTTAGGGCACGGTGCTTCCCAACCCAGCACAAGGACGAGGGGGCGTGGTGGACGAGGCCCAAATGTCACATATGCAGAGGATATCTGGCTTTTCGGCACATGTGAGAGGGATTCCACAAAAAATTTTTCTCAGAAAAAATTGCGACTACTGATCCGCAGATAAGTGGCGGTTACTGTATATATACAGTACCAATCAAAAGTTTAGACACACGTTTAATCGTTTTTATTATTTTCTACATTGTACATTAATATTGAAAACAAACAAAATCATGAAGCAACACGTAGTAAACAAACCAGAATATGTTTTGTATTAAGGTAATGATGGACTGTTAAGTGGTTCTTGCCATAATGTGGAGTAGAACTGTAATGGAATCACTAACTGTGTACCAACTTGCCCATTACAACTGAGGATCCCAAACACATTAAGAAGGCAAGAAATTCCATGAATTAACTCTTGATGAAGAACCCCTGTTAATTAAACACCATTTCAGGTCAATTCCTCATGAATCTGATTAAAAACATGCCAAGAGTATGTAAAGCTGTCATCAGAGCAATAAGTGATGTTTTCAACATTAATCTACAATGTAGCCAATAACAAAAACAAAGGTAGTCATTGAATGAGAAGGCATGTCCAAACTTTTCACTGGTAATATATATGTATATATACATATATATGTATATACACTATATATACACTACTCACAATAAATTAGGGATATTGTTATTTACATGAGTGCTTGTCCTATTTGCTCTGAATTTTAATGAAAT
>JBBJLR010000034.1:9779633-9793997 GCA_037577145.1 Brachypetersius gabonensis
CACAATGCCTCTCTACTCTCACTACAGATCACAATGCCTCTCTACTCTCACTACAGATCACAATGCCTCTCTACTCTTACTACAGATCACAATGCCTCTCTACTCTCACTACAGATCACAATGTCTTTCTACTCTTACTACAGATGACAATGCCTCTCTACTCTCACTACAGATCACAATGTCTTTCTACTCTTACTACAGATCCCAGTGTCTCTCTACTCTCACTACAGATAACAGTGTCTTTCTAATCTTACTACAGATCACAATATCTATCTGCTCTCACTACAGATCATATTGTCTCTGTACTCTTACTACAAATCACAATGTCATTTGCAAACATAGTCCAGGATCAGCAACACAAACTGTACTATAGCTGACTTAGTGAGGGGACAGAGTTCTAGAGCTTCAGGACTAGTAAAAGTGATGTAGTTACACAAGAAATAAACCATAAAGATCCCACAAGAGACGTTTGTGCTGGAAACGCAGCAACACAGCGCTGGAGTCAAATTACTTCAGAAGATTACAGCTGTAAGACATTATTCTTAGATAGCCAGGTCAGTCTAAATCTGAAATTTCCTTCTTATTCGAATTGTACTCATTCGAACCGTGTTTGAACAACGCTCCATTTAAGATGGAATGGGGAAAAGAAGCTGCTGAAAAAATCCAACTCCAGCATCGCCCTTTTCACTTTTTTCAAACTCTTTATCTTCGACATCAAGCCGCGTTAACGAACACATTCTGAAAACCATGAAAACCATGAAACACTGACCTCTGTGTCCCCAATACTCTTTTTTGAAGACATTTTCAAGACGTGCAGCACCGCTAACACTGTAGCCACCAGAATCAAAACTCACGGCATTGCCAGTTTCAACAAGGCCGTTCCTGATTGAGCCGTTGGCTCACCTGTCCAATCAGAGGGTCTGTTCTTACAACGTGTACGTTCGACTTCAACCGACTCTGTGGTTGCTTAGCAACAGCGTTCGAAGCTTCATGCAGAGGTGGCGTTACTTAGCAACGTGCTAACTGGGTATTGTCTGTCAGATTAATAAAATAATTAGCCACCTTTTCGCGGGGAAGTAAAAGAAAGTAATTAAATATGAGCTCCGAGAACATTTTGCGTTATTGTGTGGCAGAATTTTCTGGCTTGGTTTTGCTACAAACATGCGAAATTAAGTTAGCCAGCAAGCTAAGTCGTTCGTTAAAATGGGTAGAGTTGGGTTTTGCCGGGTAAAATATGTTCTCAGCTTTAAACTGATGAACACTCTTAGGTTATTCGACAAGTATTTGGTTGTTTGTTTGATTGTGTAGGTTAGTAAATAATGCTAGAGTTAATTCTAGAGAGTAAAACAACACAATCGACCTCTCGACGCTCGACTAGTTCAGACTCGCTGTGGAAAAGGCGCCTAGGTTGACAGATGGGAAGGAGCCGGGCAAGTTAAGATGAAGAAACAAATTTTAGCTTGTTTAATAAAGACAGGAGGTTTGGCAGACGTTTCATGACCTTCAGCTACAATCAATGGCATCTGTGTTGGTAAGTGTTTACAACCTGAAAAGCTCAAGTTTGCCAACTGCTTTAAAGACTGCTAATTCAGTAGCTGACTTCGTAGCTAACTTCGTAACTTGGTAAAGGTGTATATACACTATGTGGACAAAAGCAGTGGGACACAATTCTTAATGATTGAGTTCAGGAGGCCTATTACTTCTAGTAAAGGGCCGTCTTAGTGCTTCAGCATACCTGTTAAGCTTTTATCAAGACTTTAGGAGCTTTGGGATAGCTGAGTGTTTTTCTATTCAGTCTCTTTTAATCAGTACAGAACCCTTCAATTGCAAGTAAAATACAATGTGCATTTGCGACTTTTTAAATTAAATCATTGAAGGTACTGAAGGTTAGAGTATTGCATTACTCACCATATTGCAGTGTTGAAAGTGAATTAACTTTTGATCCTTTGTGCAGCTCCACTCCACACACAGTAATTTTTTCCTCATTTCAGGAGGACCCTACCCTAGAAAGGTGTTTTAAAGGCCACAAAGATGCTGTCACATGTGCAGATTTCAGTCCTAGTAAAAAGCAGTTGGGTATGTATAAACTTTCCCCCATGTCCTGTTAAAGTATATCTGCACTCAACTCCTTTTAACTATACTGTACCTTTTATTCCAGCCACTGGATCCAATGACAAGACTCTAATGATCTGGAACCTCAATCCAAAAGCCAGAGCTTTCAGATTTGCGGGTCATAAAGATGTCATAACTGGCGTCCACTTCTCTCCATCTGGTGACTTGGTAGCTTCTGCATCCAGGGACAAGACTGTTCGACTCTGGGTGCCAAACATGTAAGGGAGATTTAAAATTTGTTCGTTTGTATTTGCTTTAACTTGCTTTAACTTTACAAATGTGTCTAAATTGTCCCTCTCGTTGTCAGCAAAGGGGAGTCGACTGTGTTCAAGGCACACACAGCCTCAGTACGCAGTGTGAATTTCTCCAGTGATGGCCAGAGGTTGGTCACTGCCTCAGACGACAAGTCAGTGAAGGTGTGGAGTGTCCATCGGCAGAAATTCATCTATTCCCTAAACCAGCACACCAACTGGGTGCGCTGTGCAAGGTGTGCAGATCTTGATTCTCTCACTTAACTGTGATAACTAATTTGACAGACCAGCTGTTCTCTGTTTTGTGAAAAAAATAGGCAACATCTGAAGATGTGTTGTTTTTAATCAGTGTTTGTGTCTCAGGTTTTCACCAGATGGACGACTGGTGGTGTCATGTGGGGACGATAGGACGGTTCGTCTGTGGGACACGTCCACCTGCCAGTGCATCAACACTTTCGCTGGCTACGGCGGGTGAGATTTCCTTTTTCCCTATTATGCTGGTAGCTGTAGATCTGGCAAGGATTAATTCATTAGTGTTTATTATTTAAATTTAAAACCTGTACCAAAATGTCATATCATAATGACATATTATGGTAAAAGGTCACTTTTATGGAACACTTTTTTTTTATTCATGTGTTTTAAATAGGTAGCTAGAATTTCCATGCCAGTTTGACTGGTTGATGGGTTAAAATTTTATCAAAAAAAAATATCAGTTTGGCTGTAAAAAAGTTTAGAACAATCTGCGCTTACTGTAAGTTACAGAAGAGGTGTAAAAATCAAGGGCTCCCTGGCTTTTAAGGACCCGAAGCAGTCATTTATACATTTTCGCCCATATGCATTATCCTAACTTGATCTATTTTCCTGTGTTTCTAAAATGCAGCTATGATGCTTCTGATAGGTTCCAAGAAAGGAGAGAGCATTCTTATACTCATCTACTTATACTAGAGATTAATTAAGGGTATTATTGTAAACCTGCTCATGGCTCTGAGCTGTATCTATGCCTTTCTCTGTCTCCATTCTAATTTTTAAGGTACAATACTCTTTAATGAGTTTGTTTTTCTACACATGCCTCAATATTAAGAACAGTCTCCTGTTTTATTTCCATAAAGCCATTTACCACAATAGATATCAGTCAGGAAATCTCAACAAAGACAAGAACAATGGAAAATATTGGAAAATGCTAAATAAAATTTAGAAGTGAAGTTTACAAACCCATATTTTTACAGTTGTTTGTGTCCTGTTTTGCTATCAGTTCTTCCTGTTCTTTGCCTTGATTTGTTTGTGTTTTTCTACATGTTGTTTTCCTTAGTTTTAAAGGCAGCATTTGTCCAGTCATCAGTGCTGTTTCTTTTAATTAATGCCTTTAAAGTTCACATCTAGCATAGCCGATACTTCTTGTCTTTTAAACATTCTGTATGAATAAAAGTGACTTTACTTAATCTCACTTTACTTAATGCGCCCACCTCATTTTTCTTCATAGGCCGGCAGTGCATGTGGCCTTCAATGCCAGCGGTACTTGCATTGCATCTTCAGGAGCAGACAACACACTGAAAATATGGGATATCCGAACAAACAAGCTTATTCAGCATTATCAAGGTAAGCCATATTCTCTGCTGTTCATTAATTTCAACAAATTCAGTAACAATGACCATTTACAGTTACATTTACAGCATTTAGCAGACCCTGTTATCTAGAGCGACTTACATGTGTGCTTTGTAATCACATTCCTCATACTACTAAGCCTAGACTTAAAATTAATAGCTGGTAGTAGACTAAGATACTAGAGATGGTATACGTACTCCACCTATGTCCTATTTGGGGGAGTAGTTTGTGTTAGTTAAGTTGGTTCGAACTTTGGGTAAGATGGAGTTAGACCATTTTTGCTTTGTAGGTGAGTACCTGAGTTAGATAGAATCTAATGCACCACTGGAGGCCAGCGGTAGTGGAGTTGTGTGTGAGAATATTAGTGTATTGACCGGATATGCTGTTGCTTTCTGAATTGTCTGTCAAAGTCTTGTGGTCTTTAGAGGAAGACCAACAAGGAGTGAGTTACAGTAGTCCAGTCTATAGTTATCAGGTGACTGGACAAGTATCTCACTGGCAGCAGTGGTAATGAATGAATTAGTTCTCCTGATGATATAAAGAAGGTGTCCTCAATTTCGACAGAGATTGTTAATGGGAGATGAGGGCCCTTCAACTAAGAGAATGCTTAGATTTCGTGGGATTTTTTTTTTTTATGTGGGAGTAATGACAGCATTTCCAAAACTGTTGGTCACGTCCGGTAGTGAAGATGTGTTGGCTGAGATGTGCAGGAACTCTTTTTTGCTGGGATTTCGCTTCAAGTGATGCACTAACTACATTATTCTACGTTATTCACTTTTTATCTCTCAGTCCACAGTGCAGCGATCAACTGCTTTTCCTTCCACCTGTCTGGAAACTACCTTATCAGCGGTTCCAACGATAGCACAGTGAAGATCATGGATGTGCTGGAGGGAAGACTGATCTACACCCTTCACGGTCACAAGGTGAAACACCTAAAAAATCACTTGATTTCTTTATTTATGTCACACTTTGTGTAGTGTATGTCATATGTCATCTTAGCGTGCAAAATGTATCAAAATTCTCAAAAGTTTTTTATTTTTTTCTGCTCCCAGGGTCCAGTTCTTGCAGTGGCGTTCTCTCGAGAGGGAGATCTTTTTGCCTCTGGTGGTGCCGATTCTCAGGTATACAGTAGCCTAACAGGAGTTATTGTTTTCCCTAGATTCTTATTTCTGATCCCAAGTGTCTGTATAGGTTCTGATGTGGAGGACCAACTTTGACACACTGAACTACAGGGAAGTGTTAAGCAGACACAGTAAGCGGGTGACCCCCGATCCTCCTCCTCATCTGATGGACATCTTCCCTAGATCCCCTCACCATCACCACGTCCAGAATGGAACTGTTGAGGTTAGTACTCACACACAGACATACTACAGCTCTCATACTTCACCAGGCAACGGATATCTTCAATATAAATCTGCTGTCACTAGTTTGTCATAGTTAATATGTTTAGATTTATGAAAGAATCCGATAACTACAATCAAATTTTGGATCATTGGTTCAACATGCTTACATGCACTTCAGGAATGTGATAATGAGGAAATTCCAGGTCTGCATGAGCCAATCAATAATCAGATTTCTGGGCCTCTACCATTGCTTAGCAGCTCACTAAAAACCCACTGTAAAGAACAAAAAAAGAGGCAAAAATGATGGAATCACATTTAGATTATGATCACCCAGGTAAAGTAAGAAAGTAAAGAAATCATAGATACAGAACATTTTTGTTTGATAGTGGAATGTTCTGGATTTACGAAACATACCTCATTTAAATTAGATTACATTATTTTAATAAACGTTTTTCCAGGTGAAGTATAGAAGGAGGGAATCATCAAAAATGTGTACTGTGTTGCTCCTCTGTTATTTTGGAAATGCAAATGACAAGATAAATCCATTCTGTTTTCCATGCAAATTCTGTGTTCCATGCAAACACTGTATTTCAAACACAATTAAAATAGTGGGATTTAACAAAGTTTCACAAAACCAGAATTGTAGCAAATAAAGAACCAGTTGTTTATTTGCTACAAAACAAAAGTTGGGTGAACATCCTCTGAATGTGGTGATTTCATGATTTTGGCAGAGGTTGTAATGGGGTGTAACAATGCTTAAGAAAATGAGGATATTTCAGTGAGGGGATGTCACATTGTGATGCATTGAGACGTTCTGTTAATTTTGCCAACTGATGCAGCTACATTGTTTGAAAAATGTATTTTACTTTACCTTTACCTTTGGTTCTTCTTTGGTTTGCATGCTTAGATTTAGAAAAAGGAAAAATCTGATTAATGACCCACAGTGCAGGTCTCTGTATCTGATCTCCTGAAATCCGGCTTTAAACCGATCTTAGAAGTCAGAGCGTGGTGGTTGCATGATCAGTCAGATAACTGCCAAAGACGTATATGTTGTTAAATACAGATTTGTACTTGTTATTCATAAATAAATAATTGTCAAATGCCTCATTGTGGATGTTCATGTAAATTCCTAGTTATTCACCCTGAACAGATAAAGCCAATGTTCAAATAGGAAAGATAAACCTCTACAGACTATATAGAACTAAGTACTTTATAGAACTAAGAAGAATCAGTCATTATTATATTTACACAATTACTGAACTGCACTGAGCAACATATTTAAACCCCATAAAGTGAGGATGACACTATTATTAACCTTCTTGCATTTGTCTCCTCAGATTAATCCTGTTGTTACTGACATCCAGTCAGCTGATCCTCATGTGGTAGAGGTAGGAGAGGCCATTTTTTCGGTAAGATTTAACCTTTTGAAGCTGTAGTTCTTCCAGAATCAGTGCAAAATACATGTATAAGCTTAGAATGGTGGCAGTGTTTTGAAAGAAAATAAAAAAAGTTTATTACTCTAGTTAATAATTATAATTGCCAGACAATTGCTTAAAATGATTTTTAGTCAGATGCTTGGATTAGGCTGATATTTCAGACTGTTTTGATGCGTTTATTGTACTCCAGGGAAGGTTGATGCTAGTTTACTGTGTCAAAAGAATGGTGGCAATGTTTTAACGAAAACCGAAAAGCAATCTCCAACTCAAATTAATCATATTATTGCCAGACAATTGCTTTAAAATTGTCATTAAGCAGATGCTTAGATATTTCAGACTGAATTGATGCCTTCATTGTACTCCAAGGGAATGTTGATGCTTGCCTACTGTGTCAAAATGTCCCCGTTTTACTCTTTTTACTACAAAAATGAAAATTTCCTGTAAACAGCAGTTCTTAAGTTGCAGCATGGCTGGCCACCAGGGGGCAATGCAGGATTGATTGTGGGTGTAGTGTTCTGGAAAGGCTTCAGTCATGGAAGTTGTGCTTCCACCTGGTGGTCTACTGATGAGCAGTGCATCAGTGATGCTGGTTCAATCTTGACGAATGATGGAAAAAAAACCATTATAGTTTAGCTACTGGATTATATTTTACTGCAGGCCTCACTGAGGTATACTTCTCTGGATTTCTGATGCATTATTACTGTTTCTGTCAACATCTGCTGTTCATACATCATATATATCAATTACGTACAAATACTTATATTGAATGTGTACATACATACGTATACTTATATAGGTTTATATATAAATAATTATTTATACGCACACAAACTTATATATTTAGATTTTTGTATTATTTGTATAGAGCACTTTTTATGATATATACTGTTGTGTTGTATAGCTTTTATTGGATTGTTTGGCTACTCTTACCTTTGTACTGTCCACTTGCTGCTGTAAGAATGCAAATGTTGGACTGATAAAGGAATATCTTACCTTGTTTGTTCGTAGTCTGTATTCTGCCTTGCATTAATATGAATAACCAGACAGTTACCAGAGGCCTTAGAGGAGGCGTGTTTAATTGCTCCATCAGTTTCATAGTGTAAAGAGCACTCTCCTGATGGTAGCGTGCAAAGGGTGCACTGCATTTGTGTGGATAATGATGTGGTGCTGGGAGCTCATGCGTGATCCACTCAGTGCACAGCACACAGGGCCATTTTCATACAAAACCCTGCAGGTTGTACTTTATCAGGACTGAACGATAGTGTTTAGATTACTAGGGTGAGTCATTGGCTGCAAGGGGACCACAGCATCAGAATGAGTGTTTTACATTCTTAATTTTATTGTGATGTTTAGTCATTGATAGACTCTATTTTCAATGGATTTACAGCAGATATAAGTGCAGAGAGCTAAAAATAACAGGCAGGAGTAACTATACGTGTGTTTTTGTTTTTCCTTCTTTTATTTGGTATGTAAATATCAAGATGCCTTCAGCAGAAATGCACTTAGATAATGCCTAGATAAAATAAAATACTGGAAAATAGCTGTGATTTTTGCACAATGAAAATATATGTATTTATATTGTTTTATATGGTTTTATTTTATAATTAGGACATACTTAGGACAACCTTGACTAATAAAAATAACTAATATGTGCCTATTTTGTGCACATAATGTAGTAATGTTTTTTATAAATATGTGATTGTGATATTTTTAGATGATTTTTAGTTATATGAAATTATTGTCCAGAAAATCTGGATGTAAAGTAATAAGACTTGGGCATAAAAATCTTCTTTAGGTAATATTATATTGTGATTGATTGATATATTCGTATATTATAGTCGGAGTCTGCTTGGTGATGTGCTCAACTGCACTAACAAACCTGTGACAAAGTTAAATAGGTGTCTTTTATTATTGTTTATGTTTGCTATTATTATTTGTTTGTTCGTGAATGTTTGTCTGGATTATGTGAATCCCTCGATTTAACCAAACTCTGGAAACTGGTTTGAATTCTCAGTGGGTCAGAATGCTTCCAGCATATGATAAAAAGCCCATATGGTGTTTTAGAGGGCTTGTTTGTGTCTTGCAACCTTCTGCTCTGTCAATATTGCCAAGTTTAAGGATACGATGATTAAGAACGACTGTGCAGTTCTGCTGTTTCTTTTTCAGTGGATGTTCCGCTTTTTCTGTGCTCTTTTTTTGACTCTCTCACTCTCTTGCTTTCTATTGCTCTCACAGATTCTCTGCCTAGGTACCCTTTGTGGTAGTTCAAGCATGAAAGCAGCCCAGTGGTACAAACACACACGCACACAGACACACGTGCCTTTAGCTGGGTTCTAAAATGACCTCACTTTGCCACTGGAGCTGATGTCTAATAATAGACATGCTGTGACTTCAGCTGTGCTCTCTCTCCTTCTCTTACCCTCTCTCTCTTTCTCTCTCTCTCTCTCTCTCTCTTTCCCTTTCTCGCACGCTCTGCATTTCCATTTCCTCTGTCATTCACTAAATTGCATACAGGACATAAAATCTTTAACCAGGACCATGCATGCTGCTAAGTGGGTTCAATCTGGTTCAGGGTGCCCTCCTGTTCCGGGGCTGTCAGACCGTATTTACGGAAAGGAAAGATGTCCTTCCCTGCACATCCCGTGGTCCCCCAGGTCAGAGTTTCCTCACTGTGCAGCTCTGCGTTGCGTGCGTGGGAGACCAGAGAGGAGGAAGCAGGCGACGCGGCAAAGTCTGACCTGGGGCACCTTTTTGTGTGACACTTCCTGCCATTGCTTCCCCTTCACTGACTCTCTCGGGACTCTACTTTCAGTTCCAGTTTGTGTGTGTCTGTGTGTGTGTGTGTGTGTCTGAATGAGAGATGATCCTGTCTTTGCTTGATGTCCTCCTCAGTGTCGTTCCCTGGTGCATTAGCCCTTAAGCGCTCCTGTGCATTCGCTGCATTAGCAGGCCCCATTGCTTCTGAATGGGTGCTGGGAGCGCGTCAGCTCTGAGCTCAGCACACACAGTCCATTGATGAGAACACATCCACTCCGCTTCAGAGAACCTTCATATCTTTACTGCACCCTGTTTTAAAGAAACAGCTCTGCAACACTTACCCCAGGTGTAGTCATTCAGGCAATACGCAATTGGTGTCAGAAGTGTGTTTTACACCATAACTAGGAGGCTAATGCAGCTAAAGAGTTGCAGAAGTTGCCTGAAATTTTATTTTTATGAACCACCAGTGTAAAGATGAAGCAAAATGAATTTCTTTACAGAATATTTTACCCCAGAAATAGTCGAATGTTTTGCCCCTCAATTTTAACAATAATGACAAATAGTAATTTAAGGGGCTGGACTGAAAATGAGAGCCTTTGAATGTTTAGGGAGCCTGGAACACTTCCACAAGACAATAAAGTACAAGAAAGTCAGGATATGAAGAAATGCATCCCTATATTAATTGAGGTGGCACAAGCTTGCCAGTGTGGTTTAGTATGACTTACTTACTTTTTTGCCAAACCAGTCCTTTAATGTACCATACTCATGGTTTTAAAAGGTGAAATGAAAACCTTTTTATACCCATAATTTTAGTTTTTCACAATTGCTTATTGTCCTAACCCTTCTGCCTAAATCATCCAAACAGCCTCAATCACATGGGTCATTACACTGTATGGCGCCTGGCCATACAGTGCTGTAGTAACAGCCATCCTGAAACCTGAATGTCTGAATTGACTGTTCTTCTGTCCAACATCATGATGTGGTTTGGTACAAGTATAATGACAAGTATAAATTCCTTAACATATTAGCTGCAGTAACCTTGTAGCTCCAGTGTACAAAAGCAAACTCTGGACACCAAACAAGTCTTCATATAACTAACTATGTAATTAAAAAATAGCAGTGACTGCCATCTGTGTTCGTTGTAAGGAAGTGTAAGCAGTTTTCTGAGCAAATTTTGGCTTTGCTTGTGTACTTTAAGTATGAGTGAAAAATACACAACTTCAACGCAGTGTATATAAGGGGCCTTTTTTCTGGCAAGTGATGTCCGTTTACTAATATATCAGTATAAAGATGATATGCCTGAGAAGTGTGTGTGTGTGTGGGTGTTTGTGCGTTACCTCGTATCATGTTCCTAGAGGCAATGAAGTGGGGCTGACGGGCAGGAAACGAGCACAAAGTCCCTTCCTGTGGCGTAAAGAGCAAGGGATTGGGTGGCCGCGAGGTGTGGATACCAGCTTTAAGTGCTGCCATCGGCTCCAGTGACAAGACATGACGGAAGGAAGTGGCTAAAGATAGAGTAGCCCAGGGGAAGGCTCACTTTCCACTGGGAGAGCACGGAGAAAGATAGCCTTACAGGAAAATGAGCTGCGGAGCCTAACTCACTTCTCCAAACGGCCAGAAACGGACATTTATTGATTTGACACAAATTGTGGAGATGATGCTCATGAAAGAAAATGGATCCATATGTTGTGTTTATGTAGTTACATGGCATTAGTGATGTCTTGCTTGATTATATTAGTAAATTACTGATTTTGTTGACGATCACTAAAATAATCTGAATTTTTATAGGGGCAAGATTCAGTTAGACTTAACCGAACAATAACAAGCCAGAAATAACCCTTTCAAGGGTTTATTGATGATGCTTTAGTGAAGTCTTGTGTGTGTGTGTATGCATACACAGTATATAATGGCATATAATATATTTATATAATCAAGATGTATGATCAGACAAACTGTTCTGATCTGCTTCTGATGTAAAAGAACAGTTAAAA
Source organism: Brachypetersius gabonensis (assembly GCA_037577145.1). Taxonomy (NCBI): domain Eukaryota; kingdom Metazoa; phylum Chordata; class Actinopteri; order Characiformes; family Alestidae; genus Brachypetersius; species Brachypetersius gabonensis. The sequence goes on from JBBJLR010000034.1 coordinate 9,791,126, forward strand.
AAGGCTTCTTCTGCCTTTTTTCTTAGTCACGATTTCAGATTTTTGGTTGTCTTTAATATAGACTGTATTTTGGCAGCCCCAATAGGTGTAGAGCATTGGTCATTACTGTGTGCTCTGGTACTGAATGATCAGACATCACTGAATGTACATGTATCTGATCAATATCTAAATTAGAACTAAATATGCATTAGAACTAAATATGTTAATGGATTTTAATGCATATACAACTACAGTATTTATTCATCTGTGGGGCATTCTTTCTCACTTAATAGAGCTGTTTTAGCTTTTTACAGGAAAAACTCAATGAGGACAAGAAAGTAATTCAGTAAAAGATGAACACATCGAGCTGACGTCTGCTTACATTTTTGAATGAGTCTTTTTTTGCTGTGAAGCGCACAGGCGTGTTGTTTTTACTTGAACTGTACACATTACAGCTTGTATGTGCGGTCCTGTGTGATTATTAGGAAGTAGTAGGTGTTTCAGTGTGGGGAAATGTGTTGAGAATGTGTTATGGTTATATAATGGCAGTTTGCAGCTTTATTTCCGTTGTGTTATCGCAGGCTCACTGGTGTTGAGTGCTTTTGTTATGACAGTGGGTGGTATCTGGACTCATGTTCTGATGACCCGCGCTGTTTTTTTTTCATGCTGTTTCCTGTAAGTGCAGACAGAGTGAAGGGCTGACGCGGAAAGAGCCTCCCGTGGCCTCCTAGGTGCCCACTAATCTATGCATTGTTCCAGGGATCTCTGATGGATGTGTACTCCCGGCCATGCTATATCCAGCCACTGCCAGTGACGCTCTGTACAGCGTGCTGGAGCTCGTTTCACATGGCCCAATAAGAGTTTGTGTTACAGATACCAGAGAGCTTGTTGCTTATTCCCCACATGCACCCACACAAACCATTCTGAAGGGCATTGTCTGCCTCATTTTTTTAACCTTGTGACTTTCTGTCTTGGAGGTGGAATTGAGTATTTAAATACTACTTTGAGCTGTAATTGTTAATGATAGTGAGTGCTAATGCACTCGTCTTCTGAATTCTAATTCTGTTCCCCTCAGCAAAGCAGAGCCTTCAGCTCAGTTGGGCGTCCTACCCACACAGCGAGAGCATGTTAGCCTCTGGTGTCACCGCTGGACTAGTCTGCTTTAGACAACAGCTCATTGAAGTGCTATTTTTACCCCAAAAGAGCATGAAAGAAAAAGTAAACTGCTCTTCTCCCCAACTAACCCCTCTTTAAAAGGGGTTTTTTCAACTTAATCTGCATCTGATGCATCTGAATGCATTTGAATGAGTCTTTTTTTGCTGAGAAGTGCACAGGCGTGTTGTTTTTACTTGTACTGTACACATTACAGCTTGTATGTGCGATCAGAAGTTTTTTCATTTTTTTAGTAAATGCCGGGAATTTGCAAATCATTGACATGACATTTGATCAACAAATACAGATTAAACTGAAACATTTCATCTGTGGGGATCTACAATTCAGCAGTACAGTCACACATGTTAAGAGAAACAGATTGTGTGCAAATACATAAAAATGTGATAATACTACTACTAATAATACTGCTTTACAGTATGTGTAGAAAAAAGGATACTGAGTAGTGTATCATAAGGAGAACAATTTGTGCTGGTGTCAGAATTGTCCGTGGTCAGGAGTCTAAAAGCGCGCAGTTGGCTCTTTGAGTACGTAGGATGGCTCTTCCTCCCTACCCATTAGCACAGTTAGTGCTCTCCTCCAAGCATGATAACTGTCTAATGACATGCATTGACTTCATGCTTCAAAGGAAGCATGTGATAACCTTCCCCCTCCAAGTGATAGTGGTATCATGTGATTTAGGAGTCCTTGCGAAATTTGGAAAGACATTTGGAAACCAAAAACTGAAAGAAGCAAATTAAAATAAAATAAAATAGAAAAATCAGCAAACAATAAGAAGAGGAGAATAAAACGGTAAGAAATAAACATTTAAATGATAAAAGAACAATGGTTCAAATAATTTTAGAGAAAACATCATTACATTTTCCTTTGCTTACAGATTCATGTGCATTTTACTATCTCTTTTAACCATAGTTAAAATGTAGGTCTGCTTTCCTTGTATGCTAAATGTTTTGTGCTGATCTAGAATCCAGATGCTTTCTTGTACTAAAATGGAGGCTTCCTCCTGACCTAGACTTCTCATAAAGTACTTGTCAGAACCTGTCAGTGTTGCAATGATAAGTGTAGCAGGATGGCTGTCGTATCCAAATCGGGCTTAGGTCTGCTTGCTATCTCCTCCACATCCCCCTCACCCCTCTCTCTCTCTCTCTCTTTTTGACTCTCAAGGGTATACTTTGGCCCAGAGAGGCCAGGGCTGAAAATACGCTGACAGTCTGTCGACGCTGATTCTAAATATAGCAGCGTGGCCCTATTACAGGTAACAGGGACGCCTCAAAGGCAAATAATGAGCTCTCCTGCTCTTCAACATCCTCCTCTTTGTCCTCAGTTTCATCCCTGGAAAAGGTGCCGATGCTGTGTCAGTTAAAATGTATCTTAAATAAGAAGGTGAATGATTGTACCAGGAACACATGCATTGACTTTTTATTTTTAAAGAAATCTATTAGTTCCCTACAAATGTTGCAAGACAATACCTTCACTAACATTGACAACCCAGAGCTAAGTTGGGTAGAACAAATGTTTTACAGGCTGTAACGGTCAGGCCGACCTTACAGAGTGACAACTTCCAGCAAGAACAGTAAACTACACAGAAAAAACCCCAGTGTGAATCAAAGTCAATAGAGGGGAATTAAAAGGGTTGATAGGATGTCTGTGTACAGGTGCTGGTCATAAAATTAGAATATCATGACAAAGTTGATTTATTTCAGTAATTCCATTCAAAAGGTGA
>JBBJLR010000034.1:9827974-9847978 GCA_037577145.1 Brachypetersius gabonensis
TGTGTGTGTGTGTGTGTGTGTGTGTGTGTGTGTGTGTGTGTGTGTGTGTGTGTGTGTGTGTGTGTGTGTGTGCATCCTTGTCTATAATCCTCACCAGGTGTCCCCAGCCAAACTCCCAAATTCTCCAACCCTTTAATCAGTCAGTTCCTCCTCTGTCTGTGTGTGTGTGTGTGTGTGTGTGTGTGTGTGTGTGTGTGAGTAAGTAAGTGAGAAAAAGACACTGGGGTTCAGGTTAGGCTTCTACCTGCCAAATGCTGTTGTTGTTTCAGATTAGCCACTTGTCTAAATCCCACTCCCACTGCTGGATAGCCCGAGCCCATCTGTCAGCTCGCTTCTCTCTGAACAGAGGGGGAGCAGGGGATGAGCGGATCTAGAAGAAGAGGGCAAAAAGAAAAGAGGATAAGATGAGGCAAAGAGCCTGGAGAAGTGGAGTTGCATGCGGATCAAGGCGTGTGGTCAGCAGGCTCTTCTCTCCACGCTGCTTTTGCCGCAGGTGGCCCACAGCCCAGCGCTCTGAATGAATTCCTCACTCAATTCAACAGGCAATACCAGCAGTCTTTAAGATAAGATAAGGGAAATGTGCTTTGTCAAAACAATAGAATAGAATAAAATGCTTTACAGTACAGTATAAAATGTACACTATACAATCTATAAATATAAATATGGACATCTGTATTGTAAAATACATCCATATATGTATATCTGAACTAAGTGTAGACAAATATGTATGTACACAATGTGATATATATATATATATATATGCAGCGTGGATATATAAGTAAATATAAGAACACTGTAGACACACACACATTCGGGTACACAATGGAGTAACAGGGATTGACAATAACAGAAGAAAAGCACCACATATTAATGTCGTTAAGGGCCCAAATCCTACATCCTTAATTCCTTTCCTTTTATTTATTTGTGTATCCTTGCATGTTTCTCCTTTCCTTCAAATTTTCTGATTCTGAAACAATTTTTTCCCCCTAAGGTCCACTTATGACATTTGTATGAGTTGATGTGCCTCCCTTTATCCCATAGAAGCACATCCGTGCAAACTTCTTTTCTGCCTGGCTCCTTATTCCTTATTCAAAAACCAGTCTGGAATGAAACACTCCTTATAACTTCAGGGGGCGGAGCTAAACTGCAGTAGCTGAATAGGTGTATGTGAACTTTTGTGAATTACTAAAGTAATGAATTTAGAATGAGCAGTTTGTGCAGCTGAATATACATTCACGGACAGGAGAACAAATGGAACATGCTGGAACTAACAGTGTTCACATGCTATTTCAATCTCCTTTGTTTTAAAATGCAAGCCCTTTAAGGCTTAGTGAACTACATTTGCATCAGCAAGAAGCTCTTGGAACTGTAAAATGATTAACATTTTGAATGTTTAACAGCTTTCTTAGGGCTGTTTTGACTGATTCTTTGCATTTTGTTACTGAATATATCATCTGCAAGTGCACCCCCTCCTTCGGCTGCTTTTTCCCTTCCACAGGAAATGAAGGCACTGTTATGAGGTCTCATAATCTGACGCCAGGAAGAGGGTTTGTTCACAAAAACAAAAGCTAATTTATGTTAGCCTTTCACATAACCTCATCCTGTTTTGGCTCCAGACACAAAAGCCTGGGTGCCGAGATTTTGCATATAAATGTTCTTGACTTATTTAAATAAATCTAAATAAGTGATCAGATACACTTTTTAAGATGTGCACTGTCCCCTTTGACTTCTTACCCAAACCCCTTAAGGTACTGAAGCAGACTTGCTTGTCACATTCTGTCAGGTGACGCAGTGTTTTCTCCAAAGTTATTTTCGGGCTAAGCAGCATTAGAACAGTTTTCTAATCTTTTAAGATGCTGCTGTGCACGGGACCGGGCAGGCAGCATGCCTGGCTGATGGGATGACGGCGTGCGGACGCAAAGGCTCCTCCGGCAGGCTGCCCTCACACGTCACTGAGCCAGGAGAGCACTGATCCTCTAATGATGTTTACCAGGAGAGAGTACCGTCTGTTCCTGGCCTTCTGTTCCAGTGTTGTAGATGGAAAGTAAAATTAAACTGTTGGGGTCTCTTTAGGTGGTACCGTAAGTGTTAGAACCTGGTAGCTACCCAGTCCACAGTAGTTTTATTTCTGAGATGCTTTGTAAAACAGATTCCAGAAATGTAGGTTCAGACCCCCTAAAGAGAAAGAAAGGGAATAAAAACTTCTCAAAAGCACGAAGAACCATTGAAAGGAACCAAGAAGAAACACTCAAGAAACACTGAACCAAGACTCTGTGCGCAATGAAGAACTACCAAGAAGAACCAAGAGAATAGGTTAAAAAAAACACTGAGAGGAACCAAGGCTCAAAAGGAGAAACATCTTAAGAACAAGGAGGAAACACTGAAAAGGGGAACTCATTCTCTTCGGGTGAAGTTTTATCATGAACACGTATTACAACATGATTTGTGTGAAGTAAAGACATATCTTCCAGATCTTTCATAGTTGTGACAACTTTGAAAAGCAAATCTGGAAACCTCTTACCCTCCTCCTCTATCCTCACTCGGCCTACAGCTGGAGAGAAAATGAGAGGCTTTATGATTGGGTCCCATCTGTTCTCTTCCTCTTGTTAAAACACAGCCCCACCTGACCTTGACAGCGCTGACACGCGAGCTCACACACTGCTACTGACTCTTGCGGAGCACTGTGGACATTTCCCAGCTGGAGCCGGATCAGCCGCAGCCTCTGTAATTAGCACAGCTTCCTCCATCCCTCATTCTGCTCTATGGTCAATAGAAGTTCTTGCTCTCAACCCAACTGAACAAACATCAACAAAAGCTCCGTAGCCTCGTTCAGGTTCAGTACCAAATGTCGACTCAAATGAGAATTCTCCATCTACCGAATTACAGCCCTGCAGCCTCAGCCGCCACTTTTCTTCAAGCCCTGAGCGGAGTTTCTTCAGCCTCTGAGGACACGGTGACTCATTTGTCTCTACTGCCTCAGGCGATATTAGAACCCCCTTCTTGAGTAATTGTTTAAAGAGATCTTGATCGGGGCAAATCAAATATCTGATTTTTTCTCCATGGACCAAAACAATGGTCCTGTTGAAGGCCCGGAATTGCCAATAAACTTGTGGGTGGTCGTCTGGCGGAGTGCTTCAGTTAATAATATGTAGCAGGCCTGTCTTTACATCCTTATACTCTAGCATAAAGTGACTTTTGTGATCAGCTCCCCTTGAAGGAGAAGAAAAGGGCTCTGAATGTCTCACCAGGGTGCCACCGTCCCGGTTTTAAGCACTCCAGACCATTGACTGCCTTGAACGTTGAATAAAATAACACTCGTTTGAAAAAAAACGGCTGAAAGTATTCAAGTGGTGATGTCATGTGCTGGGGCTCACTCGCCTACCTGGCTAAAAATGGGCATGCGGCGAGCGTGCTCGTGTTCTGGTGGGTGGTCCAGCACTGTGGGCCGTGTCCTGGCTTGTATGTCTTTGTTTGGCCGGGCTGGATTTGAACACTGCCACCTCTGCGTGACTCGCATAACCAATGTACAACTATGATGAAAAATGTTAGTGTACTGACCAAGGAGAAGCTGACCAAGGGGTGGACTGTCTGCACTCCTGCAAGCTTTGATTAAAGCGCTGGTTCCCCACTGGTTCTGGAGTACACCAACCCCTATTTTGTGTGAGTGGCCCCTACTTCAACTCACGATGGATCTGTGCATGAACTGATTAGTTGGATCATTTGTGTTAGAGCCAGAAAACATCAAAATACACAAAGCAGTGGTGCTACAGGACTACATTTTGCCACTGTTAGAATAAAATCATCAAATCAATGTAAAAAACCCCAAAACTTTATTCCCAATCATTTTGGATTTTTCCATCGGTTCATTCATCATGATTTTAAGGGTCAAAACATGAAAAAAGACTAAAATTGAGATACCAACACCAATGTGCTTATGTGTAATATATGTATTAAAGATTCAAACAATAAATATGTACTTGCACAATGTAGTCCTTTCTTGCAGGGACAAAAAATTGGGAATATGTTTCAATAGGTATACAATGCATAAAAATACAAGGAAAAAATGAGCCACAGATGTTGCACTATACGACCACAGCTCTTGTCTTTCGTCTCAATGGAAATGCAATTGTATTAGAATCGATAGTTCTGGAGCACAGGAACCTATGGACATCTTGACTAATACTAGAAGGGTATAACACCCTCAGCATTGGTCCATCCAGTACCTTTGGGGTGGGTTAGACATTCCAGACAACACCATGCTTCCAACTTTGTGGACAGAGTTTGGCGAAGAACCTTTTCTATTGCAGCATGACTGTGTCCCAGTGCACAAAGTAAGGTCCATGGAAACATGGTTGGATGAGTTTGGTGTGGAAGAACTTGACTGGCCCCCACAGAGCCCTGACCATAACCGAATTCAGCACCTTTGGGATGAACTGGTTGATTACATTCACAAAGGCACCTAAATGCTGTATGGAATGAATAGACACAGATTTCCACAGAAACTCCAAAATCTTGTGTAAAGCCTTGCAAAAAGAGTAGAAGCAGTCGCAGCTGCAAAGGGGGGGTAGGACACCATAAATGTATTTGAAAGCAATGTCATTAAATGTCCCAATACTTTTGTTTATATAGTGTATTTATATTGTATACAATGACCATCTAGTGATAGGCCACAACCCAGGTGTGCTCCCCAGTTTTTTTATTCTCAAATATCTATGGTGTGTACAGAGGTGCTGTCTAGTGCAATGGTGCTGTTTCTTTTCCACTGTGTCTGGAGAAGTGTGTGAAAATCCATGTTACATCTGTTACATTGAACTGCATAACCCTGTTCCCCCATTCTCTTCTCCCGCTCTGAACTTTGGGTGTCCACTGAAAAATTTTATGGGACTCTTTATGTGGCATTTTCCCGCCTCGTCTCACCGGACGCTGTGATTACATGCAATGTTCACTGCAGTCCCATAACAAGCACGCAATAACCCTCATCCTGTCCTCCTTTAATTACCCTACCACCAGCACACAAACACACACAGACACACACTGTGTCTACTGCTACACAGTTATTACCCAGGATACCCCCTCCCCCCCAAACAGGCCACCCTTGTTTACAAATTCCTGCCATATTTCAGGATCTGCAGGACTTCTGTTTAGGAGGCGAAGAAAACAGCTGTTGGAGAACCGATGGCTTCCAGACCGGCCTTTCCCAACAGCCAGCAGCAGCCGAGCACTCTCAGAATCATCCATCAGGAATGTGTTGAAATAGTCTGGAGAAGGAGAGAGGCACGAGGCCAGGGGGAGCACTGGGCTAGCTGTGTTATGTCTCATGGAGAGCGCATGGGCATTGTTTCAGGGGGCATTCCTGAGAATGAGTCTAAGAAAGAGGTGAAAGCTGCTCGTTGTTATGGAAACAACGGAGGACAAGGTGTCCTGAAATGCCGTTACAATGGGCTTTTGTGTTTCAGTCCAGACACACCCCATGAAGTGATAATGGCCTTATATTCAGACCTTCATATTTAGTCCCATTTTGCAAACCTGCATTGCTGTGGGGAATGGTGGCTGAAAGAAAAAGTTAAAAAGGTGAAGCCTCGAATTGACTCGGTCCATTTCCATTTCCATGAACAAACTACAGTCAAATGCAGAATTTGTACACCTCCGGTCAAGTCTTTTGATTTTCTGAGTGAAAAGAAGTACACCCCCACTACAGAGAGCACACATAAATACAGGCATTTTTAATGCATTTATTTTTAAGACATTAAATTCAGCAAAATAACATTAATTCTGTATTCAACGCACTGCTGATGTGTTCCTTACTTTTGAAATTCGACAAAACATTTGCCTGTGACTCTGTATTTATTAGACCAAAAGAATTCTTTTCAGATATAAAGGCAAACCAAGAGCCAAAGCTGTGCTGATGTTGCTCTGAATCAAAGATCTTTTCAGTGAATGTTAGATGCTGATTATTGCGTGAAATGCAATAGTGTTCTGCAAACTGGGCTCCTCTGGCTTTGTGGTTTTGTGCTGAGTGTGGGTGCGACGCGGAGGCCATTCGTAAACATTCTCTGCTTTAGCTGAACATTGTGTATCAACATGGCTGATACATCCAGCTTGTGGACACATCCGGCCGCATCTCTCGCAGCACATCCTGTTTGTGGGACGTCCTGGCCAGGGCGCCTTCTCTGCGGCTGCTCTCCTGGGAGGCCCTGAGGGCCTGACTTCCTGTTTTGGTCAAAGCGGCCAGTGTGCAAGCGGAGCATGTCCCTGCAGCACCGCGCTGAACCCAGCCCAGGCCTGAGAGTGCAATTAGGCAAAAGTGCACAAGAACACCCACCTTCCTCCTGCCCCAGGCCGGGCTCCTCTTTAACCAAGAATGCAAACAAGTGTCACTGCAATGACACGCAGGTAGACGGACGAGGGACGGGCCTACCGAAGAATCCTCACATCTATCAAAACCGACAGCCAAGCTTTCAGAGCAGTGTGTAAACTGAGGGAGGGAAATTTGTTTAGAGAGCACATTTCAGCAACTGTTAGGCAAAGTAAACAGCAAGCAAAGGCCCATTTATTTGCATGCTTAGATAAAATCAAAGCAGGCAAAGGAAACTGAAATAACAAAACTTCATATCTCTCAAACATCTGCCAGGTTTGCTATGAAAGTCTGCCGTTGCTGTTGGTCCATTTGTCAAGAAAAGTTATTGCAATGTGTAAAGGCCATGTTGCTGAAAAACGCAAGCAATGGAGTTATGAGGTTTAGGTATGACAACAATATAGTGCTTTCTGTGATAATTGACACACTCTGAATGTACTCGCACGTTTATCTTTCATTTGTTTGGCTGATCCCAGACAATGTGAGCTTCAAGTACAGAAAAAGGCTAATAATAATGGCTAGAAAAGGCTATAACTACACTGTCTGGACACATAAACCACACCAGCGCATTTCCAGGGCTGTCTATTTACGAAAGCTGCAACATAAATAACATTATTTGCTCTTTAATGGGCCAAGCTGGCATTTTAAATTCTTTGACAACAAAAAGACCAGCTTGTTTAAGGAGCATGATTCAAACTAAGCACTACATGGAAAGCATGAGGTGACTGGTCATTTAACACAGTGAGTCACGAATAATGCTACACCAGACTCATGGAGCTGCAGAAGCAACATTTAAATACTGAGTGTAATTACCTTAGTGGTGTTATTTAAGTTGTTCAACTGTAACTAAAATAAAAAGAACAAAGTGTCGCGAGCAAAAATCGGCAGATTCCAGGCCATTTCAGGTGGCACTTTTCTTTTTCTTTTTGTTCTTGCATGTCAATACAGAAGCAAACAATGGCAATTTACATAAATTAGGCAACAACTAATACTTCAGTGCTAATCAAAATATACCATAAAAAAATGTATCAGATGTTTTGAGATTTCTGATAAGACACAAAAAGTTCAGTATTAAGGTCTTTACAGCTTAAATAGTAATTGGGCAAGGCTACTATATTAAAATCATTTGATATATTTTATATTGCTTTTATATTGCTGGAGACAGAATCAGAGTTTTGCACGGGAATGCATACGCTGTCAACATTAGGAAGTAAAGCATGGCTTGAAATAGCTCATGTTGAAAACCTCTTTGAGCAAATCACAGAACTGTTTCTGGGAACACTGTGTACCCGTATTATCATACAAAGGACAGGACGGCAGCACAACTCCCCACAGAAACAAGTGCGTAAAGCTGCACAATGGGCAGCCGGCAGTGGGAGATGAAGTAAATATCCAGTGAACAGGAACTTCCTCCCCATCCTTCAGGAGGTGGGTAAGAAGAGAAAGCCCCTGGTGAAACGCAGCACACCCCATGTGACCTTTCACCCACCAGGCTTTCAGAGCCAGCCGTCCCCAGAGCAGAGAGGAGAACAACAGAGCAGATGACTCGGGCCAGAGGCAAGCGGGATGGAGCCGAGTGATAAAAAAAGGAGTCATCATTGTCTCTGTAGGCTGACTGGTGGTGGCAGGGGTGGAGGTGGGGGTGGAAGCAGCCTAGGCCTGGGCTTAGGCACTTAGGCAAAACAGCAATACCCCCCCAAGAGCCTGCAGGGAAATAGCCTGTCAAAAACAGCATGCACAGGACGGGGCTTCCAGCCAAGGAAGTTTTTGATTCCCCATGATGTCTTTTACCCCCTCCCTCACTGACACCAACATGCTTTACTCCGCCTCAACTGAATTTTTCATATGCAATTCATTTGGGTCAATTTGTATTCAGGGAAACAGTCAGTTCCTTTTTAACAAGTCAGCTTCTCAACATAGTAAAGGAACTGTTATGCTCATTTGGTTGTGCATTAAAAAACACCCATGCAAAGCAGGAGACGTCAGGATCATGCAGCCCGGCGCTGAGGTGGCATGCAGGACCACACACGCTGGGCTTAGACGCACTGGAGTGATAATAGCAGGAAGAGACGAGCTGTTATCAGTCCACTGGCTGCCTGTATGACCTGGATGGCCCACACTCATGATCGTGGCCTGTTTTGCTTAGTTTTTTTCTTTTGCTGCCTCCTGAACTTATATTAGGAGTATCACTTGTTGGCAATCGCGTGACTTTGGGAATGGGTGTTGTCATGGAACAGCCACCAGGAAGGCAGCAGTGTAACTAATATTGTCAGACAATGCGCAACCCCGATGGAAAAGCTCTGATACTCAAGTGGCTGTGATATCTTCCGTCCGAACTGTTGTGGATGTCCATGCTTCCACCGCCGTCTCAGAATAGACCAGTGTTTCTGGGTCAGGTTTTCAACCTTGTTGACTTACCTCATTTATTGATTTAACGCCAGCATATGCTCGTGGACCTGTTTTTAGATCAATATTATTGCTTTTTACGATTCTTTAAAGGGATATTCTGCAGTTTTTTTGGTTCAGAATTCAGTGGTAGAGGGATCGCAATGCCTGCAACACAAAAATGGCCTTTTTTATTTACTACTCAAAATCATAAGTGAAGCTACATGTATCTTCTGGGTTTACACATGCATTGCTGATGATGGTTGAATAGTTTTCTAAGAATAGATTTCTTTGGAAACTATTTTGCCTTGAAATACACCAAATGTAAAATCTCCACTCTGAAGGGATTATAAAACCACTGTTCTGCCTCTAGAAGAGAACAGAGCATTTTACACGAAACCACTCATGACATTGAATGACTTTGTTTACATTGTAAGCGTTCAATTATGCAAGGGAATTCCCCTTCTAAGGCAGCTGGAGTGAAGCACTTAAGCTATTAGAAGAAAACCTCCCCATATTGGCTTTGATGAAACATTCCTTGGCACTGATGAACCTTTAATTGTTATTGAACCCTTTTGCGGATTCTTTCACACTTTTACATGAAGCACTAGCCGTTGGAAGGTTCTTTCACAGCACCACACCAAAGAACTCTTTGTGGCGCCTTTTTCTAAGTGGAGATTCTCATCAGTATAGTATAAATTGTCCAAACAGCAGATAGCAACTGTACACCAAATAACATTCCATTGGGCGCAACAACAAGGCAGTTGGAAACCAAGGCTAACACTTAGTTTGACTGTTGATAAACAGGAGCAGGGGCTTCTTTCCCTTTTTCTAAGTGCAACATCTACCGGCATAACAGAGATACCTCAATGCGGGCCGTCTCTGTTATGCCTGTGACTGAGCTAGTACGTTTGAGACAAACCCTCAACCTGACCCACGATCCTCGGGTGTTTAGGAAAAAAAGGTGTAGCACTGCTGAATCTCTAAAGTAGCTCTCATGAAAGTGACAGGATCAGGACTGTCAGAGTCTCCCTGTCATGCGTCCTGAGCTAAAAGCTCAAAAACTGCACACACCTTTTTGCCTGTGTGGTCACTCTGCATGTGAATGGCAGGCCTAAATGGACTATTAAGGGCAACTGACCGCCGGCCGACACTGGAGACAGTGTGTCTGAGGACATGGCGACTACTCCTGCTCTTACTTCTTCATTTTTCATCAGCATGACAAAAACCTTCTCTTCCCCCACCCCCCAAGTACAAGAGCACCACAGGGTTTCCGACTGCTGGTAAAACTAATGGAGCTCTATCTTAAGACAAATTCATCTGCCTTGCCTCTGAACTGCCGACTATCTGAAACAGGTAGGACTGTGAAGTTCTCAGAAGTGGATTAAATGACTTGCATGTCCATTTCCATTGAAGAGAGATACTTAAGCTGCTTTTATCTGTTCATCTGGATCCTAATTACAATCACAATATGAAGTACATTGAAATGGCTCACAGTCTTTGCTCCCTTAGATACAGAGCTTTTAAACCTCAGAAACAAGAGCTCCAGAGACCGAGACCGCGTCCCAAACTCAGACTAAACTGCACTAAATAGAAAACTATGATTAGAAATGCATTCAGTAGTGCAGCGTTGTGAAGCAAGGAAGTTTGTGATTTGGGTCCTGGCTATTTTCATGTATAAAAATCTCATAATAATCTGTCAGTACAACATGCATTTAAGTAAGTAAGTAAATAAGTAAGTAAAGCTTTATTGTCATCCCAGCCATATACATGTAGTACACAGTGAGACAAAATATCGTCCGCCTGCTGGACCATCGGTGTCACATAGAACAAAACAAAACCGCAGCACTCAGACAGATCAACAGTGAGGGTAAAACGAGGGGGATAACAAGTTAACTTATATATTTATAGGTTTTCAAATACTTCACTTTAAAATAAAAATACTATAAAAATGCAATAACAATACAGTACTGTATACAGAATTGGAGCATAGATATAAGGGTTCATATATATATATATATATATATACACACACACATTTCTATGCAAAACACTATTAATTCTAACTATAAAAAGTGCTTTCACCTAATGCTGCGCACATAAGAAGTTACAGCTAAGATAAATCTGCCGCATCAAATAAAAGCGGCTTCCTCTATCAGGTCATTGTTAACTAGTTGTGAAAACTGGAAACAGGGTTTAAAACCTTTCCGTAACGACTTAAATGGCAGAAGCCGGGAACAGCGTGAGTGTTAAACTGCAGTGAAGGTTTTGCTAATGTGTTTATTGGACCATCTCAGGCAGGATATAGTCCTGCACTACACCCACAGGTCAGCCATCTGACCATCATCACCCATTAAACTTTACACCCAGCCCAGTCCAAAGCCCTTTGACTGTTTAAGGTTTTAAGGAAATGGCTTTGATATTATTGCTGCACTTCCAGGCTAAACTACCAGCACGCCAGTATCATGTAACAATGCTATAATAAGTTTGTAAGTGGACAATGGTTATATATTATTGGCCATTGTTTGTTACTGAGAGCATTGAAGAGATCCGTTAAACTGCTGTTGAACCAAAAACTACTTAGTTCCTAATTAAAGTAAGCATTGTTATTGTTATTTTTGCACCAACATTTCTGTGCATAGACTTTGAATAATGGGTTAAAATGAGGAGATAAAAAATAAATAACCTTTTTTATGTGCCTTTGACTGCTGGTTCCAAAGTCTTGTTTGATTATAACTGGTCCTTGGGTACATGTTATTGGTCATTATTTTTACCATCAAAGAGATCAATTAAAATGCTGTCGAACCAATAATTATTTAATTGTTTATTTATTTATTCATTCATTCAGATCCTAACACACATGTATTTAATTACTAATTTATATACTAATTCACTTATTTAATTTAAAATGTTATTTTCATTTTTTTTTGTGCATGACCTTCGCATATTAGATAATAATGTATGTATTGTTATTTTTATTTTGCACCAACATATTTGTGCATAGTTTTCGATTAACAGATTCTTGGATAAGTATCTCTGGTCCTAGGTTATATATTACTGGTCATTATTTGTTACTGAAAGTATTAAAGGTTGCAACTAAATAACGGATTTAAACTAAGTATATGAGTTTAAACTCTTAAACTGTCTTGCTTGCCCCCAAAATAGTGTGTGTGTGTGTGTGTGTGTGTGTGTGTGTGTGTGTGTGTGTGTGTGTGTGTATGCGTGTGTGAATGTGTGTGCTCGCGCGCGCGTGTATGTGATGAAAGTGAAGTGTGATCCTCCTGCAGATCCCCCATTACCCCCCCCCCCCCACTCACTACCCCCCAGCACCCCCAGCCCTGCAGCTCCTCTCCTCCTGTTTGTGTTCTGCAGCCGTTTCGTTTCGCCCGTTCGGATCCGGAGCGGAAATTCCTTTCCGTTTTTGTGAATGACAAACTCATTAACAATTCATCGACGCGTCCTGTTCCATCCGGCCCCGTTGCCGGGGCGACGGGCGCTCGGCGCGCTCCCATTGGTCGGCTCGTCTCAGAATGCGGCCATTGAAACGGAACGCCCCTCTCAGCCCCCGGAGCTCCATTCACACTCTCGACGCTGCTGCGAGCGTGTGCACGTCTCGGAGACAAGTCTCGAGCTCGGAGACCTGGAGGACATTAATCTATAAGAAAGAAACGAACGAAAAATAAAGACTGCAAACGAGAGATCAGCGCGCGGACGGACTCTCTCTTCGAGGCGTTATATAACGACGTCTCCACTCACGCACGGGCGCTCGAGCCATTGAGAAACGCGCACTCGCATGAATGGAGCGCGCTCGAGTCCTTAACGAGACGCACGAGAAGGAGAAAAGGATTTAACGTGTGTGTGTGTGTGAGAGAGAGAGAGAGTATATGCGTGCGTGTTCTGGGGACCTGTAACGTTTCCCAGTGCTGCAGAAAGGAGTCGCGGGTCTGAGTTTTTTGTTTATTTTATTTTTTATTAATTTTTAAACCCTAATGCTCGATAAGTTCAGGCCCGTTCAGCTCGACCAGGCTATGGCGATCAGTAAGAGCGCGGAGTGGCTCCGGGAGCAGCTCGAGACGCGGCGCGACTGCTTGCTCGTGATGGACTGCCGAGCGCGAGAGCTCTACGAGTCGTCTCACGTCGAGACGGCCATCAACGTGGCCATCCCCAGTCTCATGCTCCGGAGGCTCAAGAAGGGCAACCTGCCCGTCAAGTCGCTCCTCTCCAGCGGGGAGGACCGAGAGAGGTTCGCGCGGAGGTGCAAGACGGACACTGTGGTCCTGTACGACGAGTACAGCCGGGACTGGAACGAGAACGTAGACGGGGGCTCCGTGCTCGGCTTGCTGCTCAGGAGGATGAAAGACGAGGGCTGCAGGGCTTTCTACCTCGAAGGTGAGTCCTGGCTTCTTAACAATACGTTTGGTTTATACACTAAAACAAACATTATACTATATTATTGTGTTTTCCTTGCCTCAATATTGGTTAAGGTTAAAAAAATACAGATTTACGCACTCGTGAAACCACCAGAGTATTCGTATGTTCTTTTTCATCTCAATATTCGTTAAGGTTTTTAAAAATACCTTGGTAAAACATTATCCAAGCTACGTCCCAAAACACACACATGTGTACTCTCACACGCCACATTACTGAATGCATTTTGAATGGTTGTGTACTATTTTAACGCACTAGTTAGTGTGGCGATGTTTGGAACGCAGCCTTAATAAAACGTCGTGCTCCAGCTTTAGTGATAAAACTCTAGCACGTATTGCTCCCATTCAAACCTCTCCTGTTGTTATGTGGTTAACGTAAGGGATAATAATAATCATAATAAAATATTTCCTAAAGCCTTAGTCTTTTATTAGGCTTAATTGATAGAAACTTATGTTTGTGATTTAGTTCTAGCCTTGCCCTTAGTGATAAATCCTTGCAGTTGTGACTTTTAGTGATAAAATGACAGATAATGTTCACGCTAAAGCCTCAGCCTTTTTTTTTGTTTTTTTTTCTTGAAGCCTTGGTGAGGGCATCCAGTTTCAGACCTGATTTGTACAAGGGCATGTGGGGGAGTCATATCTCACTTTTTAACCGTTTTTAACAGGAGGCTTCAGCAAATTCCAAGCCGAGTACCCAGCGCTGTGCGAGACGAACCTCGACGGCTCGTCCAGCAGCAGCTCCCCCACAGCTCAGGTGCTGGGCCTGGGGGGCCTGAGGATCAGCTCAGACTCCTCAGACATCGAGTCGGACATCGACCGTGACCCCAGCAGTGCCACCGACTCGGACGGGAGCCCCCTGTCTAACCCCCAGCCGTCTTTTCCAGTGGAGATCCTGCCGCACCTCTACCTGGGCTGTGCTAAGGACTCCACAAACCTGGACATCCTGGAAGAGTTTGGCATCAAGTACATCCTCAACGTGACCCCTAATCTCCCCAATCTGTTCGAGAACGCCGGAGAATTTAAGTACAAGCAGATCCCAATATCCGACCACTGGAGCCAGAATCTCTCCCAGTTCTTCCCGGAGGCCATCAGCTTCATTGGTAAGCACCAGCCACGCAAATACACACTCAAATAATAACAACACCCGCTAAGGGATGTTACTGTAGCCTGGATTTATGTCCTTTTATTGTGTTCGTATTAACAGACGGCTGCCGTTGTGTTTTAACGTTTTAAGAACTTTCCGTTCTGTTGTCAGCAGTAGAAGTGTCGACAGGGTTCATGCGCCTATAAAAATCAGATTATGTTTTTTGCCTTAAGTTTATGGAATGGGTCAAAACCTCACCCAGTCTTGACACCGGGGTGTTCTAGTAACCCAGGACACAAAGAGCACGGAAAAGGCAGCTCATTGTTTAGACTCTAACCAGAGTTTGAGTGGATGTTTGCAAAAGGAGTTTAGCCGAGCCTTGTGTAATTGTGGTACAAAGGCTTATGATGAAATAGGAGAAGTGAAGAGGGAGGTGTAATTTGAGCTCAACAGGAAGGAAGCGGCATTGAAAGTAATGTAGGACAGAGCAATGTTTCTCCACACAATGGGGCCCATTTACAGGGGAATGTTGACATCCTGCTTGCCATGACAGGGTGCCCCCGTGACTTCTACATTTACACGCCCAAATGGTGCCATTGTCAAGTAACCTGGTGAGCGGAAGGATCATTTGATAGGGCATAATAGCCCATTTCCATGTCAGATTCCACAAAGAAAATGGAAGATTTGTTTTTGCCCTGTCGGCTGTCATGCACTGGAGAGCCTGCTGAATGAGGGTTTTTTTCTGTTAGAGCCGGGAGTCTAATGAATTCTGACACGCAACCATCTCTCCCCTCAACATGGCTAATGTAGTATTACACATTTATAAGCTTGCAAATTGTATTTTTTAGGGGAAACTGAGTTTGTGGCTTATTGAGTTGTTTTTCTTGTCTAACCCAATTTGTGAGGATCAGTTTTATGTGCATGCGTCTGTGTGTGTGTGTGTGTGTACATTAACCTGAAATTAATCAGTTCTTCTACTCTTTCCTGTGCAGATGAGGCCCGAGGACAGAAATGTGGCGTCCTGGTGCACTGTCTGGCCGGCATCAGCCGTTCGGTCACGGTGACCGTGGCCTACCTCATGCAGAAGCTCAACCTGTCCATGAACGATGCCTACGACATCGTCAAGATGAAGAAGTCCAACATCTCGCCCAACTTCAACTTCATGGGCCAGCTCCTGGACTTCGAGCGCACGCTGGGCCTGCAGAGCCCCTGCGACAACCGTGCCACGACGGCCCCCTCGCAGCCGCTCTACTTCACCACACCCACCAACCACAACGTCTTCCAGCTGGACCCGCTCGAGTCCACGTGAGAGCGGCCCCTCCGTGCCCCCCCCCGGCGCACCCCTCCTGGCTCCAAAAGGTGTTCAAATATTGAAACGTGGGTTTCTCTTTTTTCGTCACCTGTCCAAGGGTTCCTGACGTTTTTGACACAGTTGGCTGGAGACGACAGCTGACATGAGTAGCCACTGACGTAGCCATCTGGTTTTGGCCAAGGCGGAAAAGGCAGCTGCTGTAACTCTGGGACACGAGATAGAGAGCAGACAGCACAGCTCTGTAACTCTCTGAGACTCTGTAAGGTAGTTCCTGTTTTATATCTTCGTATCCAAGCATGTGAAGACTGTCAAAAGAGAACTTTTAAAATGTGGAACGTCACATACAGTATGGCTGGCGTGCCAAAGAGACTTGACTGGAACTGGACAATTATATATAGACTCATTTTTCTTTTCTTCTTTTTTTTTCTAGCACTTGCACCTTCACATTTTTTGGGTGTGCTCTCCTTGTCTTCAGTGAAGACTTGCCTGTTTTGGGGATAAACAAACACCCTTGTTGATAATGGCACAGTATAGTGTACTCCAGTTTATTTGCGTGGAGTCATTTTTGAAACGTTTATACATGTGTATATTAAAGACGTTGGTAAGCCTTGCCCTAGCCACAGAATACCTGTCGCAAAAGAGCGGGTACTGATTCTTTTTTTTTCCCATGACATCTATGTAAACAAACTAAATATTGATCAATATTACCTATGAGTTAAATGCCAAAAATTCAGTAGGCTTTGTGAGAACCTAGATGTGTATATGTATAATATATTTCTTCTTATTATTTTGTTGCTTTATGGATGAAATCAGCCTTTATCAGCCTTTTCTTATGCACCCTTCCACACTCAGAAAGTCACCTTGTTCTCTTGCCTTAGGTCTTCTATACATAGGAGTAATGTTGTGCATTAACCTCTTGGAACAGTTCCCCCCCATAAGCTTTTTTGTCACCACCTATAAGTTCTCCATAGGATCGAGCTATAACAAATGGCACATTCAGAACGTATTGTTCAAAAACTTGTATCTGTATGTGTTCAAGGCATACCTTAAAAACCAAGTTGGTGTGAATACGGATGCATGCTCTTGTTCAATCTAGAACCAGGACGCCTTGATACTTTTTCGTTTCTGAGTAATGTGGGGATGGTAGAAGGTCGAAGCGAGTGATGCTTGTTTTTGTGCAACAGTTTGAGGTTTCTGAAATGTTGACAAGGCAGGAGACATTTACATGCCTCTCCTCTTCAGGGAAATTATGTGAAATGCAATTTAGTTGTCAGAGGAATGATTTAAATGGATTTTGGGGGCACACCGGCCCCCTCGAAAGCAAAGGCCTGTTCTGAAGGGGGAGGGACTACTTTACACGGCCCCTCACTCCAACCCTACGAATGTAAAGAGAAGATAAGTTATTAATAAATTGCTATTTTGTCTATTCAAACCTACTGGCGTGTCTTTCTGTTTGCTTACTGTTTATCGCGTTACAGCATCAAAGGAGTTCTGCCTGTCACTCATAAGCCAGAAATCAACCAACCAGTCAGAACACTTCACTCGGTATTCCATCGCTAGATTGACTTTTAACTGGAAGATCAAAGCAGGGAGAGTGAGAACGTTTGAGAACACACACACGCGCGCAGGGGCTTCTCACGAGCTCATCCTGTTCTGAGGTTGAGGGCTTCTGAGCGGATGTTTGTGGCGGCACAGAGCGGCTGGTGTTTCGGGGCTGCTGGGTAACGGAGGCCGATCTGCCCCCTTCACTTACCATCTGGAGATCAGGGGCCCGGCCTCCGCAGGAAGTGAGACGCGGAGAGGCAAGTCGTAACCTGACTCTGTAACCTGGCTCTGGTATCTGCCGGAGCTGGAGATAATCCTGGCGTAGGAGTGGAAAGAAACGGAAACGCGAAAGCCGTTTTGATTATTCAAACTGGTGCGTACTCACAGCAGTGACCCTGGACAAACCGGGACATTCATTCTTCCGTTCATTCATCCATTCATTTATTTGTCAATTAGGGACAGTGCAAATAAACCAGTAAAATATTTTATGGTTCCTGCTGGCTAGTAGTCAACCACAGGTCTGATTTTAACAAAGACTGATACAACACAGGCAAAACTAACATTTTTACAAACTACACAAAGAAACTAAATACAAAATAGAGACGTACTAAATATAGTAGATAAATATAGTCTGGCACAGTAGGCCATTCCTTTAAACTGTGATTAAAAATACACTGATATTTCAAAATTCCTGCATTATTCTATTGTTAAGCCGTACACAAAGTCATTCAGAGTGATGTAAAATTGAAATATTTTATAAACATTTAACAACTCCTTTATAGTTGTGGTGAACCAAGGGTCGCAATGTATACAGCTCACCATTTATTTTACATTTTATTCACTACCCAAACGTTTATGAACCTACATGTGTTTTATATGTATAGCTGATGATGGTAAAATAGTGGTACACTATTATACAATATGTGCACCTCTCTTCTGTGAAAATGAATGACTTTCTAGACCACAATCTTCTCAGAACGATTCCTTAAACAATCTTTAGGGTATTCATAATCAATTCCTTTTAAATGGGGATTTAAAGGCCTTAAATACTTCTGGTTCCTACTGTAACTTTCACATCAAATTACTCTGACCTTGTTTCCATCTTATAAAGAAAAAACTGAATCACCCCGACCTCTACATGCACAATGATGCATAACTGAGGCCCAAATTGAGCAAATGACGAAACAACTCCTCTTACTTGATAAGCCATGAATCACAGCTTGTTTAGGAACTATTTCGTTGAGGAGCTTGTTTCCATTTGCTTATCCATACTGTACCTGCTATAGCTCACATATCACTTGTAGGTCACTAACTGCACTGTCATTATGGGGTTTAAGCGACTTTGCCAGCTCTCTGTTCACTCAGCCACTGCCCACAGAGACTGGCGGGCGCTGAAAACAACCCCACAACACGCTGAAGCTATACTTGGTCTGTGTGTTAATCCTGTGTGAAGGGTTTCAATCCCCATCATCCTCCAGTGACAGCCTGCCCTGCCGAGGATTTGCTAGCACCCCTAGCAATTTCCGGTCTTGTGGCAGCTTGAGTTCTAGCGCCCCAACAAGAGCACACACACATACACACACACACACACACACACACACTCACACACACACACATACACACTCAAACATGCTAGTCATTTCCACTCAGTGGTGGAGATCACTCTGGGTGAAATGAAAGGTCCTTCCATATACTGGCTCACATTATACTCATATACTTATATTCTCTATACTTATTGTACTTATACACTTAAATGCATATTATTGCTCCTTCTTATTTGTGACCAATCGTTTTTTCCAACAATGAATTTGTTTTCCTGGCTCTTTGACCCTTTCTCCCATAGACCAGGTTACTCTTTAACATTGCAAACTAGGCCAGTCGTTTAGTCAGTAATCTTAAGACTTATAATCCGGTCACTAATGTGGGCTGTTCAATAATTCATATGAAACATTTAGTAACTACTGTGAAGTATTTCATAAAACAACAAGCAAGGCAACTCTTTGTTGAGTTCTTTATTCATGCAGAATCAAGTGCTTTACTGTATTAAATGCAGGGGTTTCAGGGGTTAAAAGCTTGGTGTGACTCTCCCCCTTCTGTTAGTGTAAAGGTGCGACGACTTCAAAACAGATATATCTGTGTGTGTTTTCCATGCTGCGGTGTATCTGCCTCCTCATCTTCACTGTTTTCCCAGACTAAACACGCGAGGGGATTTGTAGGGCAGGTGGAGCAGACCTGTGTCTCACAAGCCAGACTTCTGGCCTCCTGTCTATCGTCAGCGAGTCGGTGTGTTTTGATTACTCAACCTGGTCAAGAACCACCTAACTTCACCGGACATTTGACTGACCAATCACAGCCAGTTGTTTGGGTGAAACAAAGAGCTGCCAGTAAACACACACCTTGTTTACACGCCACTATCACCTTCAGAAACTTCTGAATAACTTTTAAATAAAGGCTGAATACTGTGAATGATTTCAATTCAGACTATATCTTGTGCTGGAAGCTCACTGTTGTCATGGTGCACAGATGACTGCTGCTCATTTATCTTCATAAATAAAAGTGTTTCCAATCTGATTGATAAAAATTGGTGCATGGACCTACATACACACATCAGGGCTGATCAGAGCAGAGCTGAAGAGAAAGATGTTTGTGGTCTTCAGTGTAAATCAAATAGTCTGTACACATCTTTGGGTCGAGTGTGTGAGGAAGAGACTAGACTGTGTGTAGAATAGCCAGTGCAGAGCAGGTTGTGCTGGTGTGTGTGTGTGTGTGTGTGTGAGAGAGAGAGAGTGTGTGTGTGTGTGTGTGTGTGTGTGTGTATGTATGGAGAGGTGCAGTGTGTGGACTGGAAGCGGAGCTGAACAGCCACAGGCTCGTCTCCAAACCGCCCACCACACAC
>JBBJLR010000034.1:9860544-9871870 GCA_037577145.1 Brachypetersius gabonensis
AAAGCCTTTGAAACGTATGAAGTGCTTGTAATTATATTTTAGTACATCACAGGAACAACTGAAACAAAGATCTAAAAACAGTTAAGCACCAAACTTTGTGAAAACTAATATATGTGTCATTCTCAAAACTTTTGTCCAGGACTGTATATTAAGGGGACACTCCAGTCAAAATACAAAATGGAACAGTTCCTAGTGTGAACATGAGTGTTCGTCGATTATTCACATTGTTATACACAAAATTCAATGATTAATTAAGTAGTGTATTGCGTACAGCTATATGAACAAAAGTGCAATTTGGTTTGTAAAGGCTTTGCAGAAATAAGGAATTGTTTAACAGCAGTGTTCCCTTTAACACAGTTACAGTTCAAATATTTCTGTAAATTAAACATAAAATAAAAACTTTTTGCCACAGCAGGACATGTGTTTATGAACTAGTTTGTTATAGAAAAAATAAAATCCCTCGGGAAAAAAATATATCCCTCGGAGTCCAAATCCACAATCATAACATTTTAACGGGCTACTTCCTCGCAGCAGGTAGTTTACATTTATAAATGTTCAGTAGAGTGTCCCTGTTAGAGTGAGGTGAAGTGGTAGAGCACAAAAACAAACTGTTAATGCATGATAAAATAATTGTCGGCGTAAATAAGCAAAGGATGCATTATAGCGATAATAACGTGTTAACTTGCCCAGCCCTAATATATATATTTATAAAAATCTGAATTCTGGCACATCGCTAAGGCTCGAAAAAAGCCCTAAATCGTGACCGCAGCACGTATTTTGATTAAATTGTATTTCGTGATGACTGCACGAATAGTCATGAGATCGGGTTGCGAGGCTTCACTGCAGAATATCACACAGCATGATGAACAACAAAGCAACATATTCCATGCTAGTTTTAGGCCAGAATGTCCCTTTAAATACAAGTGAACTGAGTAAGGGCACAACATTTGGCTTTGGTTACCAGAGGGTTGCATTTTTTTCTCAAATGCAGAAATGTTGCAAAAAATGTATGTTATTATCAATTATTCCTTGTATTTTACTCAGTAGACATCTCTCTTTCTGATAAATCCACAATTTCAATTACATTTTGTAAAAAGTCAAATAATCTCAGTCTGAAGAGGGTTTTTTTTAACTGTTTCTCTTTTCAAATAGATTCTGAACATTCATCTGAACAGCATCATTTCTTGCCAATTTATTTTCTTGTGACCAGTAGGTGGCAGTACATCCTAAGTGGTGCTTTATTTACAGGGGTGTGAGTGATGTGTTAAAGTGAAGATGCCTGGCCATGCACATGCGTGTATAGGTATAAAAGTGTGGAGCGCACTGGGTTTGAATTGTTGATGAAAAAGCTTCCTAATTTTTTCCTCTGTGGGCTAGCAAGAAGTGTGTGGTGGGCCCTATAAGAGCCGCTTTTCACCTCAATCCCCGTAAATGAAAAATCCCTCCGAAGACCACAATAATGTGCTCGTCTGTTGTCAGTCATTCTCAAAAGAGGCTTGTTCTATTGAGTATGGGGATGAAAAGAAGAGAACATGCACAGAGAACATTCACTTAAACGTTGTCCACAGGGACTTGTCCTTTCGTGCCGGACCTCTCTGTGACAATATGAGTCACCAGTTTCTGGTAGGCTATCATGTTTTCCCAGTGAGCCATGCTGTCCTAGTTTAGCATCATATCAGTTTATTCACTTAAGCACTACTGAAAAAGCTGTCTTTTCGGTGAATTGGCATTCCGTTGGTCATGCATGGTGAAGATAAGGGTGACGCAGAGGCAAACAAAGAGGTCTGAATCAAAAGAAAAACAAAGAAAAAAAACTTGAGAAAACTTGAGAAAGCAGTTGTGTAGATAAGGAGGACTCATTTTTATTAGTTTTGGTGCATAACTGGAAAATGTAACAACATAATTCTGGGTCTATATTCTATATTACATTACATAGAAAAGCGTAAACATAAATGTAATCAAAATTAAACAATCTCAAATCAATTTCAAATTTCAAGTCCTTATTTTGTCATATTCTTCCAAATGGCAGAATTCAGATGGCAGCCGGTCAGACCACATGATCATAACTGAACCCCAAAGTGACAGCCTGGATGAAAATCTCAACCACAAGCCTGGAAGCTCCCTCATCTACTCTATAAATGACCGTCCACCCTGGTACCTCTGTGTCCTTCTGGGATTCCAGGTGAGAGACCACCTTTTAAGCCTTCAGGTTAAGATGAACAGGTTCTGAGGGAACGCTGTATGGAACAGTGTGTGGCCTGTTTATTAGTTACACCGGTTAAATGGACCTTTTTTTTAATGAGAAACACCTACCTATCAGTTTACAGTTACTGTAGCCCATCTGCTGTTGCACAGTCTGTCAGCTCCTCTCTACACCATCTACTGAGGGCTTGGACTGCCACAGGACACGACTGATCCGAGGTCACTGGACCATTCCAGTAGTGAGCGATTACTGCACTGATACCAGCATAGTGCTGGTATGCCAGTGGGTGTTGTGCTGGTAAGAGTGTTTCAGGCCCAGCTGCATCATGCATAACAGCTACAGTCTGTAATTGTAGAGTGTATCTATAAGGAAGGTGAATCATTTAATCGAGTTTCTGGTTACAACACCAATGATTACAAAACGAGACAAGATATTTGAAATTGAGGACCACGGACTGATAAAAGGGTACATTTAGGGTCAATACCATGGACATTCATTCATTCATTCATTCATTCATTCATTCATTCATTCATTCAGTCTTTCCATATGAAAAAGATTGATCGAGCATATAAACTGTGAAAGTTTCAAAACACAGCATTTACTCCAGTCTAAACAGTCCACATAAATAAATCTCGCTGCAAAAACAGAGCGTTTTGAATGATTTTGCTATTCGACTTCAGACAGTCTAGACCCACCCATCCGCAAAGTAGTTATAAGGACAGTTTCAGTCTGGACCACCTTTTTGAAAAAGGCACAATACAGGGCAGCCACTCAGAATACAGATGATTTATTTGTTTTAGACCCAAAGGCACAGTAACAAACACGGTTAAATTCTAAGGGATAAAAAGAGAGGGTGAAAAATGGTTCTTGTGGATTTATTCGCTCAAATCCTCGCTGGCTTCATTTATGTTGAGAACGTTTCCTGAAATCTGTCAGTAAATCTTATGTTTACTTGTGTCTTCTTCCAAAAGTGGCTTTGAACAGATGTAGGCTGTCAGTCTTTTTAAGACCTCTTCTCATAGCCCTGCCAAAAAAGAATTGTCCTACTGGTCCGTGCAGGACGATTTACTGTCTGTACTGCAGGTATGTATCCAATTTAATTAGCCGAAACATAACTTGTAGACTCCCTTTGATTTTATTAGAAAGTTCAGTCAGGGGAGCTTTTATGAGGTGGAGTACTGATGATGGGTGATTAGTTCTGGATCACAAATGCCACTCCAGCTCATCCTGAACTTATTGGATGAAACTCCGCGACCCAGGAGGTCACAGTTAAAAGTTTAATAGTATATTATTAGTCCCTTTGGCAAATAAAAGCATACAAATGTAACAAATGTAACCTTTGAGGGAAAATGAAGTGCAAGATAAATGTAGGCAATGGATTCTTTAAGAGGGTACCTGTCTTTCTATCAAAAGTATATTTTTGAGACCAAGCCTGATCCAGCACACCTCAACCAGTTAAGTCTTGGAAGCTTTTAAATACTTGTGCAACGTGTGTTAGATTATGGTTGGAATGAAACTCTGTGGGAGCCTGGGAGATATGTGCTCCACAATCTCTCGATGAACTACTGCGGTGACTTGGGAAACTGGATTGTTGCTGCCATAACAGGAGCAGATCAAAGAGAAGACTGTCTCAAAGAGAAGAATGTCTCGACGAGAAGAATGTTCTAATGGGAGCTCCGGAGCTTTAAACTGTAACTCAGATGAACACAGAGCGTTAACCCCTGAGGTCAGTGCCGACTATCACCTCATTCCGGCCTCATGCGGGATGCACTCCTTTAAGAACAACACGTTGTTTGGGTTTTACGGAGCTGTGCCATGTGCTAAATGGCATAAGTCAATATCAGGCATGGACAAACCAAAATAACTCCAAGACCTTAACTGTAAGTTTTACCACACAGACAGGATTTACGTCTAAAGAGGGGGAGATAAATCAAAAGGGCAACTCCAACATACTTCAGTAACAAATGTACAGAGAAAAATATGGATTCAGCTGTTCTGGTAAAGTCCGTGTGAAGCTGTGTGATCCTCTATTCTAGCCGATTAGGGTCATCTACCTTGTATCTATATGCACTGTCCATGTAACAGCTCTGCTTAAATATACTGATGCTCGTTATAGCTCACAATTACAGACCGCATCATTTTTAGGCCCTCTTAAGTCCATCCATTAGTGACCACGGGACGCCCAGTGAGCAGGTATTATTTATGTTGGGGAGTATTCTCAGCACAGCAGTGACACTGACATGGTAGCGGTGTGTGTTGGGGGGAGGGGAGGGGGGGGGAGAGTGTGTGTGTGTGGATCATACACAGCAGTGAAAATGGTACACCAACCAAAATATCTGGCCAAAAAGTGTCCCGTGGACAGAAACTGGCGACCAAAAAAAACTGACTAGAGGCTGACTTATACAAACTGCAGCATCAAATGAATTCTCACCTATTACTTTACATCAGCAAGGTTGGACAGCAGGCCAGAAGTGTCGAATAAGGTGCACAATAAGTGTACCCATTATGTAATTGTGCATAAAAGTAAAAGTAAATTATACAAGTTGAGCCAAGGGCTGATGTGAAGTTCACAAATTAGTTTAAGGTTTGGACTAGAGGTTTAAAACGAGACCGAACACACCAAACCATGTCTGCTTTCCTCTTTATAAGGATATGAAGGAAGTCTTTACTTAAACAGATATAGTTTTATGATGTATTGTCATGTTCCCTCTTAGTGAAGTGACAGTTAGTGGTAATGGTAGTTACATATGTTATAATACTGAATAATACTATATACTATCTGTTCATTAGTATCAAAAACACCACTGAACATACATGTTTCAGATCTTATTTGTAATGATGGCATGTATCAAATGAATATTATTTTGACTTTTGATATAAAAAAAATCTTAAAAGTCTCATAACACCTTGCATGAATCTCTCCATCTTTAATGGATTTAGTCCAAAGCCTTCTCAAAACTATCATAAAACAATGTCTCAGGTATCAGGCAGCTCATTCATAACCATTTCCTGTAATCCTATCGTTCTGTGAGGGAACTTTTGGAGCCATTAAATTCCTCAGACGCCTGGTTCCTTTCACCGCCGCTGTGAACAATTCTGACTCAGAAGGATTTTTCTTCAATGAGTTATTTCACACCAACCAGTCTGGATAGCTTTGTTTACATCTTAACCAGTTATTTATGTGGAATGTAATAGAAAACCTGCGGAATTTCCTAAATGAAAATGATGTCAATCACAATTGTATTATAATTGACATTTATTGTGTTTTGAATGCTATTTTACTCCATTGAATTAAATAGCTATTGCAAGGCTAATTCTTCTACAGGCTTATATATGAATATACAATATACTATCCAGTAATATAATATCCAACAAATAAAAAACAAACATATTTACAGTATATGCAAAAAAATGGTGACAAGAATTCCTCAGGATGTAAAAAAGATGAAAAAGTATATATGGATATGGAATATGGATCCTCTGAGGTGCACACATTGCTGACAGGTTGTGTAATCTCCACAGAAAAGCATATAGAGGATGGGATGCTCTGGATCAACCACACATGAGTCTGAAGTCACCATGCCCGGTTCCAGATGTTGGCTGGAGGGGTATAAAGTCCCTCAGAACTGTGTACTCCAAAGTGTTCCATCCAATAACTTCAGGATGAGTTGGAGTGGCAGGAACTAATCACCCCAGATCAGTACTCCACCTAGTAAATACTTAACTTTTCCTAAAATCTCAGGGGTGTAAAACCTATGTTTTGGCTAATTAAATTGGATACACACCGCCAGCATAGAAAATAAATTGTCCTACGCGTCCCGGTTGGACGGCACTTTGTTGACAGGCCTCCTAGAAGTTTTAAAGAGACTGACAGCCTACATCTGTTCACAGCCACTTTTGAAAGAAGACACAAGTAAACACAAGATTTAGTGATGGATTTTAGGATATATTCTCAACAGAATGGAAGCCAGCAGGGATTTGAGCGAATAAATCCACAGGAACAATAGTAACATCAACATCTGATGTTGGATCTCCGGTATAATATGCAGCAAGTACCCCAGCTTTAGTTGTTTTGTTGTTCTCTGTACTTTTGAAAATGAGCACTGTCTTCCCAGCACAAAGTCCGCTTCGTGTGACCAGTGTAATGAATCAGTCCGCTAATAAAAAAAACATGGAATCGTGGTTAGGACTTAAATTAAGCGTTATTGTTTTGGTACGGCATATTTCGCATAATAATGCGCACCAAAAGCCATTTAGTATGACTAATGATAAAAATATAATGTGAGTAGTGTATCAGACGCTGAGCCTTTGCCAGCGGTCACTAAAAGAGAGCACAATTGTCGGTTGGCGTTGAATTAGGACCGGTCTATTAATCACCACAGAGCAGGGCGCACTTTTGAAAATTGCATGTTTGCTGAACTTTTGTCAAGAGGGCTTTGGGCTATGACTTATACAATCTGCTCACTGGTCTAAACATCTCAGATCTCTCAAATCCTTTGATGAATGGAGATGAAGCTGTTAGGATGGCGTAGAGCTTTTTCTTTCTGATGAATGGCCTGAGAGCGAAATGATAAAGCAGTTTTATGCGTCATATTTTCTACAGCAAGTGTAAATGCTGAATGTCTGCCAGCGAGCATTCCTTGAAGCAAGGCTGGAATGATGATGTGTTTTGGTTTAGTTGGAGTGCAAAGCCCAAAATTTCAAGTTTGGTCATACACTGATGTTTGATGGATTGTTGTTCTACAAAACATCCTTGACTTTTCAATATTGGGAGATGCCTCATGCCCAGTAGACTGTTTCCCATTTGTAGGTAGGCTACCAGAGATCACATTATTAGATAGCTGCTGAAAGAAAACATCTGTTTAAAATATGTTAGTGTAAAGCAGATTTCACTTCATACCTGTCTTTTCTTCTACACTTATTCCTCTGACGGGCTTTGATACCAGGCACTGTCGACTATGCTGAGTGCCAGTAGTCTGAAACAGGAGATGGGGTCTGCACTGGAGGTGAAATCTTCTGGACTTTCCCATCTCAGGCTGACAGAGCTGTCATAGAGGAGAGTAGGAGTCATATTTTTTATGACTTTCTTATTACATTTTTTTTTTTTTGCCAAGAACCGCTGCCCGAAATAATGAAAAAATCCAGTCCAATTGATCCAGAAAGATACATTTGAATTATAATCAGATTTAGCACAGCTAACAAATGTACCAGTTCAGAAAAAAATGTACTGTCACTTAGACTCTTTTTGGTCAGACTGCAGAAAATCTGTCCTGCTCTAATCAGAGGCCTAACACTGTCACACAGATTTACATGCGTATTTTTCATTCGAATATTAAGTTAAGTTACTGATCAAGAAAGCTTGCTTGTTTGTAGTGTCTCATTAGTTTATGGGCTGTGTACTTTGGGAGAAATGCCTTGGGAGCTGACTAGAATTCAAAAGGGAGCTAAAATAAAAATCAAAATACAATATGAGAAATGGTTGCGGGAGGCAAAGAAGCCTTCAAAATTCACCACTTAAATATGGCTTAATAAGACTTTTATTACTGTGTTATAACTCCATCGAGGGCTTGTCTGCTTTCTTAGATCTTAAAACAGAAAGATGAAAGCGAACCCTTTCGGTCCACTGTAGAGAGTGTTATTCTCTATTATTTCTCCTGTCTGAGCTTCTCACACTTTCGGGCTGCAAAGATGGTGAGATCAAAGGGAAACTAGAGGCGAGGCGAGACAGGAGTACACGGGAGACCTGTTAATATGCTAGGCGAGGAGATGTGCAGGGCATATAGAGGAGTGCAATAAGGGGGCCTTCCTGTTCTGAACCCCCTCACTTTAATCTCTCTAGCAACTGGGAAGGGAGGACAAGGCAAGATGAGAACAGGTATTTCATGTCACCGAGAATTCCCAAAGGTACTTGTGTCGGCTGCTGCCTTTTGATTTTACAGAAATGTGCTTATTCTAGGCCATGTCTCACCAGCAACATAACACAGACCGAAACCTTGCTGTCCATTCATCTCTTCAAAAAACATATACAGTATAGCAGTACAGTGTTAATGCTGCAAACGCTCAACACGAGCCAAAGGGTATTGCATTCCACCTTTGCTTGGTATGTAAACTTTCTCTGGTGTATCATCGCAGTATCCTCCCTCCGACCCCATGTCAAACTAGCGGAGGCCCTGGCCAAAGCTAGATATTTTTTTCCCCCTCCAGCTCAACAAATTTATGAGCCTTGTTGTCGGGGAAAAAAAAGACTATCAATTCACAACAGATCACCCAACATCTGTGTTCTATTTCTTCACTTCTCTCTGGCTCAGCTGAGCAGCACTTAACTTTTAGCTTTTTTGATCATCCATTAACTGGCTTGGCTTAATGGCAGGTTGTTTTTTGACCAATGTCGGCTTCGCATCCTCTGCATTTCTCTACTCTCTCTCGCTCTCCCTCTCTCTCTCTCCTTCTGAAGCATTACATACTGGCATTTGGTGGCATCCTGGCCGTTCCGCTGATCCTCGCAGAGCCACTGTGCATTAAGGACAACAACGAAGCCAAGAGCCAGCTCATCTCCACGATCTTCTTTGTGTCGGGCCTTTGCACTGTGCTTCAGACCACCATTGGGACCAGGTAATCCACACGTATGTAACTGAATCTTTTTGACGGTTAATGTATTAAGCCTGAAGCCTGTAGGCTACAAACTGATCTACCTGCTGCCTGCCTCAGGTTGCCAATCCTGCAAGGGGGAACATTTACCTTCATAACACCAACGCTGGCCATCCTGGCTCTGCCTAAGTGGAAGTGCCCAGAGGTCGAGGAGGCCCTTGACCTCAACACCACTTCAGCGCCTGCCTCCCTCACAGATCCTGAGGAGGTCTGGAAAGAGCGCATGCGAGAGGTACTGCTATGACCGACCTGAACACACTCCAACTTACAGAGGCTTCGGCTATATCTGAGAAAATGACAACATCAGGAAAACATATTTCCCCATTTCAATGCCTGAGGCGTCTTTTAAAACGAAACACAGCCCATCCAGTGCCATCTTAACAAATCTTCATTTAGGGGAAATGTCATGGGTTTGTCATAATGGTATTATATCATTTTTGACCATTTTTTTAGAAAGGATTAGAATAGAGGAATATGGGTTTGCACTTTAAAAAATGAGTCTTTTACCAAGCAGCAAAGGCCTCCAGGTAAGTGACTCATCAGAAGGCGTATATATTACAGTAATTAAGTGCTTGTCATTTTTTTTATTTTTGTTTGTTTGTTTTTCATTATGAGCTCGGGTTAGGGAGCTTCAGCAAAACCGAAAATGGCACCAGTTACTTACGAAGAAGAATACTTCCCTAATAATACGTGACTCAAATGAATGGCAGATTTCATACTTCAAAAAACATTTTTAACTGACACTCTGGAAATTAGAGGACATGTTTCAACACCTTTTACCCCATTAACCCCTCCCCCCACCCACCCATTGTCCCCTCAGAGGCCAAAAAAGGAAACTAAACAGAGACTAATAGAAAAAAAATAGAATGGCCAACATCATACAGTACCATTGCAGTAAATTTGACAAAAAAACACAGCAGTTGTCCTTTAAATATTGTTGTGAACTTTTATCCTCTTGCGTGCTGCCACAGCCTCCAAGTTTTGACACAGTTCCTCAGCTGTCAAAAACTGTAACTTGAGGCTTCTACTGCAGTCGTTATCATGGCCGTACAATCAACAAAGGTGTCAATCATTTGTTTTACGATGTTCAGACTACTTTTCTACAGTCACTCATTGACTAAGACTATGAGAAAACCTGTCTGATGACCTTTAAGTCAATTTCACACAGTTTGTAACCTTTAAAATGTTCACTATCTCAACCTTTCTGCCAACATTTCGCTTTCATCAGGACTGAAATCTGAAAACAGACCATTCAGTGACACATACAGGTAATTAACAGGACGATAAATCACTTATATTGGCATTTATGCTAAAGGTAAAGGTACCTAAATATTTCTTAAATGTGATCAGGACATACAAGGTTTGCTTGTAGAAACTATTGGGGTACACCTTAGACATTCTTATAATATATATAACATCCTATTCCTACTTTTAAGACACCTGAATCTCGTGATGAAGCACAAACAGGCTTGTTAGGAGCTGAAACAGAATAAAAATGGGATAAAAGTGTTGCGATTCCACCCCTGGTCCAGAAACAGCCTGAATAAACCTACTTATCAGAAAAAAACTGATTAGATAGATCAAGCAACGCTCTTAAACATGCAGTGCAGGAACTCAAGAAATAGGAACAAGTGATCTTAATGAAAGGTTTCTCAATGCAGTCTTGTCCACTTTTTTGGATAAAATGTTCCGGAAGCGTGACGCTTTTAGCAAAGTTGGTTCCTATCAAATGTTTTTTTCTTCTGGGATGGGCTGACAACCAGTCCTCTAGACCATGTTGTCTTTCAAAATTGGGGAGGCGAGGTACTGCCATGCCTCAGATTAATTTTTGATGAATTCATGTCTCTTTCCCAGATCCAGGGGGCCATTCTGGTGGCATCTGTGGTGCAGGTTGTGCTTGGGCTTTCTGGTCTGGTGGGGCTGGTGCTGAAGTTCATTGGGCCGCTGGCCATCGCACCCACCATCAGCCTGATTGGGCTGGCGCTTTTCAGAGAGGCGGGGCAGAAGTCGGGAGCGCACTGGGGCATTTCAGCTCTGTGAGTCACACAGTGAAAAAAGAAATAGAGCTCAACACAATTTTGTAAAGTTACGTATTACACAGCTTTTCTTGGGGTAACTTAACTCAAGGACGACAGAGTTCACCCAACACAAAGTTCTTCAGGGGCTCTCCTAATGGTTTTAGCTCTTCACCTCCAGTCAGGCCTGTTCCATTAATGATTTATAGGAGTGTTGTAAAGGGCCGCTAGGTGTGTCACTGAGCAGTGCAGCAAGAAAGCACTTACGTGTAAATGCAGCTTCAACATTTACATTAACTAGACCATTAGTCTGCCCCTCTGTGTGTGTATGTCTGTTTGTCTGATTGTGTGTGTGGAAATGTGTGTTTGTGTCTGTCTTTGTGTGCATATATATATATATATATGTGTGTGTGTGTGTGTGTGTGTGTGTGTGTTAGTGTGTGTGTGATTGTGTGGTTGT
>JBBJLR010000034.1:9878903-9902398 GCA_037577145.1 Brachypetersius gabonensis
ATTAGTTACAGAGACAGTCTTACAGTCATTAGTTACAGAGACAGTCTTACAGTCGTTAGTTACAGGGACAGTCTTACTGGAGCAACTGAAGGTTAAGTGTCTTGCTCAGTGACACAGTGGTAGAACGTGGGGGGGTCTGCAACTTTTGTGGTCTTCAGGTTCATAGTCAAGTGTTTTACCCACCAGACTACAGCCCCTCATTCTTGTAATGTTGGTACAAAAATAAATGCTAATAATACATAATAATATAATAAGTAATATTAAGAAATGTGTGAGTGCTACCTGGTGTTGTTTTTCCAAAACCAAACAAACTTATATTAAATATTTTTCTTTCTATTTTGTTTATCAAGCACAAAGAAATATTTTTATTCATCTTCAGTATGACAGCCAATACATATGAAGCTTTAATAAGATTGCATTTCCTTCTTAAAGGCACAGAAACAAAAACAGCCTGTATATTTCTAAACAATAATGAGAAGTCAGAACTTACCCCAAGAATAATAACTGTTATTATTAATAACTGTTTGTGTAATAACTTTTTGTGAATAAACCCTCAGAAAGATTGTAAATGGATCTTGAATGGGAAAAACAACATTTAGGAAAAATGTAGCATTCAGACTTGTGTCTCCAAATAAATTGCTTTAAGTGAAAGAGTCACTGAAGAACATATAGTTCTTGTGTAAAGTAACAAACAGTATAGGCCTCAGCACTCCCACGATGCCTATACATTATAATTGAACCCATCTGTCAGCCTTCAGCAGAGCCTTTGTTGATCTCTATCAACTCTTGCGGACTTTTGTTGGTATGAGTGTCAACTGAAAGCCCTAAACTCCCGAGGCCATTGACTCACGCTATGCGTGCCGCTCTTTACATGCCACAGTTTACATTAGAAAGACTGATGGAGCAACATATGAAGGCGTCCATTCCTATCTGACCCATCAAGTGAACAAAGGGAGCAATTTGCATGCAAACAGGGGTCTATTTCAGTAGTGACAGAAACTGGAGAAAAAGCAGAGTTCTGTCCGCAGGGGTGATGAAAGGATGCAAACATTCTTTTCTTCTCTTGGGCAGGCCCTGTTCGGGATGTGTGGAGCCTGGCTGATCTGCTTCCTTCTGACGAACTTCGAGGCTCTGCCCTCCTCCCCGGATGATTACGGCTACAAGGCCAGGACGGACATCAACTTGGATGCAGTTTCCAGCGCTGCATGGTTCCTCGTGCCCTATCCAGGTGTGTGTGGGCAGCAGTGTCTCAACTGCAGCTTTCTGTGCAGAAAATCACACACACACCTTTGCCCGAGTCAAAGAGATATTATTTGAATTCCATAATGAGAGATATTGTAGAATTTTATGAAGAAATGGTTGTGTGCCTTTAATTAGTTGTTTTGCTTTATTAAGTAAAAGATGTGGTTTGAGAATCAACTTGTAATCTACATAACAGAAAATTAAACGCCTTTGCCTGGAGCAAAGAGACATTATGCTCCATTACTAGATATATTGTAGATTTTTATTGGAAAGCAGTTAAATTGTGACTCACAAATTTGTGCATCTGTCATTAGTTTTTTGTTTTTTAAAAAGAGATGTTGTCCATTTGAATTCCGTTACAAGAGATATTTGATTGGAAATCAATTGTTTATAGACGCTTAGCAGGCTGTAAAACCCGGGTTTCTGCTGAAAGTTCCGCAACAGAAAGAAAGGCGTTGCAAGAAAGTGCAGAATATCACAGCGTATTTCATCACAACACATAAAATGTAACACGGTTGAAATGCGTAAATACGTTTAGATGAAATCCCAATAGATAAAGAAAGACATAAAGAAAGCATCTGCTGCCGTAAATATCTGCTCTTTTCTCTTTTCTTGTTCTTCTTGTGTTCATGTTTCATGAACACTCTGTTCTGAAGTTCTCAGCATTTACTTTTCCTTTTATCGCCTGCTGTTAAATGCTAAATACTGTTATTCAGTATTTTGCCCGGCTTTTGATAAACTCACAATCCTAAGGAGAAATTCCTCATTTCTCAATAATAAAATCATGCACATGTGACTGTGCAGTTTTAGTATCATATGCCACATTAGGACACAAAACCACATGCAAGGTCAGGATGTCACTGAGGTTAAGTTTGTCTTAAAACGTCCACTCTCAAGGAGGCTGTTTTGTTTGGCCACCCCTCCAAAGAGCTCAGTAACAGCAAGATAAATGCCTCGCCCCTGACACTGATTTATTGTTTACTCAGGCTCAGACTGGAGCTTACATGATTCTTGAGCTTCTGTGAGCATGTTAGCTTGTTGTTTATTTATTTATGTTTATTTATACATATTTATTTCATTCTAACATATTCTCCTAAAGCAGTAAAAGTATTTTTATTCTGAATACTGCCATTTCAAAATGTAACTTGGATTGAATGCATTTTTGCAGAATGCATTTCTGCATTGTGAGCACATATTCCCGATACCTCCCAATTCCCAAGTGTTACCAGTTCTGATTATTTGTTAGTGTAGTTTTCATGAAGGTCACAAGATTGTGGTTTAAATACATAGTTGAGCCTCAAACTAAATTCCAATTTCGCTCAAATGTAATAGTAATAATAATAGTACATTGTATTTAAAGACACCTTTCTGGCACACAAGGACATTGTACAATAAAACAAGTGCAACAAACAGACAAAATCAATCAAAATAAAATCAGAGAGAGATAGCACGCTTGAACAGATGTAGGCTTGTTTGGTGTAGAAAATATTATCAGGAACTTTATTCATATCCTTACATGAATGCATTTAACATGCGGGTGAGGTGTTGGTTCACATACACTAATAAAGATTCCAGATCCAATCAGGAAGGTTCTATATCTGGCTTTTGGACACAAATGAGGCCCTGTTTATACCCCACCAGCTGAAATCATGTAAACTCCACAAGTAGTCTCTAGTAGATTTGCTACAAGGCATAAGATTGTGCAAAAAGGGGCTGCAGCATAGCCATAAACAGTAGCAACATTTGAAACTTGATTTTATGTCCATTTTTATAAACTTATATATATATAGACCACACTTTGTAGAACACACTGATCCATCTGAACTGCTTGGGATAGTACTTTCTAACACTGTCTTTAAAGTAACAGGAAAACTAGATTTCCACACTTTCCCCACCGCACCCCCCGTGTAGTCGACCAGCCAAGACATGCTTGGTGTCTAAACCGTTGTGCTGCACAGCAGCTATAGACTTGCACGTGTGGTTTCTGACACTGTTTTGGCTCTGTTGTAAGTGCAGTCAACAATATATCTGATATAATAGAGTAACGTGTAGGGTCTTGTTTGAGTACTGTAGAGGGAAACCTGTGAAAATAGTGTTTAATGAAACTGCTGATACTCGTCAGGGTGGGAGGGGAATCGAAAATATCCGGGTTTCAGTCAACTGATGTAACGAACAAACAAACGAATAATGAGTAAAGGTTTATCTTATCTTATCTTATAAATAAAGAAATAAATATATAACATCACCAGTAAAGGAGTGGTAGGAACTTCTCTAATATGCTGTTTGTGGTGAAAACCCCAGTGATTTATGCATTTTTTAAGCCAAGGCTTGCAACAGAGCAGGTGCATTTCCATAGAACATTTTTTCCTTAGCAAGACAGCAAAAATCTCATCACTTTCAAAAGAACATTTCCTGGTTTTTGTAACAGGTTCAGTGTGATAACTCTTCTCAGGAAGGTTCTCAGCTTGTCTACACATGTTGGCACGGAAATATAAATCTGCACGTCTTCCCCCAAAAAAGCACACATATTTTCTATAAATACTTTTTAACAAAGCACCTTCCAAAACAAAGTCTTCACAACACAACTATACAGTATAATAATAATAATAATAATAATAATAATAATATCCACATAACATAATAAAATAAAGAAATGATCATTATTAGAAGGATTTTTCATATTATAAAAATGTGACAATTATCATATGATAATAAATGCTAATAAAACATTATTATATATAAAATCTACAAAGACAAGAGCCTTAAAACTGTAATGTTCGGGGTTAAGCCCTCATTGTGTTGGGGGGGAGGGGGAGTAAAGGGGATAAAGTCTTTGCTTGAAATTCAGATTTCCCAGAGATGGATTAATCCTAGCATGAAAGAATTGCATTGAGAATGGAAATTATTTGTTGTCTAACTTAGGCCTAATTTGGTATGGCCTAATGGTTAGGGCATTAACCCTGCAATCAGAGGGTTGGGGTTCGAGTCCCAACTGCTAGTGTCACCCATGCTGCTCCCTGGACACCAGGCCGCTTCACTCGGTGAATGGGTTAAATGCATAGAAAGAATTTCACTGTGTGTTGTACTTGTATGACTATACATGTGACGGGACTCTTTTCAGGTAAAGACTGGTCTAAAGACATTACCTGATCCTCACACAGTTCTCCAAGCGTATCAGTCAAGGAAGTGTATGTTTCTCTGGTGGAGGAAGTGAGGGTGAAAATCCCTTTGAATGGAGTGTTCAAGACACTCAGATGATCCAGAATTTTTTTTTTGAATTCATATGATTCAAACATGGTTCTCGGTTGCTGACAGTTAAACTGCTGCATGTGTGCAACTTCAGGACACAAAACCACACGCAAGGCCAGGATGTCACTGAGGTTAAGCTCGTCTTTCAGGAAAGCGTCCACTCTTGAGGAGGCTATTTTGTTTGGCCGCCCTAGTAACGCTAAGATAAATAACTCGCCCCTGAAGCTGATTTACTGTCTACTCAGGCTCTGACAGGAGCTTACATGATTCTTGAGCTTCTCTTTTCAGTCTGTGAGCATGTTAGCTTGCCGTTTTTTATGTATGTTCTTTTATTGTAAAATATTCTCATAAAGCAGTAATAGTAGTTTTATTCTGAATACTGACCTTTCAAAAAAGCTCAGGAGTCATTTCTTGAGCTTCTCTTTAGAGTCTGTGAGCTTGTTAGCTTGTTTATTCACGCATTTCTTTTATTTATTCATTTTCTGTAAGTGCTTATTTCTTATTAGGGTTGTGGGTACCCAGAGTCTATCCTGGGGTCTCCAGGGGCAGGGCGCACACACACTCACACACGCACACACACACACACTCACGCACATGCACACGCACACTCACGCACGCACACTCACGCACGCACACACACGCGCAGGCACACACACACACACACACACACACACACACACCTATGGTCCATTTAGAATCCCCAGTTCACCTGACACACATCTTTGGATCGTGGGAGAAACCGGAAGAAACCCACACCACCATGACGAGAACTTGCAAACTCCACCCACCTAACCCCCCCCCTCAATTCAGTGTCATTAATTCTAAAATATTCTCCTAAAGCAGTGAAAGTAATTTTATTCTGAATACTGCCTTTTTGAAATGTATCTCGGACCACAGACAGATACATTTCTGCATTCTGAGCACATATTCCCAATATTCCTAGTGTTCTGCCAACCGTTCTGATTAACTGTTCGTATAGTGTTTGTGAAGGTCACAAACACTAAATGGTTTAAATGCACGGTTGAGCCTCAAATCTAGCTCCTGTTTAATTGTAGTTGCTCGACCAGCTGGTGTTAGTGTTGAAAATATTGTTTGATATTTGCCTGTGCCTTCATGCATATCCGTACATGAAAGCCTTTAACATGGCAGGGGGGTGTTGGCTCACACACAATATGATAAGAAGCTCAATCAGTTGTCCAAGCGCATCAGACAATGAAGTGTGAGTTTTTGCTTTTCTATGATGAGTAGTGATGAGTGAAAGTCCCTTTGAACAGAGTCAGAACCCTGGGAAAAAAATGATGTGTTGTGATATAAAACTTGGCAATCAGTTGCTGGCAATCACACCGTGTTACTTAAAGCTTGCCAAAACAACATCATGCTGATGTATTTATGCAGATCAGCAATTAAATCATGTTAATGATTCTCGCAGGCCTCGTTTTACTATTGCAGCCTGAAGGCTAATATACACCAGTGTTTGAAGTAGGGAGCCCATCAGGAGAGGAGTTTTGGCACAACACTCAGACTAACCTGTTAGGCAGAAACCATCAGGTATTTGTCTAAAGACCAGCCCTCACACTCAGGTGCCTCCAGCATTTAAAGAGATAGTTTAGTGAAGAGTAAAATTTGAAGACTCTTGAAAAAAATGGCAAAGGTTATCTGCAGGACAGCAATGAGGCAGAACACATTGCTCAAACAGTTTTCTACACTTTAAAATGGTTCTTTTCTATGATGGAAAAGGTGTACATCTTAGAACCTGTTCAAATGGTTCTGAATAGCACCAAAAAGGATTCCAATATTTAAAAGTCAAAGAATTGCATGAATCTGAGAGTTATGTAGAGCCCTTTGTCTTAAGAGAGTACAGTTCTGCTTTTATGCTGTTTTTACACATAATTTGGTAGAAGATCCATTTTAGGTACTGAAAGAATTCGCTTTGTAAATGATGTGTGAGTACATTTTCTTAATTAAAAATCCTACACAGTAAATGTTCTTAAAAAAATCTTAGATTGATAGAGAAACTTTATAGGTCACACACGGTCCCTGCCTCGCACCCATTGACCCCAGGATAGGCTCCATGTACTTGTGACCCTCGTGTGGATTAAGCGGTTGCAGAAAACGCTTACATGTCTCATTTGCAAGGACGCTCCTTTACGGAACTAAAATGGATCTTCAGTCGTGTTGTGGAGCAGCTGGTGGGTCTAGTGATTACGCAGTTGCCCCTGCGATTGTCGTGGGGAAAACTTAAGCTTCTAGGATAACACAGGTCAACAGGTCAAAGTCATCAGACATACGTTTATGTGGGTTTTGTGGTGTTTTTCATGCTGAGTTCAGATCTGCATTTAGTTTTTCCCACACGTACAGTTTTTGTGATGAAGCTGGTTCTATACTGTATGATAGTTGGTATAATTAGCATATACTCTCTCGCGTGGGTTTATGCTCTTATTCGTCCATTCCATTAGCAGGGCTACCCCTGTACCGGGATAGCCTATAACCAAATATATAACCAAGAATCATTAGGTAACAGTCAGGTGTTCATTATTGTTTCACATGTCTATTTAAAGAAATACCCTACAAGCAAAGGACAAACAAAGAGTTTGCCGTATCCACAGTTATGTCATGTACTACATATGATATGTGTGCCTTCAAAATCTACCATATGTGTAGAAAGCTATGGGTTTGAATCCCAGGGCTGCTAGTGGCATCACTGAGGTACCCTTGAGCTAGGTACCGTCCCCACACACTGCTCCCCAGGCCGCCCACGTGGGTGGCAGCTCCTTGCTTCACTCGGTAAAGGGATTTAATGCTGAGAATGAATGTCACAGTGTGCTGTGCTGTTGTGTGTTCGCGCTTCACTACAAGGACCCACTTTACTTTATGACCCCCTATTATAGCTTCTTTTTCAAAGACAGTACTGATCTGTGAAGTTTGCTTTTTCAGTTGTGTACCATAGCTATAAAACGAATGTAGCTTAGTAATACAGTTGTCTGCGAAAG
The DNA here is from genome assembly GCA_037577145.1 of Brachypetersius gabonensis. NCBI lineage: Eukaryota > Metazoa > Chordata > Actinopteri > Characiformes > Alestidae > Brachypetersius > Brachypetersius gabonensis. Next base: position 9,886,385 of record JBBJLR010000034.1, read on the forward strand.
TATTAACGCTCCCGGAAGTGTTGGCTTGATTGTCTCAGTGAAAATAAATTCCAGTTTTCTTTATTAAGTTTAACAAATTTACCAAAAGGTTCTTCTAAAGTGTTCAGCATATAAACATTAACTGTGCAATTCTCTGTAGGGGGGTGTACATATTTCAACAGCCCTTGTCATTTGGCCAGGGGTGCAAATCTGCTGCACATGACAGAAAAGCTTGTACCCCACCAATTAGCCCTGGGCCCTAACAATGGATGTCTAAATCTTCAAACTTTTACTTAATAAGGAATCTTAAATATTTGTAAACAAGCAAAGTCAGCACACTGCCTTGACTGGTTAATTACAGCTGCATTGAGGGGAAGGCATGTACATGTTTTAACCTTGCTTTACAAGCATTGTTAGAAAGTGCTAGTCTGTAGAATTTATTTGTATAGACTCAAACATGAAAATAAAGGTAATTCATATAGACTCAATTTAGTAATTAATATAGACTTAAAGTAACCATAATGTTTATCCATATAGACTCAATTCATTTATTCATATAGACTCAAACATGGCCATAAAGTTTTTTTTTGTATAGACACAAACATGGTCATTTGTATAGACATGGTCATAGAGTTTTTCATATAGACTCAGTTTATTTTTATGTAGAACCAAACATGACCATAAAGTTTATTCGTATATACTCAATTTATTTGTTTTTATAGGCTTAAACATGGCCATAAAGTAAATGTCCAGTGAATATGGTGTATGCCTCATAATTCAACCTAAAGTTTTCTTATGATCCTGACACTCTTCTAGGGCAGTGGGGTCTCCCAACGGTGAGCTTCTCCTCCGTCCTTGGCATGGTGGCAGGGGTGCTGGCCTCCACTATGGAGTCCATCGGGGATTATTACGCCTGTGCCAGGCTCTCTGGTGCCCCCCCTCCGCCCACACATGCCATTAACCGTGGAATCGCTGTGGAGGGTCTGGGCTGCATCCTGGCCGCTCTGTGGGGCAGCGGCAACGGGACAACCTCATACAGCCAGAACGTTGCTGCTCTCGGGATTACCAGGGTAGGAATGATATCAGTCGCTGTCAGTCAGCAGTTCGGTCAAATGCTCTCTTAGGTTCAGACAGACAGACAAGACTGTTAATGCTAGTGTTTTTTTCACCATTGTATAACACCCATGCTGGTGCTGACAGCTTAAACACATGGGCTAACCAGCAGGAAGTCGCATGCTGTTCACTCCTCCATGGATCCACTCCTGTTTAGACAAAATATGCATGTGGTTTAAGCATTGCTGGCTACGGTCTAAACAATGCACTGCAGTTCTCAGGCAGGTGCGTGAGAGATGTAGTGCAATAGCCAAAGGGAAAACATACTGTGTTCTGCTGTAACAGAGGCTACCTCAAGTATGATGGGAATTTAGGATTAAAACCGAGATAAGAGTGTGTCTTAGAAACCGAGTGAAAAATGAGTAGGAAGCCATTGTCAAATGAATCTCAAACCCACAGAAAATCACTGGTCAAGCACACCGTGAGCCAGATGAGGGCAAATCAGATACTTTGGCTGAGGAGACAGATTAAATCAAAATTAAATTATACACTGTCAGAAGATCAGAGGGCTGTACAGTGTAGATGTGGATGTGCCACCATGCCTAGTAAACATGGCCCCTAACCTCTTAAAGTTCAGGGAAAAGTGGAATCAAGATCCCAGAGTTCAGTCAGTACTGCTAGTTCTGCTAACAGTGAATGAAGGTCAATAGCCAAAGATTAGCATTTTTCAAGCAATACTGGTGACTACTAGCCTGCTTTAACTGTGTTTGACCTATGGGTTTTGAACAATGATGGCCTTTTCCTCGTGATTAACGATGGCTGGCACTCTCTGTGTGTGGCAGGTTGGTAGCAGGATGGTGCTGCAGGCAGCTGGACTGCTCATGGTCGTCCTGGGACTCTTCGGAAAGTTCAGCGCCGTGTTCATCACCATCCCGGACCCGGTCATCGGAGGCATGTTCATCGTCATGTTTGGAATGATAGCAGCTGTGGGAATATCAAACCTGCAGGTAAGTGAAGCATTATTTGATTCACTGTTTACTTATTTTAGTATGAATTTTCCCTCATTTAGTGGTTAACATACCCTGGAGAATGAGTCAGGCCCAGTGCCAAGATGAAGTGATTAAGTTTAAAATAACGAGGGCCAAATCTTTTAATATAGTAAAGCAGTAGGAAATCATCCTGCTCTGTCTGTTTCTGCAGCTTTTTCATCTTGCGGGTGCCACTATAGTGGTGTTATGTTTACAAGGGGACAGTTCCCTCCCATACCTTCTCCATGTGTTTGTGCATCATGGCCGTTATATTCAATCCTGGAATGGATCTGTGGAATATTTGGGCCAGATTGGCAGTTTGCAAAATACTAACTATTTGGTTAGAAATCTAGCTTGAGTGTAAACAGTTGTCACTTTTTCTTTCTTTGTGAACAGCGTGATGTGAGAATCGAAACGAATAAAAAAAATCTTTAGATAACGCACAACAAACAGCACTGTCCATGGTTCTGAAATAACAGCGATATGTTTTTAATTTCGGGAGTTTCTCTGATGCTTGTATCTCCGGCAGTAATTTTTGTAGCTTTTTCCTAATTTAATACATGAAATTAAAAATAGAAGACAAAGGCGAGGAAAAGCCCCCTCTTGCCCTATCATGGTGCCACATGCTAAGTGTAAGAAATGTTTTTTTTGATGTCATAACCCCTATTGTTAGTTTTTGCATTCCAGCATTTCCAATCTGTGTGTCACCAAATGCCTTATCATCAAAGACTAAAGTGACATCAAAAGAAGGTCAATAAGAGGGACTTATTGCTAGCTGTGGCACACTAACATCTGACAGCACCCGAGTTCAAACAGTAATGAGCACTGCAAAACAGGTCTTGTGAGAAAAGTAATCAAGTATGTTCTGGTTGCCTCTGGATGAAAATGCCTTCCATGCGTAAAGAAGGAATTTTGTTCCGTCAAAAAAATGAGCTTTTTGACGGAACTGTCAAAAAGCTCATTATGTAAGTGTTTGCAAACCAAACAGGGGTTCTTCATCAGGAGTTTATTAGTAGAATTTCTCTCCTTCTTAATGTGTTTGGGATCATCAGTTGTGACGGTCGGGTTGGTCTACAGTTAGTGATCCTGTTCCACTATGGTTCTACTGCATATTATGGCAAGAACCACTTAACTAAGTAAAAATAATAATAAAAAAAAACAGTTCATCATTACCTTATTACAAAGAATTTCTGCATAATTTCATGTGGCATGTGTATATATATATATATATATTTTATATATGTATATATATATATATATATATATATATATATATTAGTGGTGGGCCGTTATCGGCGTTAACGTGCTGCGACGCTTATCAGGCAATAAAAAAAATATTGGCATTAATCTATTCACAAAGTTGGGTTGGGAGCTGGGTCTATACCAGCGTTTCTCAAACTATGGGCCGCGGACCGACGCCGGTCCGTGAGAGGGCTCCTGCTGGTCCGCGGAGCCTCGCTTCTCAACGCTTCTGTTACTGTGTGCCCTTTCCCCACCCCCTCAACCTCACAGCCCGCCCCTGTTTCAACATTCTAGAATGTTCAGCTCTCCTCCCATAGACGTATATATGGTTATACTTTGTTATAAATATACAGTGGTTCCCCGCTTAGCAAACGTCTCACAGAACGAACGTTCCGCATCACTAATGCCACCGCGACTAATTTAATTGCACATATTTATTTATTGATGTCCTGCATTCTTTTGCATATCTCTGCTGCTAAACTACAGTACTGTTCAAATACTGTACTCATTCTCAATGTAGCCATTGTCATGTGCACCACACATTGTCTCGTTTAGGGGTATTGTTGCACTTGTTCTGTCCTGTTTTGCACTTGTGTTCTGTTCTGTTTTGCTCATGTGTTGCACCAAGGTCCTGGAGGAACGTTGTTTTATTTTTACTATGTACTGTGTATATGGTAGAAATGACAATAAAAATCTTGACTTGACTTGACTTGATATTAATATAATAGCAGAAACAGTCAAGCATTAAATTGCAGCGATAATTAAACCAACAAAATAAAATAAACATTAAAAAACATTATATACAAACGGTAGCTAAATTTAATAGCTACAAAGTACATGAACGAAATACATTTTAGTCCTGGGTGTCACCCTTTTGACTTGTTTGTCAAGAAAGAACCATTGTCCTTCTAATCACATTTCTAAAAACCCTGCTTAAAGTGAGGGGCATCACCATAACTAAAGTGCCCTATACAAAGTCCCCTTAAGCATATTATTGCCAAGAATTACCACTCTAAGCTGATCATTCAGTGACCGGCGAGGACACTACCCGCCTTTTACACACTCTGTGTCTGACTTAGGGGTTTGTGTGTGACCTCGGTCACGGGTGTTGCTTGTGATTATTAGCTTAGAAAAGATTAAGTATTGTTAAAAAGAAAAAAGAAAACGGCCTATGCACCACAAATGTGCTAAGAGTATAACCTTCGCTTAACCTCCTCACTTGCCTCCACACTGTCTGAAGTTATCAGGACCTCCATGATGTGGTTCCACAGAAGTGCCAGACAACATACAAGTTCAGTTCAGTTCAAGTTATTCTCATAGAGCTGTTTAACAGCAGACGTTTTCCCAGAGAAGCTTTACAGAAACATGGGTGAAAATTATGAGGAACATGAGGAAGAATCACTGAAAAGTTAACCCCTTCTCCCTGGATTGGACAGTTAGGATGCACTCATATTACTGTGGAACCTGGAATATATGGTGGAAATTAAGACACATTACTGACCAGTTTTACTTGTAGCCAAAGCAGAGCCAGCTGATTAACAAAAAGGACTACTACAACAAGACCCCCCTTATTAAGGGGTCGGAAATAGTCAATGGTTATTAATAAGAAGTTATAGCTCAAAATATAGTGCAAAATACAATTTATTTCTTAACAAAAGCAATTAATTATAATCTTTTTATGTGTAAATCCCATTTTCAACAACATACATAATCCTTAACAATATAAGTGAGTGTGTGTTGTTGTGACCTGCATACGTTTTTCTATGCACTGAAATCTTCACATCAAGATAGATGTGGGTTTTTATCCCAAAAGGAATAAAATAAAAGGAAAGAATCTATTTACTGAGAAATAAAGACCATGGAATTGTTAACTTTAACAGCAACAAAACTCCAGTTCTGAGCTCTGAGGATTAAAATGAGGCAATCAACTTAAGAGGCCATGAGCAACCATGATAAACAAGCTCTGATTGGTCAGCCCGTTTAAAATGCAAAAGACAGCAATAAGCATGTTTTTGAATTCCATTATTTTTGTGAATACAGACTTGATGTGAAAAAACCTTTAAACGTTGCTCATGCAAATGCGCTTGCACACGTTCCCCAAACTGGGCTGCGGACAGAACCATCTTTCAGTAACTCACCCTCTCTTGGCCTAATTAGACACATGGATGTTCAGATTGTTGCTCTTCTGGTTGTGCAGTTTCAGATTGTTGCACTTCTTTGAAATATTATCCAACAAACTTGCTCTAACCCAAATGTCTGCTGTCTGCAGTATGTGGACCTGAACTCATCCAGGAATCTGGTGATCCTCGGCTTTTCAACCTTCAGCGGCCTTGTGTTGCCAACGTGGTTCCATTCGAATCCAGACATGATTAACACAGGTGAACTTTACCTACACTCAGAGCATTAAAATGTTCTGCAGAAGCTTGAATGCCAAAATCCAGTAATTGTACGTCTTTGCATCGCCACATAATCTCATTCCCTCATTGCCTCATCATCTGCTGCTATTTTATTGCATTCCTTTTTATTTTTCATAAGTAGTTTGCACTACTGATATGCTTGTACAGCACACTAAATCTTACACACAGCAAGATAGTGTTGCAGTTCTTTGACTACAATAATATTCTTGTTGTTGCACTACTGTTATTGTCTATTGTCTATTTCAATTGTCTTATTATCATTTATTCCTTCTTGTTGCATTGAACATGATGATGACAAAATAGTTTCCCTCAGGATAAATAAAGTTATTTCTCATCTCATCTCATCTCATCGTATCGTATCTTATAATCAAGATCATTCAAAGAAATATCCATACGAGTAAAAGGGAATCTGATTAAAGCCTTAAGTAAACTGAGACTTCAACCCCAGGCCAGAAATTCTGCAACACATTTATTCATCGGCAGAAAATCAAGTCCTTTATTGGCTTATCGGGGATAACAAAACATAGAAAAACAACACTTGAGTAGGACTGTTGTTTTACCACAGTCCAGGAGTAATTTTTCTAGGGAGCCTTTTGAGCAGCAAGGCAGTTGTTGAGTGTCTTCTGATATGTTAAACCACATATGAGAGACCACCGTGCAAAATAAACATCTTTTGGTCACTAATCTACATTATTACATACAGCGGTGCAAAATTCCTACATTATTCTGTCTTTTTTGAGGTCTTTTCAAAACATTTGGGGACCTTAAGAGACATCTTTCAAGACGACCGGTTAAATATAATACGAATAAATTTTTATTCATGCCAGAAAAGACAAAATGAGCACTTCATTCATTTTGATTTCAAACAAAATCCCATATTTATGTTGAGTATTTTTTAAAAACACGTTCTCTAGGCTTATCCTCCATAGACAGTGGATGCAGAAATACCCCCAAAATATTGCAAAACACAGTTCCACAGCTGTGAAGCCCATAAACTTGGACCACATGTGTGCACTTACAAAGGTTTGGGGGGAAAGAAAATTCGAGCATCAAAAAGCCATTCACACATTTACCAAATAACAGCTGCACAAATATCCAATATCCTTGGAAATAATATTTTAATATTTTGTGGTGTGGCTCTTATTGGCTATCACAGTTTCCAACATTTTAGCATATGTCAAGATCAACTTCCTGCATGACAGAGCTCTTTCAAATCAACTCGGTTTATAGGATCTCAGGGATGGGAAGTGGTCAGGGGATTGTCTAGGTTATTCCAGAACCTTCGGCCTCTTTGTCTGCATTGTTTCCTTGGCTGTGTACTTTGGATCTTTGTTCTGCTGGAAAGTTTATCCCCTTGGCTACTTCAGGGCTCTGGCAGACAAATTCAGATTCTACTTCACAATACCTTGATAAGCAGGACCATCAATCTTCCCTTCAGTGAACTGAAGTGCACCAGGACCTTCTGACAAGAAAAGAAACCATAACACAATGCTGCCATGACCCAACGTTTTGTCGGAAGAGTATTTAGAGTTCATACACAACTTACTGCATGTAAAGCTTTTGTTGGCTCTGACCCTATCACAAAGTACTGGGAAGATGTCAACTTCTTAATTTGGTCATGGGTGAACTTTACTCAACCTTGAACATGTATATACTTGAGGAGTCCTCCTTGGTCTTCAAGAGTGAAACCCTTTGTGGTGGAGCACTCATCTGAAAGTGTTGCACTTTGCTCCAGGTCTTTCTGGATTTCTGACCTCATTGTTCTGGTGCTCATCACCTTGCAAACAATACGTCTGGCGGCATATTCAGAAACTTTGGGAGGATGTCCAGATTGAGGCAGATGAAAGGTGGAACCAGTGAATTGTGTCTCAATCTGCAGAAACTGATATGTTTACTTGGCTGCCAATCTTTATTTAAATTACTGTACAGCTGCACATCCTTTTCTTCAGTGTCCAATGAGAGATCTTTAGAACTGGCCAGTGATACTTTATGGTAACGCAACTTAGTCACTACTGAACACACCACATGCAGTTAAATGAAGAAAAGCTGGTGTTCTAGAGGAATACTTTATTCAGGAGGTTATAGATCACACATTTTGCATTCAAACAGTATCTTAAAACAATGTTAGCTCTTCACAGTGAGACAGTTATGGATATGATTCCCAGTCAGGATGACCAAAGTTTGCCAGAGTATTTTCTGTGTTTTGAGCTTAAATGTTCTCCCCATTTTTGCTGGAAGAACTGGTTTCCTCCCACAATCCAAAGGCATTTACATCAGGTAAGCACTAAACTGCACCCAGGTATGAATGTGTTAGAATGTGTGTCTGCCCTGCAATGGAATGGTGACCTGTCCAGGGGGGCTCTCTGCCGGTGAGTGCAGGGGTGGACTCCATCACCCCGTTCCATCGTGGTTATGAAGGAAAATGAATGAGTTGTGTTAAATGTAGTTTTGCAATTTGTTGAATATAGGGGTCTTCGAGTTATGACACAGATCCGTTCCTACGACAGTGATGTAACTTGAATGTTGTAAGTTGAAACACACCCGAGTCACTTACCTGTTCTAACACAGCTATGAAATCATAATCTAGAGCAGGGGTGTCAAACTCCGGTCCTGGAGGGGTACACAGTTTGAGGGTTCTCCTTCTCAAACACATTCAGTAAACCTGGTAATTACCTGGCAAGCTGTAGCAGGTGTTTCTGAGCAGGGAAATCACCAAAAAGTGCTGGAAACCGGCCCTCCAGGACTGGAGTTTGACACCCGTGATCTAGAACATAAAAACACAACTAAGCCAAAGAAAAAAGAAAAAGGCCATAAATGTACTGTACTCGTACACAGTGCTGCAGTAACAGAAAAAATGACAAATGTTGAGTGTACAAGTCCAAAATGGCATAGGTAAGTGTACTGGGGGACAACAACTCCCTCACTCATACGCCGTGCTACTGCATATTCTGCGTGTAGGCCGTATTCTTCTTTGGCATGCAACCAAACTATTTTTGGGAGTGAGTGTCATACCCTCGAAACGCCGGATGTCGAGACTGTTATAACACGAGCACCCCCTGTACCTCTAGCACCTACTGCACAATTATATGCAAAAGTAGACATCTTGTTTTGTTTACCTTTTCCAGTAAGTCAGACTCAGCAAATAAACAGAAATTGGTCATCGAAATGTGCAGCACAAATGCCATTTGTTCCCAGTGGAGGATGTTTACTTATTTTCACAAAACATGTATTTGTGTGGGGGTGTTAGCTACAAATGGCCCTGTTATGTAAAGCAGTGTGTGTTTGCATGGTCTTCCAAGAATGAATGTGTGACTGAGATGTTTCTGAGAACCATCATTACTACCCTTAAATCAGTGGGAGCACAGCAGAAATTAGACAGAAGCTTTAGGGGAGCAAAATGTCAACAAATGACGTCACTGTCATATTACATATAAGCTTCTACATGGCCAAGTGCACACTGAACTTTTAAGAATCACCAGATGTGACACAGAAACATGGGAAAACATTTTTGAGAAGGTCTTTTTAGAGGCAGAGCTTAGATCTTTGCCTGTCATCATATGATATATATCTATTTTCTTAAGTTATCTAGTCTTCTTCTCTTAACTGTTTCTTTATCAGCATGTGTGAGCCTTATGTGTTCTACTTTGTCTTCTGCTGCTGGTTCCAAATATGCAAAAAAAGCCTGTAAAAACTTAATTTTAAAGAGAAATGAAAAGAATGTGTGGATATCGACAGCGTTTGCAACATTAGATATTAGCTGGAGCGTTAAACTTTTGAACATTCAACCTGTCTAGAGCTGAAAAGTTCTTGTGTATGTTTGTGATGGTATGAATGTTGATCAGCATGCGAACTAAATATAAAATAAAATGAGAAATAACTTTCTTTGTATTCTTGTGTCATTCACATGCTTAGTGCAGCGAGAAATAATTAAAGAAAAGAAGACAAACAACAATAAACGCTAGTGGAACACAAAGACAAAAACATTAACATTTGTGCAACAAATAACAGTGTAACACTGATATTGCTGTGTGTAAAGAGGTACCAGCAGATCAGTAGTGCTTCATGACCTGTAAGCATGGCCTAAACAAATGCAATACAAAAAACATTCAATAACATTCAATCGATTCACAGATTATTTAGAAATATATAGTTTCATCTGACGTTTAAGACAAAAGTAATGGTTCCTCAACTGTGCTTGCCTTGAATTAATGGTTCAAGGAAAAACTACAAAAAAATACTTTTTTCTTTTCTTATTATATTATAATCTTGTAGGTTCTTCATGCATCTAATTAACATAAAAGTATTTATTCCAACCATAAATTGCAGGGTTCTTCAGAGAACAAAATGTGGTTCTTATGTGGATGGCATCTTTATTTTTAAGAGCGCTGGCCCGAGAGATGCTGATAGCCAAGATGATGGGTCATCCGGTGCAAGTAGCCCATGCCACACAGGCTTAGCCATAGGAGTGAGGAGCATTGTCTGGGCTCCTAAGGCCAGGCCTGCTTATCTGCCAATCCTCTTTAGAAGTCTCTGTTTGACTGTAATCTGCTCATTTCATTTAGTAGTGCACCTTCTCTGAATAGCACCTTTTTGGACATCACTCCCACCTGACCTTAGGTTGACCCGTAGACTAATCTTTCTCCTATTGTTTGGTCAACACTGCTCAAAGTGTGGCGCTTTACCATAAACAAAAGTGTCCTATATTAGGCGCCAGTAAGCATATTACAGACAATCTTTTGACCTCAGTGCCCTAAGCTGACACATTGAACTCCTGACCAACTGAGCTCATGTAGCACTCGTCAGATGGACAGTAATCAGGGAACATCCACACTCAATCTTTTAGTTACACTGGCTTTTAGCACACAAACACCTGCATCGCATGGGTTTGCGTGTCTGATGTAAGCAACCACATCACACTCTCTAATTAATGTGTGTGTGTGTGTGTGTCATCGTGCACGTTCCTGTAATGTTTTATTGATTTTGTGTATTTTAACAGGCATAACAGAACTAGATCAGCTCATCATGGTGCTCTTCACGACGCACATGTTTATTGGTGGCTTCTTTGGATTTGTTCTGGACAACACGATTCCAGGTAAGTCAAATATATTTAACCCACTGCTGCACTTGGTGAATGGGTTAAATGCAGAGGAAGGATTTCACACTGTTCACACTGAGCGCTGTGGTGCGTTCACACGGGATTATAAGGGGCCACTTTGCTATACTTTACTTTATCTACTGGGCTTTTGAAGCTATGGAAGAAACAGAAACTGCACTCGCATTAACTGAGAAAGCTCTTGCAGCAAGGCCCAGTAGAAGGCCTCACTTTTTGGACCTTGAAACCTTTTGTAACGTGTTACCTCCCCAACTGGCTTCAGTGATGTTGTTATCCAAATATATTATGAATCGTTTGTAGTGATAAATCACAGTTCATTTAAGTCAATGGACCGCAACAACACTGATGCTTCTCGTTCTCTTCGCTTAGGGACGGATGAGGAGAGAGGGATAAAGAGCTGGAGGAAGACGGTCCATGGTGCTGGCAACACGCACTTCAGTGATCTGTCGTGCTACAATCCGCCCTTCTGCATGAACGTCCTCCACAGATTCAGGTTCCTCCAGCGCCTTCCCTTTTTTCCTCACATTAAGTCTCAAGACCAGGGGACGCACCTTTGAAACTTGGATGGATCAAGGATGATGATTAAACTCAGAAAGAGTTCTGGACAACATTAACAATTGACTGTGATTTTTATCCTAGGTTTAACTTACTGGGCCATTGATGTACAGACGTTTTCAAAATCCATACTGGTTTCTATGCATTAAAAATGGGCCAAACACTCGAATTGGACCATTTTTACATGTTTTTAATATCCAGAGACGTAACAAATCATTATTCAAGCTTTGTTCTTTCAGTCTAACAATGCTTAATGACTTTCATGTCTCAATCCAATTACGCTCCTTGCCAAAAGACTTCAAAACACTTCTTACATAGCCACAAATGTTCCAAATCCATAAAATGTTTGCCTTGGTCTACATTCTGGTCTCCTATTCATATTTAATATTGTTTTCTTTGAATGGTTGATTGAAATAGCAGGCCTCTTGCACTGTTGCTTCATTCAAGTGTTTACATGAAGGTAATAACTATGCCTGGAGCACGCTATTAAAAAACAACAACACAATAATAGAATTGTTAACGCGGCAGTCATGTGCCTTAGTAAGACATGAGAACCAGACGTTTGTCTGTAGTCTCTCTGAATTAACTTTTTGATACAAAATGTGACGTGTAGCTGTGTTTTATGCAAAGCTCCTGGGAACACATTGTAAAAAGTTAAATGTTTGTATGATGTAACATTAAACATCCAGCAAAGTTGTTGATGGTAGAAATTTAATAAAATATAGAGTAAAACACAATTAAAAAGATGCTACTCAGATCTATCTGCAGACCTCAGTCCAGCACTCCTGCAACACCACTGAGGGACATAACACCTCCCTCTGCGGAGACTCTTATAGTAACTCAGGTATTTCTCTCACTTGCGCTTGCAGGACTGCGTGTGAATGCCCGTTAGTCTTAGCAGACTTGCTAATGTTACTTATTGAAACATACACTTAATTGTATTGAGTCAATGCATTCCTAATATGATGTGTGGACTGGGTCCAGAATGACTTGCAGGATACGGACCGGGGTCCGGACTTTGAGAATTGCTGCTGTAGACCTTGCTGTGTCCATGATTCAATTAAAATAGTCCTAAAGAATGTTAGTCCCACAAGCTGAACTAGTTTAAATTAAAGTACATCTGAATAAATCTATGTAATTTGATCTAGATTTCTATTCTTATGAAAGACAGACACATTTTTAGTAAATTTGTCAATTTTGTTGAGGTAATAATAATACATTTTATTTATCAGCGCAACTGTCAAGGTCACTTTAAAGCAGACGGTGGATTGTGTTATCCTCAGATGTTCAGGGAGGGCGTTTCACATTGGAGACCTTAAGCGCAGTTAGTTTAAGTGCACTCTCCTGGAGACGGTGGGCCAGCTGAATATTTTTAGGCATGATGTTGTCTCTCTTGGCGTGGATGGCGCACAGGTTCGTGTCCTCCAAGGTTCACCAAGGAAGCCTCGCTGACTTCCTGCAGGGCCGTGATGGCGGAGCTCTGTGGATTTTGGTAACGGCGGATCTCTCAGAGCCACGGTGCCGGGCCTGTTACGGTGAGGTTTCTTTTCTCCACCAGTGGCCGGAGCACTCTTGCGAGCAGCCTGTGTGGCCAGTTGCTAACACCGGAATTGCGGGCGGTCTGTTTGCCACAAGAAAAAATAACGAAAGTAATTGTAAAATATATAGACTGTACAATACTATGTATTGGTCTGATGAATATTTACATTAAATCTTAAAACTTTAGAAAAATGCCAAACAAAAACATGTGGAGCGGTGTCAGTCTCGCCTGCATTCCTGTTACCTAGCAAGCTGATGGAAATGTGTGGCATAACTGAGTTACATGTACACAATTAGGGTTATACAACTATAGTTTTGTAAGGGTTTTTTAAAAAAAGGTTATACAACAATTTATTCTATATGTTTTTTACATGGCCTATTTTGGGAGTGTAGCATTCTCACAGGAGGGAATCCCATTTCGTTAAAGTCTTGGTGGCAGAAGGAGTCGCATCAGCCTTGTCATGTGAGGGGACCGCGGACGTGCGCATGAACCAAAGGATTACTGTCCAGAACATCCAGTTTACATGGAAAGATTAGAATTTTGGCAAAATAAATCAGCCCATTTGTGGACACTGGGAAGTTATTCACAGAACATGCTTTGTACATACACACTAGGTACCTAAGATAGGCCTACTTAGAAAGACCATTTGGCTTTAGGTTCCCTGGGGCTTTTATCTAGAATGTTCTTCGAAAGTTCATTCATTTTTCTTTAAAAAATCATTTATTACTAGTGAAATCTGTTTTTCTTTGTACACTTTGTTTAAATGTAGGGATAGACTGGGTTTGGTTGTGAAAAATAAAGTTACTGCCACTGAATGTCATATTTCTTCTCATACACTGGATGTTTTATGTTGTAGAACACTATAGCGTGCACATTCATTTCGGGCAGATTTTCATCAACAAACAGATCCAACGTACTATAAAAACCTTAAACCAGAGATAATGGCGGTTCTCTCAGGCCACGTAAAGCTGGTCCGCATCCATACCTCCTCAAACCAGGTTAGGATCAACTCTTGGGGCTAAAAATACACCTCCAAAAATAACCCCAACCTTAATCCATTTTAGAGGCTGAAAAGAGTTGCTGGGGAGGTGGACTTGGTGGCACCACAGCGCTCTTTTTGTTTACCTAAGACCACTCTGTTTTTCAGAGGCATTTGCGTCAAAGCATCAGCAAACAAACGAGCAGGAGTGGCATGACATTTCAGCTATGCCAAATGAAATTATAGCACTGCCAGTTCTCATTCCCCTTAAAAGAATTTATGCAATAACATTTGGTTTGGAGGCATGTAGGAATAGCTTTGGTCATGCTTGTGTGACTTGAAAATATTCATGACTGCATCAGAACATTTAACACAGGCGAACCCCTTCCAATTAGCCATGATAAGTTTTACGATGTGTTTGTGGTTGACGATCAGATGCCTTACTGCATTGCTTTTTAACTGCAGTACACAGAGAGGTGTTCAGATGAGCTCATGCCACATCACTGGGCTACGAAACACAAACTGTTCTAAGTAGTTAAAAGGGATAAAAAGGGATAAAAGGGTTTTCCAGAAACCAATCTCTGTCCACCACCTGATCATACAGTCGCTTGTATAGACAGTAATGCACTTTCCTGTATAATATGTATGTATCTTTTCTGATAAAAGCCAATGGTCCACGCCTTGTGGAGGGTCACTTTTGTTTTACAAGTCAGGAAAAAAGGCTAGGTGTGCAAGGGCTAGTGGTGAGTCAGTTGAGCAAAATGGATCTGAGGTCAGGGCTACTTTTATAGGTTATTCCTGTAAATCACAGGTCTGTCATTCAGTCTTTAATCCTACAAAATATATCCATATGTGAGGGAATTTCTGCCAATAAGCAGTTTTAAGCAAATAAGCAGTTTTATGAGAAAACAGTCAATTCTAATGCAAGCCATGTTTAACTTTTTCTAATGGTCCATTCATCATGAACCATCATAGCTGGGTAGCTGGAGTTAATAAAATGGAAATGCAAGATTTTATTCCATTTAGTGAAGAGACCTACTGAACCTACTAACCTTTTTATGATACTGTACTTCATAACCTTTTTAGGATGCTGTAATTCATAACCATTTTATGATGTTGCTTACTTCATAATCTTTTATCACTGCTCAGAAACTCTAGGGATACTTCTATTTCAGAATTCAAGTCATCTTAAGTCACGCTTTTTCCCTCTGTGCTATGACTCTGTGACTGTCTAGTCTTGTTGTTCAGTAGTATACGGTACGTTATGTATCATGTATCATTATCATTATTGTTATCATCATTATTATTCTTATTATTATCATTATCATTATCATTATTGCCATAATTATGATTATTGTTATTATTATTAATGTTATTGTATATTAACAAGCTATAACATATTAACAAACTATAATCTGATATAATAATGTAACAGCACAACTGTGCATAACACCTGGTGCAAATCTTTTATATAGTGTGTAGATTACGTTAATGATGATATTATGTTTGTTATTACTATTACTATTGGCAGACACAACATCTATCTATCTATGTATCTATCTATCTATCTATCTATCTATCTATCTATCTGTCTATCTGTCTATCTGTCTGTCTGTCTGTCTGTCTATCTGTCTGTCTGTCTGTCTGTCTGTCTGTCTATCTATCTATCTATCTATTGTCACATTCTGCTTTTCTTCCCAATGAGGACAGGCATGATAGCAGACATACCTTTACTTTTCTTTGCTTATTTTTTTAAATAACCAAAGCAAAATTGCGCAAGGCCCGACAAACAAGACTTTATCTTCACAACCAAAAGAAAAACAGAGAAATCACTTAAGCAAAGCCAAGGTTGTCGGCCCACCTAAACTGAAATTAAATACACCAATCCAATAACAAAACACAATCACTCTTCCCTAATACACCCCAGCTGAGACTAATAAAGAAAACCCAACCTTTCCAAAACAAAAGCCCCAAAACCTAAAATGACCTGTGGTGGCCTCTAGCAGCTGCGCAAAGTCAACAGTGCCCACAGACTATCTATCTATCTATCTATCTATCTATCTATCTATCTATCTATCTATCTATCTATCTATCTATCTATCTATCTA
>JBBJLR010000034.1:9911890-9934749 GCA_037577145.1 Brachypetersius gabonensis
TATATATACACATATATATATATATGTATGTATGTATGTATATATATATACACATATATATATATGTATGTATGTATGTATGTATGTATATGTATATATAGTGGAATATATAGTGGAATTTCTGTTTTAGTGGAAGGCTGCTTGAGTTTTTCATGTTCCTCGTTACTTTTGTCTTGCAGCCAAGACATCTTGTTTCAGTGTTGCCTCTTGAGTCTGTGTCAGTGGTGAAAGATCTCATGCCACTGAGGATTCCCTCAAGGCAGGTCCATATTCCTCATGTGTATGATACTCCGAAACAGTGTGACATGTTGTTCAGAGAGGAGCAGGTCCGAACAGGCAGTTAGTTCTGTGGTTAAAATGTAATTCCTTGAGCTGGTGAAATGGAGCTTTGCGTATCATATGGTCGTCGAGGGGAAAGGCGGAATGTGATAAGTACCAGACATTAATCATTTACCTAATAAGTTTAGCTCGATATCCGTCTTTCTTGTGTAATTGTAATCCAGGGAAACAAATGAAGCCTCGTGCTCTTTTTCACTCTTTTGTTCTACCCTCCTGTGGGCCTTTTGTCTTGTCCGTTTGACCCTGTCAGTGCATGTGTGTAAGTGCTTTGCCTCAGTCGATTTATGGCTGTTAAGAATTCCAGGAAAACTGAAATTGAACTTCTCCTGCGGTTAGACGGGTGACAAACGTGGGTTCTGTATTTGTTCCCTAAAACTGCCAGACCATCTGTTTGACTCGTTCCTGCCTGTGTGTCCGGATGCAGTCTCGCTAAAAGTTGTCTCTGCTGGCGATCCTAGATTGTGCTTCACTGGTACAGTCCTAGATTAATGTCGTATTGTCTCATTGTCAGTTATTTTGCATCAAGTTGTGTTGAGTGCAAACTATGAGAAATGAACACATAGACCTCCACATATAGTCCCTCAGGAACTTGCATGCCAGATAGAAAATCACTGCCAGATCCATAGCAGCTGTATGCAGTGGGTTAATGCTGCTCTCAGATCAGAGAACAAATAAGGAATCATTGATCATAGATAGTGCAGTGTTTATACATTCATCATGCCAGCATCTGTTTCTTATGCAAGCCAAGTCCTTTCATTTTCATACTCTTATATTCTCTAATTCATGTAACTGTTAATGTCTGACAGGTTTATAGTTTATTGCATAGCAGGGGTTAACCAGGCCTGTTTGAGAGTACAGAAGAGTCCAATAAAGCACCAGATGCTGGTAATGCCTACCACAGGTTACTTATTTGCAAAATGTACAACCGGCTGAATCAAACTGGTACACCAGCATTATGCAGAGCAAATATTAAAGGTTCATGCTATGTGCATATTGTGGTTAGTTATCAGATTCCATCAAAAGAATCAGTTAGCTCAAAAGATGAATGCTGTGTCCCCTCTGTCAGTAAAGTTGCACTCACTGCGTGTTATTAGGCGTGACCCTTCTTCAAACCGGCCATTACTCTTACTTAGGGCCTCGCCTGGTTTTCATTTACAATGCCTTATGGCTGAAATTACCAACTTGCATTACAGCTCACTTGGCATTTAGGGCCATAATGTTTCCTTTGCAGGCAGGATGGCTTTACGCTCATAATTCCAGTGAAAAAAAAGACATGCACCTTATGTAGACAGCCATAATTTCATCTGGAACAACTTTCCCAATGTAGCTAAATCTTACTGGCCTCTGCAACTCAAAGCATTGTTTATTATTGTCCCTTTTGTATATGTCTGTGGTTTCTGTACATTTAAATATATATGCAGAGCCCCACCACAAAGAAATCCTTGCCTTTCTCCTTGTTAAACTAAAAAAAAAATAAATAAAGGTAAATACGTTATACAGAATGACATTTCTCCTTGGTGGCTCACATAATACTTTTATTCACAAACAGAGCCAGTGATTTTTGTAAAGATAATTCAGTGGTGAAAGTTAGGAGACTAACTGGATTTTAAGATTATTTTGCACTGTATGTGAGATTTACACTGTCTGTTCCTTGAAATGCTAGTAATTCATTCACACCTGGACACACCTCTGCATGCAGCAACACCTTCAGATGAACCAGTTAGAAGCAATGGTCTTAGTCATCCAGTTGTCTTCGCTAACAATTTGATGATTGATGTGATTTTGTTTATTTCCAAAAGGTTCCAGATGGATTATAACAAAAACAATATTTCCGAGGCTGTTTCTCAATCTCTGTCTTTTGTTTTTTGGACGCACCAGATGCAAAAAAAAAAAAAAAAAGAGCACAGACTGTCAGGCCAAACTGGTTCTCCCAAATACAAAACAAAAAACAAAAAAAACAACCCTAGCATACTCATTTGAACATTTGTGGTTTGACAGCTACTGGCTGTTCCTCAATCATTCAGGCACCATTGCCATAAAGCATGTTGTGTCCTTGAATATACTTTGCTGGCATTTATGAAAATGGCCTTAATATGAATGCGAGCATTTTGCCATATAATGCTTAAATCTCTCTCTTCATAATGGAGGCCTTAATGTGAACCAACACTGAAGCAATGCTGAGATTATTACTAAACTCATTGTAGCTTTGAGCCCAAGTGCCTTTCACCTGAGATGCCTGTATTATAGGCAAATATTCTAGGATTTACAAGCAGATAGCTTGAAAACAGGAAATTCTGAAGTATGTGTCTTCAAGAAGATATTTGCATTAGCATTTTTTCAATACATCAGACTAAGAAAGTGAAATCAACTTCCTAGTTGTCTTTTCTGGCCAAATGTAAGCTTGTGTGTTGTAGCATGGTGCATTACATTTACTGAAAATGCATAGAAAGTAAAAAATGCATTAGGATTGTAAGAACGTGGTTATTTGGATTCCTCTGTGCTCCTCTGAATGACTGTATTTTCAGTACACATAAAAAAGAGTCCTGGTTGTGCTGCATTCCATCCATGGCTGCACTCTTGTCGGATGAGTAGCCAGCGTTTGGCATAAAAAGTAAGCGTGTCCTACATTCACCTCAATTTTAAAACTAGACCAGAAAAGCACAGGAATGTACTCTGCTCTGCTCATCAAGTTAATTAGCTTTATTTTGTTTATCTCAGTGCAATAACTGTGACCACCAAAGCTCTAACATCATCAAGATGTAGACGGTAGGACACAGTGTGGAGGGTTCTGCTGACAATTAGCATCTGTCCAGCTGAAAGTCAAGTAGGAAGTGCTAATGAATCCCAACTGTAAGAGGTTCCAGCTGCATTCACTGGATGGGAGTAGTTGTGAAATACCTCTGAATTAGGCCCATGTATTTGAATTTAGAAGAGAAATTAGTATACAGTCTTGTCGGGTTTGGTGTCTGTGATGTTTTTAATCAGCTGTCTGTCTGCATTCAGGACAGTCATGGAGTGACTTTCCCACTGACCATGCCTGGACTGATTTTGCAGGATAAACACATTTTTTGTATTGTCATGCGAAAGCCTCTATTTGCAAAACTTTAATGGCCAAATTTAAGCTTTGTGGAGGAGCTTTGTTTCGGGAGTCTTTGCCAGAGAAGTTCTCCAGACCTTACTCCGATGTCTTATACCGGGACTAAAAGCTTTCTTGCCCTCTTCCCTCCCATTAAGCTCTAATAAACTTTGATCTAATCAGGGTTAAGAGCAAATCTGCGCCATGTTATGTAACTTACTGGGTTCATAGGTCTGTAAGGGGCAGTAGCAGAGGAAGGGCTTTAGGCCTAAGCTGCTGTGATGCAATTGCAGCTTTTGCAAACCAGAAGGTTTCAGCTGGCTAGACAAAAATGACCATTGATTTCATTCTGACAGACCCAGTTTAAATCGCATAACCTCATTTCACTCTGTTACATTAGTATGTAAATGTGTTTGTTGATAGCTTATCATTTTTGCTGTGATTATGATGATTGCACCAAATGGGATAATGTGAAATAGCAAAAGATTGTTTGTAATCATGTCTTAATTGCATTGCCTTGTTTTGTGTCGATGAGTTCAATGCAGCAGATGATTAAACCTCCCAGTCCCGCCATCAAGCGCTGACATTCTGTGTTGTTTGCTGTCTTCCAGATTTGGATACACACCTGTGTCCATTTATTACTCTACATCACAGTTGCTGCCTATTCCAGTGAATTCGGAAACCCCATAACAGATGACATCAAGAAAATTTCATTGTTGGTAAGAGCTGATCTGAAAGTTTGAAGCGTCAGACATCTGCTCATGACGAGGAAACGTGTGCTTTGTTCAGGCTTGATTTTTAGACAGAAAGCAATTAGTGAACAATGTGGCAAGTGTTTCTCCAGTCCATAGTTTGAAAGATCAGCTCAGATGTTGTTTATATGTTTTAAAGCAGGATTGCCATGATGGATATGAAACTAATCCATGAAGAACGAAGGCAGGGCTAAATCTGACACCTCTCTGGTTCTTTTAAAGCAATGAAAGAGAAACTTTTTATATCATTATTGTTGACCGTTTCTTGGTCCATAACACATGGTTATGTAAGATATAGTCAGTGATCAGCCCATTTTATAACACACAGACGTCCTAATAGCATATTTTGTTCCAGTCTTCGATGTTGCTTGGGGTTCATTCCAAATGTGTCTTATTCCGTTAATTGCTGCCCCAGAGAGCTTGTAATCACACAGTCCTCTTAGATAAGTCAATAGTGTTTTTTAAGCGTCTAATATAGTCGGAAAACACATGCAAGTATACAATTCACTACCCAGCTTATTTAGTTCATTTACAGAAATTAAGCTGCAAAATCAGCCTGTTTTGAATTCATGGCCATTTCAGCCTGCAGCAGTTTAGCTTCACCCATTCACACAGAAGTTATAAGGATGGCTTTTTGAACAAGGGACAGTATAGGACAGCCAATCAAAACAGAGTTCATTTGCATATATGTTTATCACTGATTTTGGGACATAAACCCACACAAATGTTAGATGTGGAGCAAAATATAATACAAATACTGGATGCTCTCATAAATCCAGGGAAAAGCTGCTACTATGAAAGACACTGGCAAGAGCTTTAATGCTGGTTTCTTTTCTCTCCATCAGAAGCAGAATATACCAAAAGATTACAACATCACAGTACATTATTTACCTAAAGAAGTGGTAAGTCACTATTACTGCATTATTCACAAATACCGCTACAGTTGCACATTATGCATGAATCACTGTGATAAATAACCATTTCCCCAGAAAACATGTTTAATTTATGTTATTTAAGTACTGTTTTTTGTCCTTTAAAGAGCTGATAAAGTAATTTAAAGTAACTTTGCATAATAGAAAGTACTGGAAAGATGCTAGTTCATGCATTCGTTCAGTCATCACAGTTACTGTTGTTCTTCTGAAGGACTTGCTTTCTAACTAAAAAATATTTTTTCTCCTCCAGAGTGGAATGTGCTGGGTGAAGCTAAATGTATTCTACTTGGAGAAAAGCTTAGAAGTCCTGGCCCAGAAGTTTGGAAACATTTCCTCCAACAAAGATAACATAGGAATTTTTATCCAAATGTTGCACGAGATGCGGTATCACATTAGACAGGGCTTGGTGAGTAGTCATTTCTCAATAACTAGCATCTGCTTTATGTTTATGGTCCTCATTACACTTCATTCTAATTGCCCTGACACCTTATCTATCCTTTCTGATAAGGATGACCCTCAACATTTTCATTCCGCTGAATTTTTGCGTTTAATCATGTTCCTTTGTAACTACACTTTATCAGTGACCTTGTGATGAAAACCTTGATAACATTTAAGCTATTTAAGGAAAGTTTACCAAGAGAACATGTAAACATGTAAACAAAAGATCTTCAGAACATAAAAATGTAAAATATGATCATTCCTGAAGGTTAAAATCTGTCTTTAATCTTTCAGCAGAAATCTGCTTTAAAACTGAAGGAGACTGATATCAGTGCTGGTCTTTGATACCTGAATGCTACTTTTTGATATTCCCTTATATTACAAACTGAAAGGGTGTGCTGCCTAACCACAAACTGGTGTGAGGTGCTGGAGATGCACTTTATGGACTAATAATAACTGTATGTGGAATATAATTAGCAAAATCTGTGATGCAGATTTTGGAAAAAGCAAGCTTACTCGCCAGATGATAAGACTGGCAATTTAGCTATTGATTTTTTTTTAATACTTAGTAGTTTGATACTCTATCATTTGTTTGGTATCATCAAATAATTGAATTCTGAAGCCCATTCTTATTTGAGAGTGTTTTGATATATACTATGCATAAGCAAAAGTATGACCACAGCTGAGCATCTGTGGTCATTATGTAAAAAGGTGCAAATTACAGAATTCCTGTCTTCCGGACGTTTCTGTTATTAGTTTGGTTACATCTTATGGGAATTGAACTTTTAGTGGATTTCTGAGACTCAGCCGAGATCAAAATCTGCATTTCTTTTCCCTCTAAACACGCATTAGGGTGATGTATCGTATAGATTTTGGCTGGTCTGTGTTCAAATTACCTAAATACGGTGCAATAGGTGCTGCTGTCACACCTGTACTAACATTAGTAATTATACATGACTCGTGTTAAATAACCAGTTGGCTCTTAAAAGCAGCACTTTGTTTGATTAATTAAATACTGATGTGTAAATATGGGCTTAAAGTGCTGGTTGTGCCTTTCAAAGAGCAGAATAATTCTTTTTATTGCAACTTTGCCTGATAGAAAGTACAAATGATCACTTCATGTGTTCAATCAGTCCAAACTGTGTGAGCTACTAGAGTGTAAGCTAAGAGGCTAATAAGAATCAACCTTTCCAAGAAGTCTGCAGGTACGTCTTGCATGACTGAAAGTGGCTCCTGAATAGTTTACACAACCCCTTTCACTGAGCCACTATCTCTGTCCCAATCTGTTGTAGGACATATGAGCCTGTGTTCACAGAGTTACCGTTTACCACTCATTTACCTGCTAGGTCTAACAGAGAGTTTAGGACTAAATATAGATTCCTTCATGTCCTGGAGGCCACATTTATACAGGTCCTAGCCTGGGTTTCATCTACGTGAACCATGAGGCGTTTGGTTACATAAACACAGAAGTGGTTTGCAATGCAAACTGATACATAAATATGCAAATGTGTGAAATGTGATGTTCTTTTATTTCATTTATGATAGTGCATGCACCTGATTATACAGAAAGGAAGTTCAGGACTGACACCTCATAGGAAATAGCTTGGGGAAAGAATGAGTAACCGTATTTAGGTGGCCTGGTTTAAACAAATGAGTTGATCCCAGAGATTAAGCCAGGCAGTAGCAGAGGGCACAGATGTTGAGCAAGTCTTTAGGTGTAAACAGGAGCCGTTAACCCAGCTCGCTTAAGAGGGTGTGGTCGATCTCCTTTTTAGATAAAGTGTAATGACAAAGAACAAGGAATCACATGCAAAACTGAGGCTGCAAGTATAATTTCGTTTTCGATGTGAAACAAAGTGGAACTGGCCATCCTGTGTTCAACATGTTATTTTTCAATATTAGAATCATCTGCGATTCTGGGATGGCATCCAGCTCAGTGCAAACCCCAGGAACATTTCTTCCTTTAAAAAGCACATGATAAAAGAATGCCTCACCCAGAAACATTAATGTGCCTGACAAAGAAAGAAAGAAAGAAAGAAAGGAAGCTGTTTAGTATGATCTCATTTGTGAAATATTGATCGAGGCCCTATCTACATTTCATTCATTAATCCTTAGCATATTTTGGACGATGTAATCACTTGACCAAGCCCTGTAAATGATTTCCTCCTGCGTCTTTGAACAGACTCTTTGTGCTGCACTCGTGGTCGAGATACTCAAATACAGCTGTTTTCTCGAATCGTCATGGCAACTTTGAAGAAGATGGCATTTATTTGCTATTTACGCAACCAAATGAAAAAGAAGGTTGTGAAACTTGACTCCTTAACATGAAAAATAAATCTTATTAAATCCAGATGGGGTTTTAAAAGATTAGCACTGGTGCACTTTAAATTCAGATGACTAACAAAACAACAATGCACAATTATGTTATTACTGCTTTAGGGCCCCCACACGTGTACGGTTTAATAGTATGGTGCACTACTACAAATTTGGCTGGGCTCAAACCAGTTTTCCATTTTGTGAGCAGTTGCCATCTTGGTGGTCAGAACTGAAAGCGCCTGCTCTGACGTGGGAGGAGCGGAGCAGCAGGGGCCGTGACATTCAAAATCTGCTACGCAGTGATATTGTCGAGCTTATTTAGGTGTAAAATTTCACTGGCGCTGTTGCCTCCCTAGATGCAAATGCAAGCGTAAAACTTTATTGACCCTTTGGACATGTCCAGCTTCTTAGAGGACAGTTTTGTGGATATGTTACTTACTGCCTATCACGCACATCATGATAAATAGGCAGCTTGACTCAATTACTAACTAAACACAAACACTCTTGGTATCTGTCTGTAACAAAGAGGAAAAACATCCGATAAATAGCATCATATATTGAACTAAATTAATATGTCTAACAAAACTTGTATTATCAAGTGGATTATGATTTATCATATTCTTTTTGCACTAGGGCCCCTAACATGGTTCAGTGTAGTTCAAAGTACCAAAATGCGTCCCATATGCATCATGCATGAATGTTTTGCACAGCTCAAACTGATGTTGTTCTCTGTTTTAGGAGGAAGCCACACAGGAGTTTAAGTGCCACTACAGGGATGAGAACTGGCCCACAGGACGCTACTTTGAATTTGTGGAGGACTTTTTCAATACTGCCAATTCATCGAGAGAAGATGTAGACTGCGAACCTCCACCGTGTCCCACAACAACAAAAACAACAATTACAACGACGACAACAACGACAGAGTCGACACGACATCATTCAAAAGGTAAAGAATTGCTCAGTGCAACAAGAGGAAAAACATTCTAACTGTTAATGTAATTTTGGTCCATTTTTAATTGGTCCTTGTAAAGAACAACTGGTGTTCATAAATGGTATTAAAGTAAGGCTTAAATTAGGCCTGCAGATATCAAATATTTACATTTTATAGTATTCTTAGTAATCTAAATTCTCTTGAATGCGTTCTTGTTATCTTGATATTGTTAGTCCTGTTATAATAATTAATTATTATGACAAAATTACAATATCAATTTATCAACATGTATCAAACCTTTTTATTTTGAATATTATCAAATATTTTGGAGCCTGGGTTTCAGGAAGTTAGACCATAACGAACGTAACAAACTTCATAGCATTGTGTTTATATCGTCTCGGTAAATGAACAGAGAGTAAATAAACTATTGCCCAATAAACAATGCAGATATTTGCTATTTTCTTTTACGGGTATTTTTAAATCTTTAGGTTGGTTGTGTGTTTGGTTACAGTTGTGTGTGGGTGTGTTTGTGCGGGGGTACTGACAGTGTCAGTGACCGTCCTGCACAGCACCTTTTCAATTAAACCTGCTAAACAAAACATGATGTGCAGCATGGCTTTTGTCAGCCCCATTATGACAGAGCTCAGCTGAGCTTGAAAACCTCGCCGTGTTCCCTAGTGGACCACATGAAAAGAAGAAAAGAGCCGACACACAATTGTCAATGTGTTGATTACAGAGCAATCTTCTGATCTTCCCAAGCACGGCCTCTTTCTCCCTAAGAGCAGACACATCGGAGCTTTTGTGGGACAGAAAGAAAAGGGGGCCATGATGGACTCTTTACCGGCTCACAATGAGCCGTTTTGATCCAAGTGTACTAACGCTCCACCCTTTCTTTTTTCTCTCTCTCTCTCTCTCTCTCTCTCTCTCTCTCTCTCTCTCTCTCTCTCTCTCTCTCACCCACTTTACAGATAGTTCATCTGCTGAAAACAACGCTCCAAGTGAAGGTGAGCCATGTCACAGATGTGCATGTGGACAAGGCAATCTTTTAAAAGTGTATTTGTGGTCACAAAATTCTCTTAACTTGTGACCTCAAATGGTTGCTTTGTGGGAAAGTTTTCCAAAGCTTATAGCCACAAGCTTTCTAGAGAACTTGGCCACCAGTTTTGAAAGCATATCCAGAACGTAATCATTTGTGACCACAGCATAATAAACTTGTGGCCAAATTGTACCGAAAAAAACTGCAATGATACTCGCACAACTTCGTTCCCACTCCAGACATCAACATTCAGTTCTGTAACGGTATTCAGGCTAGAGAGTGCCAGTGTGGCGCTTAGCTCTCTTGGCTGCACCTCTGCAGATTTACTCTGTTTACCCGGCTGTCTGCAAGGTCAATCCCGACAACTTAGCCATCACGTTTCTTTGGACAACCTGATTTAGCTCCTGCTTTAAGATCAGGGAGACAGACGAGGGCCTTTAGCTGGCCGAGTGGAGCCAGCGCTGACGCATATCTGCTTTACCTGCAGGGGTAACAAATCAGAGGATTCTTCCTGAAGTGTTGGAGAGGAGCCTCTTGTCTCTACTCTTCATTCCACTCATCGCTCTGGCGTTCTTGCTGATCTGGAAGGTGTGTCTTATCGGTCTGAGATCAGGGCCTTGTCAAAGCCCTAAACCTCAATATGCAAAATATTAGAACAAGTATATTAGTTCCATAGCTAACTACGGTGAAATGTAAATACAAAAATCTAAATACAAATTGTACTTAAGTTGAAACAGACTTAAACAGGGTAAAATTCAATCAAAAACTGGTCTTTATGTACCGACAATATGAACAATATCATGATACTGTTTTTGCATGAGAATATTTGTCATATTCTTAAGATAATGATAAATATTCTACTATTATAAAAGTTAAGTTGTGGAGCTGACATGTGGCCCTACGCCAGTGTGAATGGGTAAAAGTACAAAGAGTATATATGAGGAAGTGATAAGTTCTACAAGTTATATAAGTTCCTTTTCTTTCATACAGGTGAAATCCAGGAGAAATGACCCCCCAGTGCAGAGGAGTTCAGAGGGCCCTTTTATTGGAGCTGAGGCCAGCGCACCGCCATTAGATGAGATATCTGAAAAGTAATGATAGCCATAACTATCAAAACCCCCAACCATCCTAAATAAATGCATGACTTATATTGAACAATAGTACTGCAGTAACATAAAAGTCTTAAGGCGTATGCTTTGTGACACTATGATCAAAAGTGATCGTTTTACCCACAGTCACTTGGAATCCAACATGTATTCTTTTTGTGCACATGCAGGAACAGGTTAAACATGAGCGGGGAGGTGTAAATCATCTGTCTTCACCACTACCGGTGAGCTATGCTTTCAGTTATTAATCCCTGTGAGTGTTCAGCAGCTGTGCATACAATACTGTTCATAAATCAAGACACCCAGTTTTTCAAAAAATATTAAAAAAAAGAAGATACATGTGACTCTATATATTTTTTTGACTGGTAGTTTAAGTATAAGGTAGGCCTGCAGAAGAACTTCAGTGAGCTCTTTGCTCTCGGTTTCTCACAGTACCCATCTGTTTTGCAGATTGTACAGTGGACAGAAGCTATCAAGGCGAGACCACTGAAAAACCACACACATCTCTTCCTATACTCTCAGCTGCAAGGGACATGTGCTGGCCTCCAACTACAGAACTGAGTTCCAATGCTCTTTCTAAGAACAGTGACTTGACCTTTTCTGATGGGGTTGCGGGGTGGGATGTGGGGGGCAGGGGGCGTTTTTGTTTGGGGAGAAAGTGACAAACAAGACATTTACGTATGGCGAGCAAAGCTTCTTTTTTCCTCCTTGAGATTTACTGACCACCACAAATGCATGCAAGAAGAGACTGTACAGGAAGACTGCAGTGCACAGTGATACTCTGGCCTTGTTTTGGATCCATCTAGAGCAGTGGCGCTGAAATAAGGACTGCGTAAGATGGTCCTGTCTGAGCTTGCGAGTCTCGGTCTGTCGATTATAAAAAAGTGTCGAGACTTCCCCGAATAAGCTGGAGGGGAGCGAAGCAGAAACGACTACCTCCAGCCGCATTGGCCCTTTCGCCTCCTGCGTCCTCTTTCGTAGAGCTCTATCACTCTTGGTTTGGGCATCCAGCTTAGACACTGCTTCAACCTTGAGTGGTTTTAATCAGTAAAGTTCTTCTTCAATTGTATCATCTGAATTGTGTATTGTTTTTATTGTCTAACTGGTGGTGTGGACTTAATTTATTTATTTTCTGATTACGATGTGTCAGCAAGAGAATTTGCTGCTCCTGCATGGAATTGAATAGTGATTGAGGTGATCTCATATAAAGAAAAAAAAAATACATTCGTATGCCATAATCCTTAGCTGCACCTGTGCTGCAGCCATCAAGCTAACCATTGCCCTAGTTAACCCTGGGCCTTGTAACTGCTGTTTAACCCATCTTACTGTCTAAACGTATTTGTGCTTCACAATACATATATATCAGTTACATCATCTTTCTGCATCTTCATTTGTCTGGATTCTTAATGGTAGGTCCTGCGTTCAGCATGCCCCTGTGATTCAATTCACTTTCACATGCTATCATGACTAGGAGTCTATTTACAGTGTTTAAATTCATTTAGAGGACGAAAACCTTTAATGGCTGCTAATCGCACAGGACAATCAGCGCATTGTTTGCCACAATTGATTCAACGTTCTGTTTCGAATACTTAATGCATTTCTTTGTTACGTATCAAAAAAGACCCTGCATACATGCGAAAAAGACAAAGGACACATCAGACCACGGCTGACACGAGATTGATGTCATCTCCGAAAAGGAGATATCGTAACTAAAGCCCTACTTATAGTTACATTTTCGCTTTTTTTTTTTTAAAGCAGAGGTCTTTGGTATTTAAACATGACAATTCTGTACATCGCATAAATCACAGTGTGGTCTCCCTTTAGATTTTACAAGAACAGCACTCTAGGCTGAAACCTTCATCATTTTGTGCCTTTTGTAAACTGTTGTCCCCCTCTACAATGTTGTTTTTGGATATGCAGCCATATATTTATTCCAGAAAGATCTGTGAGCATAATTCAAACAGTGTTGAACTAGTTACATAAGGAAGACATTTCAATTAGTTCTCAAGTCCAGAATGGCTTGAGGCATAAATATGACTCATCTTCAGAATGGTTTCTTCTGTTCCTGAGTTTGACTCAGTAATCTGCATGCTCCTGTCTCTTCTTCTGTTGCTTGAAACTAATCTGTACATATTGATTTTTATAATAGTGACTGTCAGTATAGGCAGGTAATTCTACATTCCAGATCATTGTTATATTTTGCTCATTACCAAACCCTGGTTCTGAAACCTCCCTTTTCTGTATATTTTACTATTTTCCTTATATCCAGCATATTTGATCCCACTAATCAGCTAATTAATTAGTCTCTCCTGGGTTGAAGTGGGTGCGTCACAGCAGGAAAACACTAGTGTAAAGTGTAATGGGCAGCGGGGTTCCAGGCCAGGGCTGGGAACCAATACCCTTATCAATCCTGCATTCTCCAACTGGTTGTAATGATCTATTTGGGAATGACCTGTTGCCTGCTTCTGTGTATTTTACTACTCTGATAATCCTGATATAATCCCTGTTGCTGTGATCAAATTTCCTACCAAGACATAATGCGTTGATGTGGTCAGTGACAGTGAGGGCGATAGTTGGTGAAGTCTGCCAGTTGGGAACGTTTACAGCCTTATATTCAGTGTGGCAGTGACTCTAAACCCTTTTTTTTGCATACGTTTTTAAACTATCCCCTACTCCCATAGCACTGTTTAAGAAATGGATAAATAATAATCAAGTAAGCAGTTTATTGACCTCTGTACCAGTAAAGGACTTACGCCCTTGTCTGTGAGACAGGTTTGTCTGAGAACTATTTATCCACCAAAAACCAGATATGTGTAGAAATAAATTGCAGTACCATTTGTTTTGATGTAGAGAAAAAAAAAACTTTGCAATGTTACATTGTATATGCTCATGTGGTCAAGTGTTATGTCGTGTTAAAACCGTAAGATGGTTTAGTTTTGATGTTAGTGCCTGTGTACTTGTCCTGTTGGGTGTCGCCCTGGACTGGAGACACAAGTCCAGTAATGCAGGGTTTCATTCAATCATGAAGAAAAAAAGGAAGACAGAAAGCTTGTGCCAGTTGCCAGATAAAGTCCAAGTGAGATGAACAGTTGTACCAGAATGCTTATCATCATAGACATTTTACAAGTTATGCTCAGCAGACATCAAATTATTACCTTTTGTTTGAATATTTTGTGTGGAAACAGGTTGAAGCTGTGAAACATTGTGTGATGGCATTCCCCGTTTTTCTAGCCGCCTAAGAGCCTCTGAAACTCAAAGCCTGTGGACAGTATGTGACATGCTGCAGGTTTCTATAAATGTCCCGAAACCTGTTTTAAGTACTGCTCAGAAGTGGCCCTGGTGAATCTGATATCTTATCAGTCCCAACGCTGGCCTGGTAAAACTGTTCTTCGGGTTCATTCGTATCAAACGAGCAATCTAGATGAAGCTGCTTCTGTATTATCGTAATCTACAGAGTCGTAAATGGCAAACCTAGATCAGCAAACATACCCTGTAATGTTTGATACATACCAGCCCAGGAAAGAGAAGAGAAACTGAACCAGGACACATGATGTTTGGCACATCTCACCAGCCGCATTCAAGTCCAGCTTCGTATTCCTGTATATTGGACGGTCACAAAACAAGGCTCTTAGTCAGGAAGATAGTCAGGGTGCCAAAAGCAAATACATAATTGTGACCCAGTTGATATCTGGGTGACAGTCTACTGTATTCTGTATTTTTATATGAATATATGCATATGATGAAAATATATGTACGAGATGTGAATAAAGTACATTTATCCAAAATGTTTGTCATTGATCCTGTGATCCAGCAATTCCTATGATCCTTCCCCTATAAGCCTTCTTTACTGTTTTACTAATTTACATATGTTACTAGTTTTCTTAAATCATGCTTTGTTGGTTGAGAGGTTTTTACCAACAAAGGAGGGTAATTCTTTAAGTTTTTCAAACTAATGCTAAGTCCACAATTTATACATTTATGACTTAACCCCAGTTGCAATCACCAAATTGCTGCATCCTCAGTCATTATTTATAAGTTCATAAATTATGTAATTCCTGAAACCATAATATGTACCTGTTGGCTTGATGACAGCTGTATCACATTCGTATCTTAAAATATTAAGCAGGAGAGAAATAGTTGGTCCTTTGCGTATACACTGGTACATGTAATGTCATTATTTCGACGTTACATGTTCCAGTGTATACGCACTGAATTGCTCGTTTACAAATCATTCGGAAGCTAGTGGATACAAAACATCTTACCTGGGAGCACCACATGTCACTAACCAACTATTAGATTTTTTTTGAAGAACAGAACTAACAACTTGTACTTGTGATAAATAAAAGATGTTATAAAATCTATGGATGCTTTTTGGGAAAATCTTTATTAAATGGTGCTTCAAATAAAACTGCTTCTACCCCTCCTTCTAGTACTAGTAATAGTAACAAAATGTAACTCTTCAATCATCACAAGCTAACATCTTGTCCCATTACGATGTCACCTGAGAGGGACATATTTGCCTTCTCTGAAACAAGGAGCATGTGACAGTCACTCCATCCACCGCACTACAGTTCATATTTTATTCATGTGCTGAAAATGATACTGAGAAAACCTTGAGTTGAACGGGCACAGCCCCATTGTTTCCCTACATCAGTACCATCATCTATTGTGTGTGACTTCAATAATTAATAATAGTAACCAGCGTGTAAAATACCTTTGTAAAACATGTGTGGCAATTGAGCCTCCCCAGGAAAATTCATGTTGAAGGAAGGGGATTAAGGGGAAACAAAATACTTGTCGTAGGGGGTGAGGTTACTTTTCATGCACATCCAAAACCAGCGATACCAGTATACAATGTGTAAATGCTTCACTTACTATTCCAAATAAAGTTTAAACATTTTAATAGCGTACAGCACTTCAGTGGTCTTAAGTTGAGCTAAGAGGCAAAGAGCTAGTCAGTTGAGACAGTAACTGTTCTGACATAACATTAATTTACTCCTAATCTACACACAACTGACCCCACTCTCTCCTACTAGCTGTGTAGAATAGCTGTTTAACCCTTAGAACTTAGAAGATTGTATTAGTAAATTCTGATTTCAACAAATATAAACAGTGTATAACAGTCTAAAATGGGAGTTTGTTCTTCTAGACGCTTGCTGTTTGCTGTGGCTTCTCTCTTAGGCCTCCCGTTGGCTATCCTGAAAGTTCAAAGATCCAGGGTTCAAAGGTCTTGTGTTTTTTCAGTTTGTTCCTAAAATAAAAGAAATTTGTTCATTTTTGTTCTTTATGAGGATTTGCATGTGATGCCATTTTTAACCCCCCAATAGAGGTTATTATTATTACATGTTTAAATTACAATAACGTAGGTTCTACGTGACACTGGAATACCAAACGAAGCTCAGCATGATGTCTGACACCTCGAGCATCAACACAAACCAGGGGAACCTCCATATATGGAATCGCTTTGATGTATGGTTACAATTTACCATTTGTTGTAGTGCCAGTGCCGGATGCTTAAGGCTCAAAGTTTGCAATAAATCTAAATGATTAAAAAGTTTTGCGTTTTTTTGTACTCACTTTGTGGTCACGATCTTTTGATGACTTGCCTTTTTTCCTGCTACGAAATCAATTTGTCAACGACAGGAACCCAGACACAAAGTCCAAGTCAACCCTAGATAGATAGTCAGCTGGCAAGCAGGACCCTTTCTATGGCTCTAACTCAAGCCTGGCTGCCGCGGAAGTGAATGTGATTGGTCACAGATATACTACTGCTTGAGCAGGCAAAACAATAGTAACAGGAATTGCAAGTTTGAAGTTGCGTAAATGTCTAGGCAATGTAGAAATGCTGTCAACGTGCATTTAGTCTCCACTTCAGCCCTCCTGTCAATCAGATGGTATTGGACCCACCCCAAATCCCCCGTATTTCCTCCTGACAGTAACCTTACAGGACATTAACAAGGCTTGGACAAGAGTGACCTTGTGTCA
Organism: Brachypetersius gabonensis; assembly: GCA_037577145.1. NCBI lineage: Eukaryota > Metazoa > Chordata > Actinopteri > Characiformes > Alestidae > Brachypetersius > Brachypetersius gabonensis. Next base: position 9,928,802 of record JBBJLR010000034.1, read on the forward strand.
GACATTCTGTCCAGTTCTTTCACACTTGGAGCCGGTCACAGAAACTGACTGCGGCTTTAACCAGAATTAGCATCATGCACCTCCCTAACAGTAGAATTTCTCCCAGTGGGGTCAAGGAACCTACACTGGACAGGATCTGAACCTGCCCTGCATTTAAAAACACAGCATCTATAAATAACTGCACAGGATAATGCTCCCGGTAAACACTGGCCCTTGCACTCACTCCTGGAAGCTAATGGGCTTTTATCACATTCCAATAGTACTGTTCTCACCCCAGGAGGAGACAAAAAGCACAATGAAGTAAAAACACAGGGCAATGCTTCTAAGTTATGCTTCTGCCTATCAGTTGTAAACCCCAGCGAGGACATTAAAAACAAAACAGACCCAATAACTTCAATATTAAACACTACAACATGTTTCCCCAGCTGTATTAGAAACAAACACCCCTACTGAGGGTCATACCATTTCTTGCCCTGATGGCATTGGCTCAAGCCTGATTCCCTGTGCAAAGGTAAAGTACTGTAAAACTATTTTGGTGAACTGGCTGAAATATTAAGCTGCGATAAGATTTTGGGGATAGGTTACTTGTTGCTTGACTGTGACTGTGACTATCCCCTAAACTTACCTTAGTAATGTTATCATTTTTTTTGTTAAGCTCATTGTATTTTTCTTGCACTTAATCAGAATCACAATTTCTTAATTTGAGTTTGAGCTGACTAACTAAATGCACTTAGCCCATGCTTCCAGTGAAGGGCAGTCTTAATGCTTCAGCAGACAACGCCATGCTTTCAACTTTGTGGGCACAGTTTGGGAAAGAACCTTTTCTGTTCCAGCAAGACTGTGTCCCAGCAAAGCAAGCTCCATAAAGACACGGCTGGATGAGTTTGGTGTGGAAGAACTTGACTGGCTACACAGAGCCTTGACCTCAACTACATCCAACACCTTTGGAATGAACTGGAACAGAGATTGTGAGCCAGACCTTCTCGTCCAAAATCAATGCCTGATATCATAAATGCTGTACAGAATGAATGGGCACACATGCCCACAGAAACTGTGGAAAGCCTTGCATTAAGAGTAGAAGCTGCTCTAGTTTCAATGGGGAGACCAGCTCTATTTTAAAGTCTATGAGTTGGAATGCAACGTCATTAAAGTCCCTGTTGGTGTAATGGTCAGGTGTCCCAACTTTTTGTCCATATAGTGTAGCCTATGTTACATGAAAGTAAGAAACGGATAAATCCAAACTGAAAGCAACTTTAGTGTCTCAAAACCATTTGAAATCATTTGTCAAATCTGATATAAATAAACACAAATAGTAAACGTAAAAATGGCGCTTGTAACGGTTATTTCCAGGTTGCCATGGTTACTGCACATTCCTCACGGCGAGGGCAGGGATTTTCCGCCATTTCACGCTTTACCAGCAAGCTGATTGACTCTTTTGGCTGAGAGGCGGGATTTGTCCAATAAACAGACGCCATTACGAACATTCATTCATTTTTCATCCAGTAAAGACACTCTCTCCTTTGAAAAGGTTCTGACTGCACTCGAAGAGACAAACAGCAGAAAAAAAAAGATATATGACGATTTGTTTTCTAACTTGAGAGCGAAAAGTATGTTTGAATATTAAACTATGGACTGCGATGGTCTGATGGTTAGGGAGATGCCTCTGCGACCAGAATGCTGTGGGTTCCAATACCAGGACTGTCAGTGGCATCACTGAGGTACCCTGAGCAGGGTATCATCCCCACACAGCTCCCTGGGTGCCCCCATTGGTGGCAGAACACTCCTTCACCTGGTGAATGGGTAAAGGCAGAAGTTCACAGTTCGTGCTGTGCTGTGGTGCGTACCTATAAGGAGACACTTTACATTTGTGGTGCATCCATGGAACTAGTTCTCATGTAAATCCAAACAGCAACGCATGGATGTTGAAATTCGGAGTATCTCAGTTAGCGAAAATGGAGACACCTGGTAATGTTAAGGCATGTGGGAAACAATGCTATGAGTTGTGTTATTCTTTTTCACGACAGTGGTGGTACAAACTGTGAACAAACTGCACATCTCACACACACACAGCAAACCATTTTACCATAGACAAAGAAAACATACTCCCCAACTGATCCTACCTTATTTATATACTGTAGATTTTTAGATCATTCTGTTGCTGCTACTTGCTACTTTTGCATTTATTTAATTCTGTCTGCCTCAGTCTTTGCATTTATTTACAGTGTGTCGTTGTACTGTATTCACTTACACTTACACAATACTGTAGTGTAGTGTAGCTGCAGTGGGTTTTTATTGCACTTTCTTTTCAGTGCTGTCCTACCCACAGTTGTGTTGTCTTGTGGTGTTCTGTTTTTGTTTTTTGTGTTGGACCATGATCCTAGAAGAATGTTGTTTAATTTCACTGTGTCATGTATTATGTATATGATTGAAATGACACTAATCAACTACTTGACTTGACTTGGTGCTTTAGTCCACAAGCCTACCATTTCTGTCCAACAAAGTGGCTGTATGCAACATTTGTCTAATTTCTGAGAAAATAAATAATGCTACTGAATGCATGAATCCTTTTGAAGAGTTTACTAACAGGAAAATGCTTTAATGTTGCAGTGGTTTAAGAGACGGAGATGGTTGCCATGTTGAGACGGAGAAACAGGTGGATTCCAGTTCCAAGATTTCAGTTTATTTAGAGGTGAGCAATCTAGGAAGATATGCTGATGGCAAAATAACATTTGATTATAACATTTCTGCTTCGTACCGTGTATCGACTGAAATAACAAACACATAGTTTTGTCTTCATTATAAATACCAAAAATTAGATTATATGACAGCGAAAATCTAACGAGCATCGGACTTCAGTCTACTGAGGTAAGCTTTTTTAATATGCTTTCTGATATGTAAAATCATTGTAGGGGGGGAAGGCTGATCCCCCCCCCCACACACACACACACACTGTGGCCTAATCTATAAACCATGCAGCTTGTATGTCCGATGTAAGATACTGGAGACACAAATATAGACATACTCAGTCGCAGCATAGCCTCACAGATATGCACATTGACTGTGTAGCTTGTCAGTATTCTGGCCACCAGACTACATTAACCTCCATCACCTTTTCAGGTGTTTTAGCGCACAATGCGTGGGTAAAAATAAATGGAACTTTTCCTTGCATAACTGTCTGTGTCTCAGACCTCTCTCACTCTCTCAGCATTAGCTGGAGTGCTGTGTGAGTGTCTGTGTGGGCAGGCTGAGAGCCCAGGCAGATGAGACTAAAAGCTCATCCTCTGAATGCCTGCCTCTCCTGTGACAGTGCATACATTAACAAAAAAGGGCATTATCCCTCACTTTTGAATGTGTGACAAAGGTCTTTATAAATTTAAACTGTGTGTATTTTTTTTTCCTCGGCAGTGGGAATGGTCACAGGACCTTAGTCACAGGTCATGTGGTTTAAGGTTACTAATAGCTCCCACCAGTAGCCTTGTGTTGCGCACTTTTTTTGCCCTTTTTACAAAGCCCTGCCCCTCAGTGGCAGAGAAAGCCCTCGCCCCCAGGTGGGGAGCGGAGGCGGACAAGCCCGTTCCCTGGAGGCCGTAACCGGAGGCTTATCAGGGCCCTGCGCTGTTCTCTAATACTCCTGTGAAAGGCCTCCTTCAGCGCCTCCCAATAGCCACCTCTCTCTGGACAGGAGACTGAAAAGGAGAAAGCCATGGCCCCTCAGCAGCCTACGGAGAAAAGGTCGTGGGGAGGGGAGGTCTCAGAAGCAAAAGACGTAGAGAGGGAAAGAGAATAAGACAGACAGAGATAAAGAAATGTCTCATTTGCAGGAAAATGTCTCATTCAAACAGCTGACAAATAAAACTTCAAAAACTTGCAGTGCCATTAAAGCTTCAAAGACAACACAGCAAGTGACACAAACAGTTTTTCACCCTTATATACCATTTATATGTAGTATATATATATATGTAGTATAGTTCAGAAACTCTCAGGACTAAATAAAGACAAATATTTCAGAATCTACAAAGTATAAATTATAGAAACTTCATCATGTTCTGTGTTGAAACTCAAACATCAAAGAAAGAGACAGAGAGAATGGGTGTTAGCTTGTGGGGAAAAGAGAGAGATGCTGCGTAGGCGTGTGGGAGTGAAAGGCAGAATGAGTCAGAGATGGCAGGAGAAAAGATGCTTCACCTGTTCTGGGGTCCCAGTGCTGAGGATCATCTGCCGGGCGGGGGCGCAGGGGGACACGCCCGACACCCGAGCGGGGCTGAGAGACACTGCATAAAGACCATACAGTTCACTTCAGTTCAGAGGCATTCAGATTTAAATGAGAACTCTCATCACTGCCCTATTTGGAATCAGCAACACACCACTATTTTACAGAACTAAGATGAAAAATGCTTTCACATTGATAAGAATCTTTGCACTGCTCTTCCTCATACCACTGGGCAGCACTTCCGCAAGGTTAAGGAACTGGCATAATTGCTGATTGCCCTTCTGGAATCTTTAGAAAGCACGTTTCTGTATCTGATGCAGATAAAGTATTGAAAGGACATCCTCCATCTGTGACTGGAGACTGGACTCCTGCAGCATCTGCCAACTTGGAGTGCCTCGAAAAGAAGGATGTTGCGATGCCAAATTGAAACCTTTTCAACAACAGAGATAAGTGTTTCATTTGCTATAGGACAAAGCCAACTTAAAAGGAAGAAACATAGAATTTCATAATAGGAAAAGTACAACCAGGAGCAACTAACGTTAAACAAACTTATGGAATAAGTTTGGAAGTGAGGCCATGACTGAAGCTTCTCCTCTTTCCAATCTAGTGTTCTAATCTAAACTCTGTCTCTTATGTTTTGAAACAGCTCACACACAAAGTTTGTCAGTACTTACTCAGTGCTGTTCGTTTATAAAAACAATGGATCCAGCATTCTGTCCCATGCAGAAGAAGGAGTGCGCATTTATCTCCCTTCCTACATACAATGTCTTTTTATACCTCAATCATGTAATGAAGGCATGGTCCAGAGACACAAAGAAGAACCACTGAATTGTGCCAAACAAAAATTGTGCCTAATTAATTTATGTATAGTATGTAACGTTCTGAGCATTAAAGGAGAATTATTATATCAATTTTATACATTATAGAACCTCATTTTTGTTTAAACTGGCCCGTTAGTGTTCTCCTCCAAGCGTGTTGCGCTGCCCCTTTAGGGGGGAGACCTACTAAGCAGGTAGGTTGGACACATTTTCTCCACCAAATAATATCACCATTAAATAATTTTTAAAAAGTGTCTTTTAAGTACAGAAAAAACTGCACACCCCATGAACCATAATTCTGCAGACATGTCTGCTCAGGTTTTTAAATTCTTGCCAACTTCTCACTTGATGGTGTATATATGCAGCACGTAATCATTCTCAGGCTTTCTAACACATTAAAATATTCAATTATTCACTTCTTGGCAGCTGTTTGCACTTTTCATGACGGTTTGATATTAGATCAGTCAGGTCGAGTCATGTCAGCCAAAACAATATTTCAAGTGTGACAGCATGAAAGGTTATTTGTGGTTGGTCTTTTTGTAACAGTCGTTTGGCGTGACTCAGATGATGCATTTGTGGTTTTAAAGCATTGGTTCAGCAGCCATTTTTGCTACCAGTCCAGAGCCCCACAGGTATTCAAAGACTGCAGAAGAGTGATGTGTCTTAACTGAATTGTGATATCACAAACAAAACCACAAATCCAATGCCTTGAAAGTTATAATTTCTTAGAGTTATTTTTTTTTTAGAAAAATCTGTCATTGAGCCTGCACTCTTAAAAGGGTTATTACTTTTTAATTCAAAAAGTAACTGGTTTCTCTTACCTTACTATTTGATGTTCAGTAGACACAACATTTTAAGGCTGCCCAACAACCTTTTATTTCATACTCTTCAAAGATATCTTTAGAAAGATCCAGCACTAT
>JBBJLR010000034.1:9940652-9974312 GCA_037577145.1 Brachypetersius gabonensis
GATCATAGGCACTCCACTCCCTGCAATAATGGACATTTACAGCATGCGCTGTCTCAGGAAAACTAAGAACATCATGAAGGACCCCGGCCACCCTGCACTGCCACTTTTCACTTTCCTGCCATCCGGCAGGAGACTCAGGACAATACACACGTGCACAACACGCTTCAGGAACAGTTTTTACCCCAGTGCCATTAGACTGTTCAACACACAGTAACTGTGGTCCTCTCTGTGTGCAATACATCTGCTCTTCATACTGTAATACAATAGCACACAACACTTTACACTTACACTGCACTGTCACTTTACACAGCACTGTCACTTACTGTATTTATATATAACTCAACCCCCGACTAGTTACTGCTGCTGCACTGTGTTGTCTTCATGTTTCTCATGTCTGTTATGTCTCTATGTTCTATCTGTGAAGAGGGTGTTCAAGTAAGAATTTCATCGAACTCTGTACACTGTACTCTGTACACATGACAAACTTCAACTTCAACTTCTTGTAATATCCATCCTCTTGTACAGTTTCCTTACTGAATGTGGGGCATTAGCTTCCGCGGTCCTTTAATATTGTAGTCTCCTTCCTTTCCTCTGTCCTCTTAACAGTTCTTAAGCTACTAGCTACCACATAGACTAAATACATAATAGATCTTCCATGTTTAATAGCTAGCAAGATCGTCTTTTTTACAGTTGTATGGGGATTTTGCCTGGAGTACCTGACTTGTCTATGAGATTTGTCTTGAAATTCCTGATCTTCTCTTGACTCTTGAGAGAGAGAGAGAGAGAGAGAGAGAGAGAGAGAGAGAGAGAGAGAGAGAAAGAGAGAGAGAGAATGAATCCTGGAGCTGCTCTGTGTGGATCAAAGGTATGTATGTGTGTAATAAAAGACAGAGGGAGAGAGAGAGAGAGAGAGAGAGAGAGAGAATAGAGCTGAGTTATCTTTGAGTTATATTTGGCACAAACATGTTCATCTCGAATTATTATGGATTCATTAAAAATTCTTATAAAAGAATAACATACAAAAAGAAAATGTCCTACATGCCTACAAACCGCTATATTGCAACATGCCTACAAACCGCTATAAAAATATCGAAAACAGGGACATTATTAACAGCAGGGACATTAGCTCTTATTAAGATAAGAGCTAATGTTATTAATATAAATAATAGTAATACGAATATAGACTTCTGAGTGTATGAAGAATCAGTGTGCTCAGAATGGAATTTATTTGCCTACTGAGACTACGAGTCTGCGTTCTGATATTTATCTAAAGATATGGATTCGGACAGACCTCTCATCAAATAAATCAGAATGGAATTTATTTGAGTTCTGAGACGACAAGATTTTTTATTTTTTTCATATTTTGGCTTTCTGATATTTATCAGGCAAAAAGGCTTGGCTTTAGACATTCCTCTCATCAAATTCATCTTCATAAATTCTTCAGTCCCTGCTCAGGGCAGCACTGTGAAGCTCTGTTGAGTGAAACTAAACAGTTCATGCAAGATAAAGTTATAAGACTGCCTGCTTTTGAGCCAACAACATTCAGCTTATAGCGCACAGTTTATCATTCTGCAGTGGACAGAACGTCAACCTATACATGACATACAGTCCTCCTGTGTAACTGAATGATACGTACCATTCGAGGATTTCATAATGGAGGAAACACGTGCAATAAGATGCCGACGCCCAGCTGTGGCTTGGGGTACTGGCCACGTAACTTCTGAGCATGAGAAGAAGAAGACAGCTCATAGAGGCCCCTGGTAATTATTAACATGCACCTTGAGTGATCCATCACAAGTATAGGTGTGAACACACCCAAGACACATTGTGGACACATTGAGAAGAAATCACTCAACCCATGTTCAGAGGTGGTCTGGGTCTCATAGGGCCACGTTCTTTCAGCAATTTAGAGTGTGACTCTCCCTGAGCAGAGGCAGAAGCGCTACAGCTCATTAAATAACAGTCACTCGGTTGAGTTTCTGTGCATTTCTGCCTTGAACACGGACCGCAAACAAACAATAACAGACACAAAGGACAGTGAACTCCCACCAGGACAAGCTTGGCAGGAAGATGCTCCGAGTTCTTACAGCCACAACTATAAAAAGAAAACAGCAGTGCAAATCCCAAAACAGAAGACTGCTCTGATGATATAGAGCTTCTAAGAGCAGAACCACACAGGAGCACAATGATCAACACTTTTTGTTCTAATTGAAAGTCTTTCATTTGCCTTCCAGCATTTTATTTACATTTATGGCATTCAGCTAATGCTTTTTTTTATTTATCAAAAGCGGCTTCCATTCCTTAACTACAGGGGACAGTCTCCCTGGAGCAACTTGGGGTTTGGGATCTTGCTCAGGGGCCCAGTGGTGGAAGCAATGTCCAACATTTGAAAAATGTAAAACTATATAATAATAATAATAATAATAATAATAATAATATGTAATGGCCATTTACAAGATCCAGTTTAATGAATGCAAGTGAATGAATGCTGTTGACTTCTTTTTAGCATTTAAATAATCTAATATTTGGGTTTTTGGGTTATGTCCTTTTTGGGTTTTCTCTCTTTGATTTTCTTTGTTGTTGCACACCACAACTTTTGAGCTTTAGCATTTGCTTTTATACCAAAAAGAATAGTACCACAGTTTTCCAGTTTTGTAAGTGCAAAAAACCTTTTGTTTTTGCTAGCCAAGTTGAATTTTGCTGCTTTAAGTAATATATTGATTGATAATTGAAACTAAAAGATTGTTTAAATCTGATTGTTTGAATTCTGAAATAATACTCTATTGATGTGGGCAATACACAGTAAATTCACAGGATGACCATCTCTCCAGTGTGTTGCACAATAAAGCGTATCTAAATGCAAGTTTGTTGAACATTTACAAATACCTCCTCTTGAGACATTTGGTGCCTGTTTGTCTGCAGAATGAAATCACATGAAATCAAGTGCTCGTCATTTGGGGAAAATCAATTGATTTATTTCTGACCAGCAGTCAAATGAGAGCAATTTTAACCAGGGGCACACCAGTTTCACGAGATGGCGTGATGTGTACACTGGAGGTTTTTCTACCTGCAAGCACATGGATGATTATAAATAATACACCAGACCAGATCATATATGTTGTGGCAACCGCTGTGATCAAAACACCACGATGGTGGGATTTATACCTGTCCTTGTTCCTTTTAGCCATGCTCACAACTGATCAACCTATGAGATCCAGACCAATTACATATTTTTTCTGTTATATTTTCAGGGGGCTTTGTCCTAGTTTATTTGAGTTTTGGTTTTTATGTAAAAAAACTCACTTCTTTTTTAATTTGCAAATTGTCTCATCTTATGGCCAAAATGCAAATGAACTAAACTGTAAATGCACTAATTCATTTTTTTGGTGTAAATTTGCAGAATGGCTGTGTTGTATTATAAATGTTTAGCAAGTTTTCTATGAAACCTGTCATCCACAAGAAACAATGCAGTGACATCGCTGGGAAATCGAAGCATTTTACTTTATAAAGTTTTAAAGAGTTGGAAAACAAAGTTCTATGCCAGCCATTGACATGGGCCTCATCAAACAAATCCTGGTACTTGGCTTTCTTTTGTGCTCCTGAATGGAAGAACCATGTCTGGTCTGAGTGAAGTTACTGCCACCTTTTGTGGAAAAACAAGTTTCTTTTTCAGGTTCAGTGGCATCTCTTTGCTCAGGTTGTAAGATCAAGTAACTATTAAGCCCCTCAGTTACACAAGACATCAGATCGTCCAGAAATGTCACAAAGGGTGTCTTTAGGTTCTTTAACATTCCATTCTTTAACCAAACACCAGTATCATGTTGAAAAAGTTGACCATTTATGAGTAAAAAAACACCACGACAAGAGTTTAGAAGTGAAAATGACTCATAAGCTGAGCAATGGACCCACTCCAGTTCTCACTTCCCTACTGCCTTCTGCACTCATCTCTAACACAACCACTCCATCTGTCTTCGGGAGATAAATCACAGGCCAAAGCACCTCAGATCCCAAAGGTAAAGGAACTCACTTTGATTATTTAACACTTAAGTGTCTGCCAGACCTTGGGACTTTTTAAGACTGAGGCTGTTGGTGGAACTCTCTCTTGATCTTTGCTCACTGCTGAACTGGAGAATACTAACTGCTGGTAGGCCACTTAGACCCCTCTCTTAGCCATCCACCATCACTCACTGAGCAAAGCAGCCTTCTCTGGGTTTCCTCCAGTACAGAATATCAGTCATAAGAACAGGCAATGAAACTTCCCTATGCTTAATAAAATTCCTAACAATATGAACAGCCTGTTAGAAACTTCATCTCTCTGAAGGAATTAATAAGATACTGTGCCTGTGAGGAACAGCTTGCTGAATTAGCTGAAAAGCCTTTAATTAAAACCTTCAGGTCCACATGAAAGACTCCTGGGCTGTCCCTCACTCATTCCGTTGAAGAAATATGGATTCACACAAAAACAGACATAACCAAGCTAAGGGGCTGTGTCCACAGAAACCGCAAGGCAAGGGGCTGTATCCACAGAAAACATGTTTTCCGGCGCTTAATGCCTTTTCAAGTTGTTTTCAGTTACCAGCAAAGGCAGCTGCCTTGCCCAAACCAACACAACAGTCTTTGTTTTAGTTTACTTTGTAGCAGTGTGCTTTTTTCAAGGAAATAGTCATTAGAAAGATGTCCTACATCTCTCTTAAGAGAGTTAATTCATCTGTATTCTTTATGAGACTGACTATATAGATCATTTTGATGGATTGATATAAAGAGTTCTGTGAATTAGAGTCTGCGACCCTACTGTTTCCCCAAAGGGAGACCCTCAACAACAATCAGGAGGTTGCTAGACTCTTAGAACAGTGGGTGTGGAACTAAGAAAGAGTTGCCAAACCACTGTAGCCTTAATTTGTGAACTTTTATCACCAATACAGCATAATGGGAGAGATGCTGCCTGGAGAAAACAGGGCCTTAATATGGTCTGGTAAAACACACACTGAGTCGGTAACACAGCCTCATGCCTTTATTCTGTTCTTATTGTCTGTTTTCTCTCATATCCTTGCCGGGTTTGTGAATTTATTCACCTATGATCCTCCCATCACTGATTCTTTTTACTGGGCCTCTGCACAGGACACTAAGTGAGACAGCAATAATACAAATCGGCCTTATTCTTATAGATCACTTCTTTTGAATAAACAGGTAGAGAGTTGCAGTGTTTGTAACCTAAATCAACCTGCATCAGCAACACGTCACAATACACCCTGATGGCATGTTTCAGTACCCTTAGCCTGAACTTTTCTATTCATCAGTTCTCACTTTCTTCTGCCTTCTTCTCGCTTGCTTCCCCCTCTCTGTCCATAGAGGCATGGAATATTACAGACATACTATGTTTGAAAGACAGATATAACTATGTTTTTGTGGTTGCTAAAAGAAACCATCAACAGCTCACCCAGCTTCAGTGCTTTACTCAATGACGAGACAGCCTAACTGCACCCATAAATGGGACTCGGGTTTGTTGGAGGAAGGTTCTTTCCTGGTGTGTGGGAGAAGTACCAGCATGTTTCTGCAGCCAAAGAAAATAGTAGGCCAGCAGTAGTCACATTATGTTAGTCAGTCATAAAGCATGTAGTTGAGCTCAGGTTGCAGAACAGTAGTTACTAAAAATAGAAGAGAGCCAGGATAAAAGCTAAGCTAACCCAGCGTTGACCTGCATTGTTGCCTTCCACTTCACGTAATACCTGCTCTGTTTACCAACCTCATTTGATTTTTGTTTCCTTGGAAAAGAAGCACACTTTATCAGAGCTGTACAAGAGCGATTACGTGAATGATTCTTTGGAGCTCTTTTCTTCCACCACGGAAATGTTATATTTAGTCATTGTAGCTCATGTATTGTTTTCTGTTGAATAAATATTTCCTGCCTTTTTACTGATACTGAAAAATGATTAACATATTTGCCGTTTTGACTGGGAAAAAACTCACAAAAGAGACTGTCTGACTGTTGCACAGCACTGTATATTACTTTTGAATGATTCATTACTTAAAATTATGTCAGCAAAGGAATCTTGTCTCTTTAAGTATATTAAAATTCCTTCATGCTTGTCAGGTGGAAATGGGCCGCATAGCAAGACGACAACCCAAAAACTTCACCAAGGCCAGGAATTAGTTCAGTTGAGATTCACTTTAATAATGGATGAATTTCACTTTCTTCACTGGAAAGTTTTTGACAGACAAACATTAACTAATGTAGAAATAGAATTTGATGATGTGCATATTGCTACATCTGCATTTGTCTTCAAATAAACTCTAACATTATTTTATACATAAAATTAAAGAATACATGCATTTCTAGCATTCTAACATATGGCTGATTTTAAAAATGACACGGCTGTTCCACAGTCATGGGATTCAGGGCCACGTCCATAAATCTGTGCTAGCTTGCATTGGCGACACAGGTTTATCTGTGCTATCTTAGGTTAGGGACACTAGTTTGTCTGTGCTAACTTGCATTGGGGGACACTGGTAGCTGTATAAATTTCAAGATAGCATTTTTGATAGGGTAGCACGAATCGACTTATAAAGTATAATTTTTAAATAAAATATATGTTTGCATAAACCTCAAGGGAGCACTTTGATAGACTACCAATGCGTGCTACAGTAGCATTTTTCGACAAGGCAGCATACATCATCAGAACACTGGACGTTGGCATCTCAAGGTTTTTTTTCTCTGCAAGCTTCAACATATGAGTCAACAGATACTTCTTAGTGACTAATATTGCAGAATGTTGGGTAGCCAGGTAAATTATTTATGCAAAATCATTTAAAAGTAAAATTTACTTCTCGTCAAAACATAATTACAGCTAACAATGATAAGATAGAACATTCTAGAGAGAGAGGAGAAACAGCTCACTCTCTGGGACACATTGAATGACTCCAGTCCTTAAAGGGTTAATCACTATCTACCGTCTTCAATATTAAGGCATTTCGCATTCACTTGACCACACTGTTCAACAGGCCAACACATGCAGCTACTTCTCCTCAGTCTGCAGTTGCATATGTAGGCTCACAATTTGTTATGAACAGGAATCAGACTCCACATGCTGACCCTCAGGCCCACAGATTAACAGTGCACAAAAAATTGTGGCAACACAGATGCCAGCGAATGCTTACTGCGTAACCGCTGGGGGAAAGGCTGCACATCAAAACACAATAATGGAAATGGCATTGAGATAAATAAGTTGAATCAAAACAGCACCCAATGGTTTGCAAGCATTTTATACTCTAACATTGTGGTGCTTGAATGACTGTTTACACCATGGTGAAATGTGAACATGTGAGTGGGAATGATTTTCAGACTGAAGGAATGCCTCATCCAAAATGTAATATGGGCCATGGCAAACGAAAGCCTGCGAAGGCCAACTACTGTGTTCTTTGTGTGAATACGAACCAGCTCCAGGATTGGCATTTTAGGGTGAAATGTTTCAGAAAGATGATGCAAATTTGTTCTTGTCCACATTAGACTTTGTCACCCACCACCCTTGTAACAGTAACAGTAAGCGTTATTGTACCATAGGGAGGTTTCGCAAAACACCAACTAAGTTGTTGTCCTCTCCTGACCAAACACATACAAACCGCCAGAGGAGATGAAACTATTAGTTCATGTAATAACTTATTTTTTCCCCACTTGAAGAGAGATCTGAGCAAAAGCTGTCTACCCAGTGTGAGCCCTTTTTCCGAGTCCAGTATGCGGAAACTGTTCCCAGATTCTCATGCAAATGAACTCCTCATGAGGCATTCATGAGTTGTGCGTGGTATGGGACACACATGGTAACCATTTAACCTTGCACATCCTGCCACCTTCTTCCAACACACAGCCAGTTTTATGACTGTTAGCTTTATAGAGTGAAAGCCAAGGGTCATCTTGATGTATCCAGTTTTTTTTTATGTATAAATCAAAGGATTACTATGGAAAAAAACTCATGACTTTTACGCAAATCAAAAGCTCCTTGTATGACATTTATAAATATGCTAAGGATGTTAAATGTATGTGTCATTAGACATAAGCATGTTACTCATGTACAATGCAGATTGAATGAAAGTACTGTCAGACATGTGTCCTACATAATAATGATAATAATAATAATAATAATAATAATAATAATAATGATGATGATGATGATCTATATTTATAAAGCACCTTTCGACAGTGCATTTTAAATGAATGTCTTGTGAGACATATAGTCTCTACTTTCATGTGAACCCCATTCCATGGCTCTGTTGTAAGCTTGACTGCTGAGAGAGATAATGTAATTGGTCACAGATTTACTATGATTTGTGCTGGTAAAACAATAAGAACTCTAACTAGAGCTTTAAATTTGCGTAAACTCTATTTAGAAGTGCATGAATGCCGTCTACGTGCGTTTAGCCACCATGGCAGCCCTGAAACCAAATATAGCCACTCAGAGTTCCGTAAGAAAATTTGCGAATAAATGTTTCAAGTTATTATCATGTTGTGGCTCAAAAATGAGGACAGAGTAGGATCTTCCATTAATACTGACTGACAAATATATTATTTGTACATTGCAAACAGCCATTATCACTGTTAAACACTAAGTTAATGAGTAAGCTTCCGACTTTTTTTGGGGGGGCTGTTAAGGCTTAATAGCTTTCTTTGCAGGACCAGAGAGAGTGGTCTCCACTGGGAAAATCCCCCCCCCCTGGAGCTTCACGTTTCAAACATTTCCTGGAGATTCAGATTTACAGATAATTAAAATGTACTTCTAATACAGTGGCATAATGTTACGTTGTTTAAATCACAGAGTGTTTATCTCCACATGCAGCTGTGTAGGGAAAATACATTGCGTTAGTTCATTGGGTAGCTAGTAAATACCTAAGCTCTCTAGATATAATTTGCATACTTTCTAAAAGGCTTTTAATTAAGTTGGACTTCTGGCTACCTTTACTATTGTTCACTAATATAGCTGTCTGTATTGATTTAGTTTACTTTAACTGTGTTACTTAACCATCTAGAACAGATTTTTAGCATTTAAACACATTTACTTTGCTTCAGACACCAGCAGCTAGGTAATAGTGTTTTAGGTCTTAGATTATTTGCCAGCTGAGTGTCTTTACGCTTTGTAATGAAACACTTAAAGCCTATTAACGCCCTAATGCAAGGCAACAGTATGCTGTATAGTTTATGTCAGGTTGAGTTATGAGACATTTCCTGTATTCTGGATCATTTTCAGTCCCATAGCTTGTGTCTCTTTCACTCTTTCAAGCTCAATGAGAAAGTTTGCAGTGGTGTAACGAGAGAATGCTGATTGTTACTGCATAGTAGAAACTTTCATATCATATTAAACAAATGTAAATGTGGAGAAATTGTTGAGGGCTTGAATTAGAATAATATAAAAGTATTGTCAAAAACAACACGCAATAAATATGTCCCTAGTAATCTTCGTATGCTCAAACGGAGACATTTATGTAAAAAAAAAAATATTTAAAGGTTTGTAATTTTCCTTTGAGTTCCTTAAATGTCAAATGTGTTTTATTATGAATGTGGTCATTCAAAACAAATAGACTTGTAGTGAGCACATAAAAACCACACTGACTTGTCATATATGATTAAATTGAGAAAAAAACATGTAATAGCTTTATAGGAACCATGCTGTTTTATTTTATATGGGTAAGCACAAAGTGTGTTTGAAGTCTGTGTAGTCGGGATAGTCTGTGAGAATCAAGCCGTTGTTATTGTTAAAATGCACTGATGCATCTTCTTGCATGAGTCTTACATAAATTTTACACAAACTCTCCTCTTTAGAACTGTCCTGAAACTTGTTTTCGCTGTCCTGAATGTTTATTCAAACTGTATGTTGCTCTGGATGAAAGCGTCTGCCAAATGTGTGTAATGTAATGCAATGAGAGAGAAAGTTATTACCATCCTAACCAAGTTGACCAGTTAACTCAGTAATGTTGGGGTGGCAGTAGCTCAGTAGGAAGGATACTTGCCTCCGGACCAAGAGGTCATGGGTTTGAATCCTACCTTCAGCACCACCACTGGGTCCCTAAGCAAGACCCTCAACCCCTGTAGTTAGGGAAATGTGTGGGAATGTTAGGGAATGGAAGTCGCTTTGGATAAAAGCGTCTGGTAAATGCAAGTAATGCAACAGTCAGCAATGACTAAAAGTGACAGTCTTCACTCCCTCCTCAACCCACTTCTGTTAATTGATGTAAAGAAAGTTTACATTCATTTCAGTGATGCAATGTTAAATGACAGTTCCTCTAATTTCTCAGTTCAGTTAATAAGTTGTAAACAAAGTCATTCAGTGTGCTTTAATGTTAAATGTTTAGTTTAAGAGATATTTACCATTTAAATTTTTTTGACAGTGGTAAGGATAGGAAACAGAAGCATATAATGCTCGCCAAAGCTACGTCACAGAAAGTTATTCCATCAGGGTTATAAACATGCTACTTAATATCTGAGACATATCTGAGTTTTGAAGATTAAGGTTCTGTACTTAAAAAAATGTACTTGTTAAAAATGTATTTGTTAAAATATTTTTATTTTCATTTACACAGAGATTTAGGCATGGTATACAGTAACCCAACAGTTCCAACCACAAACCTCTATCAGGAAATCTGTGTTTTTCTACAATGAAACCTCTCAGAATGACTCTCTATTAAAGTTTAAAAGGTTCTCCGGTTTCACATTGTGTAATAGAAGGTATGGCTTTCCAGTACGTATTATCGGATAATTCCTCACCAGTGATGTGTACCAGCCAAAGTGAGAGTCTGCATTTGTGACTTCACCACATACTTGCGATGTTGCTGTATTTGCATGACATACAGCCAGTGCACTATTTATAGCAACAGTGGGTCTGTGGAATCCTTTAGGAGTCATGTGGGATTTTGGCTGGATGCATCAGAGAATTGACTGTATTTTAGTTAGTGAAACAGAGCCTCCTTCACATCCACATGAGACTCTTAAAAGTAGAAGAGGGGCAGTAAATTGTCCTGTAAGCCTAACTGTGTGTTCTCCTCCGTATTAGTAACGCTCATGCTAAGAGACCATTAGGTTGAAGTTATTCATTTTTGACTCTGACCTCCTGCACGCAAGACTGTCTGGTCTGAGGTCTGTTGCCCTTTTGAGAGGCATCTGTTCATTCATCTAAACGATGCAACCACTTCTTTACAAATCACATGGTGCGATAAGCGGTGAAGGACTGAAAAGGGACAACAAGAGGAACAGAGAGAAAGAGAGAGAGAGAGAGAGAGAGAGAGAGAGAGAGAGAGAGACTTGTCCCACAAACAAGCTGAAAGGAATTCAAGTTTCACACAACCGTTCAAGTTTTCAAAATTTAAAATAATGCGTTTGCATATAAATGTTGAAAATTATTCCAATATAGGCCTGTGGTTTTGAATTATTACTGGGGTATATATAAATATATTTTATATCTGTAGCCACAGATTTTAATAAAGGGTTTTAACATGCCTTCTTCCATTGTACCTTGCCACTTCCTCCTGGGGAATCCCCAAGGAAACCTTAAAGGCTGTTCCATTACTTTATCAGCTCAAATTAAGTATGAAGAATTTAACCCTGAAATGATTTCATTCTCATGCATTTCCTCTTTCTGACTTGGAAAAAAGCTATTTATAGGCTGTAGACTGCTTTAAAATGCTCGATATTTCAAAACCATTTCAAAACCATTTTCTGGGATTTAGGATGCTGTTATGCATCATCATGTTTCACTCTGCATGGGTGGCACATTTAGGCTGATTTAGCTGAGGGTGAATGAGTTCTGATTGAAAAATCCCCCTATTACTGTCCTCTGCTCCGCACCAACTGCGGGTGGCTTACTTGTGTAACGTGGACATAGAGTTAATGAGGGCATTTAAACAGTAGGCTATTGAAACAAGGTCCTGAATGACGGAGAATGAAGCTACAATAATATAAACACCTAATCTTTTAAAAACGGTGAAACAAGTATCGACAGAGACCTCTGAAGGGAAACACTGAGAGAGGCAGAATACTATTTAGACATTTACTATTTACTAGCATGTTATTGTGTTGGTGGCTATGGTTAGTATATTTAATATTTAAATCTGACATTTTGTATAATAGCAAAACAAATATATATATATAATGCTTCTAAACTTTTGAATGGTACTGTGTGTGCTCAGTGGCTCCGTATGAGCTTAATGGCTTCCATAGGACCAACTCAGTGCCTCTCAGCGATTACCGGAAGAGTTTCCTGCTATCAGCCTCAGTCTGCAGCTGCGGCAGGGCAGGCGGAGGGCGGGGCCTGAATGCTTATCGGGCGCTGGCTCCCAGAGAGCACCCTGGGAATTCCCACAATTGTTCTGGCGAAGGTCCTCGCGCCATGGTTTACAAATAAAGTGCCAAAAATAACCTCAAACGCAGGAAACCGCCACAGACCTCTCCATGCTGATGCAAATGACACTCCTTTAGCTGAACAATAATGCGAAATCACAGCACATCACTTGAAGTATCACAAAATGTGCGTCATCTAAAACCATTCCATAGAGAGCAGCTGTTTTTGACATTCCCACAAAAACAAGAATATCTGTCCATTCACATTATGTCAGAAAACACAACCGATGGCACAACGACACAATAGCTGTGTCATTGTGCTTTTCATTGATCAGTCAATCTTCTCTGCATTCTTGTTATAGATTACATGATATTTCATCTCCATGTCTATGTTTGGGCTTCTTTTGTTGTTTGAGTTGCGGACAAACTCCTGCACTGTATTCAGAAGGAAGGAAAGTAATTTTCTTCTAAAGTATGCTAAAACACAAACCACACCCCTGGGATCACTTCATTGAATATGAGTAGTACTTTGAAGTCAAAGCAATCTTCTGATTTTATAACTGCATAGAAAAAAAAGAAAAAGAAAAAACTATCACAGTCCCTTACACTCTTCGGAACAGGACAGTGATCTGTCAGATTTTGTGGATATCTTTGTAAATATCTCCAAACTAATACTAAACACAGCCTTGGCGTCAATCTTGAAGAAACCTGGGCATCCTGTGACACACAGTGTGGTAAATGTCCCAGGACAGATGTCTACCCTGTGGAATATATACAAACCTTTAAGGATACATAGTTAAGCTGCTATTTATATCAATTCTCCACTATATTGCCCATTTTACTATTGATATATATTTTACAGAGCTGTCCACAGCTTTACTCTCATTTAAACTTCTTAATTTGAACTTTTTTGTATGTCGCACAATGTCATGTTTATCGCACTCTGAGTACAAGGGCATTAACGATTACAGATGTTTTCAAGTCGACTAATCCATCAGCAAAGTCGAAGTTGAGTCGACTAGTCGTTTGATGATGTAACACACGCAGCGGAGGACCACAGGCGTCTAACACTGAGCAACTTTTAGTAAAGTTCTCTGTAACATTAACAGTCAACATGACAATTAAACAAAACAAAACAAAGGCAGATACTTTTACTTTTCTGAAAAATTTAAGGGTACAACCAAAACTATAATAATTGGTTAAACCAAGTAACGTGTGTCAGCATAAGCCAATCAGAGGTTGCATTGCGTACACAAGCAAGTGCACAGAGCAAGGGGGGAAAAAAAACACGGGACTAGACATACATTGTGTACATTGTGGAACGAGAGGTTCACTATTTCTTCTCTCTGTATATGGTTGAGATGAGAAAGTTTGCTTTGATTTTGAATTTGATTTTAATTGGCCTGCTAAATTGTTAGCGAAAGGGTCTTTTTATTTACTGTTCTATACAGTCCACTTCATCCAACACTCTGGAGGCTCCTATATCACTAGATGCAAAGAAGGACTTGCCCTTCCCAGTTTTTACTTCTCCTGCTGGGCTACCAATCTACGCATAATGTGCTATTGATTGGGTGCTGACAGCTCGAATGTGGATGCTGCCTGTTTTAAAGAATAAATCAGTCTCCTGTAAACCATCTTTACTCCATCCATGGAGTTTCCATTTTGGAAACTCCAAAACCTAAAAGATATTAGTAAAATGTATCCCTCAAGTCTGGATGCAATTTAAACAACACTTTGTTCATTCCTCCTGACTCCGGGATCCCTTTCAGCACAGCTATTCATTCTCTATACCATTAATAGACTGGATTTTCTCGTCGTTATAACAAGTAGGCATTAGTGATTTGTGATCCATTGATGCGTCATTTTTATTAAATAACAATAGGTATTTCAGCAAGCTTCAGCCTTGTGTCATGTCTTTCGCTGTACACTTTGATCTGAAATATTCAGTCATATTAACAGAACCTGCTGCTCCTATTCTAATAGCTATTCAGTTTGAAGCTTTACTCTCCACCTGACACTGAAACATAAGGCTGACTTCATACTGTAATAGCAAAGAGATTACATTTATAGAAGTGGAAGTCATCTACCCTTCCAATTGTGTTTCACTTGTTAAGATATCTCTTGTCCCACTCGAGGCTGGAAAAGATGAAAGCTATATTGCATGGCCCCCACTTGAAATTCAGAAGTTGCGATCTAGCACTTTATAGCCTATTTTTCCTCATGTGATCATTTGTCATCATGTGAGGACTGTGAATATATTCAGACGACAGTAGAAAGATCCACTTCCTTACAGCTTTTATTGTGAGTAAAGAGTTCCATATGAAAACCACGTTACCATCCTCAGAGAACTTTTTTCTTGTCCTTCCATGTTTTTCATCTGTAAATGTGTATTTTGTCTGGATGTGTGATATCTACTCGAGTTTCCATAACTTGAGTGCACTCTTTGAAAAATTACCCAGAATTTGCCGTAGGTCTGGCTCATTTCTTAGCTCTTTATTGCAAACCTTGACCTGGAATTGCCTGTAGTCCTTGCTGCTTGGGTGTACGTAATTCCTTTGTTACTATGAGTTATGTTCTGTTGATCATAACATTGTTAAAGACCAATTAACATACCTGGGAAAAACAAAATCAAAATACAGCCACAACTCTCAACAGAAAACAAACCTCTATCAAATAGAGCTCATTCATTTTGGGAATCAAAACAATCTCATAATGGATTTTTACTCATTATTTTGTTCTTATGGCCTTCCGTGTAGTCTGTTTATCTTAAAACGTTTGAAAGTAGGTCAGCAGGAGGCTGTTCTAATAAACTTAATGGGGTTGCAGACATGCTGTGAGACTTCTCGCTCTCACACACAACTAAAGGATGGAGAGGGCTGGGGTTTTTGCCACACACACACACACACACACACACACACACACACACACACACACACACACACATTGCCTGTCTTTAAACAATAAGACCCTCGCACACACTTCCAAACATGAAACACTGTCTGCTTTTCCAGAATACATCACAGCAATCAATGCCAGAAATGAAAATCATGCCCATTGTGTTCGTTCTGTTTTATTTGATTTCATTTCATAGGACTATGGAAGGAATTTCTTTAAGGAATTTAAGTAGTTTCTACAAGAGTACTGTTGAATGCACTTCAGCCTATTCTGAGGCAGTTTGTTATTTGAGCCTGAACTGTTATGAGTAGAAAGAGCTGGAGAGAGCTGAGTTTGAAGTAGATTTGATTATTGGGGCTGCCCTTACACACACACGAAATCTCTACATATCTGGTGTTTTGCCAGCACTATATGTTATAGGGTATCTGAAATTATTATTCAGCAAATAACATATCGCTACCTTCAGGAATATATGTGAAACAATGCTGTGCATATTTTAAATGCTGTGAGCTGATTAGTGGCTTAGTGAGTAGTGAGTGTGCACCGTTACATTAAAGCTACTAAAGGTCCTGTAAGTTGTGAGGTGGGGCTTCTTGGTTCATACTAGTTGAGATCTGAGAAATCTTGGGGCCAGGTCAACACCTTAAGTGTACTTTTTCTGCAACAGTGGTTAAGTGTGTGGTCCGTGTCAAAGTAACATGCACAAGTGATTTACCAGACTTTCATCCATTGCTCCAGTTCTGATGGTGGTGGTTAGGGGTCAGCATGGACACTGGTCTGTGGCCACAGGGCCCCATATGCAGCCATCTGTGATACACTGGCCATTCTGACAACTTTCGATCACAGCCAACACGAGACTTTCAGGATTTTGTGCTTTCGCAATTTCCTCCCGGATCAGTAAAGTTTTCTGATGGAACAGCTATTCTTTGGTAACAGACCAGAGGAACTAGCCTTTCTGTGTACATCAGGGAGTCAAGGGCACCCAAGACCCTGTCACCAGTTGTCCATTCTTGAACCTCTTTTGGTAGGTACTAAAAGAACACCCGACTGTTTTGGAGATGCTCAGTCATGTAGTAGACACAGTTTGGCTTTCGTCAGATTTTCTCAGATCCTTATGCTCACCCGTCTTCAAGGACAGACTGTTTACTTGATGTCGAACATAACTCACCCCCCGGCAGGTACCATTGTAATGAGAGAATCAGTGTTAACACACACTAATACTGTGTGTTTTAAATATCTACAGAAAACTGAACTGCCTGTTCCTTGACATCTGGTTTGAGGCTTTTATGACAAATAGGCAAACAGATAAATTACAGAATTACTTGTTGATAAGAACAGCTAATTAGAAGAGCAACTTCAGGCATTTGACTAACAATTTAAAGCTTAAAAACAACCTCTTAAATTTTACAGTCCTTTGACTCAACAATGGTCTAACAGTCCCCAAGGCTAGGGAACACATTCATTAGAGACTCACATGGTTGACCCTGTGTGGAAGAAACAGTAGGAATGTTCCACCAAGAGCAAATAACTAAACAGCTGATAAAACAACAGTATGATGCAAAGGCCATAGTTTTCCTTGAGGAGCTTAGTTGGAACACTGACATCTGTCATCAGTAAATCACAAAAAGCAACTATTAACATGAGTTCTTTAATCTCCACCTTCTGTGTGACATTCCTGGCCCCAACACTTCAGTGTCCGTGTGCTCTGATGTCTTGACCTGGTGGAGCTTCAGAAGATGCCGATTTGTATCACTCTGGGGACCATTCTAACATGCTCGTAATCGATTACACACCGCAAGTTCTTTTTTGCTTTCATTTGTGTGGGAGAATAAATTCCAAAGCTTGTTCCATGTACAGCGTCTGTTA
Source organism: Brachypetersius gabonensis (assembly GCA_037577145.1). NCBI lineage: Eukaryota > Metazoa > Chordata > Actinopteri > Characiformes > Alestidae > Brachypetersius > Brachypetersius gabonensis. Next base: position 9,957,730 of record JBBJLR010000034.1, read on the forward strand.
CTCATGCCTAAAGCGTGTAACTGTTGAATAGAATCAGACAGAGTAGTAATGATCTGCAAACATCAAACAGTGACTGCTTTTTTTTTTTTTAGAACTTTAGAGAGAGATTAGCACTGGGTCCAAGCACACTCGCTTCATTAAATTGAGAATTCTGCATAAACCAAATATTAACAGTTTTGCATTAGGGTTAGAGTTCAAAAAACAGTTGCCCGGCTAAAATTGCGCACAGTTGCAGTGATAGGAACCAGATGTCTGAAGTAGTTAATACCCCTGAAAGTGCCCTCACGGAAGGTTATTACATTAGTTCACATTATTACATTAGGTCACATTATTACATTAGGTTATGAATACGCTGCCTGATGCTTGAGGCATTGCTTTACCATAGTTTTGAAATAAGGTTTCAGCATAGTTTAATAAAACATACTTTATTATTAGAAAAGTACATGCAAAGATCTGTATGCCATTACAGTCCCTTAAGCACCATTTCTTTAACCAGTTTTAGGTAGTTATTAAAATGGCTATATTTGACTTGTAGACATTGCAGCCTCTGGATCCATTCTTCACCACTGTAAACAGTCTATAACTCAATGGCTGAACTATGCAGACCTTTTTAAAAAAAAAAGTCAACCCCCCCAATACTTGAAAAACCAATGCCGCAAAAAGAACCTCCCGAATAAGCAGATTTTGTCAGACAAACGTGAAATTACTCAGCCTAGTGCTTTATGTACAGGGGTCAGCTGAATGGTGTGGTTTTAGGCAGTTTACTTTATTTAAAAAAAAAAAAAGACTTTGCTTTAATCTTTTGTTTTATGATGTACCTTTTTTGGAACTTCTGACTTAAGTTAACAAGCCTTGCATCGGTAATTCATAAAATGCCATATGTGTAAAAGCGTATGCCTCGTTTCCTGCCAAAAGAAACCTAATCTTGGACTAAACTGCGGAACCAAAATTGCAAGACAGTCCTTGTTCTACGCATATGCGTATCCTTCGTCTGGGAAACTGGCCATTAATGTTAAAAAGGAAAAGAATTTAAAATAACTTGCGCTTTGGTAGGTTAAAAATTCCCTAGGGTTGAAAGAAGTCAGATAAGAAGCAAAGCAGAAGAATCCCATTGTATGTCACCTCAGTGGACTAATCCCCCCCACCCCCACCCCACTGTCCACAGTGCACAGACCGGTTCAAGAATGCCCAACTGCAGACACGGCCATTAAAAACTTAATCAGGAATTACTCCCACAAAAGACTCATTGAGTCTTTAATCCAGTAATAATATAAATCATCCAATCACATGGACCTACAGCGTAATCATATTAAACATACGGTGATCAAAATGTCAGCATGACTTCTTATTTTATTTTTCTATGCAACAAAAAAAGTTAACTTCTGAAAAGGTACAAATGGGCACCTTAAATGCCTTGCAAATATGAAATGTGACTGTGGCGTGGCTTTCAGACTCATTAAAGGTGCAAGATCAGACCCTAAGGACCACGCTGTACTTCTGGGAGGCTTTTCACCTTTTGTACTTTGCAGGGCAATATGTACTAATGCGGTTCTCCCTTTTGATGGTACACATTTGTTTTGAGAAACTGAGCTGAGGTTGGGAAGTAATGGATTATAACCAACCTATTAGTCTCCTTCAGCACCAAGCTCACAGATATGCTTAAAAATGAAGTGACTATAGACACGGATCAGTGTTTTAGGAGAAGAAACAAGTCTTACAAAAACAATGCTCATATCCTGAGCGGGGCACAGCATGAATGGATAACCAAATCATTCTATACTTCAGGACAGAACCTATTTCTAATGTCAAAAACATTCAATTCCTTGATTTTTTTTTTTTTTTACTCAAATTCAAAAACTTTCAAGAACCCATGGGAACCATGTGTTAGTCTTCAGAACACTGTCCCACTTTTAATTCCCATCATCCTACTTGTAATACAGAAGGGTAATTTTGGAAAGAACCTTCCTAGAGTCTGACTGAATTAGCATGCTTCTTAAACAGAGAGCCTGAACACACATCCAGTTTGGCTCTGAGCCCCATGTTGAAAACACCGGTGTCAGTTTTTGGCTGCGGTGTACTTTTAAATCACCTGTCACCCAGCAAGTGTGAGAAACCTACAAAAACACACATGCACACAAACACATGCACGCATTATTTTCCATTTCTCAGGAAGCTCAGTCATTTTGGAATTATTATTATTCACATTTGGAGCAACCAAGGGTGAGCCAAAGAAGTGACACTTTCAAGAGTGCTTTCCTCTTGTAAACTTTCTTTATTGGAAAACTGAAGGCGTTGCTACCATCAATGAGCCAAATGACACTCAGGTCTACATGAGAAAGGAAACAGATTAAATGTATTAAACAGAAATAGTGGTGTTTCAAGTCACAGCACAACAGTAGGCATATAAACAAAGCCGTTCTTTGGGCAGGACATCCTAAAAAGAAGGGACTGCATATGCTCACTCATGAATGCTGTATTTCTCAGGGATCATCCTGAGGTGGGGTGGGGGTTGAAACTAAACTAATATCCTAAGTTTTGCGACTGTTGATCAGGTCTAAACAAGTGGGCTTGATAAAGCCTGGTGGCCTACTAGTGACTGTTGATGGGTAAAATCAGGGGGAAAACAGCAGAATTTAACAGTGCTCAACACCAGAAATCCAAGTCCTTAGATGGGCTTTCCATGTTTCCATGGGCTTTTCAATGTTGGCAATGTAGAAACAGTGTAAAATATATTAAATACAGTATAAATTATTTGTTTCAAACTGTCAAACAATAAGGAAATAGCAGCAGTAGCTGTGGAATTGTAGGATTCTGTGGGCCATGACCATCCTGAATTTCCCATTCTTGGCCTCTATTATTTCACAGGGACCAAAGTCTAGGAGTTATGTACCTTTATTATTCGTAGTTTTAATATAGCAAATGTGAAAACACAGTCGCATACGCAGATCAGTGTCACTCACCAAAAAGAATGCAGTAACACTGGAAACATTAGTGGATTAGCATGTGAAAATGAAATTGTTTTCAAACTTTTCAAGGACTTTGCCAGGTACTGATTTTCCTCAGGTGTTGACAGATGAGGAATCCAAACAAAGCACCTTCAAAGCAGCTGTCAGTACTGTGGGATTGTCACAGAACGTCAGGCATTAAAGGAACATTGAATGACTAATAGAGCAGGCATGGTGAGTGATGAATAAGTAAATTAGGTATGGCAGTTTAATTCTACCCTCTACATTAGTGTGATAATGTGCATCAACAGGATGTAAGCTCCACAGGAGTATCAAGAACAAGCTCATTAGTAAGATTACACAGCTTGCCCTGAAACATACAGTACTTTATAACATTAATGACAAATAAAAAATACATAAGAAGAATTGACTTGTTTCCTCATGAATAACTACCACAGCTTTAAGAGTCCATCACAACCCAACAAAGATGAAAGATCATGGTTTCCCCCTCACTGCATGATTATGAGCTTTTATGTTTGATCTATGCACTAAAAACAAGCAACAGTAAGTCAAAAATCAAAAGCAAGCTCTGTGAAAACTAGGTCATAACACCCCGAAGGAAAATATGCGAAGTCATGACCACACTATAAAATCACCGATCAGGAGGGGGAGTCACAGAGGCATGCAGACGACCTTATGGTGCAGCCCTGGGGCAGAACGCAGGGTGGGGCAGGGGAACATCACAGAGCTACCAACAAGAGTGAGAGCTGACCCTGAATAATGGTGAAATCAACATCCTGAATGATGTCAGGGCGATATAATTAAAACACCCACACCATAAGACGTGGGGGAGTCAGAGCACAGGAGGCAAAAGTGTGACATACAGCAGGCAAGGAGGTGAGGAAACGTGTTGCCGCCACTGTAGGGGAAATCAGCACAGTGAGAGGACCAAAAAACTTCCTGCTCTGAGCTTGGCGTAGCACTCAGAGTCATTTCCTTTAATTGTCTGTGATTATGATTAATATGCTTTCGATAATGAATAATGTCTCCCACGTGACTTTAAATCTAATCCAGTGATTTCCAAAACACCGAAAAAAAAAGAAAATCCCAAATAAAACATTGTATTCATTATAAAAAAGAAAGAAAAAAAAACATCACATTCCTTAAATTATGCAGTTTTTCTGCACCTGTGACTCTCACTCATTAAAAGGTACCAACTTTCTTGCTCCTTTCATACTGGGAGCACACACCTGATCTGCTTTATTATCTCCCAGGTTTTACTCAATTAAAGCCAAGGAAACGGCTCTACTTCACATACTAAACAAGACAAACCAAAACAAACAAAACTGCCGTCTCCTCAGTCGGGGTCCCTTAACAAGGTCATGTTTGGGAAAAAACTGCCGAGCCTCATCCCTGTGCTTTAAATAGTTGCATAAAAGTAGTCCGGTAGAAGTAGATAAACAACGAGGTTAATCGCTGCTTAATATGCGTTCAATCTCCTCCAGTCTTTTCAAGGCAGCCTCCCTTTTCTTTTCTATGTCTTTAATCTCTTTTGTGGATTTGCTCTTAGTCCGCTTCTCAGGCTGGCCGGCATCCAGCGTCTTCGCCTGACTTTCAGCAGGGGAGGATTTCCGCAAATTCTTCTCGTTCCCAGCCCCTTCCCGTGTTCCCAGTGCTCCTGCAGCTTGCCAATCTTCTTTGTCCTCCTCCTCTCTCTTTCCATGGCCCTCCTGCTGCTGCTGATGTTGGTGATGCTGCTGCTGCTTTTCTGAAAGACCAACACCCTCTGCTGGCGCCAGGGGCTGGCCAGCAGCACTCATAGCCGCCATTTTTCCGCGGACAATAGACAGGTGGCGACGTATGTACTCCTCATTTGGAGCCATGGCTAGTGTCTCTTCCAGGCAGCGCTCAGCCCTCAGCAGGTCTCTCTCCTCAAAGTAGACCACGCAGAGGTTATGCTTGGCCTGGACGTTGTTGGGATCTGTGCGAAGGATGCGTTGGAAGCAGGCGCGAGCACCCTGCGTGTCCTTGCGATGGTTCATGAGGATGTCTCCCTTCAGGATGAGGCCCTTGACGTGCTCAGGATGGTGCCGCAGGAGCTCGTCCAGGACAGGCAGAGCATCCAGTTCCCGCTGAGCCTGAGAAAACAGCAGAGCCAGGTTGAAGAGGGCGCTACGGAAGCCTGGTTGCAGCCGGATGGCCTCTCGCATCCAGCGCTCGGCAGCCTCGTTCTCGTTGGCATCCATGGCTAGCATGCCGAGGTTGAAGTAGCCATTAGCGTCGTCCGGCTCCTCCTTCACATAAGTGAGGAAGCGCCGGTTGGCTTCAGGACGGAACTTCGCCTCACCTGCAGCAGAGCAAAATAAGAAAAGTGCTACAATTCTTGGCTTTAGATGTTAGTTTCAACTATTTATACACACATGTTTTTCTGTTTTCAATTATCATGCACATATTTAATTATTACACTAATTAGTTAGCGAATTTTTATGGTATCCTTCTGGCTACAAAACATAACCCACAACATGGTATTTACAACGGTATCTTCACTGTTTACCCTTTTGCGTAATTTGTATCGGCACATTCATGTAGGTCAACTACTTGGTCCCTCCTCCTGTTATAAATAAAATTAAAGAGAAACAAAAGAGCACCAGATAGCTAACCTAGAAGCTGTGTAGAGAATAGCAGGCTCACAAAAGCTGGCACAAGCAGCTGATCAAAAATCCTCATGTTAACATATTTGGCTTTTTTGATAGATTGTTAGGTCACCAACAAGCTACATACAAGAGACCAGTTCTACAAAGTTGAAAAGGTTGCAGCTGTTGATCCAAATAAGCTGAATATCCAAACAAGTTTCAAATGATCACTGGAAACACATTTTTATTAAAAACAAAAACAAAAGTTGCACGAAAATTTCACCCTGTAAAGCAACCCTTGTGATTAATGTGGAATAAATCTCAGTAATCCTTTTCAGAAGTGGATACATAGTGTTCAAAAGCCTATCCTACACTTGTTCTGCGTCAACACAAGGCTGTAAGCTAACATTTACCAAATTTAAGCCCTAATTATTTACAACGACAGATCAAGTCCTGCCTGCAGTACTGCAACGGAATAAAGAGGGAACAGATCCCATCATTACCCAACAGACAATACAACTGCTGTTTTCATGTCATTTACATTATGGCAGCGTAGGTGTGTAAACACCAGAGCAAACGTCAAACTCACGAGAACTAAAGCCTCTCTAGAAAGTTGTGAATCCATCCTGCCATTCAGCTATTCAAAAAAAAGTTATCAATCTCTTTCTCAATGAACAGCAATTAATATTGGTATTACTACGGCTGGTTCAGAAGTCAGCTTTCAAAAGCATGAGAAAGTATGTAGGCAGAATGTATACAAAGTAGATGAATGGTCAGCTTTACCTTAATTTACCACACAGATAGTTCAGTATCATTATGTCACTCTAGGCACCTAAGATCCTAATCCAAAACCCACATTACTAGGACAGTACACGTGAAGCTCATTTCTGAACATTTTTCATTTTCTGTTGAGGTGTAGAAGGAACCAGGCCTTTGAGTTTAACACTGCATAAGCATTTGCCAAACTTAATTAAGTATCCTTTTCATCCGTCACCCACCTGACTCCTGCATCAGCAGAGCCGAGTTGAAAAGGGCAAGTTTGTGTCGCGGGTTCAGGTCCAGTGCACGGTTGAAGTTCCTCAGAGCTTCTGAGGGCTCCTTCATTTCAATGTTTACAATAGCCAAGTTATACCACAGATCTGCATTGGTATGATCCAACTCCAGAGCTCGCAAGTAGGCATCCCTTGCCTCATTGGGCTTATTCATCTTTAAAAGCAGCTCCCCTCTGCAAGTAATACAGCAAAAAGAAATTCTCAAGCAAACATAACAATAGACTTCAGAAAGATGCAGGTCTTTACATGACCTTGTTTGTGATCCATTCATGTCAATGAATGATATGTTGAGAATAAGCTTAAAGAAATTGACAGTTTAACAACATGAAAAAGAAACGGATTCAGTTCTGTGAAACAAATGCAAACTATAAAATAATGATTTAAACAAATTATGGATTAAAAAGATTAAATTCTAATGTGCGATTTAGAATAGGCTTCATGCAGTAAATAAATTACATGTGTATGTGCCCACACATGGTCTCCAGGTCTTGCTAATTTTCTTCTCCCAGAAATTTCTAGGGAGGAACATTTGTGAATGTCAAACTTGTGTTGAAATCATTCACAGGCACGATTTATGAATGGGGTACGATTATGCAAGGCTGATGAATGAGGTCCACTTTGCCAGATGTCTGCTTCTCTTTTATAGGTTCTTCAATGGGGCAATTACATGGTTTATATGTGATTATTAATAATCAAAGCTTTAGCAAGGCATTCTATTAGGCAGAAAGTGTGAAGTATCCTGCTGACGCCAAAGTATGAACTAACTGTACACATGCAATTTTAGAACATAATCCCCTGGCTGTGCCTGAGAATACATTAAAATATAAAAGTTTATTCTTGACTCAGAGAACATTCCTTGATGGACCTGCCTGCTGATGTAGGCCTGTTTGAAGTCTGGCCTCATGCTGATGGCTTGTCGGTACAGCTGGTCGGCTTCTTCAAGACGTGAATCGTTGGCCCGGATCAGATTGGCCAAGTTGATGTAGACGTTCAGGTGGTTGGGGGCCACACGAGTCGCGTACTTCTTTCCTGGAATGATCTGGCATATTACAAATAAAGAGCAAAAAAACATTATATAGAAAGCTGGGGAACACCTTGGTTTATAGCTAAAATAAAATGGTAGGGCAGTCGAGACTCTGCATAAAATAGTTCAGAGCTATTAAACAACAACATCCCACTATTTATACTGGCCACCTATTCCTACAGCATTTTACCTTTTATGCTTTATTCCTCCTTCTCCTCAAGTTTTCGGACTTCAGCTCATAAATCTGATCTATAGCTTTATGCCATATCCTGATCTATCGTATCCTCCTCAAAACCCTTATTCTTACCATTTATTTATCTGGCTTTATCATAGTCATTGTAAAGCAGGATTATTTCACTAATAAAAGGCAAAAAAATAGAATTGCGGCCTCTACTAAAGCTTATTTAGGGGTGTTCTTCTCTAGTGAGTTTAGAGGCCCCATGATGGAACCGTGGCTGCATAACAGGGTATCACAAAGGACAGTGACATTAGCCCTGGAAAAAAGACTTGCCTTGTTGCTGGCATGAAAAGGAAACTTAATCAATTACAAATTTAGCACAGCCACAACACTGTTGTTGTTATTGTGCATAAATACACCTCCCACTCCTTTAAGCCTGATTTCCGTGACGCTGCATTTCACAACCAAGAGAGTAATTCATTATTTTTTCTGGCAGAATTTTTGTTTTTTGTTAGCTTCCATGCCAAATGCCTGTTCAGCCCTAACATTCAGGCTACAGAACTACTTATCTGTAACACTGAAACAGAATATTTGTTTAGTAATATTTTTTCTCTTTTGTTTTTATTCTGATAAACCAACAGCTTAGGCCTAGTGAGAGTAACAGCATTAAATAAATTACCACTTTTAGCTTTGAACAACATTTCTGTCTTTTGTTTGACACAAAACAAGGTGAAAACACCTTCTGGCATATAACCATCTATTTGTCTAACGACGAAGATGGTGGTGGTGGAGGAGAAGGCCAGTCCCTAGAACTGTCTTGATCTCTCTGGAAGAAATCACTGGAAAATGCTCATTGGGCTTTGAGGCTTTGAATACTTTCCATGTGGAGGAAAATTCACACAATCATTAGGGGATCTTAAACCCGTACCTGAGGCATTAGAGATTTTGCAACCAGATACGCTTCCTCTGCCTCTTTGGATCGATTGAGATTCTTGTATGTTCTTCCAACATTCATGTGAGCTCCAATGTCATCTACAACAGAACAAAGCAAACAGGACAAGAATCAAAATTACAGGGCGTCTTGTAAATGCTAGGTTGGCTTGAATAATTTGAATACTCCAGTATTTGTTTGTTACGGTAGAAGCTTTGTCTTTTGTTAACTCCCCACCTCCCCATCCACAACATTTGTGGATTCCTGACCATTTTAGGGTTAGGATCTTTTTTTTAACAATTGTTTTAAACAAATGGCAGTTACTTAATGACAGATGCGGTACTAGGCTATAAAAGTGCCAATCAGTGCCAGTTCCGTCTGCTTGTCTCTCCATTCACACCCTGATACAGAGCTGAGAGGCTGCGAAAGCTAGCTTGTGTTTCCTCTGAGACTCCAATCACCACTGCATTTTATGGAACATCTACTAACAGAACATTATTGGCAGGGCTCCAGATGGCGACTAAAATGGTTGGCAATGCGACTAGATTATTTATTTTCCGACTATTTTTTTTCATTTCAGTTGCCAATGGCAATCGTCTCTCACAACCAAGTGAAATGAACATAACTCAACTCGAGTTTGCCGTTCCGACTACATTACGACATGATTATAGTGCGGGAACGAGAGCTAGTGATTTTCGGCTCTTTTAATGAGTTGGATCATTTGAATCAGATCATCAAGAAGATCTGGCTCTTTTGGCTCCCAAACAGCTTTGTTCTACCAAATTTAGTCAAAGAACCAACTTGTTCACGGACACATCTCTGTCAGAGCAATGATGACAGATTGAGCTTTGTTTGAAACAATTTGCACGGCATGACCACAAATACAAGAAACATATAGGTACTACACAATATAAACATTAGCTACACGAAAAACACTGTTTTACTTTGGTAATAGTTTAGTCCATGTCGTGATTTCTTGTTTCGTTTTAACTCACTTTACATGGTGCATGACTGGAGACAAAATGTGGAGACAAGATGTTTTATTTATATCACATTTGACAGAGATTATGGCTCCTTTTTTGTCTGGGGCCCTGATTGGACAGTGTTTTAAGAATAAAACTATCTGCCAATTCTGCAATATCAGCTAACAGATGCTCCCGTTGCCTAGAGGGTTGGGGAAAAGGAGAATCACCCTATCTGCCCAGAGAAAGCACAGACAATTAATTTTTCTTGGAATCCCTGCAATCGGGGCAAGACAGATTGTTGTGGCACTTGGGAGCAGTTTACCAAGCTTCTCAGGGCACATTAAAAGAAGAATAATCTGTTACATTAAGTCAGTTAATAACACTCAACCTTAAGTAAAAATATACCTGCACAGACCAGCGATGAGATACAAATAGAAGATGAATGGAAAGCGTAACGAAGCACATAGAGAGAAATGCATTAATTGCTTTCACATCTGACACGCTGATATAAATCAGATCACGATGGAACTATTGACCAGACTCAGTGAGGTTTTGTAGGTCTGTGTCATACAGATAACACCACAATTGTTTCTTAAAGCTCCCAGCCAAATTAAAATGCAGTGCTTTGATAAGCTGGTGCATAAAGATAACTGCAGGACAGGATATCCTCATCCCGTAATGCATTTACAGGCTAAAGCTTAGGAAAACACTTTTGGGTGGCAAAAATCTGTTAGATCAGCTAACTAATGAGGTACAAACGTCTTCGTAGACGTGTCTAATGTGTGTGTGTGTGTGTGTGTGTGTGTGTGTATACTGGCAATAACAAGTCCTCTCCACCCAGTCAGCCTGAACGAGGTCACATACAAAAAAATTATACATTTTTCGTACTAAAAAAGCACATTTTGAGGCCCTTTTTATCTGAGCAAGACAGCTAGTGCTTTTATAACGCCCCATGGAATTCCAAATAGTCTGCATTTTGTTTAGTTTCTGAGCAATCTTGGATGTTGTTCTCTGTTACATTGCCATGATGATAATTTTTTAAAAGGCAAAATATCTAGCATGCCCCAAAAGCAACATCTCAAATGCCTTGTTTTGTTTAAGATTAATTTTGCTTCCTTCCTTTTACTTAATTTCCATGGCTGATATTTCAGAATGTGGGGGAGCAGTTGGTTGGGTGCTTTAGATTATGGAAACATGATGCTGTTACTCTTATAATCTTGTATAGTTTTAAAAGTGAATCTAGCACAAATGACCTCAGGAACGGTGGGAAAAAAAACAAAAAACCACTTGTTGTTGAATCATACCTGGTTGCACTCTCGTGGCCTGGAGGAAATACCTAAGAGCTCTCTCATAGTTATGCTGGTTCTCCAGAGCATGGCCAACATTATTCCAAAGTTTGGCATTGTTCTTGTTCACCTGAAGAGAAGAAATTTAGACACTTCAAAGTGACAGCAGAACATAGGAAAGCATTAATACAACTGGTAATTTTGAAAAACAATAAGTAGATATGGCATTATCCATGACAAACGTCTCGTGATTGTTCGTACTTTGAGTGCAGAGGTGAAAAGCGTGTACTCTGATTCCCAGTCCCAGGTCCTGTTAAATGTCTTTACAGCATGTGTCATTACAAGAACACCCATAAACAACCAGGAGATTTTCTTCAGGCCCCTACAAAAGGAAGAATGCTGATTAATGGCAAGCTCTTAAGGCGTACAATTTTAATGGTTTCATTCAACTCAAATTATATGAAGAAACAGTCAACAGTCTATTGTTTTCTTTGGTTTATTTGACAGGGACAATACACACGAATCATTTCACAATGCTAATGTGTAATCTATTGTCTTGAGGCAGGTTGATGAGTTATAAATCATGTAAATGTATACATGGTCCTAAGAAAATGTTTATCCATGAATATCAGTATCAGGAAATTCTGGGTTGAACAGAGAGATTGTAACAAAATCTGAGATAGGACACACACGGTATGAAGTCAAATTATAAAACTGTTTTTCCGGTGGAATGGTAGCGTGTTTGAGTAGTTTGCGTATGATGGTCTATTTTTAGACTTCAATTATAAACTGCTTATTTTAATTTCAATGTTGATATTGCCCGACACTCAAGATTTCAATACTGGTATTGGAAAATAAAAAAAGTCTAATATACAAAGCATTTCATATGATTAAACACTGTGTTTAATTACCCAGTTTTTACAACAAACCAGTGGTTTCAGAATTGTTCCATGGCACGTCTAAGAACAGTAAACTTTTCATTTGTGAAAAAAACAAACCCATACATGCTTTTTCTTTGATACTTGAACAAAGGGAAAGAAATGAAAAGATTACCATCTAAATGTGAGGCTCTTGAATCCGTGAGCCACCAGCAGACAGAAGCCCATGCTAGGAACGTAAAGCACACGCTCAGCAACCACAAAGCCCACCGGGAAAAACAGGTTTGATGCAGGGATGAATGGGAGGGCAATCAGAGAGAGAGCCTAACAGAGAGATACAAAAAAGCAAGGAACAAGTCCAGCATTAATTACTTGAGTGTTCGATCCATTGTTTTTGATTTCTAGTGTTTCTCATCCTGCATGTAAATTAAAGAGTACTTGGTCTTGAGGGGTACACCTCAAATAATATGACATGTGGAGGGCCAGTCCAGTACTATACAGCTATACAGCTGAAGTTTCATGAAGTTCATGAGGTTCAGGCACGTGCTGAGGGTGGCTTTAGGTGATCAAGTGCCCGCCCATCTAGCCACAAAACCTTTGTTCCTCACCTGTATGTATACAGGTATGTGCACAGCCCTGAGGAAATTTGTGAGGTGTAACACACATTACTTTTGTAGGAATCAAAATAATTGATTTGTTCTCCTACAGGCATTCTACTGTGGAAGGGCGATCTAGCGTAATCTACAGTGTCAGATTTCACACACTGCCTCCCTGGACTAGTCTTACTGTTTAGATACTGTCAGCTGGCATTAATCAGGCCTTTATCAACTACATTTACTCTGCCTGTACCAAACAACTCCAGGAATACTTTTCATGGGCAATTTTCTTCATAACACAGATTAACAAACAGTTCATCACGGCTATGAGTAAAACTCCTGGAGGGCATCCATTAGTGTGGAAAACTCTACACGTATTCTTACCTGTAGTCGCATATCTGTACTCATATCTGTACGCATATCTGAGTGAAAACAGTGTCACATACTGTACATTCGTCAATAAGTATTAGGGGGCCAACAGAAATGGTATTCTACTCTACAGACTTACGACAGGAAGTAGAAACACAAATCGCTCTTAAATCAAATCGGGGCTTAGCCAAAGTAGCTCTCTCAAGTGCAATGGGCCACAAAACAAAGCACCAGTCGTGCACAGCGGTGTACAAAAATGCTCTTATTGTTCAGGTTCAGACAGACTTGTGCCATTTTCAAGGCTAATCGCTCCTAAATTTGGTCATTTTGCAAAGATTTGTCTGAAACCAGAACCATGAGAACAAATAATCTCAAGATAAACCCAACCAAATCAGATGGCCTTAAACAGAAGAAGAAAAAAAAACAAAAAACAGACCCTCTACAGACCTAAACTACTAGGGTCATACACAAATCCCACTCTCATGTGAAAATCTGTTAGCAAATACACTTGTGATTTATTTAATGGAAAACATGTTACTGCAGATCTTTTTCCATAAAACTGTACATAAACATAGCCACCTTTTTGATGAACGCTGGGCCACTAATAGCGATACTGGGATTACGGCTCATGCTGATTAAAAGCAGGCTTTGACAACATCATGAATCTCTGGTTGCTGAATGAATGGCACAAGGAGTGAACTTATCCACCCACAGCTCTCATTTGACACCTCATATTTTTCCCCTCTTCATGTTTGGTTTGTCTGAGCACAGCAAACCTCACCTTTTACAAACACAACCATTTTCCATGTTTCACAATTTTTATTTTCCCAAAAGGGTACCACCTCGTAACCTTTTATGACCATGTGGTATAACTTTTTATGCACACCCTTCCAGTAACGTCTAATCGCTAGATGTGGTCTCAAAAGCAAATTGCAAAATCAGTTTTGGCAGCAGCTTCACAGAACCTTACAAAGTCAGGCCACCTGACGTGTGAAAGAGAGGACGACTTCTTTATCCCCAATGTTCTTTGTCTGGCAGGCTAAAATAAACCAGGATGAAAGACGGAATTGCACTGATAAAAGCTTCTTCTGCATTTAAGAGCAACTCTCAAGCTGTGTGCTATACTGTTAGCACAACAAGAGCCACACACTGTGAAATCAGCAAAACACTTAGAAGTATAATGTTTCCTGTTTGTGCAGAGCGAGTGTCGATGGTCCTCATGCAGGGACTCATTAAAACAAGTAACCATGGCCAAACCAAACAGATCAAGAACATTATGCAACCTTTAGTGCAGACCAACAGTAAAGGACGAACTTTTGCGCCTCATCTGTTCATGATGATTTGTAGTCTCACAGACTCAGAGGGCAGCTTGTGCCAGCAGAGCAAAAGAGTTCACCAAACCCTGCAAACACCACAAGACACGCAGAAGACTTCTGTCTAACGCGGTCACATGATAAACTCACAGAAAGTTGAACTCTCGTCTTTTTTCCTAACAAATACACAAGCGGACATGGGGGACTTATGAAGCAGTGACATTCTGAACCTTTGCAAACATGGAAGTTGTCTAAGACCAAACATACGTGGCCAGACATGCACGAGAGCACAGGCCATGCGAAAGATGGAAATGCAGGAAAACTACACACCAACTAATGATATTTACAATTTGTATGAAAATCCCATGGGTCATCTCAAGAATGTCAGATTAGATTCCAGCAACAAAAGCGATACACTGCAAAAACACAACCTGAAAACAAAAGTCACACATGCATGCACTCTCGGAATGTTTCTGCGTCATTCCACGCAAACCTAGAACTTTTCCTTGTTTATGGCAATAGTTTTCTCAACCAAATTTGGTTAAATACCCCCTTTTCCCATACATATAAGAAATTAAAAATTTAAATAATCATTCTCGGGAAAATAGTTAAAAAAATATATTTTTCAGCCCCGATTTGTGGAACTCATTTTTTCTGCCTGACCAAACACTTTCAAAATGAGATGGAACAACATTAATACAACACAGAACCAAAATTGGTTGCAAAAAAATAGGACTAATTCTGTAAATTAGCACCAATTATTATATATTTATTGCAGATTTTCAGTATACATTTTAGCCCAAACCACAGAAAGATAAGTAATTGCAAGACTACTAATACCAATACAAAGAATTGTAAAGTCTGAAGTCCTTGCTGAGTTGGGAAGAATGACTCCTTTTGGTGTAAACATGCCAGAAACATGAGGTTCTGAAAAAAGTGGCTGCAGCTAATTTCCATTTCTCATAACTATACCTTCTCAGGGACAGGCCCAAATTGTGTAGTTCATTGCTTCTGAACATCCCTCAAAAGTTTGGGTGTGTTACTAACAGCTTCTAAAGAATATTCCAAGGAAACTGCTTTGTGGGATAACACAATTAAAAAAAGCTTTTGTCAGGAGTTATTTGAACAAATAAGAACACAGCAGCCATGTTTTTAAAAGATTAGCGAACAATTCCATCATCAATCACCAGTCGGTAATCAGTCAGGCATTGTGATTTTACCTACACTCATTTGACACATTCTTCTTCTCCCCACCTCCCCACTACAGATGTTTTGCCGTAGGCATGATAATATACCAGTTTGTTATATCCTCTTCTATTTTACTATGGGCATTGGCAAGTTTAATGTTTGTGCTTAATAAATCATCTATTTTCATAAGGCTAGATGAAGAAAAACAAACCAGTACCTTCCAGTAAAACAACAGGAGCATGATCAGACATTCACACGGCTGTATTTGCATACAGCTGTTACTCTAGATAGAACTGATTTGAGGTTTGAAACTCAACCTAAAAGCAACCTAAAAAGCAAAGCCCCAGTCTTACCATGATAACCGTTTTGGCTGAGCTGTGGCCATAACATAGGCTGTGGTAGGCTAGGAAGCCAAGCAGTGTGTAGAAAGCCAAAGTAGCCAGGTTCCGTGGGTCCAGCAAGGACTCTACCAGGGGAATGGTGCCCATGGTCCAATCACAGCACAGCTCCGATGGGTTGAGCAGTAGCCAGCCATTCACAGGAAGCAGGTAGTTGAAAGTGAGCTGTCTGGCAGGTGTGGAACTGACGGCCGCTGGGTTATCAAACCTAGGTAAAAGAGAACAGTTCAGCTACAACTGTAATAACATTTAATTTGGTACTGTACTTCTGGTGCTGTGGCCCCAAGAGTAGACCGAGGATGTATACACTCTGGAATCTGGATTTGTAGTGTTCTAAATTATTACAAATATATAATTTACTACAAGCATGAATAGTAATCCAAATACAAATTCAGCCAATTTTCTAGTTATTGGCTGATGTCCTCCTGTTTTCATTTCATTCTACTAAAAGCCCTTTGCCACCCAACCGCCCTGCACCTTCTGACAATGCAGCTCAGCATCTTAGCAAGAATTATGCATTTTAAGGCATCTTTTTTTAAGAGTACTACAGTCGTGGCCAAAAGTTTTGAGAATTACATAAATATGGGAAATTGGAAAAGTTGCTGCTGACGTTTTTATAATAGCAATTTGCATTTACTCCAGAATGTTATGAAGAGTGATCAGATGAATTGCATAGTCCTTCTTTGACATGAAAATTAACTTAATCCCAAAAAAAACTTTCCACTGCATTTCATTGCTGTCATTAAAGATGCTGCTGAGATCATTTCAGTGATCGTCTTGTTAACTCAGGTGAGAATGTTGACGAGCACAAGGCTGGAGATCATTAT
>JBBJLR010000034.1:9996222-10006619 GCA_037577145.1 Brachypetersius gabonensis
ATTTAGAGTTTACACTATTAAAATAGGCATTTTAAGGCATTTCTTTGACCAAAACACAACGCGGTTTTTCATTATATGCGGGTGCTCGTGTAACGTAACCCACGCGAATAACGAGGGTTTACTGTATATTGGAATGACTAGATGGAACATGTTCATTTAAAAAATATTTAGCTTTTTATGACTTATGTTGGTGCAGATTCCAAGTCATGGTTTCTGTGAAAAAATAGTCGCGTTCATGACGAATATGATGTAGTTAATCACAGGGAGAAAGTAAAAACTACACAGGTCATAATCATCAGAGATAAGTTTATGTGGGTTTTGTGATGTTTTTCATGCTGATTTCAAATCTGTGTTTAGTCTTTTCTGCACGTACAGTTTTTGTGATGAAGCTAGTTTTGTACAGCATGATAGTTGGTATAATGATCATATAATAATCATATGCTGAGTGCTTTTGAAGAAACAGTGGTAGCTGACTGACACTGATCATTATATCTATGCCACAGTGTGTACCTGTCTGACTTCACACTGAAAATATAAAAAAATATTGTTGTTGTTGACCTGTGCTTTTAATTTCAAAATTTTGACATCCTAAAGGCAAAAACGATTAAAGGTAATCAAGCAAATCCTAATATCAAGAAACAAAAAAAACCATAAATAAATAATTGATAATTAAAGCCTCGGAAATGCCCCTGCCCTGTATAAATAACTGTCTGAAAATGGCATGGTTACTATGCAGGCAGACTGGAATTTTAGATTTAAAATTGCCATGCTTTTTATTTATTTGCTGTGTGATTTATGTTGACCTGCCATGCCTGATATTTCTCACACTCCTATATTTTCACCTGGCAGCACTCAGAGGACATGGCTGCCAACCTAAAGAGTGAAAATGAGCACCTGCAGAAGAACCTGGAGGAGTCCGTGAAAGAAATGGAAAAGATGACAGATGAATACAACAAGATGAAAATTGTGGTCCAGCAGACAGACAGCGTTGTGGATCACCTGAGGAAAGAGAGAGACCAGGCTAAGCTCCAGGTTTTTTTATTTTTATTTATTTATTTATTTATTTATTTATTTATTTATTTATTTATTAGGCACTTATAAAACAACCATGAGGCTGACCAAAGTGCTGTACAACACAATAGAAAATAGAAAAGGCACACAGGTGTGCCAAAATTAATAAAAAGGAAAACACATTAAACAATGATAACAAACAACAATTGATATACAACACATAGTTAGCACATTACATTGTGTCGAAAGCCAGAGAATAACAGTGCGCTTTTAGACGACTTTTAAAAACTGGAAGTGACGGCGCCTGTCTAACGTGTAAAGGCAGGTTGTTCCACAGTTTTGGAGCCACCACTGCGAAGACCTTATCCTCTCTACGTCTTTGGTTTGTCTTAGGGACAGATAAAAGCATCTTTATTAGCATATATTTAGTCACTTTGAAGCTCAAGATTTCCCAACATGTTAACCGATGTCTAGTCCAAAGAATGCCAGGGTGTGACTTTTGGCTCACCTCTATTCACGCATCTTTACTTCTTTTTTCGAGACTCTTAATTGCATCTTACACTTTTTTTGTGACTGACTGGCCGTAGGTGAGAGAGCTAACAGAGCAGATCCAGGCTCGCGCAGAGGAGGATGATCCAGTGATGGCTGCAGTCAATGCCAAAGTGGAGGAGTGGAAGGTAGTAGAGTGGTACCCATGCCTGTGTGTGTTTGTTGATTGGTTTGTCTGCCATCAGTTAAATCCCACATCTGTATAGTATCATTAAGAGATTGTGAGTACAATCTTCTTTCTTGCCACAGCCATCCGCTGCCAAGAGCCGAAGAGAGTATAATTAGAATTCTTCTGAAGGTTTATTACTATTATTATTTTTTTAAATTCCAGCTTATTATTTTTTTTATGTATTGGAGCCGCTTTGTAGAACATTCTAAATATGAGCATGGTTCCAATGTTTTTAAATATCCGGTGTATTGTGCTTGTACCCCCTTAATCAGTTGATCATGGACTGAGTATTTGATTTTATAGAGAACCAGTGGCACAGGTCAGACAAAGTTCAGGTCAGGTATATTGAAAAAGACATATGTTATTGTTTGTTGTGGTCTAATAAAAAAAAAAACCCACAACAAATTAAAACTTTAAACAAAAAAAATCAATAAATCTGACCATGCAGCTCCCTGTCAGGTAAAGCTAAAATTTCTATGTTTAAAAAAATCAGGTTGAATTGGCCTTGTGTATGTGGTTGTTATCTCAGCCTGTGCAGTGTTTGAGGAAGAACTAGCTTTTTTCATGCTTACAGTTACTTTCATTTGGTACTAAAATGACAACCATGGTTCTGGGAATTCTAAAGCATTAAAGGATTCTTATAATTTATCACAGAGCTGGAACCTGTGTCACAGGATAATTACCTGAATTCTATCAACATCAGATTTGTGCCAGCCGCTGTTATATGCATACTACTTTAGAAAATGATTTTACAAAATACAAAATGCACAATCCAATATAGGAGGAACATAAAGCCATGTAATATTTATCTTAGCATGTTAAGCTTTTGACAAGTTCTAGAGAGGAGATTTTCACAAACAACATGAATTTTCACACAAGGCTAGTGTTATATAAAATGTAAACATAAAATGTAAACACAATGTTTCACATTGGGTGTGTTTATAAACTGAGATGGTTTCTTTGTGACCCATTAATTGCAGTTCTTGCTTTTCTCAATCGGTATATTCTATATGACGGGGTTCTTGCAGGGTCTTAAAAAGTCTTAAAAAGTCTAAAATTCAGAAAGTTACATTTAAGGCCTTAAAAGTCTTAAAAGCTTACCTCTGTTCATTCCTAAGAAGCGTTGTCCACAGAAAATAAAATAGTAAAACACTATAGAACTAATCTGTTAGATGTGTGGTCTGCACCTGTGTTTGCATGGTGATAAAACTACAGCTCCCATTGCGTGATCACTGCAGCTAGGCAACCATCCAGTTTGTTTACTAGGCTACCTTTCCCACCGAATTCATGAAATGCATACATAAATTGTGATCAGCAGATCGACAGCAGGTTGTCAAGCAGGGCTCTCAAGTCTCACACATTTCAACAAGTTCACACGCTCACACGCCAAACATGGCCTTTCTCACTCTGAGAAATTATTAACTTCACAGCACAGAAATGCCTAAATCCTAAACTAGTCTAAGGCAGACTGCTCTGAGCTCATATAGCAGTTGTGAATTAGCAACGTATCGGCCAATCAGAAAAAGATTTTCACTTTCATAGCTGAGCTGAGTCCCAAATACCTTCCACATCCTTGCACATCCTTCCACACCTTCCACACACTTCATAGCGCCTTCAAGGCTGGATTTTCAATCTGGAATGTGGATAAAGTTTTAAATGCCGTGCACATTCTTTTCAACAATGTTCCTGCAAGGAGGGAGGAGTACGAATAAAACACAAAGTCCACTCTGGTTTCCAAGCCATTATGTGTCCACAGGTGGCTTGAAAATCCTCCAGTTGTTGAACATGCTCTAGCATATGCAGGGTTAGATTGTATGTACTAGGCCAGTGTTGTGTTGGGAATTTGAATGTCAGGTTCTGTTGTATTTTGATTATCTGTTTTAATATGGAATCAGTAAAAATAGAATGTTTTGAGAATTTCTGGCATCAGTTGAATGTTTCTAGTAATGCATCGTGATTATTTTTTTACTTTATAAAGTAAAAAAAAGGTCTTAAAAAATTGTGTGTGTGTTTGCAGTGTGTGTTGTCAGGGAAGGATGCTGAAATCATGGAGTACCAGCAGATGATTCGAGACCTCAGAGAGAAGCTGAGAGCTGCTCACCTGGATACAGATAAAAGCAACATCATTGCATTGCAGCAGGTCCATAGCAAATAATAAGCCTTACTGTTTTCTGTGGAGATACAAAATTTTACTAGTACTGCTTTAGGAAAACAAAAACCTTTTGTGATTTCAGTTGCAGTGATTAAAGCTCTACCACTCATACACCTCTCACATTTTACCTATGTTGAATACTCTATGAATTCTAAATATATCACTTACTAAAAACGTTTATTTCTCACAATGTGCTTGCGTTGCTTCAAGCAATTTCTTTCCTTTTCTGTCCATCTTATGCTTGTTTTTCCTTTCAGTTGTTTCATGCTTTCTCATTTTCCTCCTTTTTTTGTGACTCATTACTTACACGGTGCAGGTCATTTATGAGCTGTGTGGTGTAAGTACATTTGTATATTTATTTAATTTGATTACATTTTATTTTGCAAATGTATGTTTTCCTTTTTCTGCCTTGACACATCACTTTTGTTGGCTTTCACATAAAATATGGTACCTGTCTTGCATCTAAATCTTTGCTTGTGATCTGTGGAGTAGTTTGGAAGATAAATATGGGTATATGTGTGTTCTGCCATTCAAAGGCTGTGCAAGAGAGAGACAATCAGATCAAGCTACTCTCTGAACAAGTGAAGCAGTACACTGGTGAGATGGAGAAGAATGCCCGGCTTATAGAGGAGCTCAAGAAACCACAAAAGAAAGAAAAAGGTATGTTTTCCGCTATTTTGACTGATTTCTTGATTGGTAAGCTTTATGTGGCAAGAATGTGTTTCCATTGCCCAGCCATGCAATAATAGAAACAATATAAATGCAAATTAAAAAATGCATATTAGAGCCAGTGGTTCCATAACTTTACTGTCATATCATTTGGGTCCTTGCAGGGCTGGGCTCTTCTCTGCAGCAGAAGAAACTGGAAGAACTGAATGCCAGGTTGCAGGCAGCTGAACGCCGGGCACAGCAAGCCGAACGCACTGCCCAACTTGCTGAGACTGATGCCCGCAATAAAGACAAGGAACTAAGCGAGAGCCTCAGCCGCATTCGCTTCTATGAATCTGTGAGTGAACCCAGTGCCATACACACAGACCTATAAGGAGCTAAAAATTCTGATGACTGTTAAAATAAGTTAATATAATATTATATGGTCTAAATGAATACGATTCCAATCATTTTCATTAAATGGTACTTTGCTGATTGATATGATTTAGTTATCAATATGATTGCCAGATTGTCCACTTTCTTAAATATGAATAAAAAGCATAAAACAGCATACTATACATCTCCGCTTATCCAAGAGCACCCATGTATAGTGAATAACCGCTATGTTGTTATGTGGTAAAAGTAGCTTTTCTTTGGTATAGGTAGAGTAAATACAGTAATACATTAGATTAATTTACAGTAATAAAAATACAGGGCCTTAAGAAGGACAAAACGATAAACATGAGAACACTCAAGACGCTCCACGGGGAAAATTCTGGCATGCAGCTGCGTCAAAGGGCAGCATCCAATCAGCAGCAAAATAAATACATTTTACGTTAATATTTATGTAAAAAATCAGTACATTCTAAATGTAACCTTAAGCCAAATAAATAACTTGAAGTCTCACAATGTTGAACTCTCAAACGAGCAAATTTAAAGAACACTGTCGTACATAAAAGCACCTCACAAACTACTCCTACTAGGGCTGTCCCTGAATAAAGACTTCACCAAATCAGCTGAAACCAAGAGGCCTGATTTTTAATATTTGGTCACAATAGAGTCACAATAAATATTTATTATACTTTTGAAATTACATAATTATCTACATTAAATGGCACATATTATGCAAAAGTTTTAATACACCTATGAGCTATACAAAACATGTTCATGTTTTGTATAGCCTATAGTCCTATTATTACTAAAGTGAGTTTTGTATAATATGTCCCCTTTAAAGTAAACAACAATATAATCTGACAACCTAAGATTTTTAAGATATTTTAATTCACTGGAAAACTGATTAATTAGCTACTTTCACACATGTTTTAAGTGCTATCTCATATTTAAAATGGTACTGTGGTAAATGAAATATGCTCTTAATTATGGGCCTGCCCATTAAAATAGCTTTAATAGCTGTCCCATGTTTTTCTTCACCTTTAAATGGTTTCTTTATTTTTTATACACCAAAATAGAGGATTCTTTTAAACACTAGTTCACACATCAATTTTATCAGCCATACCATCAGTTAGTTGAACCCACTAAGCGTATACACCAATATAAATTGACACACTCACAACCTTTCTAAGCTCGTCCCCTGACTCGGGGCATTACACATACATACAGTTTAAAGCAGACATTATCATAAAACATGCTATGTACAGCCTTTTCATGGACCTTTAGTGTGCACGTTTATACTGCCTTATGGCAGCTTGCAGGTCTCAGTAGCTCCTCTGCACTCTTTAGCTTGCACAGTATTGTGTGATACATAATATACACTTGAATGTTTTGTTTGCTTTGAAGTATGTTTCTCCTTCGCTGTTGTTACTGGATGAAATATGTGTGTCTGGTTCCATTTTAGGGCACGGCTGGACTGGAAGCTGCCATAGCCGAGATCAAAGAGTGCAAAAACCAGGTCAGGGTCCAGGAGCGGGAGATAGAAGCCATGACCAAGGAGATAAACCAATTGGAGCTGAAAATCAATGGCCTTCTGGATGAGAATGAAGAGCTAAGAGAGCGCCTGGGTCAGTCTCATAGAATACTTTTGTCTTTTTAATAGAAAATGTGTGTTACATGGGTCTTTTTTTTTTTTTTTTTTTACTCTGAGCATCTAATTTCCAGACATTTCAGTGTAACTGTGACTGAAATCATTGCTTTATATTTTGGCTTGTTGTCTTTTATTAGGACTAAATCCAAAAGAAGAGGTGGATTTGACAGAGTTCCGGAGAACAAAGGCACTGAAACAGAGACAGTACAGAGCAGAGAACCAGGTTCTGCTGAAGGAGGTAGTAAGACTTAGACTTTAAAACCTTTAACAGCACTGTTGATTACACAAACTTTTAACTCTGAGGAAAGGTCCAATATGTCCTGTATAAAGGTGTAGTTTATATTGGAGCACGGGAACATGTTTATTCATGTTACTCATTGTTTCTTCCGGGTTTTAAAGATCATATTATTTAATTGTGAGACAGACATTTACCTTTCATCTACTTCAGCAGTCTAGCAACAAACCATAGAATGTTGTGAACTCAGTATATGGACATGTGGTCCGTCAGCTTTTTTGATTGTCTCTTAGATTGAACGTCTCGAGGAAGAAAGGCTGGAGCTGAAACAGCGTATTCGTGCCCTTGCCAAAGACAAAGGTAAAGTACCAGACACAAATTATTTAAAGACTGTAATACAGCATTCTCACTTGGGCTACTATAGTATTTCTGTAATTCCTTACAGAAGGTGTGATTCCAAATCGAGTCAAGTAGGTTTTATTGTCATTTCCACTATATATGCAGTACATAGTGAAATGAAACAGATAAAGCAAACGAGTTCTATGAACTATAATAAATAATAATAATAATAATACGTTTATTTTATATAGTGCCTTAATCAAGCTCGAGGACACTGTACAGTTACAATCAGAAAAACAAAACATACATAGAAGGACAGAAAAAACATTCACAATACAACAGTACAGCAGTTTCATATGCAGTATGGCATCAAATACATCCGTTTCAAAGATGGTTTAAGAAGACTCCAGTGAAAATTGGTAGCATTGGTTAAACAAGTGTGTTTTGAGTTTAGATTTAAACTTTTTCAGTGTACCTATGGAACAAAGACACAGTGGCAGCGAGTTCCAGAGTTTAGGAGCCATTACAGAAAAAGATGTCCCACCCACTGACACAAGACGATATCTAGGAACGGAAAAAAGTTGCTCTCCCGAAGATCGGAGTAGACGAGTAGGAAGGTTTGGGGTGAGCAGGTCAGAGAGATAAGATGGTGCAAGACCATAGAGTGACTTAAAAGTAAGCAGAAGGATTTTATAAGTGATACGAGAAGAGACAGGAAGCCAGTGTAGATTTAAAAGAATGGGAGTAATGTGATCAGATTGTTTGGTAAACGTTAACATTCTTGCAGCAGAATTTTGAATGTGCTGTAAACAGGAGATAGAGCATGCTGGTAGTCCAGAGAAAAGAGCATTACAGTAGTCAAGACGAGATGTGATAGATGTGATAAATGTGAGATACCAATCTCTGAGAGGCGCAAGAGTAATACCTTATGGGAAACAGTGTCAAAAGCCGAGCTAAGGTCAAGTAATAAAAGTATAGAAAGATTACCTGAGTCACAGGAGAGAAGTAGATCGTTTATAACCCATATTAGCGCAGTTTCAGTGCTATGTTGAGATCAAAACCCTGACTGGAATTTCTCAAAGTGGTTGTTGGAGGCAAGGAATGACTGCAGCTGGGTGACTACAACTTTTTCCATAATTTTAGATACAAACGGTAAGTTAGAAATTGGTCGATAATTTGCGTAATGGCCAGGGTCCAATGTAGGCTTTTTAAGAATAAGAGTAATAGCAGCTGTTTTGAGTGCAACTAGAAGAAGAGCAGCTTTTCAGAAGGAATGTTGGTGCAGGGTCAACATGGCATGAAGACGGGTTGGTTGTTTGTATTAAGTCTTTAATCAAGGTGGGGTTTGTCAGAAGGAAGCTATTGAGCGTTTGAGATGACTAAAGTTGTTTCCAAGTAGTAGTGGTTGATTCTATGGCAGGAGGCCCACATAATGCATCCGGTTTATCTTGAAAGTAACGCAGAAAGGAGCAACATAGGTCATCAGATTCCTGTAAGGGGGGATTCAGAGTAGGAGGCTGAACCAGCCGATTAACTATAGAATAGAGTGATTTAGGCTTATTAGTTGCTGTACTGATAGTTTTGGATATGTAGGACGAGTGAGCTACATTCAAGGCAGTTTTATAGTGCTTGCCATGATCTAAAAAAGCCAGGTAGTGCACAGTTAAACCCGTTTTCTTATGTAGGCATTCCAGCTGTCTGCCTTTGGCCTCCATGTTATACCAAGGAGCAGAGCGGGACATGGGAACAGACCTATTTAAAATCGGAGCATGCTCATCTAACACATCGGCAATGGAAGAGTGATATAAATCATAGATCATGGATGGACAGGTCAGGTCAAAAACACCAGACACGGCAGATGAAGCTATGGAAGTAGCAAAATCATCAGAATTTATAGCAGAGAGCTTTGGATAGGAAATAATTTTGTTTGCAGTGCTTTCAATGTATAATGTATAAGAACAATAAGCTTGTGATCAGAGATCAGAGTGTGAGTAGGAAAATTGACAACCTGGTTGATCAAAACAGTCCAGGACAGCCATTAGTTGAGTACAATAAGAGCAGGGCGTGTCAACATGGATATTGAAATCACCAAGTAAGATAACCTGGGCTGCTAGCAGACAAAAAAGAGTAAGTAATTCACTAAGTTCAGAAAGAAGTCAGTTTGCTGCTTAGGTGGCCTATATATCAAAATAGCTGTAATAGAACAATTTGAGCCAATTTTCATTGCCATGTATTCAAACGTATTGGTGCAGTGAAAATCAATCCGAGTAAGCGTTGTCAAGCTACGACCAATAACCGTGAGACCTTGGCCAGACGGGCGCGGCTTAGAAAAATAGCGATAGCCGTTTGGAGTAAGAAGGTTAAGTCCTATGAAGTCATTAGGTGTTTGCCAAGTCTCCGTAAGAAATAACAGATCAAAGTTATTATCCATAATTAGTTCCTTCAGGTAGGGACCTTTGTCCGAGATAGAACGACAGTTTGCAAAAGCAAAATGGTGGTGTTTTAATCCTGTGTTTCCAGCGGCAATTCCCTCAGGGGCTGACTTTTTGACATGAACAAGTGACGAATAGCAGACCCTTGGAACATGTTTTGTTCTGATAAAAGTTCTAGTGCCAGTCCATATGCACGGAATAACCGACGGTTTTGACTGTTGAAAATTAAAGGTCCTCCTCACTGATCGATGTATGTAATGCGGTTGTCAGAGAATCCCGAGCAAGCGGCAGTGTTCATAAACCTCAAAATCGAGACGCAAGTGGCCATTAAGCAACCTGAGCTCACTAGGTAGGTATCCAAGTTCCATATCAGAGAATGGTTCAATAATGACAAAAAAAGACCGGAACAGAGAAAACACAGACGCCAGTACATTTAGCTTGTTGGTAGCAGCAATGGAAAACCGGGAGACAGCAGAACCGCGTGGCCAGCGCTACAACCAGCCCAACATCAATAAACGACTAATGAGAGGAGTGCTAACTCGCCTCACAGTACGTCTAGTGGGAATAGGGGTAGAAGGGCACACCAGCAGCTGATTGTCAACCCGGAAAATCCCACATTTGTGGCATACACCAGCCAATAATAGGCAGTGTTGTGCAAGTTACTTCCAAACTGTAATACATTACAGATTACTTGTTACAGTAATTTAAAAGTAATCCCTTTCCTTTAATATTACTGTCTCAGATATGTAATACGTTACATGACTCCTGTATTACTTTTGAGTTATTTTCACCAACATAACTACAGAAGTATAACATTCTAA
>JBBJLR010000034.1:10006719-10024372 GCA_037577145.1 Brachypetersius gabonensis
GACAGACACTCCCGGAGCGCAAGCGCCCGAGCGCTTTTGAAAAAAAAGAAGAAAGCGACGCGCCTCGCGTTTTCCATACGTTTTTAGGCAAGATATGTGAACGGCCCCTTACAAAATAAGTTCCATCAACAAGTGGGAGATGATGAATGACACCACACGCGTCTATTCACTGACCACGAACAAGAAATTTTTGTTAATGTCTTGAGGGCGAAAACTTAGTTGTAAAATATTACTGAAAATTGATTATTAATGCCTTACACTACTGCGTTACAGCAAAAAGTAATGCGTTACTGTAATACATTACTTTTGTAACGCATTACTCCCAACACTGATAATAGTCCAAGTTGCCACGAGTAGTTTTGGAAGTTGCCACAAAACCATGAGTTATGTGGCCGGTTTTCCAGGTGAGTGAGTCAGAGCAGTTGATGTGGTTTTAAAATGATTGAAGACACAATTGAAGACACACAAACACACGACCCAGCATGTAGTGGCAGCCAGACGTGCTCAGCGTTCCCACATCAGTTATTATAGCAAGCTTATATTAGGGTTCAGTGGATAGATTTGAGTGTCTCTTTCAAGTAATAAAATAATTAGGGCTTCACAATATATCATCTGTTAATTATTATTGTTATATTGGTCTCTGCAGTACTGTTATTACAGAAAGATGCAATATGCAAATGAGCCTCTAACCAATCACAGGGTTTGACAGGATTACTAATCACAGCTTTGTTAGAGTTTCAGGAAGTTTTGATGAATCAAAGTATTCATATAATCCAACAAAAATGAAAAAACAGATTCTCCTAAATGTTTTATATGGCCCATGTTCTACATTTTCCTTAATTTTTTCCATGATGTTTGTGTATCAAAAGTTTAATTTATAATCATACATAATTCTTAAATGATCTTTTTCCAGTCCATTTTTTCTTTACTATTAAGCTTTTGTTTTTTTCCTTTAAGACTGATGTAAATTATCCTTCTTTAAGTTGAGTAATATTTACATTTTTAATATATAGAAAGACATTGCAATTACAGAAAACAGTGTAATTGCCATTCTAATATTTTGTCCATATTGTGCTGCTCTAATACTCTTTTTTGCCTTTTCAAAAAGTAGCATACAGCGCATTACATTTATAGTTTTTCTTTCCAGGAATCACAGTTAGTAGTTCACTGCTTGACAATGATGAGGAGGGTCTGAGTAGATTCACTAGGGAAAGATCAGACTTCAGATCTACTAATGAGGAGGTCAAACGCAAAGTAAGTTTCAAGGAGATGGATGACTGAGTCATTTTCTACCCCTTTTGTTTGTGAATAAGCGATTATAAATAATAAGTACATTATTTTGATAACAAACAAAAACGATTTGATTTGCAACACCTGTGAGTTCAGATTACAACACTGTACTTTGTTTTCCCTGCTCCCATTTCGTCAGAACGAGTACCTGCAGAAAGAGCTGAGCAGCAGAGAGAAAGAGTTGGAGCTGAAGAGAACGGAATCCTCACAGTTCAAAGCCAAACGTGAGTGCCAGGCCAGGTTGAGTTAAAGTATGTCACCCATCACGTCGTTTTTAACCACTGTGCTCAACTGGTTCACCCCTCTGCAGTAAACGAGATGCTGAAGGAGAATAAACAGTTGGAGCAGGGCATGAAGGAGATCCTGCAGACCATCCAGGAGACACAGAGCAAAGCTTCTGCTCCAACGAGCGTCAGAATCCCCAGCCTGGAGAGACTCGTCAGTGTAAGTTCTCCTCATTCTTTGACCTGCTGTTGCTGTTTCTATCTTGGTAACTTTCATCAGTGCAATCGGAAGAGATTACAATACATTACAACACAATTCAAGGCAATGAGGTATATGATAAATGATAAATGAAAAAGAGAAAGGAAAAAAAGAACAAACAAGTATTTTATTAAGTTTACTATGCATGTTTTATACTACATACAAATTATTTCAAACTTTTATTTCTCCCTGATATTGAAGTGTCTTTAAATGAGGCGCTATTAAGTTCCAAATAATCAAACTAAGGAATGTACTGAAAGTCGTGATGCATATCAGGTATTGTAATTGTTGAAAATGTAATTGATACTGTGTTACTGTTACTGTGTTAATGTTACATTTTTGCCATATTTCCCACCCCATCTACACGTCTTGTTATGACCAGGCTCTGGAGATGAAGTACTCTGAAGGTCGGGGAGATGTGAGTGCACATCTGAGGGCCCAGGTAGATCAGCTGACTGGCAGAAATGAGGAACTGAGGCAGGAAATGAAGGCAGCTAGAGAAGAAGGAGCCAACGCACTCACTCATCTAATGAGGGCCAATGACAAGGTTTTTATCACTGAGAGTCTGAAATTAATAAAAAAAAATGTTGTCATTTAAGTTGTAAAAGTGAGGTTCAAAAGAGGCTGTTAAATTGTAAAGGCATAAAAATGAAGATTGTTGTCCATTTGTTTTTAAAATCTGGTCAGATTGCATGTCTGGAGAGTGAGATTGAGGCAGTACGGCTAGCAGCTGGCACAGTTGTACCTCATAAGATTCTGCCATTACCCGAGGAAATGGCAGCGACCAGTATGCAGACCATTAACTCCCTCAACGAATACGTGATCCAACTTTTACAGGTTTGCATCAGACCATGCACATAATCTGACATACAACTGTACTGAAATGACATCCCGTTTTTTTTTTTAATTTTAACTACAGTATTTTTACAAAATTTTAGGAGCTTAAAAACAAAGAAGATTCCAGCAAGCAGCTCAGTCTGGCCTTGGAGGAGTACAAGAGGAAATTTGCTGTGCTACGCCACCAACAGGGGATACTATATAAAGAATATCAAAGGTTTGCACATCCTTAATGGTAAATCAGCAAAAGTTCTGAAGAATTAAGTATTGTTTTCCTTAATGATATGGATTGTCCACTTTTCCTTTAGTGAGAAGGAGTCCTGGCAGAAGGAGAGTGAATCTTTTGCTGAGAAAAAAGCCAAAATGGAAGAACAGATAGAGGTGGATTCAGTGAAGATCAAAGAATATAATGTAAGTACCTGCAATGAAGGTTTATCTTTTATGAGATATTTAAACATTGAGTTCAAAATGTTTAACCTTTTCAACCATTCATGCATTACTTGTTCTTTTAAAGCCTTAACCAATGTGTAATGTCCACTCAAACACACGGAAATTCCAAATAACGACATACTTTTGATGCGCCAGTGCATCATTTGGGTGCTGAGAGTTAAACAAACATTCATTTTACAATGACTTCTTAATCTTCCAGTTCACTTTCCATTCACTCATCTTGTTGGTTTGTGTGTGGGTTCTTAGAATTTGTTGGAGGCTTTGGAGAAGGACCCAACTGAGATCAGGAGACAGATGTCTGAAGCTGCCCGTAAGATGACAGTGCTTAGAGTAAACGAGAAGTCCCTGACCCGCCGGTACACCACCCTTTTGGAGCAGGAGCAGCACCTGAGGAAAGAGAATAACAAGCTAAAGGATGACTTTGTCCAAATGGAGGTTGCCATCACCAAAAGGATTGGTTACCTACAGAGGTTCAAGGTGTGTTCAAGTCTCCTTTAATTCATTGGCCTTTTTTTAACTGTCATGTAAGAATATAATTGAAGCAAAAAGCAAAAGAGCCTCTTAATGCTCACATGACAAGGCCATTGAAATATATTTTACTTAGCAAACATGTGGCAGTTTTAAAGTTAACATACATTTGACTTAAAATGATTGTGATGACTTTGGCAGGAGATGGCTGCATTTAAAATGGCAGCGCTTCAGAAAGCTCTAGATGATAGTGTTCCATCATCAGAGTTGGAGAGGGCAAACAGGCAATATAATGATCTTACAATCAAGTACAGAGATCTCCTTCAGAAGGACAACTATCTAGTTCAGAGGACCACCAATCTGGAACATCTGGAGGTATGGGTCTATATCTAATGAAGTTATGAGTCTTTGTTTTGTCCACTTAGTAACAAAAAGTCTGTTACGCTGTCTGATGTGGTTTCAGAATGAAAATTCCTCCCTTCGTGAGCAGTCCATATCCATCAGCAAAGAGCTTGAGATCACAAAAGAGAAGCTGCACACTCTAGAGCAAGCCTGGGAACACATCAGTACTCTTGGTAAACCTCAGTGATGCCCTTTATTATGCTCAGCAATGCATATTATTATGCCTCTCTACTGATTCAATACATACTTGTTGCTTGTCGAAACCTGAAAGCAATTCAATTGAAAGCACTTTTTAAAAAGTTTTTGGGCGGATTTTAAGAAGACAAAGCCCATATTTTTTCTGTATGTTTATATAGATTTTATGTCACTATAAAACTAGATGGGGCTGATGTTTTGTCTGGTGTTTTTAATTTTGCAATGAAAAAACAATACAAACTTTCATTTTTTAGTTGAATTCCAGGAATACTGCAGACTGGGATTTGTTAACCTATAAACAGTGGCAAAAGCAGCATAAAAGTTGAGATCATCGGACCCCATTTACTTAGAAGTGTAAATATGGAGTCTCTCTTTGAAAATGTCTTAGTCCATTAGCCTTGTTTTTCACCATTTATGTTCAGTCTTTCTGCATTTCTTCTTTGTTGACTTGCGACCGCAGTTGTGTTTCTTCGTGGTGCTTTCTGTTTACCAGGGATCATTTAACCCTGACAGGTGCTAAATGACCCTGATAACTTTAGAATTATATATAATTGAAAACTAAAAGGGCAGAAGGTGTTTGTCTCTCTATCTCAGCTAACCCACAGTTTTTGCATAAAAAGCACCAGAGAGAGCTTAGCACCATTTACTCCCTTTTCGCTTAAAAGTCCGTGTTTGGGCAAAATGTTTCAAAGCTAAAGGTTGATTTGAGTGAACCTGGTAGTTTTACAGATAGAGGCCATTATATCTCTCATCCAGAGCCTGACATACGATCTGTTTTGTCCAGCTGTATCAGTGTTCAGATGTGCAGGGAAAAACTGACCCTAAATGTTGCTTAGACATGCATAATTAACAGGCCTTGGTAAGGTCCAGAGGTCATTTTAGCTGATAATTCAGCCACCCATGTGTGCAGATGGAGAGAGCAGTATGGATAAGGCAGCTAAGGCTTTGGCCAACAGTGAGATTGTGTCTGTATCCAAACGTATTACCACATTGGAGATGAAGGAACTGAATGAGAGGCAGAGAGCTGAGCATGCTCAGAAGATGTATGAGCACCTGAGGAACTCTCTCAAGCAGGTAGAGGAACGCAACTTTGAGCTGGAGGCCAAGTTTGCTGAGGTGAGTCTATAGCCTGGCACCTGTAAAACCTGAACACGTGGCTTTAAAGCACAACCAAAATAATGTATGTCATCTGTAACCTGTCTAGATGGCGAAGCAGAATCTGGAGGCCCAGCGGGTCGAGCGTGAGCTACGAGATGAGCTCGCTGACAGTGTTAGTAAAGAAGTCAGTGATGCAGACCGGCAACGCGTTGCAGAGCTGGAGAAAAATGAAGCTAAGCTCAGGATTGAGGTGTCCAAGTAAGGAAATGTAGTTAACATCCCAGCAGCAATACATTGTATCTTCCTATTACAGTAATCTTCCTATTACACAGCATTTGTATCATCTTATAATAATCTTAAGGCAACAATCGGTGTTAATTGGATGTGATGTGTTCAGGTTACGAGAGGTTTCAGACGTGGCCAAAATGCAGGTTTCTTCTCTAGAAGCCAGGCAGCAGTCCCGAGAGAAGGAGGTGGAGGCTTTCAGAAGGCAGGTGCTCGACTGTCAAGTAAGACCTTATTTCCTAAAGTCCAAACCAGGTTTTGAATGTCTGATATGCATAGTTGATTAGGTTGGCTTGTATCACTAATTATTTGGGATGAGCATAATTTTTTTGCATAAGCAGATGTCCAAATTTTATTCGTTTACTTAAGCAAGGACACTTTAGTATTTGGACAGAGTCTCTGATTGTTTACAGGCAAGAGTAAACTAGAACAACAAACAGTAATACTTTCCTCCCTCACATAATGGCCAGGCTCAGTCTGACGAGAAGGCCCTGATCGCCAAACTCCACCAACACATTGTGGCCCTTCAGCTAAGTGAAACAGCCGCCATCAGCAAGCTAGAAGCCTCCACTGCCCATCTGCAGAAGCTGGAGGTCCAAAAGCTGCGGGCAGAGCAGCAGTTGGATGCTCAGCAGCAGGCGCTTTGGAACACGCGGCAGGAGGGGCGGCAGCGTGCCCGTCACCTCCGCCATGCTTTGCAGGCATTACGCACACAGTTCTCTGGAGCGCTACCACTTGCCCAGCAAGAGAAATTCTCCAACACCATGCTGCAGCTGCAGGAGGACAGACTGAAGGCCAGACTGGAAGCACGCCGGGCACAGGAGGAGCGTAGGACGGCAGAAGGGAGGGCGCAGGAGCTGGAACTCAGACTGAAAGGTCTAGAGGAGCTCATGGCCACACTGAAGGATGCTAAAGGAGCACAGAAGGTACTGGTAGAGCATCAGGGATAAGCTGACTGATATAAAGTGAACCAGCTAAATTTTTAAAATAAATAGTTATTAAATTAGTTTTTAAAATCAATATAAATTAGCTGTTTTTGAAGTGTTGTTCAGCATAGCATTTCACAGCAGTATTAGAGTGCTCCATTTAAGTGTTGACCTTTCTGACCAACACAGGTGACTGAATGGCATAAGAAGTTGGAGGAAGGTCGTCTGCAGGAGCTTCGGAAGAACAGGGAGCTGGGTGCTCAGAAAGAAGAGATCAGGTACCTGAAGAACATGGTGGCTGAGCAAGAACACACCATCAGCAACCTAGAGGAAGAACTGGTGCAAGAGAACAATGTAAGGCTGCCATTTGATATATATTTTTTAAAGCGATAGAAATATTTTAATTGTTGTCTCACCAGTAAAATAGGTCATGTAGGTTAAACAGATTTTAACTTGGCTTCAGTTTTGATATTAAAATGGAAAAGTTTGATTCCTTTCTTCCAGCTGCTGGAGGGGCGGCAGCTGTCCTGGGATCAAAGAGAGGTGGAGCTGGAGCGGCAACTGGACATCTATGAGAAACAGCAGAGTCAAATTATTGGCTCTGCACAGAGGGTACTGTCTGCAATTCAGTCACACTTTAGCCAGTAATTTAACACCAGAACCCTATTTAAAATAGTTGTTTTTATTTTCTGGAAAGGTCTCACCTTAGTTTTCTTTGTTTCTGACCATTTTAGCTCTCTTTCCATTACATCAGTTGGCTAAAATGGTTCCTTCTTACCTAAAATGGATGCATGTGTGTGTTCATTTGCTTGGTTGGCTTTAGTTTGAAGAAGCAACAGGCTCTCTACCAGATCCAAGCCAGCCTCTTGCCCAACAACTGGACCATGCTCTGGGTAAAATAAAGGAACATGTTCGCACTATTCTGGAAACCCAGGCCACTTGCAAAACTCTGGAGGAGGTCAGTAGTGTAATACTGTGTTGTACAATACAATAGAAAATAGTACAGTTACTTTCAAATAAACGGGATGAATTCTCAGTGTCATTTTCATCAGAACCATTCGCAACACAGCATCATAACAGTGCTGTAACTGTTAACATAAACAGTAGATTTAATATGAAACTTAAATCACAGGGAAAAAAAAGCATTCCATGCACATTTTATATTTATTGCAACAATTTAAAGCAATCTCTGGGAGTTGGATCAAAGAGAAATGCAAGTATCAGGATGAAAATGATAATTGCTATATCTAGAACCTGAGAGAATTCTAAATAAGTGAAATCATAGGGTGTGTATATGCTGTAGAATGAAATCTATGTTGTAGTTTGAAATATGCAGGACTGTTTGTGTCTGTTAAGACAATGAGTTGGTTTGACTGGTACTATGTTAGTACAAAAAAATCCTTATACTCATGCTTTGACATGCAGGAAAACGTTTTAACATCAGGCTTCCTTTACTTTACCACCATTACACACAAATATTTGATCTAACACAAATAAGTCTAACTATAGACATAGTATAGCAAGAGAAGCACACTGATGAGGCAAAACTGAGCTAGAATGGTGCTGGATCTACTTTATTTTAATGTTATTGTTAATGTTATTTTAATTTCATTTTCCAAATACTGAAGCGAACATGGTATCTCAGCCTCTGCCAAATCTATACCTATGGTATAATATTTACTAATGCGTAGTGTGAGGGTTAAATTAATAAATTGAAGCTTCTCTGTAACTAATGTTAGAGAGTGTCAGTCAGATAAGTGGACTCTTGCTCCACTTGTTTAGAGGTACCCACAACAATGCCACATGTAACTTGCTGTTTCATGATACTGGTCACTGAACTTCATTGTTTATGTTGTATGAGCAGAAGCTTAAAGAGAAGGAGGCAGCACTGTGGCAGGCAGAGCAGAACGTTCTGGCACGAGACAGAGTCATCAATGAGCTGCGTCTTCGCCTCCCAGCCACTGCTGAGAGGGAGAGGCTCCTTGCTGACCTTAGCAAGCAGGAGGATTCGGACAGTCAGCCTGCACTAAAGATCGCCCATCAGACCATCAGCAACCTGCAAGGCCGTTTGGACCAGAAGGAGGAGGTTCTGAAGAAGTACCAGAACCTTCTTGCCAAGGCTAGACAGGTACTAATGCTAATGTACGGTGGTGCTTGAAAGTATTTTCTATAATTATGCAAAAATATGACCAAAAGCATCATCAGACTTTCATGTACTAAAAGAGAATACAATTACAGAAAACAGACAAAACTCTACATACAGGCGGTCGTCGAGTTACGACATAGATCCATTCCTACAACAGTTATGTAACCTGAATTTTGGTGTAAGTTGAAACTAGGGCTGCACGATATTAGGAAAACATGCAGTATGCGATAATAATGCGATGCGATAAGTAAGTAAAAACTTAGCCTTTATAGTGTTTTTCTGCTTTGGATTTGCTCTAGACGCTGCCTAGTCTATGCAGAAAAAAATGCAATATTTTTGTTCCAACATGGTTTTTTTTAAGAATTTACTTAAACAGAGCATTTCAATGCCTCCCATAAAACATTTGAACCATTGAACATTGTTGAAAAAAATCTGAAAAAATGTTTTTAATTATTTTAAATCTTAAATAAATGTAAACATTATTTAAATTATAGTACGATCTTAGCTAGAAAAAAATATCAAAAGGAACAATCTATAACTATGTAGTTTAACTCAACTACCTGCATTGGGGAACAGTCACTATAGGACACTATGCAATGTAATCTGTACCATGTCTGGATGTGTAGTCATGTAAGTGTATGTGTGTGCACACTTGTGTAAGCATGCTCTATGGCAAATTCTTTGCTAGGCTTTAAACATGTGCATTGGCATGTTACAAAAATTCCTGATGTGCAAAAAAATCTTTCTGAAGGTAAACTAGTAGGTATGCAGAGATGCATCTTGGCTAGTTTACTCAGCTGTCCTGGTGGAGTTTCCAGCAAACCAGAGGGTCTGCTTCACTGTCTATGGTGGGGGACCATACCATAGGTAGCTGTTGAGTTCAGCTTACACAGTTTGTGCCAGTAGCACAGAAGATGAAGAAACTGGCCAGTGATTTTTTGCCCTCTTCTCTGTGGTACTGGGTGAAGAACTTTACTTTTTGTGCAATAAAAACACCATTTATTGCAGTTCAGTATGTCTTTCTCGACATGTATATTGCGCATGTTGATATCGCGCTGACGGTAAATTTGCGAAACACACCCTAGCCTAAGTAGTTCATAAGTACAATGCTATCAGTGTAAGCGTCGTAAACTCAATGTCATATGTAGAGACTGTTGTAACCTGAGGACTGGCAAAAGTATGAAGAATACTGACATACATTCGATTTGGTAATCCATAACACATAAAACTGAAAAATAAGAGATCAAAAAAGCAATTGCGTACTCAATGAAACTGTCTACTTCTAACAGGAGCAGGAGGAAATGGCAAAAAGATATGAGGAGGAAATGAGGAGCCTGCATCAGAAGTTGGACCTGCACACAGACACGTCTCTGGACCGCTTCAAACAGACTACTTTGGTGAGATTATGCTCAAAATCTTAAAGACGACTAAATACGGTGGAATTTGATCCTGATGTGGTCACATGGCATATCATACTCCTTGCCACACTGGTAAAGACTATAACTGGAATATTTAATAGATTTTAGTATTAAAATAAGGAAGTATTTTAATGTTTTAAAATGTGAACACCTATAGTTAGCTGTTGTGTCACTAGAATATTAATTTTTATATAATTCAAGTCAATAGTTTACATTATGCTTCTCATAATATGCCAGGTGTCATCTATAACAGATATCTGAATCATAATAGACATAATAGACTGCTTATGTGGTTGTATCCTGTAGGAACTGATGAAGAAACCAACCATCACTGTGCCAACCACAAAGCAGCTGGCGCGGCTGGCTGAAATGGAGCAGATGGTCGTAGAGCAAGACACATCTCTCACTTCCCTAACACACAAGCTGAAGGTGCTGACTGCTGAACTGGAGAAACAGAGACAGGCCACAGCTTCTCAGACTAAAGAATATACAGCCCTAACAGCCAAGTGAGTCTGACAGTCTGTGGGACATCAAATGGATAGTAGACCAAACACACACAGTCCGAAAGCTGCTTTACCTGAATTTAAGTCTGATAGCCTGCCATTTTAATTTTGCAGGAGAGAGGATTGAATTTCTATGTTCCAAATCCATTATTTACAATAATAAGTCATTTGTGATAATTACTATTACAAATGACTAATGATTGGGGCAGCTGGTAGCCTGGTGTTAGGGCATTCGGCCTGTGATCAGGAAGTCACGGGTTTGATTCCCAAGACCGCTAGGCACCTCTGAGGTACCCTGAGTAAGGTACCGTCCCCACACACTGCTCCCCGGGCGCCGTGCTCCTGGCTCATACTGGTTAATGCACATGTCTGTATCTCACGTCGAAACAGATGTCCTAGTGATTTTTAAACTGTGTTTTCAGGCTAGAGGAAAGGCATTCATCACAGATGAAGGCTATGTCTCAGGAGACAGAGGAGCTGAGATCTCAACTGTCCCAGATGGAGAAAGAGCTGCAGTACCTACGTACAGAACTGGAAGCCCAGAAAGAGGCTAACGTGCGCTCACCAAGCAACACCATGAAAAACCTGGTTGAGCGTCTGAAGGCCCAGCTTGCCCTCAAAGAGAAGCAACAGAAGGTATGTTTCACTATTGTGTTCCAGAAAGTACATCTGACAGCTTGAGATAATCCCTCATGTAACTTCTGCCTTGTATTATTGTGTGAGAAAGTGTATTTAACTTTTGTTAGCTTTGCTTTAGGTGCTTTATTTTAAGAGAAAGCTGGATTCTTTATAGAATTTATTATATAATATTTCAGTCATATACAGTAAGTAACATATGGTCTTATTCTGTGCAGGCTCTTAGTAAGGCTTTGCTGGAGCTTCGTGGCGAGATGACATCTCATGCCGAGCAGCAGATCATTGCAAACGCAGCCCAAAAGGAGGAGTCTTCCAACATTCAGCAGATTGTGGACAAGCAAACCAAAGAGCTCAAGGTTAGCAATCTGGAAACAGATGGTGAATGCATACAAAGAATTTTAAAGCTTCTTGTTTATATGCATTAATTTATGAAAAAATAGTGGTCAACACTTGTGTATGCAACTGAATTCAGAGCCACAGAATGTTTAATGTCCCCACCCCCCCCACACACACACAAAAAGAGAAGTTTCTGTGGGGATCAATGTCTGTTAGTATATTCGGTTTCTGTCTTTGCTGACAGGTCCGTGTGAAGGAGCTGTCTGAAGAGCTTCAGTCTTGGAAGGAGAACGTGAGAACAGCAAAAACCCGAGAGAGCTCTTTAAAAGAGGAGCTAGAAAGCCTCAATAAGGAGCTGCAGAGGAGTCAGAAGAATCAGAGCAAACTCCAGAGTGAGAGAGACACTCTAGAGCAGGAAATGGAAGAACTCAAGCAGAAAGTCAAGCGACTTAGCAGTGGACTACAGGTTAGGCAGAATGGCCTCACTAATCACTGTTACACTGATGACCTGATTCGATTCCAAAAATCTAGTATCCTTCATCATACTGTAACTACCGACTGCTGTTTTTTTAGAGAAAGACCGACTAGTGACTGATTCCCTAAGAAGTAACAAAAAAGGAACAGGGAAATTTGAAATGTGAACGCCATTTACATGGCATCTATCAGCACAGTGACTCCCTTTTACAGCAGTGAATGTGTCTAGACAACACAATGCTATTCATCATGTTTTAGTTGTACAGTTTCTTTTATATATGCTAAAGAGCAGTGAGAATATGTTTGATAACTATGTATTAATAAAATGTGTGCATTGCAGGGTCAAACTGAGTTTGAAGTTAAGGGCTTGTCTGTAGAGGCTCTACAGAAAAAGATCCGCAAACTGGAGTCAGAGCTGGACAGGAAGAGCTTGCCAGAGCCTGCTGAAAGAAAGACCACAGTGAGAGACGACAAGGTGAGCACACACAGTGTAAGTGTAGTGAAAGTGACCATTCCGTCATACGTGAACAGCACAAAATTACTCCTCTGCATTTAACCCGTTCACTAAGTGAAGCAGTGGGCAGGCAGAGCACCATGTGGGGACGGTACCTTTCTCTGGGAACCTCAGAGATGCTTAGCAGTCTTGGGAATTGAACTCATGACTTCCGGATCGCAGGGCGAACACCCTAACCGCTAGCCGGCCAGCTGCCCCATAGTAATCTGCTGTGAGATCAATGTCTCATCTGTTTTGTAAAGATAAAATATACTCTCAATATTAACAAAACTTTTGATGAACAAAGTTCTACTGACAGGTAAAACCTTGTTTACTTGATCTTTTTTGCCCCACAATATTAATTAAGCTTTTGTTGCCTTTGCTGCACCACTTTGTTTCTAAATTATGGGAAAAAAATATAGAATGTGCCAAGTGCTTTACCTAAAAGTGGTTTGTAGTTGATTTCTTAGCTTTTGTCATTGCAGTCCTCTAAAGAAGAACTTGTGAGATGGGAGGAGGGGAAGAAGTGGCAGGCCAAGATGGAGAAAGTCCGAAATGTTTTGAAGGAAAAGGAAAAAGAGACAGACTCCCTCTCCAAACAACTGGCTACGCTGAAAGAGCTCTATGGAAGGTAAAAAATCATTTTCAGTTCAAATATGCCGACATTTGAAACCGAGGCTAGATCTGGCTTTAATAATGCTTGTGCTTTGCCTCATGCCGTGCAGGCTGGAACAAGAGAAAGTGGGGCTGCAGAAGAAGCTGAAAAGTCGTGGCGTGACAGCAGATCAGGTGGTAAGCACACGGACCCTTGAGACTGATAAAGAGATCGAGGTACTAAAAAAAAGGAACTGTGAGCTGGAGCAGCAGATTGAAATAATGAGGTACATTTTCAAAGTTACACCTAATCTTTCTCCGTTGAATCGGGGGTGTCTAATCTTTCCTGCAAAAGGCCTTTGAGGTTGATGGTTTTCATTCCATCAAGCAAGAGCTTTTTTGAAATCTGAGACCAACAGATTAAACCGGTGGAATCAGGTGTGCCTCTGCCTGTTTTGAATGAAAACCTGCAGCCACAACTGCCAAAGCTGGAAAAGATTGAACAGCCCAGCAATAAATAGTTTTCTGCTATTAATTAAATTATGCCGGTCTAATCTGCTGTAATAGCAGTAATTACAGCAGCAGTTTTATAGTACAAATTTTGATGTCTGCTGTTCAGACAGCAACAGGCTTTACCACGGGATGCTGCAATGGAGGACATGAACCTTAGAAACCGCTATTTGGAAGAGAGGCTTCATTCTCTAGAGTCACAGCTGGCAAAAGAACCTCCATCCAGGCCATCTGTAAGTATTCCTGTCTTTTTCTCTCTCTAGTTCTGTCTTTCTTTACAATTTTTGATACACAAGTAATTACAGGCAATGGAATCACAGTTCATTCATCTTCGTTTCTCATTAAAGGAATACTTCAACCATGGGCGTAAATTTCATTTAACAGTAGTGGGTGACAATAAATATAAAATTTCTCATGAGCAATTTTTGAAGGGGACACAAATAATACAGTCAAATTGTAAATAAAAACAAGGAATTAAAAATTTAAAAATTCAAATATTTATTAATTAAAAATGAATAAAGACACTAAAGAACAGAATAGAAATTGATTATAAAAATAAATACAGTGGGGTCAGTGCTGACATA
Organism: Brachypetersius gabonensis; assembly: GCA_037577145.1. NCBI lineage: Eukaryota > Metazoa > Chordata > Actinopteri > Characiformes > Alestidae > Brachypetersius > Brachypetersius gabonensis. The sequence goes on from JBBJLR010000034.1 coordinate 10,020,848, forward strand.
GTACAGTGCTCATTTAGAAAATGCACAGCTAAACAATATGCTAACTGTGGCAGTTAATGTTAAGTTCACATTTTGCCAAGTCATCACAAATAAAACAATGCATGGCGTATTAGTTGCAGTTAGTTGTACTATGCAACAAGCTATTGTAAACAAGCTAACGTTAACTAGATAAGTAATACTTTAATCGCTAATCTAGCAGATTCATGGAAAATTACATTGGTAATCAGCATTTTTGCCGCAACTAATTTATGAATGAGTCTGCATCAACTAAATTAAAGAGAATCGCTTTATTTAAAGTGAATAAAATACCCTACTTACTGACTCGTGTGTAGAATAGGTGAGATGAACTGGGAAAGCAGGCAGTGGGCCAAACCACTGTGAGGAAGAGGAGGGGGAACTCGACTGTTTCTAAATGCATTTTTTGCTTTTGATTTTTTTTTTCTCTACTTACACAATTATTTTACCTAAATTATTTTAGGTATATATATACATCAATATATCAATGTCACAATAGAGAGTGTGATTTGGTGTGATGGGGATTTACACCTGTGACTTCAACCAAGCATGCTACAAAATATGTATAATGACATTTGCCAATATGATCAAGCAAAGTTCTCCCTGTTATTATTATTTACTGGCTATTTCAGCATCACTGGCTGAAGTTTTCCTTTAACTCTTCTCACTCTTCATCATACTTTTCCTCTTTTCCAACATTTGCTTACAAAGGATAAAAGTGGGGTTTCATCTTCCCAGTTCAGCTTATCTTCCTTTGAAGTCACACATAGTCAAGATGAAAATATGCAGTCTTTCTCATTAAGCAAAGGCAAACTACCTCATCTACAAGAAGATTATGAGGAGATACCGGATTCTAGCACAATGCTGAAAGCGCAAACAGTTATGATTGGCACCCAAGCTGAAATCCCTACTGTACATCAGGCAGGAGCAGAGGAGAGTGGAGATTTTATTTCTGCAGGAGAGAATGGTACTCTGCACTCAGGTGACCTAGCCGGAATTGAAGGGGATGCAGAAGGTGGTGGTGATAAAACTATAGAGAAGTCCAAGGCAGAGCATGAAGAGGAAGGGGGCATAGAAGGTGACCAAGAAGGGCAACATGTGAAGGAGATGGAAATGAAAGATAAAACTGAGGAAGAGAAAAAGAAAATTGAGACAAGTTCAACAGGTCAAGGCTCAGTGGAACCAGAGAGACCAGAACAAGAACAAGGTGAGCAAGAGCAGGGTGAACCCAAACAACATGCAAAGGAAACAGAAACATCTGTGACTGAGGAAGAATCAGCTCTGGAAGAGCCAAACCAGGACTTACAGAGTTCTACAGAGACTCATACTGGTCAAGGGAAGAAACCAGAAGCAGACCTTCTGTCCTCTGAACAGCAAAGACTCAGTTATTTGGAGGGTGGATTGACGAAAGGAGAACAAGCCCAAGACAAAACTGGAGAGACCTCCATCCCATGTACTGCTGTCACCAAAGACCTTCAAAACCTTTCTGATGGGTCACAACATGAATCTATTAAGGACAGCAGCCTTGAACCAGTGACCTCTAGGGCTGCCTTAATTGATGGAAGTAAGCAGGGGAGGCATAGCAAAGTGGCACCACCAAAGTCTCACAAGGTACCATGAGAGAATCCAAAGTTCTCAAAAGCCGGCCTGGTAGTTCTGTAGGCGTCCTGCTAGTGTCCTTTTCCATTTTTCCAGAGTTGTGCTTGTTAATGTACTGTAGCAGCCATGTATTGATCCTGACTTACTTATTTATTTTTTCTATTCATTTGTTGTTAACATGATATCATTTTCTGCACAGACATCTGGCAGGGGTTCTGGTACACCCTCACAGAGGGAGAATGAGCTACAGAAAGAGAACCTCAAATTATCTGCTGAGAATCTGGAGCTTCGCTTTCAGCTAGAGCAGGTCAACAAAGACCTGCCGCGTCTTAAGGTAGAGCCAAGTTCTTACTCATAATGAAATGCAGAAGCCAAAATGCTAAAACAGAGCGTACCAATTACCACAACTATCTGCACAATGCTAACTAGGCCCTGCTCATTTTGATTCATAAGTAGCAACATTAGCATTAATTGGATGAAATATTCCCTTAAAACAACTAGGACAGTTCCTTCGAGTCACTTTGCCAACACAGCTTGCTTTGAACATAGCACATTGTGACACAATGAGGACGATATCCAATTATTCTTCACAAACAGGATCAGGTTTCTGACCTCAAAGAGATGTGTGGCGTGCTAAAAAAGGAAAAAGCAGAAGCGGAAAAGAAGCTGGGGCATGTCCGTGGGGTAGGTCTTCGTGTCCATCATTCTATCTTGAAAGGATGATAAAAAAATAAATAAATCAGTGATGTTCTGTGCGTAGTTGGTCTGTCTTGTTTGACTTCTTTGTAATTCCCTCATTGTTAAAAGGTTTGGTTGGTAAATGACTGTTTTATCAATGCTGTCCATTGGTTCTTTCTGTGAAGTCTGGGCGAAGTGGAAAGACAGTCCCTGAGTTGGAGAAGACGATTGCACTGATGAAGAAGGTGGTGGAGAAAGTGCAAAGAGAGAATGAGAGTCTGAAAAAGAGCTCGACCGCCACAGCCCAAGACCAGCTGACCACTCTGGAGCGAGAACATGAGAAACTGAAGGTCAAAGGGATTCAAATATACAATATTGTCCCCTTTCCTTAAATCTAGTAGACAAGTCTGATGTCTGAATTTTGTGCTTTAGATTTGCACTGCAGCTACGAGACTAATTAGTAGCTTTCAAACAGCGTGCTTGCCTCAATTTGTGTTTAGTACTTAAGCAATCTGAAACAGATTTTCTACCAGAATATTGCTTTGTATTTACTGCTATGTTTTTAAGTTGTCACCACATCTTTTTTATTTGGTACAGGCTGAATATGACAAGCTGAAAGGGAAAACCGAGGGCCAGCTTACATCGAGACTCGAATCAAAAACTAAAGGAATCGAGAAAATTGTGATGGAAAATGAGCGACTGCGCAGAGATATCAGAAAGGTTTTTGTTTTTTTTCATTTTTCAGTGATGTTCTCCTAATTTAATTAATTCAACTTATGTTAAATTAAACACACAACTTGGGTTGTGAGAGGAATGTTTTACTCCAATACAGGAATCTGAGGCTGCAGAAAAGCTGAGGGTGGAAAAGGCCAGTCTGGAGGTAAAAAATGAGAAGCTGAGGGCAGAGCTTGAGGAGATCACCCAGAAGTTCCTATTGGCTCAGTCCAAAGGGCCGTCTTTAGAAAAGGCAGACAGCAAGACCTGGAAATCTACTGTTGTGACAAGGTACTATGCTACCATGCTGTATAATTAATACTCATGTTTTAAAATATTGGTAATATTGTGTACATAAGGGGTGGGTGTGTATGTATATATGTATATATATATTAGTGGTGGGCCGTTATCGGCGTTAACGTGAGACTCTTATCGGGTGATAAAAATATATCGCCGTTAATCTATTCACAAAGTTGGGTTGGGAGCTGGGTCTATACTACGCAAGCTATGATGACTTTC
>JBBJLR010000034.1:10059485-10077633 GCA_037577145.1 Brachypetersius gabonensis
TACAACTTCAGTACCAGCACAGTACAGTTTAGAACCTGATACAACTTCAGTACCAGCACAGTACAGTTTAGATACAGGACGGTTCCTGTAGAGCTGTGGAAAAGGGTCTTAATATCACTAGCTCATTAGAACTGAAATGCAGGTTACATGAGCAGTTCAAGAGTGTTCACAGTGGGCCCTGCCCTGCTGTAATCAGAGCCTCCAAGTATAGTTGACCTCAGATATGGGTGCAAACAGCTTATTAAGTCATGCTTAATTGTCTTGGCTGTTTTTTACTTGACACACTAAATAGGGTCATATTGAAAGATTGTCTGCCTCTGTACCTCTTGACATTACGGCTCGGTCTGAAGGTTAGCATGGCTCTAAACAGACCGGCTCTGCTGCCTCATTCCATATGGAGAGCTGGATTAGAGGGTGGACACCCATTTTCACACCTCCCCTCACCCGCTGCCTCGCCAATACTGGGGGGCTGACATTTTCCAATGGTTGAGCAAACACTCTGATTGAAATTGAGGTTGCGATGAACACAAAAAGATAAAACTGATTTAGCTAAAGCCAGCCATAATCTCGTATTTGGCAGCTCCTGAGATTGCAAGGCGGTGCGGCTGAGAGAAAAATCCCATTTCAGATGCAGGAGTCTGGCTCCACGCAAATGGGGCGGCGATGGGAAAAACAGAGAGGGAGATACGCCGGAAAGAGGGCCAGAAAAGCCAAAAGGGGGAATACTTTCAGCAGGAAAGGTGCAGCTCTTTCATTTGAAATTCTAAAGGCTGAATTAATCAGCAGGAAATTTGCTCCTTTTGCTCCAGGCCTATTGCTCCGTGCCATTTAATAATGAGATAGTTAGCATATTAATCTGCCTCATATCTGTGTAGCTGATAAGGCAAGAGGAACCTGGCGTGCAGAAGGTGCGCTACGATTGTTTATCTGATACGAGGCTCAGGTTTGGTAGCACTATCTCTTACTGATTTTAAAGTGCCTATATCATGAATTCTGAACACTGAATTTGACTGTACTGCTCAATTTCCAGGCAGTACAGCATGCATGTGGATACAAAACCAGGAAAAAAAGACAGCACACAGTTTTGTGATGTCATAAAAATGGACACATTTACATATTCCCATAGACTTACAGTAACCCCCCAGGTTTACGCGGATCAGGAGAACCGAAGTCATAGTTTCATGTGGAAATCCCCACATAAACGCAGAAAATGCAAATATTCTCCACCTTTTTTTGCTTTTTTGTGGGCCTCAGGGGACTCAGGGCAGGCTTTAGCTGACCTGGAAGCACTTTTTTTGAAGTGTGATTTCTCCACAGTGCAAGCACTCAAACACTTCAGACTCGGCAGTTCTGTAGAGCTCCAGGAGACTTTTCCTGCGAGCCCACATTTGTATTTTCAGTCAGAGTAGATCAGGGGTTATTCCCTGAAAACCGTTCACCTCGCCGCACTGTCCCAATACTTTTGTCCCACAAACTTCAGATTTGCATATGGGCGGGGACTTTAAAGACGCAAATACGGGTTTACCTTTACATTTTCTTTAAGGGTTCTGGGAGCAGATTTTTTAACCAAAACACAACAACACGGTTTTTCTCTATACGCGGGTACTCTTGGAATGTAACTCCCGCTAAAAGCGGGGATTACTGTATTCCAGCGATGGCGGTTTAGCCCCGCCCATGCACGCAGTGGTTAAAAGGAGAGATTCAGTCTGGTCTGCTTTTTGCTTTCTTATTCATTGTTTTTGTGAAACCCAACACATTTTCATACACCTGACTTACCAGTATCTGACAGTTTAGCCACAACTATTCACACTTTGAATCTTTCTGGACACACTTTGCAGGCTGACTTGTTTGCAGGTCAGTAACTGTAGATGGGACATGAAAACCTAGAATTCTCACTAAATACTATTATATAGACAAGAAGATCTCAACCTAGCTCCATAGCCAGTCCAAATTTTTGGAGTTTTTTGTGATGTAATACAAATTCATTTGCATATACTTTCCTACTCAATCTACAAAAGTTCTGCTCCAACCATATTTAAAGGAGTTAAAGGAGTGTTTTGCTGATTGAATCTGTGCCAGGCAAACAAAACAGGAGCATTTTAGTCAGTAACAAAAAATAACAGCCTGTTTAAGAGATAGAAGAGGTTGAAGAGAGATTGGAAATGGTCATTTATAAAATCAGTAGACCTCAGGAGAAAAACATCTAACAGGATGTAGGATACAGGCCCTTTAAATGACTTGGCTTGACAACTTGCATGTCTTACAATGACAGCTTGAGCTTTTTTACGCTTCAGCCATGAAACTTTTATGTTCTTCGAGTTCTACTGTTGTAATCATTTATTTACTCCTATTTTTTTCCACCTCCTAGTTTTTCGTTTTCTACGATTTCCTATTTTTATTTAATAATGAGCTACCGACATGAGAGACGCTATGCAATCATTCACACCTTGGTTTCTCGGTTGCACTGCATTCTAAATGATCTATCACTTTTGTAAAACAAGAACTAAAGGGGAAAATGTTTCTTCATCAGGAAATACAGCCAGTAAAGCTTTAAGGTTTAATACACTGAGACTGTCTAAAGCCTAGAGGTTTTCAATCTAGTCTTCTAGCCGGTCCACACTTTATTATGTTAGAGCTCCAAACCTTCCAAAGTCAGGCAATCAAGAGTGATATAAATGCTGATTAACTGTCTCATGTGTATTTGGATTATAAATCTTGTGCATGATCGTCTGTTTCAGAGTGGCTTCCCTAACATACTCGTCTTCTTTAGCTGAACTGTAAGAAATGATTAAAGCACTTTTTAAATTAGACAACAGGGCATTTTGGAGAGCTTTTTAAAGGAAGGAAGACTATTGCTTACTGTAATGTATGTTAGATTTTCTATTAGTCTATTCATTAGGAATTATTTCTATAAGCTATCCACACTGCAAAAAACAAGCGAATCAATAATAAGCAAAATATTTCAATGTGAGAAACAAAATCAAGATGTATTGCCTTGAAATTTAATCATTTCAGTTGCTCTCGTTAGTGTTTTTTTACATTGTACACTAGACATGTAGAATTTTATGCTTAATTTCTAAGACATTTTACACAAATTCGGCTCCTCCTACTGAGAGATGTTTTACGCTTAATATAAGCATTTGGAGTGAATACAGATATTATCCACCTTATTCCCATCCAGCTTTGAGAGAACAGAACTTTCCCTGAAGCGTAAACAGAAATTTACTGCCATATGTTAAACACTACTAACTCCTTAACATGTCAAAAATGGGAGAACAAATAAAACATAAATAAACTTTATCACTGGGGTGAGTGTTTATAACAAATCAGACAACAGAAGCCAACTCTCAATACCCTACACAATCTGGTCCTATTATTATGATCAAATATGTGGTGAAACGAAACAAAAAAAATCTTTTGACGTCGTTTCTGTTCGGCCGCCCGTTTTCAGTGAAGCCCCGCCCCAAATATGCGTACTCGTGATAAGTGACAATCAGCTCAGCCAATACCGGCGCCGGAACGGACAAGCCTAACCAATAATAACGCGAGGTGGGTGTAGCCTTGCCTCAATATGGGTGGGAAAAATAACGGTCATACTCTTTTTGTGGAAAAACTCGATTCAGTTCTAACGAACCGATTCAGTGATTCGAAAATGCGCTGGATCGATTCACTGATTCACAAATCTGCTCGGGCTTTTTTTTTTTATCCACTCGATAATCCACTCTCCTCCAATCTTTTCACTGATGGAGTCAGACATGGAACAGAAAGATCAACCACAAACGCTCAGAGAGAAAATGTCACAGTCAACGTTCTGCAAATGTCTGCCACTTAGCAGTCCACCCTAACATTCCTAACAGACTTTGACGGACCTCTTGTGGATCTTTCAAATGATCTCAGAGTTTCGGTTTAATCCGTCCTCTGAATTTGTATCTTTCCAAATAATATAGTGTGTAGATCAAAAGGAGCGAGGGTTCCCTTCCAAGTGTCTTAATTATTGTTCTTCATTGGGAGTTTTCCTTGGTGTGTTATCATTGGTTCTTCCTCGTGTTCTTTGAGAGTTTCTCCTTTTGAGTCTTGGTTCTCTTTATTATTCTTCCTTATTGTTGGAACAAAACTTAACGTGATCCAAAAGTAATGGTACATGGTGTATACATGTGTTTATTTGGAAGGATCGTCGGATCATTGTCTTTCTTTATGAAAATGCAGAAGTGAAAGTTGCCTGAGGTAGACGATGGCCTACAATGGCCTGTTGTCCCCAGAAGAGGAAGTACCTCCTTGAGGAAAAGCCTTGTCAGCAAGACTGGGAGCCCGGATTAACCCAACACTTACAATCTTTCCTTTTTCTAAAAAGAATCATTTTGTGTAAGATGTCTGTCAAAGCCCTATAGAATGGGTGAGAAGTTTCTGTATCATTGAGCATTGAAGGCTTTGGCCCTCCATGGATCCTTCTTGCAAGAATAAAAGTTCTATTCGCTGAAGAAGAGGTTCCCAACACTTATGCTCATGGGGAGTTTTTCTTTAAAGTCTTGGTTTGCTATGAGTGGCTCATCTTCATCTTCGTATGACGTTTCAGTTCATGAGTCCGGGCTTCTCACAGTGGATCTTCCTCGCGTTCTTATGGAGTTTCTTCTTATGAAACTTGGCTTCTCTCAGTGGTTCTTTCTCAAGTCTTGGTTGCTCTTAGTGGTTCTCCTTATGCTCTTTTAAGGGTTTCTCCTTACAGTGTTGGTCTCTCAGTTATTCTTCCTTATACTCATGAGGAGTAAAGTCTTGATTTCTTACACCTGGTTCATCCTTGTGTTCTTAAGAAGACTCTCCTAACGAATCATGCTTTCTTGTAATGATTCGTCCTCAGGTTCTTCTGGGGGTTCTTCTTGTGAATCTAAGTTTCTCTCTCTGGTTCTTCCACATGTTCTTCATCAGTTTTTCCATTTGACTTTTGGTTTCTCTCAGTGATCCATCCCCATGTTCTTAAAGAGTTTCTCCTTTCTAGTTTTTGTTCTTCTGAGTATTTCTTCCTCACATTTTAGGGATTTTTTTTTCTTTTGAGTAGAAAAAACTCATTCTTAAGCTTTAATCCGTCAAGTTATACTCATTTAGAGACATTCCGCTGACTAATCATTAAATGTGCAAAGTTTAGTGCACAGTTCCATCATTAAATCAAGGCTGTTTTTTTAATTGAAACTCAAAATATTTTCGAGCTAAAGAGTTTTAGAGTGTTTTGTTTAGAACAGAAGGCACTTCTTCAGGGTTGTTGCCATGGAGACGCCATGGTTTCTGCCCATGTTTAATAAGATGAACGGTCTTTTTGAGTATGAGAGGTTCTCTGTGGTTCTCTGTGTCCAGGATGAGTTCCGAGGATCTTTAACTGGGTCCGCCCTGTGATGAACGTTCTGTCCTTCTGCAGAAGTGAAATAAAGTCTTTCTTCTGAGGAAAGAATCTTTTGTCAGTTTGTTGATTTTCCACGACACGTTGCTTTTAGACAGTTTTGCTCTTGGTTTTTTCAGTGCCTTTTCCTCACAGTTTAGGGAGTTTTCTTGAGTCTTGGTCCCGACAGTGGAAGCAGTGGTTCTCTGTGTTTCATAATCATGATTTTGGTAGATATGGTCTTGGTACATTCCAGTGTCTTTTCCACAGATCTTAAGGAGTTCTTCCTACTTTTGAGACTTGGTTCCCTTTAATAATTCTCCCATATGCTCTTGGTTCCTACAGTGGCTTCTCTCCATGCCCTTTGCCAGTGTTTCTTGGTTCCTCTCTCTGTTGCTCTTGGGCAGTTGTAGTTTCGCTTCTTTTCCCTCACAGTTTAGTGCATTTTGTTGAATCTTGGTTCCTCTTAATGATTCTCCTTGACGATCCTTAGGGAGTCTTTCAGTATCATTTCTGGTTCCATTTCTGGAAATCAGCTCTACTGTAAGAATTGCTCTAAAAAGTCTGATTCGTTTTAAGACTCGTGGCTCGTTTGGAGGGATTCACTCAAAAAGAGTCGGTTTATTGGAACGAATCTTTCACGAGTACACACGGAGCTCGCGCGCTCTCTCCGCACACGACCGGAATCTTTTGCGCGCGTGCACTCAAAGATCAAAGGCTTGGGCAGACGGCGCGTGGCACTCTTGCTCCCAGCGCCTTTATTTTAGAAACGATGTGTTTTTTCTATAGCATATTTAAATGTTTAATTTTAATTTCTCCACGGATTTGGACCAGAGACGATTCGTTCTGCGTGTGAAGTGACTCTCCATCAGACACACACGTTTGTTTTTGGCTCGAGAGAATGGATCACGCGCGAGCTCGCCTGCTGCTCCTTTGACGTGATGGTAACCCCCTGTGAATGGCTGGAGCTTTGCGGGAAAATAGCACTGTGTTTGCTGAACAAGGCAAGTGAAATGTTGCCATTTATCCTCCAGACGCATCTTCTGATCATGTTTTTGCTTTGTTGTCTTGCTGCTTGCAAATGTCTCGCGCCCTCAATTAAATGCTGCCTTACTTATATTCACCAATCTCTAGTGGAATAAAACATGATATTTCCACCGTCATGCATTGATAACCATCAAATATGCACACGAAGGCTACAGGGATGGAGCACGAGGACGGGCTCGTTCCCTAAACCTGGAGCTCGTTCTCCACAGGTGCTTCAGTGTGCATCCAGCTCCAAAATCTTCTTCCATTTGTTGTCGCTGTGTGTTAATTAGATGGTCCATACTACATTTTGGTGGAGCTCCGCGCTCAAATGCACGTGGACAGTTTTTTTTTTTTTATTTCAGAAGGGAAAATTAAAAATGCTTCCGTTTTATATTTCACATTCAGTCATTTCTATAAGAAACCGTTAAATATAATGTAGTAGGTAGTAATGATAAATGTATGGATCAATGTACAGATTTATTTAAGCACACATGGACATTTAATTTTTTAAAAAGTGGAAATGTGGAGGTTTAAAAAAGGTTTTGCTCTGAAAATTAGTATTAAAAGTAAACAATGGTTGAGTGTGTGTTCGTGTATTTGCTTAAATGTCTCCAAATCTCTCTGTACGGAAGATCAGCATTAATTAAAGATCAGTGTTCATCCACTGCCTGGTTTGGTTAATTAATGTCTCATTAAGTTTAATCAGGAGGGCTGGTGGTGGATCTGAACAAAACTGTGCCATGGCTGCAAGCCTCTGGAACCAAAGCAGCTTAAAACTCATTTTACTGTAGTGATGTTTAATTATCTGCATTCGTTCTGTTATATATAGTTCACTGGCAAAAACATGCTGTATGGACACCGCATAGATTCTCATTCATCTATCTATCTATCTGTCTATGATGGAGACAATGTATGCTAGAAAAAAATCATTTCCTTACATAACCAGAAATGGGTTCTGCTATGGTTAGAATCTTTTGTTTTTGCTTAGAGTATCAAAAAGATTCTTTAAAGAACAGCTCTTCCACAGAGACGAATGATTCATAGATTCTTTCACAGAAAAAAAGCAAGCAAACCAAGTAAAAAGCCACTCTTTAAGTTTGAGTTGCAAAGTCAGATAACCTTTCGAATAATTATTGCAATTACTTTCATGTTCAATACACGTTTGTCTTTCAGCAGATCAGTTAGTTTGTGAATGAGTGAAATCTCACTGACGCTTTCGGTTTGTTTTCCTCCTCTTCCTTAGCCGTCCCTTCGTCGATAAGCATCACATCAGCAAGTGTCATCTAAATGAAGTTACTCAGCCATGCAATGTTCCTGGAAGGCTGTAATTCTGTTAGGCTTGGCGTCGATTGCCATCCAGTACACAGCGATCAGGACGTTGACTGGCAAGCAGTTCCAGATATGCCCGGTCCCGAACGTTCTGAACTGCAGCCCGGGGCTGGAGGCGGAGGCTTTCGGGGGCTTGTGTGACGAGTTCTCTTATTTCTTTTACAACAACTCCAGAAAAACTCACATCCTCATCCTGGCCACCACTCGAAGCGGGTCATCTTTCGTGGGGCAGCTTTTCAATCAGCATCCGGATATTTTCTACCTGTTTGAGCCTCTTTACCACGTCCAGACCACCCTGATCCCTCACTTCACCCACAGCAGGAACCTGGCCGACCGCAGGGTGATGCTGGGGGCCAGCCGGGACCTCCTGCGGAGCTTATACGACTGCGACCTCTATTTCCTAGAAAGCTACATCAAGCCCCAGCCCGCGAACCACACCACAGACAAGCTGTTCCGCCGTGGGGCCAGCAAGGCCCTCTGCTCGGCGCCGGTCTGCGACGCTTTCAGCCCCAGCGAGGCGTACATCGATGAGGGCGAATGCATCCGCAAATGTGCCTCCCTCAACCTGACCCTGGCGGCCGAGTTCTGCAAAGAGAAACGCCACGTGGCCATTAAAACTGTGCGGATCCCGGAGATAGGTGACCTCCGGGCGCTCATGGAGGACCCTCGACTGAATCTCAAGGTCATCCAGCTGGTCAGGGACCCACGAGGTATTCTGTCGTCACGCATCGAGACGTTCCGGGACACCTACAGGCTCTGGAGGATCTGGAGGGCCACCGGACGCAAGCCCTACAACCTGGACCTGACCCAGCTTAGCACCGTGTGCGAGGACCTCCTCCACTCCATCACTACCGGCTCCAGCCGGCTCCCCTGGCTCCGGGGCAGGTACATGCTGGTGAGGTACGAGGACCTGGCCCGCAACCCGCTCCAGAAGACCAAGGAGATCTACGACTTTCTGGGCTTTTCCATGGAGAAGAACGTGGAGGAGTGGATCCGGAACAACACGAGAGGCAGCAACGACGTCTCGGCCAAGCACAAGTACGGCACGGTGAGGGACTCGGCTGCCACCGCCGAGAGCTGGAGGCTCAAGCTGTCTCCCGAGATCGTTGATCACACGCAAACGGTCTGTCAGCAAGTCCTGGAGGAGCTGGGCTACAGACTCGTGAACTCGCCCGAGGAGCTCAGAAACATGTCCATCTCGGTCGTGGAGGACAAAACCTTTGTACCTTTTTTCTAAGCAGAAGAATCGCACAACTATTTTTCTACATTCCTACTGTTGCCTTAATTTGACTTCATTCTGAACAGATTTGCACTAAAGCTGGGATGCTCGCAGTCACAGTCACCGAACAGCACAACAACAATGAAACAAACCAAAATAACGAGAGATCTTCAGCTTGATCGCAGAAACACATGATCAGGAGGAAAAAAACGACCAACCTGCTAATTATATTTTGTGACATACAGCATATGGATAATGAGCTCGGCCGTGTTCTGGTTGTTTCCTTCAAAAAAGGTGGAGGGTTGTAGGTGAAGGACCAAATACTATTCTGCAGAAACCACACATATACGCTAAACAGAGGTCTGAAATGGGAACACCATGCAATAAACTTGTGAATGTTGCAGCCAGTCTTGATTTCTGAGTCTTATTCAGTTCAGTCCAGTATTCAGATTAATAGATCTGTATTAGCAAACAAAGCTCATTTTGTACACATTTGATATTTATGTTAATGTAATAGGTATTCCTTCTTTTTAAAGCTGCAAAAATGTTGCATCATCAGCTTGTCAATCAGCTTGGAACCTCATTTAGGAGTATTTTAATACCATGTGTAAGCCAAAGTAAACAGACAAATATTTGGATTTTTAAATTGAGGGGAAAACCAACGCCCAGTTCAGATCCGTGTTCAGCTTCATCTCATATTAAAGGGCTCATAAGACAGGAAACCAATTTCTCATCACTTTTCTGAAACAGAAACAGACTTTTTAAAATGTAACAAACAGTCCATATACTGAAATGAAGCTCGAAAAAAGATTGTTTTTGTGACATCACAAAATACGACACAAAATTAATTTGCCTACACTGACTAGACATTAGGTACATCTGCTTTGTACTTAAACTCACTGTCCAGTTTATCAGCTTCACAGACCATACAGGTGCACAGACTGTGGTCCATCAGTTTCTCTACATTTTTGGTTAGGCCCCCCGCTTTATCAAAAGTCAGGACCCCCACAAGACCACCAGTGAGCAGGCTGCAATTGATTGTGAGATCATTTTCAGCACAGAAATGACACTGATGTTGTAGTGGAATAGTAGTGTCATTTACTTACATTAGACTTTTAATACGGTTTATTTCTAAGGGATAAGAGAGAGGTCACGTGAAAATTAATCATCATTTTAATTCATAAAAGGTCATTCAATTTCAAAGCTAAAATACAAGGAAATGTGTACGATTTTGGCTCTTTCACATTTACACAGCATGCCTTGTAAAACGGTAAGACTGTTGAAAAGTAACAAAAATCTTTTTTTTTTTAAGTGTTTTAATTAGGTTTTTTTTTTAATGTAGAGATTTTAGAAGTATGTGTAAGACCAAAGCACAATAAAACGCCTTAACACATTTCTAAAATACAGAATTGCTTTAATTGTAGAATACAGCGTCAATTTAGCAAAAATAGTTCTATAATAGACAAAAATCTACTCCCCCCCCCAAAGTCCAGTTTATAGTAACAGAGTCTCCAGGACAACAGGTCACCCAGCAAAACCGAGAAGATGAATCGTGACACACACAAACTGAACAGCACACAGCGTGGAGAAGCCTACAGCTGGAAGCATGCACTGCACCATAATTCAGGGATACCATGCCAAGCAAACAGTCAGAGTGAAACAGAACAAACACACATCAGTGAAATAAATGAAGCAAAAACAAAGAAGGAAAATGTAAACCGCAACTGCAAGAAGAAGAAAATACATAGAAGGTCATGATCAAACTCTCTTGACCAAATCCAGTTCTGCAGGGCCGACGTCTAGCACCACTGGACGGGTTCCTGCTCAAACTATCCTGGTCAAACACACGTGGACCGCCTTGAGTGTTTAATGAAACTAATACACTGTGTTGGACATCCGCCCTCCTAGACAGGATTTGTTCTCCCCCACTCTCAACCTAAATTACATCAGAGCCCACATCTTCTTTCTGTTGGCAAATATTATGAGACAGTTGTGTTGATGCACTGCAGAAGGGTTGGTTTCTCAGAGCAAATAAGACTAAAACGCTGTTTGAACAAATGATCTCAAATCAAATTTCTCTGCTAATCCGGCCTCTCCCGCCTTAAAGTAAGAGTTTAAAAAATGCGCTTTCCGGACTGGGGTGGAGTTTTCTTTTCATACGGTGCAACGGAAACCTCCTCAGAACCGCAAATCGCCTCAGAAGACTCTGAGAACATATCAGGAATGAAGACCAGAGAAACTGAAGCTCCTAGCAATGCTGTAGAGCAGGGGTGGGCAGCTCCGGTCCTGGAGGGCTGTGGTCCAGCACATTTTGGTGATTTCCTTGCTCAGAAACTCCTGGTTCATCTCAGCAGTTAATTGTCAGGTTTAGTGAATGTGTTTGAGGAGAACTACCACCAAACTCCAGGACCAGAGTTGCCTACCTCTGCCGTAGAGGAACCACTTTTAAACCTGTTTTTGTAAATTTCACCAAGTGTCACGAGGAATTCTGTGTTTGAGATGTAAACACAGTCATTCAGGCGTGTGACACTAGACAAACCCAGTCTGATAAGTGGCGATGAATGGAACCAAATGTCTCCAAGAGAAATAGTCATTTTTATTTACTCTCCAAATGTAGTTCTAGGACGTTTATAAGGAATGTTCATGAGGGTAAAATAGTGGTAATAACTAAAACAAAGCCCTGCATGTTATTAAAGAATAGGTTTTACATCTTCAAAACTACTATAAGATCTCTCATATGTGAGGGAGCTTTTTAGACATCTGGTTCCATTCACCATCACTGTGAACAATTCTGAGTTTCTTTAAAACAGGGCATTTCTCACTAAACTGATGGAATGACCTTGTTGACCTCTTTTTAATAATTTAATTGTGCAGAAATGGAGTAAAAAACAGGTGGAACGCCTGCGGTTCTTCTATGGCATTGCTCAGAAGAACCCTTTCAGGCTTTCATTTTAATTTTAAGAGCGCACTGTATCAACAACACCCATCAAGAGTAATTTGAATAACCATGTCTAGTACAGATGCCACTTTCTGTTAATAAACCTGACTCGAGATGTGAAATATTAGGGGTATATTAGTAGGAACTGTTGCTTTGCTGTAGGAGTTCACTCAGTCTTGATTAAAGCAATTTGCCATTCCAGTCCTGGGGTTTTCTGAGCTTCTCGCATTTCTCCCTGCTGACTCGGCTCACCGTGGGTTTGATAATTAGTTGAGTGGTTGAATCAGGTGTGCTAAATCAGAGAAACCACAAACTCACCGCTGCTGTGGGCGTAAAGTCTTAAAGAATACTTACAGTTTTACCCATGTAAATGAATGTGGAAGTGTGTATGTATGTATGTAAGTCTCCTTCCCACGTGCAGACATACAGTCCTGTCCCTCAGCCATTAAATAAACAAACAAACAAACAAACAGACAAACAAAAACAATCACACAAAGAAAGCATGAGATCCCAAAGGTAATCAGAAGTAGCAATTTATGGCAGAAGTTGCCCATTTGTGCCACTGAGGAGAGTCCTGCGGTTTTTCTAGTGCTAGCAGGCTTAGGAAAGTATAAGCTGGTCCTCGTCAAGCACAACTGGGCAACTTCTGACCAGAATTTGGTCTCTGTACTGTTTCCAAACACTTAAACCCAAGAGAGTGACCACACCCGCTTAGAGAGTAACGGATACATGGAAGCGAACAGAAGCCGCTTGCTGGTCTAATCAGACTTGTCTTTTTTCTTCGAAGTCACTTTACCAGCAACTGCTGAACCCACCGCCCCCACCCCGCCTGTTACCACGGAAACGCTGCCCTTGACCAATCCCACGCCGGCCGCTGGGACACTCGTCACGGCAGTTTTGGTCAACTCAAAGCTTTTGCTGCCCACCCAGGCCACTCCCCCAAGGGTGGCCCCTACGGCTCCTTTGGTCAGGTTGAACAGGCCGCCCGTCACTCTCCAGACCACACCCCCCTCGCTCTTCGGATGATCCTTGTCCAAATCTGAAGGGGATAAAAAAAACTTTTCATATTAATTGTTTTACAAATTAATACATTTTCAGTAACTTCTGAAGCAATTGATAAGGATTACCAACAGAACATGAAAGCTGGATCACATCCTGAACTTTTCTGCTACTCGTCACTCAAAAACATGTGGCTCCAGAAACTTCCATGTCACTCGCAAAAAAAAAAATCTCATTACAAAGAAAGGGAATTGCACTGATTTTTTTTTACAAATCCAGCACTATTAATGCTAAAGATATAAACACAGTTTGAATACTTGGGTGTGAAATGCTCTGTTTGGAACTAAAAGTTCTCATGACAAAAATGTATTGCATTAAATGCACTTTGATGAGTGTTAGAATTTGGCCTAAAAGGCATTTTCACAACTCATTTATGGTACAGAAGTACACCTCCCTAAGCTGGCAGAAAAATGACCTGGCACAGGGATGGCACAGGCTTAGAGAGGTATGAGCTGGTCCTCATCAAGCCCAAGAGGGCAACTTCTGACAAGAACTTGGTCTCTGTACTGTTTCCAAACACTTAAATCCAAGTGACCACAACCGCTCAGACAGTAACACAAACAAATTTCCTACCATTTTACCATCATTAACATTCCCTATAGACTGTCAGACACATGTAGGTTCACTGGTGGGTTTGGATGGCAAATAAAATGGTTATATTTGTGTTGCAAAAATCAAGACCCCTGGTTCCATTTGCCACCACTGTAAACAATCTATTTTGGCAAGTTTTTTCAATGAACATCATTTACGTCATTTAGCAAACATTTTTATTCAAAGCGACTTCCATTCCCAGACTACAGGGGGCAGTCTCCCTGGAGCAGGCTGGCGTAAGGGTCTTGCTAAGGAGCCCAGTGGTGGTATACTGAAGGTAAGATTCGAACCCATGACCTCTTGGGCCAGAGGCAAGTATCCTACCCACTAGGCCATGCCCACGTTTACATCTAAACCACTGAATTATGCAGAATTTTGGGAAAATGTTGGAGTTCCCTTTTACCCTATTCCTGCATAATTAAATTCTAAAGATTGTTTGAGTATTTTGGTATAAATTGTTCTGTTTTGGACAAAATTACCATATCAGAACTATTCAGTGGTGGTAAATGGAACCAAAGGTTTAGCCCTAATATGTGTTTTCATAATTCTCATAAAATAAACCCCAAGGAAAGCTTATTTTTCAGATTTTCTGACGTTTTACCATCGACATCTCATATAAACACTTAGCAAACTTGTGTAGGTTCACTGGTGGGTTTGGAGAGTAACAATATCGACTATATTTGTGTTGGAGACTTGTCTGGTTTCACTCACCACCACTGTAGAGAAATCTAGGTTGCCAAGTTTAACAACAATAAACGTCAAACCCACTATGATTGACTTGTTTACATCTAAACCACTGCATTATGCAGAAATTTGGAAAAACGTTGGAGTTCCTCTTTAATATTCTTGAGGAAAGTTGCTATTATGCTATTATCTGAGTTTTGTTCTGATTAAAATCCCCTTTTCAACTGTCTTTCATGTTGCTGATGCTAACGGTGCTGTTAGCTTTGGTGTATTGAACCCAATAACCAATTGATTCAGTGCGGTCTGACCTTGAGAGTAAATTCATTGATCCCGAGCTCATCTCATGGAATAAAAATGCTATGCTTTATTCAGTCAGGCCTGGAAGGATGTATGATTAGAAGAAAAAAAAGAATGAACAGCTTTTCTTTTGAAATTAACTGAAGCTAATTAGCTGATGGAGTCCAGGTCAGTCTGTAGGCTGGATATATCGAAGTGAAAGGGGGTTGAGGTGAAGGTGGGGGCAAATCTGCCCGCTGGCTACTGGTGGAGACAAAACGCTGTTGAGTCAAAGAAGAAGAATGGTCTGAGTGCGCTGCCTACCGCCGGCTTTATGACTGAGAAACCTCGTCTGCTAACAGGGGAGTGTAAAATCATCAGCCTGGCTCCGCAGCCTGGTACTGAACTGGAGAAAATGAGATTAAAACCTGCGCTCAAGGACACGACAGCAGCACATCCCAGAACGACAACAATCTCTGTTCATATCTTAAAGTCAGACAGTATTTCAAAGTCCCAGGAATCTAGAAACCAAGCTACCAGTGACTACAATCATCTGTTTAAAAAATTAAGTGATTACACAACTGCCTAACACGCTTTATAAACACAGCTTAAGGAAAAGCTTGACCTAAAGCAATGCTTCGAGTACATTCAGAAATAAAAAGTTCATTTTATTCAGACCTAAAACCATCACTAAGATGATACCACAACCGTGACCCAGTACACATATGATTCAATACAGAGACATTTATAGACTAGGCTGCAACATTTTGAAGAAGATTAGATTTGATGACTCGGATACTCGTGGTGGAGCCATATGAAAACTGTGGGTTCATGTTGATATTCAATATTTTTCATGTAGGTATCAGCCAAATTCATATATAAATATTTATAAAGGAGAAACTAACACAACATCTGCCTGGATTGGGGTGAATTATAACAACATATATTGCTGTAGGCTTACAAAATAAAATGATTTAGCTCAGCATCACCAATGTATTAAATACCTGTTTAAACCATCAGACCAATCCAGTCACCTCTCTAAAGCAATTATCTACCAATTTCAATACATCCATAGTGGACACTCGATGTAAATATGACTAGTCTAACCGGTTCTCAAATTTTTCCTTAAGGACCACCATATGGTCCAATTTCTTGCTCTATTCCTGACTGTTGGGTTGGAGCAAAATGTGGACCTTTGTGAAGGCCCTATAGAGCAGTTTGAGAACCACTGATTAACAAATCTACTAGTTGGCTCTGTGTTCAGCCTAACCTAGAACAGTGCCTGAAATATAGCAGTGGTTTAAACAGCAGCGAATGGGCAGGAGAATAGAAATCAGGATTTTCTACCCAACACAAAGTACTTTATAATCATGGAAAAACAAAACGAGAAGAAGCCACATTTCATTTTTTTATTTTACAAATATGTCAAATTCAGCAAATAAAGTTATTGAGTATTACTATACAGAACTGCTGCTGATCATCTGCACATATAAAGCGCACAATGACATTCCAGTATCGTTTGTTCTCCACTTGACTGCTGATGTAATATTGACCATATTTGGAGGTAAAAAATGACTAAAATTCAGAGTTTATAACTATAGTTTAAATCTATATTGATGCCTGTGTTTTTTCTATGTGTTTTTGTTTTCTGTAAATCTGGAGCCACGGCATCTCGTCTCACTGTATACATGCATGTAGCTGAGATGACAACTTAACTTTGACTCTGAGTATCAACATTGTCCAGAAATGTTCATCCATGCTGAGACTCCTGCAAGTTTCCAGATTTGCAGGTTTATTCCGTCTTAAGTCTAATAAGTTTTGAGAAACGCATGTTTAAGGGACAGCGAGGGATCTGACAGACATTCTACTCAGGTGGTAATTGTTTTCTCGAGGTTGTGTCCACTGGAATGCCGCATTTAGTCAGCCTGCAAAAAAAAAAAAAGAAAGAGAGAGAAAAGGAAGTGCTGCATTGCTTCCTGCAGATTTCCAATGGGCTACAGGCAGTTTCAGTTCTTCCACCTCAACAAAACCTAGTCTGATAGATCAATCATGTGGAAATGCAATCTCTCTCTATATATATATTCCTCTCACTGTGCTGTGGTCAAATTGTTCACAAATTGCATCCTCAAAACAACAATTTAGTTCTTTCAGTTCTCCATCAGACTACAGTATAGCTAGTTTGGCCAAAAGTCACTAGCTGCCCAAATATTTCCAGACAATCCTTTAAACGACTGGGCTGTATTCATTGCTAATACTGGTGTTCAGTTGTATCTCCATAGATAAGTATTGCTAATAGAATGGGACGCTCTGAAGCAGCTGCTCAAGAGGCTAAGAGCTTAACTGTCCATGCCAAGTGTCGGCTCAAGCCCCCCAGACCTGGGCTGGGGAATAGAAGAACTGCATCACCAAATTATATACAATCTGACCATTTCTGTTTCATACAGTTAACCTTGAAGGAGAGTCCAGACCACACAAAGTCATATTACGCCCTTTTGAAGACACAAAGTGTTTTCTGTTTACACCTGACGTATGGGTTAGAGAATGTGCAACCTTGACTGTGGAGTCTGCTTATCAGACACCACCTGGGCCCTTCACCCCTACTGGTGTATTTATGCCAGTCCACTCCACAAGTATGCAGAGTTGTCTCTCGCCAAGATCTTTGCATTTTCCAATTGCACCGTTGATGCCCACCTCAGGAGCACCTCACAGTTCAGCGGAACCATCCACATTGACTCCAATACCAAAACCTGAACAGTTACCACTCCCAGGGTCACCAAGCGCCATGACCAGACCAGTCTCAAGTCATACCCGATGACAATCGTCAAGAGATACATGGCAAGCTATGGCCAGAGACACCCAACTCCAGATGCTGATGGCAGAAGTGGCTGGACCAGAAGGACGTATGCTGGTTCATCGACTGTGGTTGGGGGCAGACAATGAACGCAATGGCAATTCTACCACACCTGAAGGTCTCAGGGACAAAGTTTGCCAAGGGTCTCCTGGGATTTTGTCAAGAATTCTGCCCTGGAATTTTAAAGTTAAGAGCTGGTGATTGGACAACGATTTCCTGCAAAGTTCCTAAAGTAGACATAGGACGCAAACATGTCGGCTGGGAACATGAACAATGACTCTTACCATGCCAGAATCAAAAAACTGTGTGAAGACGAGTTGGCCCAAGACTACTATGGGTGCCTGGTTGAAGTCTTCAACACAGTGTTATGACACAACCAACAGACCTTGGAAATGAAGTACAGTGGAGGAAATCATTATTTGACCCCTCGCTGATTTGTCCAAGTTTGTCCAATGACAAAGAAATGAAAAGTCTCAGAACAGTATCATATCAATGGTAGGTTTATTTTAACAGTGACAGATATCACATCAAAAGGAACATTGAAAAAATAACTTGAAATAAAAGATAGAAACTGGTTTGCATTTCATTGAGGGAAATAAATGTTTGAACCCTCTAACAAAAAAAAAGACTTAATACTTAGTGGCAAAACCCTTGTTTGCAAGTACAGAGGTCAAACGTTTCTTGTAACTGATGACCACGTTTGCGCACATTTTAGGAAGAATTTTAGTCCACTCCTCTTTGCAGATCATCTCTAAATCACTAAGGTTTCGAGGCTGTCTCTGTGCAACTTTGAGCTTCAGTTCC
>JBBJLR010000034.1:10109166-10121530 GCA_037577145.1 Brachypetersius gabonensis
TGTGTGTGTGTGTGTGTGTGTGTGTGTGTGTGTGTGTGTGTGTATGTGTGTGAGGCATGAGTGCTCGAGAGCTCTTGCGGGAGACCAGCATCAGAGCTGTTAAAGAAAAATGACAGCATTATCATTACACAGATTTGATTGGTGCTGAATCTGAATCGTTTATCTATTATTAACTGGCTTATGTCTAAAATAGATCTAAATCATTAGGTATCACCTTCTGTTTTGTTCATATTCTGTACATAACCCAAAAATACACTGACATATAATAACCAACCCTATCATGTGTTATGGTGGCTTTAAGCACTACATTAAGCATTAAGCTGAGAGCACACACACCACCGACTGTCCACTATCAGTGTTGCTTACATTGCTTGGTGTTTTTTTTTATTTATTAGTTTTGGAAAAAATGGCAGAAATAAACACGAGATTAATAATAGGCCAACTGTCGTCATGCCCTCACAAAGCGTTGCGGTAAAAAGGCTGTACGAGCAGGAGACAGCTGGCGTTCTGCATCATCCACATGGCATAATGTTTTCTGCACAACAAAGTAATGGAGAGCCTGTGACTTTAACAGCTAAGCAGTGAGTAGGATGGAGGGGGAAAGTGTTGAATCCCACGCAGCCTCCTGACAACTGATATCATCATGTATCAACATAACTGCAGTGAACAATGCAAACGGTGCAGTTTGAAACCTCAACCTGCCAAATACAACGGAACATACACAAGAAAAACAAGAACTAAAGACCCCCCCGTCTCAGGAAGGGATGAAGGGATGGTGTGTGCGTTCTGTATTTAAACAGTCTGTCAAGAAGAGGATGAATATGCTCTGAAAATGCATTGAAACCCCTCGATTATAATGTGTATATCATTTTCCTGTGAGTAAACTGGCAGGTACTGTGATACATCACGTTCATGTACAAAGGATGCATATTTCCATTGTGTCCATAAAGTGAGTGTATACAAAATTCATGAAGAACAGCTTGTATGTTTACTGCAGGTGTCATGACCCAACTCTAATTAGGCCCTTCAAATAGATGCATTTGGATTAACAAATGAATGATTTTCTTGTTGTTCATTTCTTGCACTAAATTTTTCAGTTGACTATGTTGTATATGTATGGGACGTCAGATCATTACACCAACAGGACTTTAATGACATTGCGTTCAGATCCATAGACTTTAATATGGATTCGGTCCCTCTTTGCAGCTATAACAGCTTCCGCTCTTCTTGGAAGGCTTTCCACAAGATGTTGGAGTTTTTGTGGGAATTTTTGTCCATTCATTTTGTAGAGCATTAATGAGGTCAGACACTGATGTTGGACGAGAAGGTCTGGATCACAATCTTCGTTCCAGTTCAACCCAAAGGTGCTGGATGGGGTTGAGGTCAGGGTGGCCAGTCTGTGTGGCCAGTCATGTCTGTATGGAGCTCGCTTTGTGCACTGGGACACAGTCATGCTGGAATAGAAAAGGTTCTTCCCTAAGCTGGGTCCACAGAGTTGGAAGCATGGTGCTGTCCAGAATGTCTTGTTATGCAGAAGTAAAGGGACTCCTGAAGTCAATAGTCCAAAGGTGTGTCCCAATACTTTTGTCTATATATACATAGATATACACACACACATGGATAGTCTGTCTGGCAGTGAGCTGATGCTAGCCATTAGCGAGCTAATGCTAACACTAGAGCTAACTGTGTTACAGGGTAAGGACATTTTTCACAATTTTACACAATTTCTTCTCCTCCGTAGATGATGAACCACCGTGTTAGAACATAGAATTTCTAACTTTGTCTTTTGTAATAAAGTATTTTGATATATACATGTTGTACATGAAAAAAGGCTCTCTTGTTTCATTTTTCACTGAAAATTTATATTGAGATCACTAGACTTGATACTTTCACTTTATCTGCAGAAAGTGGAAAGAAGATTTTTTTTATTCTCACTGTCCAGTGGCCATTTCATTAGCTTTACTTCCATAGCATTTGGTCAATATCTGCCTTTCCTCAAAGCTGGCCTTTGTGTTTGTTTTCCCCTCAAAGAGCATCCTAGTGGCTGTGGTCAGCGGCTGATGGTGAGTGAGTCAATACGCCATATTGACCACTGGAGCAAAGTGCTGATTTTTACCATTGAAGAGGTTCAAATGGACCTTCCAAGTGTTGGTGTCTAGGAAAGCCATTATTCTCCTGCCAGAAGCCCAGAGCTTCAATTGATTCTTCAGAAGTTAGTCACTGATCAAAGAGCAAGTATTTGCATTGTGCATTTTTTTCCTTACTGCACTCACTAGCAGATCTTCTCTGTATGATTCACTTATAAGCAGAAATTGCTGCTGAGACATGGTGACATATGCTGCACAGTTTGACCAGTTAAGCATTTTTGTCCCCTGTGCTTTTCTTCATGCAAGTGTAAGACCAAAGCACGTGTCTCATTTTCATGTGGTATCATGATGATGATATTCATAATACCACTGACAAACTTGGTGATGATGGTGATGCTTATGACGGCAGTGGTGTTGATGGTTCTGATGATTATGATGGTGATGAAAAGAGTAATGTTGATGACAGGAATGATAGAGGTGCTGATGATGAATAAGATGATCAAGAAGGTAATAGTGATGATGGTGAGGAGGATTTTGGTGGCAGTGAGGATGATGATGATGAAGATGATAATGATAACCAAGATTGTAATAGTGATGGTGATTATGATAATGATAGTACGAGTAACCATGGCGATAATAATAATGATGATGGTAATGATGGTAAGGATAATGATGATGATGGTGAAGATGATGATGGTGATTATGATGATGACGATGATCATCTTGATGCTGATGATGATAGTTACTGTAATTATGGCCAGGATGGTGATGATGATGATGATGATGGTGATGGTGATTATGGTAATAACAGTGAGGCTGATGATGGTGGTGATAATAGTAATGTAATTATGGTCAGGATGGTGATCATGATGGTGATGACGAAGATGATGATAAGTATGTTTATGAGTAATTATAGTAATGACAGCAATAATGATAAGGATGTTGATGTTGATGATCATAGTGAATGTTATTATGGTCAGGATGGTGATGATGATGGTGATGATGGTAATAATAAGAATTATAATAATTATGATTATCATACTGATAATGACCGCAATGATAATACGGATGATGATGATAGTGATGATGACAACGTATGTCATTATGGTCAATGATGATGATTGTAATAATTATTTGGATACAGATGATTATAATTATGATAGTGATTATGGTAATGGTGGTAACGATGCAAAAGATGGTGATGATAATTATTGTCCTTATGGCCAGAATGATGATGATGATGAAGACAGTGACTACGATCATAATGGTGATGGTGTTGATGGTGATGATGGTAATATTAAGAAGAATTATGATTATTATGATTATGATAGTGATGGTAAATGATGATAAGGATGATGATGGTGATGATGACAGTGAATGTCATTATGATCAGTGATGATGTTGAGGTTGCTAATGATGTTAATGATGATGATGGTGATGATAACAGTGATAATGTGACTATGGTAATAATGGTGCGGGTGCCAATGGTGATAATGGTAAAAATTATGATTATTATGATTATAATAAGGATAATGATGGTAATAATGATCAGGATGATGATGGTGATGGTGACAGTATGATAGTAATGATGATTAGGATAATGATTAGATGGTGGTGGTGAGAATTGTGAATGTAATTATGGTCAGGATGGTGATGATGGTGTTGCTAATAATAAGGTAATTAAAACTGTGATTATAGCAATAATGGTATTCATGGTGGTGGTGATGATCGTGTAAAAATCTGAAATTTGTCCGTAAAGCATTTTAACCCTCTGAGGTCTGAGGCCTTTCTGCCACTTTCAGGCAATTTGCTGCACCTAAGTATTTCATCTAACTAAAAACATCTACACCAAACTCACAACTATTCTTATATTCTGGAAAGCCTTGGCTATAATAATATGGGAGTAAAGTGAATGTAATGAAAATAGTTGTTTTTTAAATACTGTGTAAACATGGCATGACAAAAAAACTATTTTCAGAGGTCTTCAAACAAAGTAAGGAAACACACTCTAAATATGTCTGAGCAAGACTTTTAAAGTTTGAACCTTGTAAATATATGTGTTGGCTACACAAATGTAAGGACAGCATTCAGAAACGGTATGTAGTTTTTATGCAGTTTGTAAAAGAATGAGACTGGGTGCCTTTTCTCTGCTCTTTCACATGCATTTTAATTCATATTCGTTAGAATGAGTGGAACAGAAGAAATGTTGGGTATAGTTGGGATTTGCGACAGAACCTGAGATTGGACTCCTGATCTCTGCTGGTAGTTGTGGAATGTTAGGTGATTTTAAGTCATTTTGTGCGGATTTAAGTGAACGTCAAGTGCTTGTTTTGTCTCTGCAGATGCCAGGGCAGACCGTTCCGAAAGACGGAAGCTCTTTCGACATTACACCGTGGGATCGTACGACAGCTTTGATGCATCGAGGTAAGATTAAATGTTCTTATAATCCATGTTTATGCGTGAGTGTGTGTGCATGAGAGAGAGAGAGAGTGAGAGAGAAAGAGAAAGGGAGCTTAGCCTTAAAATCCCCAAAGCCTAATTCAGGAGGACTACGTCTTCTTTAGTTAGACACCCCACAGGAACTGAAAATTAGGTTTTTTTACTTATTATTACTGTCAAAGTGCACTGTTCTCCTGAGGTCGTCTGAGGATTTATACCAGGCATCTAAATGGAGATTTCTTCCGAAACCTGACACCTCTGTCACCAAGAGTTGGTCAAAGCAGGTTCAGGTCTTTGCATGTTCTCTCACAAGCTCTTCCCAATTGCCAGATCATCGCTGTTCTGATATCTTTGTCGATCTCATAATCATTCATTACTGCATTAACAAAGCTTTCACAACATTTAGTTGTTAAAATTTCCTGAGGGATTAACCCTCATTTTAAAGAACGCTCTTCGCTTAATGGGTTTTTTTAAGTTTTGCTTCTTTGAATCCACTTAATCCACTGGCCTCAAATTTCCCTCTTCAATTATGAAATGTAAATTGTTCCAAAGGGCCGATTCTTTTGTCACTTTTGAAATAATTAACACCGAAAGGCTTTTGGGAAAGGACAGCGGTGAGGGTCGTTAAGCGTTTATTCATGGTCCGTTGCACATCAAATGTCTTCTCATTAGCCAATTGGCCTTTCGCTCCCCTGCCCAGTAGCTTACAGGCGTCGGGTTAATTGATCATAACATCGTCGAGTAAATACCGCCGCATCGGAGCGATGCTTCTCCTCGTGTCGGATATCGCTTTGAGTTCTTGCTTTTTTCTTTCTTTCTTTGACTTATCAAGAGTCTCCCACACATTCTGTATGAATGCCGTATTAGAATTGACAGCTGTAATTTGTCTGAATCACTGGCGAGCGTGTTCAGGCTCTTTATGTCCTGTCTGTCACCAACACCAACTGCTGGCTGACCGTGTCAGAACACAATAAGATTTGCCAGACCTGTGGAAATGATGGATTTTTATCCTACTTTCCCCACCGCAACGGAGAGATTTATGTCTGAGCTAATACATAAAATAAAAAAAGGATAGGCAAAGGTATTTTTAATGTGATCACAGAAACAATCACACTATTGGTTTATCACACCATTATTCTTTTGGCCTATTCTCCTCCTATATTGACATGGTTGCAACTTTAAAACGACCATGTCATGTGTAGTGCGCGTGTATTCAGATTTTTGATCATTAAAAAATTCTTTTTGTGGTCGAATCATATAATTGATGGGGGAGAGAACCGAGGGACTAGTGTGTCAGACAGACATCACAGCTGTGGCCGCCAGAAAATGACAAAATGCGGATCAAACGTTCAGTCTTACGGAGCATAAGACACAGCAGACTCATAAAAAGTAATTAAGACTCAGGTCAGTGATCAAAATAGATGTGTGTCACTGTTATGGTTGTAATGAAAAATAATCTGCCCAGTTCGCTCCACCCGTTTTTAGTCATCCTTTACCATAATAGACTTGGTAAAAAGTTAACACCCCCGTTAGTGGTAAAACACAGGCTGTTTTTTGGCAATAAAACACTGGTGTCTCCGAACACTGGTTTTATAACAACCATGTAATCGATGCGAGCTTGTTTTTGCATGATGTCAGAGCAAAACCTTGGGTTTAGGTTCTTTCCTCGTTTGTAAGTGTGTCGTAATGAACGGACCAATAGACCAATGGCTTGGACTAAAATCTCATTTCACTTACATTGAAAGCCAGTTTTCTCTCTCCAGCAAAGTTCCATTTTTAGAGGTTTTGCTACAGTATATTTGTGCTCATAACCGAAGCGTTTGCATCTGCCCACTGAATCACTCATTTCTGCTCAGAGTCCCTCGGGACTACCGGAAGCCCATCACATCCCATATACCATCCCATCCGTTTCCAAAATTACTGTCCGGACTCCTTTTCACACCACAGAACAACTGTTTACTTATTAAAATTTAGCTGGGGGGAAAAAAAAGGTTTACAGAGAGTGCGAAAGCGCTCATTGTCAGATGGCTGGTTATGTAAGCGGCCCTAATGCTGGAGCTGCGGGTCACTATTGCTCAACACCGACATGAGGAAGGCGTCAGAAAAATCAGAGCTGTGATGTAATCCAAGGTCACGTTTTGCCCAAATCGGCGTGTTTTTTACCCCCCGCCGCCTCCCTTTTCCCCTTTTATTTACAGTGAAGTGCAATAGAGGAGGTCCTCCTAGTGCATGTGATGGGAGGGCTGGAGTTACTGGGTTTAATCCATGGAGCATTTATTGGAAAGACGTCAATAGTCAATCAGTCTGGAACCTCATGTTAAGGATGTTTAACATTATAATTATTGTGCAAGCTGCCTCCATTTGGTGTCAGACAACTTGGGGGGGGGGGGGTGTGAGGCAGAGGGGGGGGGTAAAAAGGAAAATTCCATAAGCAACCAGCTGAACTCCTACTCAGCAGACACACCCCTCGCTCAGAGAACGTTGTCATGGCGACGCACAGAGCGAAATCATGGCAATGTGTTGCAGTCTACTTCCTGTCGTAGGCCTCCTGACTTACAGGAAAGGAGCTCTTTCCAGGGAAGATGTACAGCGTTTTAAGCTCCTAAGGCTCGTTAGCTGCCCAGACTGCAACAATCTGACATTACACAACTGCCCTACTTTCACTTTCTGAATCAGCTCCCAACTCCAAATACAAATCACGCACAGTACATTTATTAATAGTGAATAATAGTCAAGGTTTTTTACAGCTCACTATGCCCGGCCAACAAGTCGTTTTGATTATCTGTACCCCTCAGCCCACTGGTGACAGGTCGACCCAGGCATCTGTAATGGATTATAAAGCGGTAAACACTGGAACTCGCAGCAAAGACCTTTGTTCACATTACCAGACTGAATTTGGACTTATGGTGTGAAAGCTGTATGCACAAATCCGATCTTTTCAAACCAGATCTGAACCTTGATGGCTACACAGACATTGTAAGCTTTAACTTTTTTAAGAGAGTCATATCTGTCAGTGTGAACGAAAACAGTAACAAGTCAACAAACTGGCAGCACAAACCTTCAAAGATCCGCAGCTCTGATCCAGCCTCAGTTGTTCATTATTAGGGGAGGAACTGAAACATGGTCAGACACTTTAATGCTTCTGAAGTGTTTACTGACAGAAACCTGCAGTTACAATCTGCTGCTGTATCCCCAACTCGGGACGCTTACATAATATGTGCATGTGCAGATATATACATAGACATCAATATATTAACTTTGTTCTGGCTGGCTGTATTTCTTTTGCCTTAATGGGGTGCAGACCTGATTTTTTTCAAACAGTGTGAACACACAAATCAGATCTTTTTTAAATTAGCTCTGAAACAATACAGTAGAATTCTTATCAAGTTGTGTTGTGCACTTTAGATGTTCTGCTCAAATCCGATCTTTTTGCATTGATGGTTCACATTTGTGTTTGTAAGTGACCCATATCTGTCATTAGTGTGAATGAACCTTAAACTACTCTGAAAATATCAGATCTATGTTACACTGAGGCAAAAAAATCAAATTTGTGCCACCTAAACCTGGTAATATGAATGTGGTTTTTCATATGTGTCATAGATCGGACATAACTGTGCAAACGTCTTAGTAATATTTTTAAAACATGTTTAGATGAGTAGTGAGTTTTTCACAGTGATATTATGAAACATACAGCATGAAACTAAAAGGAATTCATCCAAATACAATTATACAGTAGATGGTATGTTCAGTATGTCAGTGAGTTCTAGTGGAAGTTCAGTATTACTGTAGTTTCATCAGAAACCTGGTTTGACTCGATCAGTCAATCATTAAACTAAATCAGGAGCTGCTGATGGAGTTTCACCATCCAAACAACGGCTGGAGGAACTGAGGAGGAACCTGGAACCGAACCTGTGTTCTTCTCACCAGCTCACACACTATCAACTACTGTTACACACAGAACTAATCTGATACTGTTACACACAGAACTAATCTGATACTGTTACACACAGAACTAAACTCGTACTTTTACTGCTTTACTGTTTGTTTGTTTGTATTTATTCGAATGTTCACTTTGTAGCAGAAAGACACTTTAACTGGCTTTAACAATTTGCATAGGCGCCTAAGACTTCTGCACAGTACTACAGTATGTCTGATTGGTGGCCACGCATCTTTATTAAAACTGATAGACAGAGTTGTTGTGGATTATAGTAATCCCCCACTTTTTCTCAGCAGTTACATTCCAAGAGCCCCTGCGTTTAGTGAAAAATGGTGTTGCTTTGTTTTTGGTAAAATATGCCTAAAAATGCCTATATTTATAGTGTAATCCCTATATATGCCCCCAAATCTGCTCCCAGAACACTTAAATTTTATGCTAAACTTAATGCATTGCCCTTAAAGAAAACGTAAAGGTAAATAAATAATCAAAATCAGAAAACTTTGTTGCCTAAAAACCATTAGCATTAGCAGTTAGCATTAGCAGCGTGCGGCAAGCGAAAACAAACACTCGTACACAAAAGAAATGTTGAAAAAACTCTCTCTACCCACATGTTTGGCCTGGGAACAGCTTACTAACATTAAACAAACTGTTGAAAATTGGGAGGGCAAAGCTTAAAATGCTAAAATACAAGGACAAGACACGGAGCAGTCATGCTACATTTTGCAGCAGGCTTCTTCTTTTTATGGCGGTTGACAACTTTTCAGTGTATTACAGTTGGGTTCTCAGAAAAATATGCGTTAGACTAAAGGGTTACTGTATATTTTCCCACTGCTCAGTGGACCGTGATCCCCCAGCCAGTCAAACACATCACGCTACAATAAAAAAGTCCTTGGGCCAGACTCCTAACATTGCATTTGTCTGGATCTGTAACATGATTGAACTTTAAGTCACTCTGGAGAAGAGTGCCTGAGAGAGGAGTAAATGTAAAATTCATGAATTCCCCTGTACATGCAATATCATTTCATGTTAATGTGACAGCAGTGCCCAAGTTAGTGGCAGGAAATGCTTTAAAAGCAGTGCATCTGACCTCACTCTAATAATAAACATCTGAGAGCTCTTCAGAGTGAATTATCTCCACGATGAAGGCTTGTGAATGCAGCCACAGTCAGTGTTAAAGGCACATTTTGGAGACATTCAAAATACTTTTGAGACCTTTTAGGTAGAAATTGCGTCAATTTGATCCAGCCCACTATGAGCAGAAGACGCTGGATCAGATATCAGAGTAAAAAAAAAACACTGGAGTCGATCCAGTCCTGTAATGTATCTGGCTACATTGTGTGATGTCATGCTGTTGTCCGTCTACAGTACTGTGCTAAAGGGAAAATGATATTGAAAAGCTGTTTACTGCTGGGCAGTAGTGTTGAGTTAGTGTTAATACACTAATATCATAATAAATACAAATAACATTAATATGGTAAATAGTGGTTTTATGTGTGGCAAAGTGTTTCTTAACCATTTCCCAACCTTTTTTCCTACAACAAAGGCTCCATCAAATACCTGGTTTGCCTCTTTTTTTACTTTATTAGATTGAA
Organism: Brachypetersius gabonensis; assembly: GCA_037577145.1. NCBI lineage: Eukaryota > Metazoa > Chordata > Actinopteri > Characiformes > Alestidae > Brachypetersius > Brachypetersius gabonensis. Next base: position 10,119,222 of record JBBJLR010000034.1, read on the forward strand.
TTAGGTGTCTTTATGGAATTTTATAAATCCACACAGTGAGTGAAGCCTAAAACCAAATCTGTGTTTTTCTAACCAGCTCACAACATATCAAGTACTTTTTAGGAAAAAAACATCTGGACATGTTTTACTGCCCTTTTGCATTTATTCTAATGTTCTCTTTTTTTTCTTCTAATGTTCTAATTTTTTGCTGATAGAAATGACTTAGGTGCTGAAGACTTTTGGCCAATATTGTAGGTGAAGTGCTTTACTAAAAATAGTTCATAAAAAACGTGAATTTGATTTTCAATAATTATCAATCCAGGGTTTTAATTTCAGCACCAGTAAAGGAAAAGTGATTTGTTGTTTAACCCTCTGAGGTCAACCCCCCCCCCCCTCACCCCCGAGGAAAATTTGGTAGTCTTATATAATCACAATTTGAAGTAAAACTACAGAACATTTCTGAATGCTCCACTTACCTTTTTGTAGCCAACGCATATGTTTACATGGTTCACACCATTTAGGGTGTGTTTTTTACTTTGTTTGAAGACCTCTGAACATAATTTTTGTCATGTTCACACAATATAAAAAAAAAAAAAAGAATTTCATTACATTCACTTTTTGTTGCTGCGGTTTTCCAGAATATAACCATAGGTGTCACCTTTTGTATAGATGTTTTTAGTGACTTAAAAACGTAAAAAAAAAATGTAAAGGTGTATCAAATTGCCTCAAAGTGCGAGAAAGACCTCGGACCTCAGAGGGTTAAGAGCGTCAAGAAAGAAGTGAGTTTCTATTATGAACGAATCAAATGTCTTGATGGCTGAGCTGTGATTAGCAGGCCTGGATATTAATGACCTCTAAGACAACGCCACAGTACCCCGATACTCACTGGCACACTTCCTCCTCCCTGCAAGCCGATTATGTTGCTATGGCAACCGTGCATCATCCTGCAGGAGTCAGCTCTCTCCATTCTAACTGCTTTCAATACTGCCATGCAAACTCAGCGTAGGGTTCGTCAGCATATAGTTCAGAGCCATCAAGAAGCTCTGACTGATGTCGAGTCGCTCCTTTATCTTTGCATCAAGCGAGGCGTTTTTCATGACTCTCCTAAATTCCTTCATACAACTCATTCAGTTAGACCTGAGCTGGATTCTCAGGTGAAGCCTAGGTCTCAGCCACAAGAAAGATTTCAGTTCAGAAATAGGCTTAATCTTAACTGCGCAGACCAAACAGATATACACAGTACTCGGAAAAGTCTTGAGGCACCCCTCATTTCTTTATATTTTGTTTTGAATCTCTTTGTTGGTACAAAAATACTCATTTATGTCTGTCAAACTGTCTTATCTTCGAGTAGATGCCAACAGATGTTTTACTGCATAGTACCTAAAGATACAAGGAGTCTAGACAAAGGAGTTCCAACCACTCAGCATTCAGCACCACCAGTATACTGATCACCGCCTGATCATCTGGAATCTGCTCTTGTTTCTTCACTGGTTCAAGGCTTCAGTTAGAGGCTCAATACTTTTGCACAGTACTGTACATTTCCAGTGGCGAATCTCTGTGCCTTTAGTACTAGAACGGGCTTAATTTGCATCTTGTAGTGTAATATGAACATTTTGTGGTTTTGATGCCAATTTTATGGGTCTAAAATGAAATAAAATGATTAATTTAATTATGCTCTAATAGTTATAATTAAATAGTGCTTTACAGCTTTATGACTGTAGGTTCTTTACACTTCAACTCTTAAATATGGTTAAAGTAAATACATTACAGCAAGTTTTCACTTGGCCACGAATGTAGATACAAGGCTTTCAGATTTCAGATTACAGTTCTGAGTGAGTCAGATATCAGGGTGTCTGTTCTCCAGGTGTTAGGCAGGAAAAGGAGACAGAATTAGAACATCTGTGTTTCTGCAGGCATTAAGACCAACTGGAACCTAAAGGATGTGTCAGAAAGCTCCTGCTGTGTTATTTAATGTTTGGGTCCCACTCTGAAGTACAGAAGCCAGAATGAAATCATTTGACCTGACAGCTCTGTGCAAATGTTGTGGCACTCCATTTCACACTTGTGGACATTCACTTGTGAACCCAGTGACCACAAAGTCGCAGGTTTTAACCCCCTTACTTTCTAACATTGTGTCCTTGAGCAAGACACTTAACCCTCAGTGTCTCCAGGGGGACTGTCTCTGTAACTAATGACTGTAAGACTCTCTGTAACTAATGACTGTAAGACTGTCTCTGTAACTAATGACTGTATGACTGTAATTAATGACTGTAAGACTGTCCCTGTAACTAATGACTGTAAGACTGTCTCTGTAACTAATGACTGTAAGA
>JBBJLR010000034.1:10148122-10159415 GCA_037577145.1 Brachypetersius gabonensis
TATCTCAGTGAAATACAGAATATTGAAATACTGAGCGATAATGGCTGTCACCTGCTACTTTTAGATCCTGTAATGAAAAAAAAAATGAAGCCAAAATCCAGAGGATGTGTAAATTCACACAGACGAGTTGTAAAAATCATGCACAGGCCACTCACCCCGCATGAAAAGATTCACTCGGCGGAAACGTCTGATTGGCCAGATACACTTCATGCAATTTTTTTTCTAAATGGAATTCTAAAAGGAAGCAGTGATGCATCCTAAAACTCACTGAGCTTTACAAGAGGACCTGTCCGAATAGATTTGGATATTAGCCTTTATTTTATTATATGTAGACGTTGTCTCTCACACTCGGTGTGAAGAATAAATTCACTTGATCTATGTCGCTGTAATTTTGTGCTACAGAATCCTTTTATTTATTTTAGGGTAAATTATTAAGGTCAAAGAGAGAAGTTTTATGTGACTGCACTTTTTCCTCTAAATCCTCAATACTCATGTATGGAAAAAAACCAAAACTCACAGGAAGAAATAAATATATTACACAAACTGGCGTCCAGTTCTATGTAGCGCTTCTTCTTTTATATGGGGACTTTTAAAGCGGTTGTCTTAGGAGTTGGGTGTCAATTTCAATAATTTTTCTGCATTTCTTCACAATTCTGAGACATGCTTGTTCCAAAATTTAGAGCCCTGTTTGGCTGTCTGAATGTCCAATATGTATTGCATGTAAATGCACCCCCTTCCAGCACCTCTCTTTCATTTCTGAAAAAAGCCACACCCATTTTGGCTTAATTTTTGTAAAAAAAAAAAATGTTCAGGAATGAGTACCAGTATCAAGGTTTAAGTCTTTAAACTATTTCAACATCCAGCCCTACTTATAATTTGACTGTGGGAAAACTGCAGTGATTAAGAGACTGGTTCTGACATCAAGCTGATTATCATACACATAAATTTGGGTTAGAAACACTGGTGCTGTTTAAAGAACAGTTCAGAAGAAAAATATCTAAATTGTAGTGCAATAAAAAGGTCAGAACTGCCATTAGCTTTTTTTGATGCCATTTAAAGGAACAGTTCAGAAAAAAACTTACATTTCTCATTCCAGCCATCAACCTAGACATGTTTGGAGGCAGTGATCTGCCCTTTTAGCTCATTTTAGCCTCAAAAATATCTGACTGTAAAGAGATTTGGTGAATGAAGTCCTAGCTGTGTTTGAATGTACTGCTGTTTCAGTGATGACAAACTAACATTTTGTACAGTAGATTGAACAGTATGAACTGTTTGGCTTCTCTGTGCTGCCCTCTGGTGGTGAAGATGGACACACCGTTACTCAATCATATTTTGAGTTTATTATCAAGAATATTCTCCACAACCCACAACTTTAAACAAGTAAAAACAAAAAACTACTGTACAAAATCTCCCCACTCTCCTCACATTAGCTGCTTGAACAGTGTTGGGTACGTGTACCCTTCACCACTCCTGTAACCCCTGTACTGACGCTTTAGTTGATGGTGAGGACGTCACTCTGGATCTCGTGGCTCAGTTGCGTCTGCAGGTCACTCAGCTTCTTCTTCAGCACGGCGAGCGCCGACATCACTATAGTCTCCGGCCGCAGGGAGCCACACGACTCCACATTGAAGTAGAACCTGAGGAGCATCACCATCAGTCATTATCAGTGGCAAGTCTTGTGAAGGTCTTTTGCAGCCTTAGTAATGGCTTATATGTCTTCAGGTGAAGGGTATGGTTGTAAAGTTTTCAGGGTCTTCGAGATTCCTAATTAAAATGTCAAATTAATTAGTCAATACATTTTCTATCTTCTGCAGTGCTATAATGGTCTGTTATAGAAGTTGTTGCATGTATAGCAAACTATCCCACCACCACATTCTGCTTAACCACCATCTGCTCAAAAGTACCTCAGTGGTGCCACTAGCAGTCCAGGAATTTGAATGCACAAACTTCCAAAACTATTCTCTGCACTGAATCCATTCACAAAGTGAAACAGCGGGCAGCCAGGAACACAGCGCCCGGGGAGCAGTGAGTGGGTACAGTACGTTGCTCAAGGGTACCTCAGTGGTGCCACTGGCAATCCTGGGATTCAAACCCACAAACTTCCAAGCACAGGGTTTGGTGGTTGGGAAGGCTGTGGGTTCGAATCCCAGGGCTGTAAAATGGTACCACTGATGTACCCTTGAGCAAGGTGCCGTCCCCACACACTGCTCCCCGGGCGCTGTGTTTCTGGCTGAATGGGTTAAATATAAAAAAACATTTCACGCTGTGTGGCAAAGTGTGTTCAAGTGTTAAAATCCACTTTTCAAATTAACTTTAAAGGCTCTACCAGTGACACATGGTTTTAAATATAGACTTCTCTATGCTGAAGTGGAGTAATCATTAATCCTGCGACTCAAGGTGCTGCTGTTTCAAATGTTCCTTAACACACCAACTAATTTTTCATTTCTAGTTTCTGATTTGCTGTTGAGTCCATTCCAGCCCGACAGTAACAGGGCTATAGTTTCTTTCCCATGTACCATCTTCCTCTCTCATTCTGAAATTCTGAAAAACACTTTCCCAGTGAATTGGTTTTTCTTGTAAGACCTCCAATACAAGAGCTTGTATTGTTGTTGTGTGTGTTGTTCGGGGCTTTGATTGAGAGGCGAGGCTTGATCTGGTGAGAGATCCAAGGGTTTTGTTTGCCGACCAACATACTCTCAAAAGCGTCTGCCAAAACAGGTCCAAAGGCATCAATGTTTTTCCAATGTTTGTATTTTTTCCATCTTTTATATCCATGAAGAAACAGAGAAAAGACCAGAGCCTGGACAATTATCATCCTTGTTCACAGACATATCACTGCTTTTGAAGACCTTTTCCAAGCCCCTTATCCTTTGTTGAATGCCAATATGTCTTTTGTCTTAATCATTGGATCCTTTGTGGTTGATAATTGCTAAAGGCTGTCCACCTCTTCTACATCTCGGTAATGGCAGACTTCTCTGCTGTTGTAGGCTTTGTTTTATTTGTTTTGAGCTTTGAGCTGAAGTAAACCTTCACTTTAGAAGGTTTACTTTAGAAACCTTCACCTTATAACGCTGTGTGATCTGCTTATCGAAGGTTATTGAGGTTTTCTTTCAACCATTTTTCTTCCACTCCTGCTTATCATATACAGCCATGGGGGGAAAAAACTCCACTTTTCCCTTGTTTTCCATTCACTGTACAGTTTGCGTCTGTGTGTGTGAGAGTGAAAAATGCACAGGTGTCTATTCTTTTCTGAACTTTGGCAGTGTGTGTGTGTGTGTAAGAATAAGAAACACCTCCACATGTGTTGTGAGTGCAGTAGTGGGTGTCTGTCTGTGTGTGTGTGTGTGAGAGAGAGAGAGTGCAGTAGTGTGTGTAGAGCAGCTTTTCTATGGTCTGTATTCCAGCAGCTTCACTCCTGATTCAGTTTCTGAACAGAGTCACACACACTGCTCTTAACATCACTTTTTTAATTGCTGCAGTTGTAAAAATAATGTAAGAGTGTAGTTTAATATTTCCAAGGTATTTTTTTTTCTTTTAAGTGTCAATAGTGTATAATACAACAGTGACCTGCACATATTACACAGACACACTATCACACTTTACAAAAGCAATAACCAGAAAACACAATTATGCTCTTATTTTTCTTTCCATGGCTGTATTTGGGGCAGCTAGTGAACTGGTGTTTGCGGAGCAGCCCCTGTGACTGAATGGCCGCGGGGTCAAATTGCAAGACTGCCAGTGGCACCACTGAGTTACCATTTTATACTGTTCACATGGTGTGCTTTGGTATGTTCACATTAGGGCTACACAATACATTGCAAATTTACAGTCATCGCGATATCAACATGCGCAATATCCATATCCATATCCTCAGACTGACTGAACTGCAATAAATGGTGTTTTTCCAAAACTCTTCACACAGTGCCACAGAGAAGAGGGCAAAAAAAATCACTGGGCAGTTTCTTCATCTTCTGTGCTGTTATAGATTGTTCATTTTGTTATTTTTCTGGCTAAGAACTTACTATAATTTAAATTATGTTTACATTTATTTACGGTTTAAAATTATTTAAAAACATTTTCAGATTTTTTTCCAACAATGTTCAATGGTTCAAATGTTTTATGGGAGGCCTTAAATTCTTAAAAAAAAAAAAGTTTCTGCATAGACTAGTCAGCGTCTGGAGTCTGTTACTAGCAAAACCAAAGGAGAAAAACAAAGGCCACAACATTATCGCATGTTTTCCTAATATCATGCAGCACTAGTCACATGTAACAAAAAAGGCCACTTTTCTTTTGTAAAGTACTGGGCGGCCTGGTCTAACTTCTTTGCCAACATTAAACCAGTTGATGTTTCTGTCATCAACTGACTATAAAACATCAGGTGTTCAGGAATGGACAATTTGAAACTATGCAGTGCTACCAGGAGCAAGATTAAGGAACACCGCTATACTGAAACCAGTACACCCATAGTAATCTGTTGCAAAATAATACACACAAAATCCAACAGCAGGGCTTACACTTCACTTTCCATGCCTTCTCTTACCGTTCTGGTTTTCCGTTGGGGTCGTAGGGAGCTTGGACTTCATCTTCTTCAATCTCTGAATATTCACTTTTGGGCCTGAGATACAGATAAAACAGCAAATGGAAGAATATTAATCTAAGTTATAATGTGCAATAAAGACGTGACAAACTTTTTCAGTTTCTATTTTGTACACTTTTGATTTCCACAGGAACGGTGAACACCTCCAAACAGTATTTCCAGCTGATTCACGAACATTCTAATCAGCTCCACAAGCTGCCATCAAGAGGTGAAGGAAGGCTTGCTGGGAGCTCTGATTGCTAATTCAGGCGCCACACTAATTACTTCATGAAATCATACTAGAAGTGTCTTACTAATAAGGCATAAAACCGAGCCTACCATTCCTCGGGGCGGGGGTACACTGTGTGCCTCAGTGCGTTATCTGGGTCATACTCAAAGGCCACCCCCGCAGTTGGATTCCACTTGGCGTGTTCCTTGCCAAAACCCTTCTTGGCGTACGCTCTGAGGCGCAGCTCCTGGCCCTTTCTGAGCTTCACCAGTAGGATGTCTACAATCAAGAGAAGAACCAAATCAATCTGCTTACATAACCTTTTCCCAAACAGAAAATCTGATTCCTGAACACCCCCCGAGAGCTCTTGCCCAGTCTTGAAGCAAAATATGAAGGGGTTTCTGATTGCACTGCTTGTAATAAAGCTAAATGAACACTCGGCTCCAAAACGTGTTTACACTACTGCTTGGATGGGGATTTTAAAATCTGGATCCTTTAAAGCAAATTTTATTTCAAAGCAACTTTGTCGTTCTCTTAAATATGGAGTTAAGACATGTGGAAGGAAAATAAGCTGTACTGACCATCCTGCTCCACATAGTCGTTGGGATCATTATCTCGACTTCTGGAAGTCACCTGAGGAACACAATGCAACATCAGACTTCTGTTTGTATGTTAGGGCTACTAGAAAAACAAAAATCTCTTTAAAATAAGTTTTAGTTTTATGTGACACATGATGCCATTCTAACAGATTGTACTATACTACAGGAGGCATGGGCAGCAATACAGCTCCCTTTGTGAGAAGATTTCTAAAGAGAACAGCTACTCATATATGCACAATTAGTGCAAAATTGGGGCCTTGTTTATGGTTATTTACAGTATCACTGCTGTAAAGCATCCTAGCATTTAAGAAAGCCACTAAAATTGTTTTTTAAACAATATTGTTATAAGTATTATCATTTGTAGGCAGCTACTCTTCATGTGCTTCATTTCTCAGAACTAAAATGTTTTTGAAGTCACCGCATAGTTCACAGGGAACACAATATTTTTGCTTGAAAAACAGTAGAATTGCAATAAGTACTTAACATTTTTCTATAAGCTTTATGTAATACATTCTTACAGACTGTATATTCTTATAGACAATGGAGAGCGATACAGCTTCCTAACTACTTTTACACAGACAGAACCAGGGAGATTCTAGTGAGGAGAGCGGACACTCATTTATTTCCTCTAAGTTGGTTAGAGAGTGCAAAAATGAATGGGCTCTTAAGGAGCTTTTGTGGTTATTTTGTTTGTTGTTGATTATGTGCAGTAAAGCATTGATTATGCTGTAAAGCACTGGGTTTGTATTATTAAACAATAATTATTTTATTTTGTAAGTGGCTTGTCATATGTGCTTGATTTCATATAAGACATTTTTTAAATATAGTCATAATTTTGAGTGAAGACTGTAGTATTTTTGTTTAAAATGCCCAGTAGTAGCATCCTACTACCAAAACCTACTACCAAAAATGGACAGATAGCAATACATTTTCACAAGTGGACTGTGTGGATAGGGGAGCAATATTTACAGACAGAGTCTTTTTCATTCCAAAAACAATTAGGAGTTCCTCTACCAATTGCATTATATAGAAGTAAAATCACAATATTGATATTTTGTCCATATTGTGCATATTTGATGTGACACTGCTGTCCTGTTAGGGGTGGTCTGCTCCCGTATGACAGAGCTGCATCCACAGCACTCGCATGGTCTGAGGAGTACGACTGCTTTGCATATGTAAGAAGTCGAGTGTTTATTAAGGTTATCAGACTCACAGGGATGACTCTGGGATTGTTGGACAGCAGGTCGCGTGAGGTCACGTGACGCGTCTGGTCCTCTGTGCACCTCACATCCAAGGTCAGTTCAACAGAGCACTCTGGACAGAAATCATCACACGTGCAGTCCTGTAAGAGCATCACAAGATAAACGCCAGCTTCAGGTCGTTCCTTTTTACCACACACTTCTAAGCAGTAATTCAGGAAACACATCTCTCATAGTCTATACACTCACACACAAACATTTGAGTTTATTTAATTTGTGTATATGCAGTTTTTTTATATTATAATTAGGGTGTTGAATTAAAGCGTTAATTTTGATCAAGTAATCACAGCAAAAATAATGTGTTAAAAAATTTACGCTGATTAATTGCACCCAGTCCAGTTCTGGCCACAGCTGCTCTGTAGAATGAAGTATCATTCTTTGCAATTTTTGTATTAACAGAGTACATCAGTTCTAAAATATCACCTCAACGCAAAGCGTTTAGGAGCAAACCCGGCGGTCCGCGCCAGAACAGCCTGATCCAAGGCTGTGTATTCATGGGCACGGGATCCATAACATTAGGGGGCGATTTTTAAATATCATTTGTTTCGTCTCCTCATTTATCCAGCCCCCACTCCCCGTGGGCCCCCCCACATTAAAATGCTTCTGACATTCATACTTATGCACATTGTCTCAAACTGCTACTTATAGGTAGACTTATTTTATTTTCCCTATCAATTAGATTCGTAATTATAATATAAATCACAATATAAATCTTATTATATTCTATAATTTTTTGGGGTATTGCTACTTCTAATTTCCCACCCGAGGCGCTAATAACGTGTTATCTTATAAAAGAGATAAATCGACAAACTTACTCTGGAGTACTGCATCTTGTCAACTATGTCATCACTGGTCAGTGGTATAAGCCCTAAACAGGAGCAAGACGTTACAACTTTTAAAGACGCTTCCTCTACACACGACGCAGCAGCATCAGGATGAATTAAAGTGTACGTACCCACTCTGTGTGCAATGAACTCATCGTGGAGCACCGAAGAGTTGGCATCGATCTGAACCCAATCGATCGCTGAAAGATTGGGAAACACTTTAATAATACTCAGAGTAACAGCATCTAATACAGACGGATGAGAAATTAAAGGGGAGAACTGAGAAAATGAGCTGGCCAACTCAATTTGGTGCACATGCTTCCGGACAGGTGTATCACGATACATTTAATCAGTTAACATCCTCTCATGTGGCCTGTATAAAAACATTCCTGCCATGGTGGGAAAGAGTAGAAGGTCTAAGTGAGTTTGAAAGAAAGTTCATTATTGGGACACAGAAGTTTTAGTTGCTGAAATTCTTCTGGCTTGATTTGGGCCCACTTGTCTCTTAGAAGTGGTCCTCAAGGGCCCCAGGGAGGCAATATTTTTGCTCAGTTCCTGTGTTTCCGGAGCTGAAATTAGGGCAAACTGTGGAAAAAGTATCTGAGGGTCCCTGTGAACTTTTCTGAGAACTACTGCCTTAGAGAAGCGGGTCACTGCAAATCACAGCTGCAATATCGCAATATCAGTCTCTACAATACTGATAACACAGAAAGATGCAATATGCAAATGAGCCTCTAGCCAATCACAGTGTTTCTTACAGGGGGACCAATCATAGCTCCAGGTGAGTTACTGGGTGTTCTGATAAATGTTTTTCTTTTTCGATCCCTCCCTCCCTCCCTCCCTCCAGTCCTCCCTCCCTCCAGTCCTCCCTCCCTCTCTCCCTCCCTCTAGTCCTCCCTCCCTCCAGTCCTCCCTCCCTCTCTCCCATTTTGGTCTTCAAGTAATCCAACAGAAGGCCAATTTTAACCGTTAAAGGTGTTGGTGAATCAGTGCATGAATGGCTGGAGATTTATTTAAACATCTTGGTTTTGTGACATCACAAATACTATTATTTAAATGCAGCTTATTTTACATATGCAGACTGTATGAATGGGAGAGCAAAAGTACCATCTGAATATTTAAGGCCTTTAAGCCTTTTTATTTCCAGAAAAGTGATGATATGGGTCTTTAACATATTGTAAGGCATCGCCATAGCAACATGTAGCAGTAAAATCCTGATATTTTGTAAATATTGTGCAGCTCTATAGCAAATCAATTCAAATGTATCATTTGAGGAACCCCTGCTGCCCCATCCACAGGGCTCGAGAGGTCACTTAATGGTTTGAGGAGAGAATGACTGCTTTGCATAAAAGACACCTTACAGAGTCCATGATCCTTTGTCACTTAATCGCTGTTGTAGCTTGAGACACTCACCGATGGTGGGAACTTCAGACATAAACACACGCCGGATGGAGTTTGCAACCCTGTAGAGAGAAAGCAGTAAATAGATTTAAACATCATATATGCATAAAGACTTTCCTCAGTTTTGGCAGAGAAGTGGTGGAACAAACTTCCTCTGAACATTAGACCTGTGGAGACCCTCACTGTCTTTAAACAGAGACGGAAGTATTTAGACTTTAATATGGAGTTGACAGCTATAACAGCTTCCACTCTTCTTGGAAGGCTTTCCACAAGATTTTAGAGTTTCTGTGGGAATTTGTGTCCATTCATTCTGATGAGGTCAGACACTGGTGTTGTATGAGAAGGTCTGGATCATAATCTCCGTTCCAGTTCATCCCAAAGGTCTGGATGGGGTTGAGGTCAGGACTCTATGTGGCCAGTCAAGTTCTTCCACACTGAACTCCTCCAGCCTTTTTCTTCATGGAGCTCACTTTGTCCACTGGGACACAGTCCTGCTGGAATAGAAAAGGTTCTTCCCCAAACTGTGTCCACAAAATTGGAAGCATGGTGTTGTCCAAAATGTCTTGGTCTGCTGAAGCATTGGTTCACTAGAAGGGGACCAGCCCAACCCCTGAAAAACGTGTATTTATCTTTGCAGACTACAAAGCACTCATATAATGCTCATGTAAATGAGCATCTGCATAATACTGTAAATGTAACTTTAACAAAAATGCAGCCCACACCACCAACCCACCAGCATTATATTTGGCATGTAATGCCAAAACAATTTCTAAATAGAATAAAACAGAATTAGATCTATATGCCATTCATAAATACAGATCTAATTCTTACAGCAAATTAGCTTTTTTTCTTTAAACAAATGTCTAATTTTAGATTACTGAGCTTTATAAAGGATTAGTGAAGCATTCAGTGAAATAATTTACTTTGAACAAGCAAAAATATGTTTTACCTTTAACGAGAGCTAATGCCAAGAAACATTAATATGCTTTTAACTCACTGTACATTTCTAGTTGACTATTTAGAACTAACTTCGAATTAATTGTTGCATATTATAAAAAGTAAAACAAAAAACGTAAACGGTTCACTTCATTGGTAACAGTCCTGCTAAGGCTAATGCTATCTGTACAGAGATCACTCACGCTAAATCCGTGTTTTCGATGACAAATTTCACGTTTTCGTCCGTCAGCTCGGTGATTTTGACCGTGGGCTGGTTGGCGTACGGCATTCTGAAGGCTGGAGTTCAGAAAAAACTTGAAATTATAAATTTAAAATTATTTTCCAAAAATCCCTGAGCCTCAAGACCAGCGTGCACAGCGTGTTTACATCCGGGACACTGAGAGTCTATGCCAAACGGCCCTTAGTCCCTACTCCCTGCTCCCTATTCAGTGGACTTGAAAAGGTCTTAATAATGGACCCTGAATCAATAACTGCGTAACGCATATAAATAACATTTAGAATTCGACAACTTTTGCACAGTTCCCTCCCGCGCATATGCTGCATTGTCTGGATGAAGAAAAAACTCCAGAACTCATGTAGTGCAATAATGGCTATATGGAGTCATTATGAAGTTTTGAGCCATTTTTCTTCTTTTCCTGGGAGCAATGTGATATTCTTTCTCTGCATTTAACCGATTCACCAAGTAAGGCATGGGCTGCCACCAACAAGGGCTGTAGGGAGCAGTGTGTGTAAAACAGCATCTCAGGCACCAGGCTGAGCGTATCAGACCACCTTCAAGGCGTTTATGTCTCACGCATTTAATAATGCAGACGTTCTAAAGATGGAAACATATTACTGTAAAATATTTTAAAAACCAAACATAAAATCCCAATTTGGAAAACTCAACACTTTCAAATACTGGGCTTATTTGAACTGCTTAAATAAATCTTCAAGTAAACACAAATTGCTCCTGAGCTGCCGACTGCTTTTGAAGGATGGAGGGAGAGAGGGATGGAGGGAGCGAGAGAGGGATAGTGTAAGAGAGGGATGGAGGGAAGGATGGAGAGATGAATAGATAAAGAGGGGACCTAAAGATTCTTATCAAGATCAAGTTTCTCTACCAAGTTGCACAGCCTCGTGACATTCTTGTTCTCCATCAGTTTCAGTGAAGAAAAGTACAACCTCTGGCAAAAAGTATGGAATCACCCCGTTCATGTTTAATTGTGTAGAAAAAAAACCCAAACACATACATGCCACAAAACTATTTCACTCAACAATCCAAACTTCTGGCTGTATAAAACACTAAAAAAAAAACAAAGAAAGATAACTGTAGTCAATGACAACTGTATTAAAGATCAAACAGAAGAAAAAAATATGGAATCACAAATATCTGAGGAAAATTATATGGAATCACCAAATAAAAACACTACTAGTACTTTGTTGCACCACCTCTGGCTTTTATAACAGCT
>JBBJLR010000034.1:10225651-10238151 GCA_037577145.1 Brachypetersius gabonensis
CACACATACACACCCTCATATGCACACACTACACCCCCCCACACACAAACATACACAAACACACACGCATACACACACACACACACACACACACACACACACACACACACACACACACACACACGCACCCGCACCCGCACCCGCACCCAGACACTACACCCACCCACACACAAACACACTACACACACACACATGCATACACAAACACCCCAACTCACACACACACACACACACACACACACACACACACACACACACACACACACACATCAAATAATCTGGGGGCAGATTTTATTCGGCTAAAGAGACAAACAGAGACACTGTGCATTAAAACACAGCCAGGTGTCTGATTGGCTTAATGCCCAGCACACAAAGTACAACATAAAATACAAGAAACACAAGGAAGCGTCACACAAACACCTTTACCTGTCCTGCCTCCGCGGCAGCGTGTTGCGGCTGAATTTGGGGCTAAGAGCAGGGGAGGAGACGGAGCTACCGGGGGTGTAGGGGCAGACATAACGTGGAGTAAAAAACATCAGATAAAGAAAAAAAAGACAAAAGAGATATAAAGGGAATGAGAGAGGAAGAGAGATCATGAGTGGTGATATAAACCGAGCTTTAATCTCAACACCTTACAGACTCATCACAGCAGCACTACAGGCCATTTACGGCCTCAGCCTGCGTGGCTACATGTGCAGACCAAACAACGATAGAAGAAGAATCTAAGAAGACTAACTAAAGAGAAAGAGGATGATAGGGGTCTATTCTTTGGGGATCAAAGTATATACATGTAAAGTATATAACAGCAATAAGGTTTCAAGGTTTATTGACCATATTTAAAACGGGTCTGTTACATTATCAAATGGTCTTTCATTCTAAATACACACTCTGAACACAAATCAGGACATTTTGCAGTATATTTGTAGACACATTGTTCACAACACACAAAGAATTTTTCAAAGCATTAGTCGAATTGCCCTTAAGCCAAGGCTAGTCGTAATCTAGTCGTACTGTAGTTCTGTCATGGTGTAGCACATGTTGTGTGTTTATTACTGTACGCTTGTTGATACTGTGTCCATAAAAACTGCAATATAAATTAAACATACTAATATTATTATTTTTATTATTACTATTATTACCTCTGACAGTTCCTTTTTCCACTTCACTGAGGGCATAATTATGCCGCCACATCTACTGTGAGTTTAGAAGCGCTACTTAGGGAAGGAAATTAATACATTTCTGCAAGTGAACTGGGCCCTGTTCAGGTCACCTCGCTGTAGGATGGACAGTGGACAATTCTTGTGTGTGTACATGAATGCACAGAAACGAAAATGGTGCATCCAACAATAAAGACAGCATGAACCTCATTTTATATAGTGACAGTAGACAATAGCACACTTTACTATGAATCAGTATATTATGCTCTATAAAAACCACACCAAACATGAAGGCAGTCTGTCTTTAATAGCTTACATCAGGCAGTGTTGATAATAAATGAGCTTCATCTGCTACAAAGAGCTCTTGCTTGAACACAAACTGTCTCAGCTCTGCAAAGCTGTTAGAAGCCAAAACTGTTTTACATTCATAGTCTGAAGGAGCGATTTAGCAAGAATGGCCACTTATTCAAGATGGAGTTTTAGTTTACAAGCTACAAGGCAAACATTGCCAGTAAATACTAGAAGTCAAAAGTCACATTGTTTCTGTAAAAAATGCATCACCATAACTCTCCTCAAACCACATCAACATTAAGGCCCACCTATCTATTACAGCACGTTGTCAAGGCCGTCTTGGCTACATTAGATTATATTAAATAAGCAATGGAAAGGCACAGTGGTTAAGAAACCCAGGTTTAGAGCACCTTGAGTTGTAAGAACAAACTACACTGTTACAGACTTTCTGCCAGCAAATACATAAGATAACATCAGCAGCTTCTGATTTAATCTGACGAAGCTGAACCAGGTATTTGGCAAGGACTGCAATGTAATACTGGGCAGGAGAGGTTTGGGAATTATAAATACAGACCTACATAAAACACATTTACTGTATGAGTATTATTTGTATACCGGGATCCTCGAGTTTCAACACAGATCCGTTCCTTCGACAGTGATGTAACCCGAATTTTAGTGCAAGTCGAAACACATCTTAGTCACTTACTGATCCTGACACAGTACAATCATAATCTAGAACATAAAAACACAACTAAGCCACAGAAAATGACAAATATACCGTATTTGTTCACTGTACACTGTACAAAACAAATGACAAGTAAAACCACTTTAAACAGTCCAGAATGGCGTCGGTAAGAGTACTGGGGCCGCCAACTCCCTCCCTCATACGCTGCATTACAATATATTCTGCGTATTCGGCGCATATTGAGTATTCTTCCATCATGCACAACCCAACTAGTTATGGGAGAGAGCATCGTAAACTCGTGTGTCGAGGCTGTCGTAACCCGAGGACCCCATGTATACTGTAAGCTTAGCATTTTCCCGGGTGTCTGAGAATTCTGCAGAGTACTGTATACTGTATCAGCAACAACAAAGCAAGTTTACAGTCTTCTACAGTTAATCCCATTGTTTGGACTATAAGTTTTTTTTACTAAAGCCAGCGGTCTGCAAAGGAGTACCTTTGAGACACATTTCAAGCCTCTTTCATCGCGCTGAGACTCACCTGTCTGAGAATCCTGTCCGGATGCTGCTGGTGCGACTGAGGCAGGACGACAGCGCCTCCTCTTTTCCCATGGATACGTCTATGGAGTCAGTGCTGGTGCAGCAGGAGCCGTCTCGGCCTCCCCAGGTCGAGAAGGTTGACCCTGAGCTAGATGCCAGGGAGGACAGGGAGTAGTCCAGATTCTCCCCACCCAAGACACCACTGTCCCCTCCTGAAGTCTCAATCCCACCGCCCAGCTGGACGGAGGCAGCGTGAGGGTTGGAGATGATGGTGGAGTTCTTCATGTTATCAGACGTGGTCACAGGAACCTGCTTGTTTCCTGGTTTACCCCCAAACAGTCTAGATGGAACCAAAGGGAGTGGAGGAAGAAGAAAAGGGTATTACGAAGATGCATTAGGCAACTAAAGATGTTTACGCCATCCTTTATTTGTCACATACACAGTTATACAAGCACAGCGTGCAGGGAAATGTACCCCAGTTCACACCTAGGATTTCCAAAATAGATAACCTAGGATTTAGAGAGCTAGGAAAAGAAAATACAGTATAATAACAAATGGACTAAAAATAAAATAAGAAATATATTCTGTATAATAACGAAATATTACAGAAAGAAACCTCTATGGGTGAGGTAGATGAGAAGTGAATTACTGTGTTGGGTAAATGTACATCTGGAAATATATACATATATAAACATATGTACATATATATACACACACATACACACAAACTTTAAACATATGTATGTGTGTATGTATATATACAAACACATATATGCATTTATCTATTAGCAGAGGACTTATGCACGGTTTAATAGCTGTGGTGGCGTGTCTCGGTTGAGGAGTCTCACAGCCTGATGACAGAAGCTCCTCCTGAGTCTCTGTTCTGGCTGTAAGACTCCTGAAACGTTTGCCTGATTTGAGTAGGTGAAACAGACAGTTACTGTGGTGGGATAAGTCTCTTACGATCCTAATTGTTCTGGTTCTTCATCACCTGGTGTAGACGGCCTTTTGGTCGTTACCACAGTTTAACATCTTCCCTTTTATGGAATTTAAATGTATGCCACTATAAAGGTAGATAGGGATAAACTACACACAGGAGGAAAGGATCAAAATTACTTGTTGATTCAAGTAAAGTAGCCTCTTATAGTCAGATGTGAACACATCACAGTGTGAAATTCTTTCTCTGTATTTAACCCATTCACCATATGAAGCAGCAGGCAGCCAAAAACACAGCGTCTGGGGAGCAGTGTGTGGGGACGGTACCTTACTCAAGGGAACCTCAGTTGTACCACTAGCAGTCCTGGGATTCAAACCCATGACCTTCTGATTGCAGGGGCAACTCCCTAACCAACTCTGGCAAGTCATTTTTCCAATAGTTTTTTAGGACAGAGTTCAAAGTTAGAATCAACAGCCTCTTTCTGAAGCAAATTTAAATCAGTAAAGCTGAAAAAAACACTGCTGAAATATAGTAAACGGGATTAATAGGGATACACACTTCCCAAATGTTTGCCTGACTCTGTAGGGCCCCTCACGGCAGCACACAAGCCTCATTTGTCATCAAAAAAAATGTAAGATAATAAAGCCGGGGCTCTGAGATAACAGAAGAGACTCTTGCCTTAAGATTAGCTTATCTGTTTTCAGGTTCAGCCTAATATATAGAGAAATCCGTCAAAGTCTAAAGCGAACACAGACTAAATATATATCTTAGACACTTCTCCACAGGTTTACAGGAGCCTGTATCTAAACTATACTGTGACGGTACTGAAGTTGTATCAGATTCTGGTGTTTCAGTGTATCTCAGTCCAGTAATGTAGTTTCTAACTCAATTCTTTTTCGCAGTTTATGGCTTGACGTCCCAATTCCGTGTCCATGGAGTCGGACTGGTGGAAAGTTTTACTCAAGGGAACCTCAGTGGTGCTACTAGCAGTTTTGGGATTTAACCCTACGACCCTCTGATCACAGGGGGCAACTCCCCAACCACTAGACCAGCCGCCCTTTATCTTGTAGTCTGCCGTTGTTTCTGTTTTTCTCCTGTATTATACCACGGTCCTGGAGGAAATTTTCACTGTGCACTGTGATCATGGCTGAATGACAAAAAGCCCTCTTGACTCGACTTGAAATTCACACTGGTCTTTAATCTGATTCGTTTTTAGAGACTTTCAAGTCTTTGAACCAAATCTTCTGATCTGACGTCAAACCACTCAGTAGGAAATGCTCCAGCTCCACAGTAGAATGCTGTAAAACCCGTGGTGTGATTCACACAACCAACAAGAGCTCTATGTTTACCAAATGAGCCATTCTGGAAAGATCCATTTAACAGAGGAGCTCAAACATCTGGCACAAACTGGTGAATGGTGCTAATCAGGAATCCTAAGCTTCCTGCAGTTTAAATAAGCCACATGGAGCTTGTGAACCAAATAATCCCTTTTTGAGCTCAATTAGGTCTGATTCAAGGGGGAATATGAACAGTGCCTTGACCCTCCAGAAGCGTGTTTAGAAAATTGTTAGAAAAGGCCTAAGCAGTAAAAGTGGAAGCAGTATTCATCTATTAATTCATTGAAAAATCACCCCACTGCCACGCCCATCAACAAATGAAAACTGAAGGCTTCCATGACCATGTTAGCCCCCCCAACCCCCTACCTAAACCCCTCCACCAGTCGACCATACAAAGCTAGGCAACAGTAGCATCATCAAAATGAACCTTTCATGCAAAAGCAATCACACCATTTAAGTATTACAGTCACCCCCCACCCCTCCCACTCACTTCTACGCAGCTCTTCAGTCGCGATTTCAGTCTCACACAGATTATTTTCAAGAACCAAACTAATCATTTTTTGTGGAACCCCCCTGCTCATGTGCGGAAAAGGCAGATAAGATTTGGTTCAGAGAAAGCGATGCACCTTAAAAGTTTGTGGTGGAGAAACAGACTGATTATTTTTTTAATTAAAAACACGGCTATGAACACGGCTATGTGCACTTTTCCCGTGCTTTGCTCCACCTGCTTTCAGACGCTCTGAACCGTACGTGGCCCCCTTGTGTGGGTGAGTGGTAAAACACAGTGCACTGAATGAGAGACGTGAGAAAAGACCCTGCTGTGCAGAACTTATTTTTTAACACAAACTTTTTTTGCCCATAAAAACAATGCCTGTGTGTCTCCAGGCACTTGCTTTAAAGCATTTACGTATTATAAATAAGTATTCTGTGTAGGAAGTCTCACCTGCGCAAGGTAGGAGACGACATCTCCGGGTATTTTCCTCCCACCTGTCTACCAAGCTGGGCTTGCCCAGTCATTCCCATCTGATTGCTGCCACTGGTTTTGTGCACCAGTCCTGATGTCAAGCTCTCCGAGTCTGAGAGCACGCCCTTCTCCCGGTCTGTCTGGTTGGCAGTGCCCGTCGGGGAGCGAACTGAGCTGCGGCTCTTTGGGTTGGGCAGGGTGGCAGTACCCTTGGTGATAAGGCTTGTGTCTATGCCAGTCGCTGATGTTCGACCGGTCCCGCGGGCGGTGCCCAGGCTGCTGTTGGCACGGCTGGGCCTTGGGAGGCTCCGGTACTGAAGGGTGGTCCGAGCACTGGGAGGAAGGTATCCGTCGTCTACACTGGCCTGTCGGCCCATTAGCCGAGATCCACTGAAACCTGAGGACTTGGGGAGCTTCCCTAATGTAGCAGAGCCGCTGGAAACCACGGCGCCGCTGGCAGTTACCATTGCGGTGCCACCGGACGCTTTCTTGAAGCCAAAAGTGTTGGTAGGAACCCGTACAGTGGAGCTGGAGGGCGGCTTCTTCCCCTCATCAGTTATCTGTCGTTCAGAGGGGGAGCGTGGGAGGGCGTTGGGTCGAGGAGGGAAGCGACCTTTCTCCGACACTTTGGCGTCGTCTGTTTTGCCTGCAGGGAGATAAACGTCAAGAATCATCAGTTGTCAGCCAAGACCCACCCTCCCTTTTCCACAACCCTAAATACAGCAGCACGAGACAGGACATGCCCCAACCCACAGGTGTCACACTCCACTGACACTCACAAAGGTACAGTACATAAGTTCTAAGCCCCACATCTGAGTACATTAAAGGACTACCGCATCTGATCAGATGTGTATCGTTTCGGGCAGCTAGTTGCTTTACTCCCAGCAAACTGAACAAAACAGAGACTCGACACAACTGGGCGGTGCCTCAGAAAACACCCAGTCTAATCCAGAGTCAGTGGTTACTCAACTCCTAATATCCCTAAATACCTACTGTTTTCTCAGAAGGTCAAACACTAGGTTCTAACACCTAAAACACATTGAACCTATAAACAGATTACATGTAATGATAAAATACATTACATATACTGTATAAAACAAATTCATAAATAAATTATAAGAGTACGATAAGGATTCAAATCTATTATCTAACAGTAAATAAATTAGGAATGTGTCATATTACATGAAAATTAAGGACATTTTAGGATATATTAGCTTTAGATTGTACATTTGTGCAACACATAAGTGCAAAATCAGCATATTAACAAATAAAAAGCTTAACAAATAAAATCCTCAAAGTACTAAAGATGCTGAGCACTAAAGAACTGCGTCTTTTTAGTTAAAGTCTTGATGAAGATTAAAGGAAAGGCCAGGTAACTCTTGTTTCTCCACCCCATTAGTTTCTCCTCATACATTTTTTGTTGGAGTGGAACATCAGCAAAAAATGGAAACAGGACGTCCATCAAAAACAACATGCTGCATTTCACCTTGATGCTCAAGGATGGAACAACAGTCTCACTGATTATAATGAGAGTGTTTTACTGTTGTAATGGTGGCTTGTTTTTACTACTATTACAGGCTGCTACCTAAACAGAGCTTCACACACACCATCATGCACACCTTCACACACACCACTATACACACCTTCAAACACACACCACTGTGTCGACTGTTTATATACGTACCGTTACTGTGAGTCTTCAGTGAACTGCAATTTGTTGGGGTCGATGGTTTAGTTCGTGGACAAGTGATGCCCACCTGTGCGGTCATGCCCCGCCTCCAGGAGCCTGTATTAGAGATGGTGGGTGTTTTGCGACCCGTTAAACCACGTTCTGACTCATTGAAATCTGTGGGGCAGCACCACTTGGTGTCCATGTTGATACCGGGGTCCGAGGAGCCGTCTGGACGCCTGAGCTCACTGCTGGTCCAGACAGCGTTTCGCTTCTCTGCATCCGTCTGGAGCTGGAATATCAGAAATGAGGAATTACTTCCAGACTCACTTTTTGTGAAGAGCTTAACTGCTTTCCAAACCCTCTTCCCTACCCGAGCTACAAAAGCTAAAAGCGGCCTGATTAATCACATCAGTACATGTTAGATATGAATCATAGGCCAAGACCTAAAAAAAACCCAGCAGACTCTGTGCTAATGGCCTCTAATGTTTAAAAGCAGACATTAGCATTGGCGGTTATTTTGTGCCCCGTATACAGCGACAACATCGGCTGCCATTGTGAATTCAGATGATATGTAGCAAAGCTGGAGCTCCTGGGCTCCTTACATGGCTCCTCAAATAAACAGAGCTGCTAAACCCCAGCACTTCTCAAGACCCAGCCAGGATTACATCATTCTGCTTCAGAGCAGGTCATTGTTCAACTGCTACTGAAAATACTCATAAAACATCATCGGCAGGCAAAGAATTTTAATGGCCTCCAGTTGTTATCAGGCCAAATCCAAAACACTGTTATCTCAACACTCATACAATAAATTCAAATTCTGGCTCAGGGAGAGGAACGAGGGAATGCAAGGGGCTGATGAAAAAAGGGTACAAGAGAATCAGAAAGAAAGATGGGAATGAAAAAGGAAATAAACAAAAAAGAGAGAAAAGACATAAGTGGCAAGCAGGAGGGAAGAGAAGAGCAAGAGAGACAGAGAAAGAAAAAAAAGAGAAAGAGAGGGAGAGAGATAAAGAGAGAGATTTAGAGAGAGAGAGAGAGACAGAGACAAAGAGAGAGGGAGAGAGATAAAGAGAGAGATTTAGAGAGAGAGAGAGAGAGAGACAAAGAGAGAGAAAGGGAGCGAGGGAGAGACAGAGAAAGAGAGAGTGATGTAGAGAGCGAAATAGAGAGAGTGAGAGAGAGGGAGAGAGAGAGATAAAGAAATAGAGACAGAGAGAAAGAGAGCGAGAGAGGTAAAAAGAGATAGAGTGATGTAGAGAGAGAAAGAGAGAGAGTGAGAGAGAGAGAAAGAGAGAAAGAGAGAGAGAAGTAAAAAGAGATAGAGTGATGTAGAGAGAGAAATAGAGAGAGAGAAAGAGAGAAAGAGAGAGAGAGAGAGTGAGAGAGAGAGGGAGAGAGGGAGAGATATGGAGGGTCTGGGCATAGGGAGAAGAGGCATGACAGCTTTTTGGCTTGTGTTCCAGTTACTTTGGCTCATGACTTTATTCAAGTGTTTGAGTTTTAAATCATATTCTGGCACATGGAGCAACATCTGCGCCCTTCGTGTTGTCAGGAACATCAAAACAAATGAAACATGGACATGTCTGTCTCTTTTCTGCTTTAAGAGTGGAGCGGCTATGAACTATTTTTGCATCTGGGTGAAGGCTACGGCACGGCTATAAGCTAACGAATGCTCTGCAGTGGGTGCAGAGCTTTATCACAGTCAAACATTCAGACAGATATGGAGAGCAGTTGCTGGAGTTCTTTGTGTCAAATCGAGGTCAAGTCACTGCGGCACATGTTGCTAACCGCTACGCTAAACAGTGCCACGGTTTAACTAGAAAACAAAGCATATGGTATGTGACACATCAAATGATCTGAAAATCACTAGACATTGTGCTTGGTGGCACAGTGACCAGCTTGCTCAGCATATCCTGACCTACCTGGATGTCATAAAAAAATTGGGTTAGCTGAGTCATTCTAACCAAGGCAGCGAGGCCAGCAGGCCAGAGCAGACACAGATAAGAGCCCACCAACGTTTAATCTAATGAGCACCACACCACCAGAACCACACTAGTAGATCAAAGCCTGTATCTGATTATTTGTAATGACAAACAGATCAGTGCAGATCAAATTAAGTGACTTCAAACTGAAAACAGATTTTATGGGCCTACCATTTAGGTACTAAATCCTAGATCTAAACCATAGATTTGCATGTTGTAAAAATACTCTCAAGATTCTTTACTAACAAATAAATTTACAGCATTATTAGCCAGAAAAAGCTTTTATTCATCACTACTGATCCACAAAAAGTCCCCTAATACACTTATAATTACAACGTGGATCACCAGACAAGTGCTAGATAGTTAATGAATTATTAAGTGATAAGTGTATTTAAATTCTGGCTTATAAATTCTATATATAAATTCTATATATATATATATATATATAGAGAGAGAGAGAGAGAGAGAGAGAGAGAGAAAAAGAGAATATTCTTTTATTAATAACGGTGATTAATAAATTCCACACAGTGTAACAGATACAGTTTGAGTTCATTTGACTTCTGATTGCGTAAAATCTGAGTTTTCCATATAATAAGTAACGATGCTGTCTGTAAAAACACTGGTTAAATCATTTGATTTACGCAATTTTCTAAAGGTATGGTATTTGCTCATAACAGTCAACATGATTATAGATCTAATAACTACAGCTAGTAAACTAATATGTTTTTGAAGCAATTTGTTAGTTAATTTGTCAGTTTAGAGATGGTTTCTTAGCTGTTTAGTGACTGAGTTCTTAGAAGAATTTTATTTTCACGTTAATACAGATTAATTTCAGGTCGCAACAGCCACCCACAGATCCACTAATCATTTACACGCCTTTCTTAGGTTGAGGTGGGTGTGTAAGAGCTGGGAAAACACTGAAACATGCAGAGGAGTCTGGCGTTCAGAAAAGAGGTCAGGAACCATTGAATTAAACCAAATAATTTTGGATCCTTCAGAGGATAATAAGGACAGCTGACAAGATCCTCGGGGTCTCTCCCTTCTTTCATGCCCAGTTACAGCACGTCTGCACCTGCAAAGTCACCAGCATTGTGGACGACTCCACACACCCCACAACACCCCCACACCCTCCTCTCCCTCCGTCCAGGTGGTAAAGGTTCCGTAACACTCCTGTCTGCCAGAAACGGAATATAACGTGAGAACATAGAGTGCAGAGTAGGATGCAATCGCAAGCAGAAAGAACGAGAAACAAAGCAACTAACTAACACAGGAACATGAACACAAGAGTTAAAACATCAAGAACTAACAAACTACACAGCACACAGGGCTCTGAATAAAGTATAGTGGCCCATAATAGTCATACATTCAACCCATTTAACCCCTTCAACCCAATTAACCCATTCAACCCAATTAACCCATTCAACCCATTTAACCCAATTAAACAATTCAACCCATTCACCAAGTGAAGCAGTGCGCAGTCAGGGACACAGTGCCTGGGGGGCAGTGTGTGGGGATGGTATCTTTCTCAAGAGTACCTCAGTGGTGCCACTGGCAGTCCTGGGATTCAAACCCACAACCATCCGATCACAGGGACAACTCCCTAACTACCAGACCACCAGCTGCCCTGGAGGAGACTGGAGGAGGCAGGACTAGAATGGAGAGACTACTAAAGAAAGGGCAGGACTAGAATAGAGAGACTAAGGAGAAGGCGGGGCTAGGGTGGAAAAATTAATGTGGGGGCGGGGCTAGAGTGAAGACTAACATCAAAACAAAGACGTATGGCAGATGTAAACAACAGATAGAAAAACAGGGAAAAGACAGGAGAACATACAAAAGACTAAGAAACAGGAGAAGACCGGGCAAACATTCAGAGAAACCAAGAAGACAGGAAGGTCATTACAGGGAAACAGTTTCCTCCCTCAGGCCATCAGACATCAAACAAACACACCAGAACCGAACGTCTTCCTTACACAACTCATAAATGCACTGACCGCAGTCGTGAGTACCGTGTTTACGGCTGAAATGACTTTGATTTGACTTGGACATTCTCTGGACTGATAGAAAAACCTTAACCGGACAGTTACGATAAACCGCGATTGTGTGTGATTAAACATCATTAATAAACATGTATAAACTAGTTTGTAAAAAATAAAAGTGTTTTTTTATTGTTTTACAAAGCAGTTCTACAGAATCTGTGACCAAGCCCGAAAAAACTGGAGGATGAAACCTGTAAAAGTGTAAAGAAAAAGTGTAAACACCATCCTCTTCTGATCAAAACCAGCTGGCGAGACACAGAATAAAAAGTAAATTCATATTTAATAATTAGGGGCCTTGCTGCCCAGACTTCATCACTGATTAATAGTCTACAATTTGCAAAGTAAGAGCAGTTTGAGTCTGTAGCAGCAATGGCAAAACTGGTTTAGAGGGCAGGACTTTCTAGTTCACTGTAGGAGAACCACTGTGAGTACACTTACATTCATCAGACGCTTTTAGCCAAAGCAACTTCCATTCCCTGACTACAGGGGGCAGTCTCCCTGGAGCAGCTTGGTGTTGAGGGTCTTGCTCAGGAACCCAATGGTGGTATACTGAGGGTAGCATTTGACCCGTGACTTCTTGGTCCATGACCTCTTGGTCCACTATTCTACCCACTAGGCTCCACCACCCCACAGTAGTAAGTAGTTTAATGTTTCACTGTGTGCTGTGGACTGAAATAAAACTAAACGCACTTGAGTACTTAATGAAGGGACCATTGTAGTGTTACCCCGCGAAGTTGCGACTTCAGTCATTATTTTTTCTTAGAATCCAACCAATAATTGTTCGTGGGAACCCCTCAAATTCGTGGAAACTGCAGATATCCTCCGCATATTTTCAGGGTTTTTTTTTTGTGGCAACTTATAATTCATTATGCATTTTACAGCAAAATTATAAAGAACAATATA
>JBBJLR010000034.1:10399115-10413805 GCA_037577145.1 Brachypetersius gabonensis
CACACACACACACACACACACACACACACACACACACACACACACACACACACACACACACACACACACACCAGAAATGCTCCAGCTGAACCTAGCAGATGAACTGTGCTAGAACTGTTTCTATTGATGACCCACTTGGTCAGCTGCCAGGCCTGAGGGGCCAAAAGCCATGTCCAGCCATCTGTTCTGCAAGCTCCAACATCACATAAACACTCACTTTATCCTCACAGTCGCCCCTGACTTCTCCTAAACTATTCGCCCTGCTGCTGCTATAATGTAACTGTTAATTAAGCCCAACGGTACGTGCGAGAGGGTACAGGGAGAACTTTAGATGGTCAAATGTTCTTCAGTCTTCGTCTGAATATTTCCAATTTTTGAAAGATCTCAGTCATAAGACTTGGTGCTCAGCCCCTCCAGAAAAAAACAAAAATAATAAAAAGAAAAAAAAACAGTGAAGCTCCTTTAGGGAGAGATGTCACATGCTGGATGCTAATTGTTATATTTCAGGTCAAGCAACCATGTGCACAGCACCCCCTCACCACCTCCTGTGCTCACTTTGAAACCTCTCGGACTTTATTTTTTTCATTCAGACGTCCACGTCCGGCTGGAATTCCACTCCATCTCCATTTCTCTCTGATGTTCCTTTAGAGCCTAATGGATTGTGAAAAGACTGGCAGGATATAATCTACAAAACAGAGAATCCATCTCTCTCTTTTTTTTTTTTTTTAGCAAAGTGTCAAGAGAAAGTTTTGCAGGTCACAAATGGTGAAGTGCTTTAAAGTGAAGGGAAGACCATTTTTTTACTCTCTGTGAGAGTCAAAAGGAAGAGAAAAGAGAAAAGTTTGAAGCCAGATGATGATGTTATTTGTTGTATTTGAAACCTCATAAGTTCAGATCTACAGTCACAGAAACATCATGTACTTTAAACCAACAGTCTGACTGGGCCATGAAACACATGAATCATACAAAACTAGTGCTGACCTGCTCTTGCATAATAGAGAAAATGTCAAATATTTGTTATTTGTTATATTTAAAATGTTCAGATCTACAGTCACAGAAACATCATTCAGTTAAAAATGTTGACTGGGACACTTTAAATGAAGGTGTTTATGCCAACAGAGTGTGTTTGAGTTAATTATGTTTTTGGTGCTGAAAGAAGCAATTTAAAATGAGTTCTTGAGTTCACTGAAAAGCTCACTGTCTGACTGAACTGTTGGTTTGATTTTATGATGCTAAAATTGTATTCTGTTGTTTGTACGCACATGGCCTTAAGACCATTAGATTCATAAGAGTTGAATGGACTTCGTAAAAAGTGTAAAATACAATAGTACAGTCAGTTGGCAGAAACCATATTTACAGTTGGAAACGAGACAAGAACAGAAAAAAGACTTCAAAGCAACTGTCAATTGAATTATGTTCTATTCTATAGACACTTCGGAACATTAATTGTACTTTACAGGTACTGAGGATAGAGACTAGGATAAAGAGTCAGAACATTCTTTTAACACCTACAACCCTAGGCTAATTTGGCATATGTTTTTTTTTTTGTCAGAAAACAATTACATGGGTCACTCACATAGGGTTTTCAGGAGACCCCAGGCTACTAAGATATATTAAGTTCTGCATGCTAGTAGAATTATTATAGCTTTACTTTATGGCTTTGGTCATTTTCATTATAAAAGTATAGTTTTAAAAGTGGGCCAGTTGAAATCAAGATTAAATATGATACAACCAATGACACAAAAATGACTGCCAGCAATCACCCACTGAATCAGAGTAAATGAATTCATCTTTATCACTGAATTCTTGTTTAATCACACCCACTCAACAAATTCCCAGACCTTTTTTTTTCCTATTATTTACATCCAGGTCAGAATAATTGAGTTGTCAGAATGAGACATAAGCCTGGATCCACGTAATTTGGCATGTAGTTATCATGCAAACATTTGAAATAGCCTGGAGCTAACATCTGCTGTCCTGTCTCTGTGTAGCCCAACTGCATGTTTCACATCCATTAGCTTGCAACTAATTGATCAACAGCAAACAGTAGCTTTACTGCTATTGTTCTCGCGTGCTTGTCAGTTGCTTTATGTGGGCTACATCTAAAACCTGTTTCAATAATGCTTTCAGTAAGTCTTGCTGTCCTAAAGGTCAGTTTATCAGTTACACTGAAGTCTGACCCTTCAGAAGGACAAGTGTTTTGGGTTAAATTAAAGAATCGATTAAGGGAACGAGAGGTAAACAACCAAACAAAAGTTCCCCCAGTTTGTGTTGGTGCTCAGACGTCATGCTGAGCTTTGTTTGGTGTTCCTGTGTCACATAGAACCAAAGTTACGATCATTTAAAAACATGTAATAATAATGAAAACCACTAATGGGGTTTAAAAACGGCATCATAAAGAACAAAAATGAACAAATTTCTTTCATTTTAGATCTTGATAATAGACCCAGGAGAACTTTCAGGTGGTTCCCGCAGAGGAAGGGGCTCCAGAGTGCAGCCGAGAGTGTGTAGGAGAACCAGGAGAACCATTCTAGACTGTTTTACACCGTTTATATTTGCTGAAATCAGAGTTTACTGATGCACTCTAAGTTCTGAGGGTAAACACCGGTTCTAGACTGTTTATATTTACTGAAATCAGTGGTACAACACGGTTCCATTCCTACGACAGTGATGTAACCCAAAAGTCACTTACCTATCCTAACACAACTGTAAAATCATAATCTAGAACATAAAAACACAACAAATCCACAATAAAAGGAAAAGAACATAGATATACTATACTTGTTCAGCGTACTGTACTGGGAGACACCAACGCCGTCCCTCATATGCCGCGTTACTGCGTGTAAAAATAAACATATACTGAAAGATGTACTGACATACATACTGGTAAATGCAATGAAAAGCATACATAAAGACATACTGGACAATATACGGAAATGCTTATTCAAATATTGACATACTGTAAGGCATTATAAAAGACATGTGAGTGAACGTACTGAAATATGTACTGAAACGCATGCTTAAGCAGACATAACATGTACAGAAAGACATACTGGTGTATGTAATGTAATGAAATGGTGCTGAAAACAGCTCTGGCTGCTCCTGGATCAGATTGACTTCAGCAGTGTAAGTATGTTGTGCTTTCTTTGGCGGTGAAAGCGCTGCTGGTGACCCCTTTGACTGGGAGAGCAGTGTCAGTGTGAGTCAAAGGAACCGTGAAGGATCGGGGGACAGCGCGGTGACCCCAGGCCAGGCTTGGCTAACGCCAGGCAGCCTGTGTGGACGTCCGGAGCGTGGGCCCTGTGCACACAGCCGTCCACCAGTGTTTATGCAGATTTCTGACGGCAGCCTGAGAGACTGGCGTTCCCCCAGGTGCCGAGGAGCGCCTCCTTAATAACAGGAAGTGACAGCGAGCAGACGGCCCACTTCTCCCTGCATGCCACTCCGCCTAGGACAGTGCCACTTAAACGGGTGTCTGCTAAATTGGGTGTCGAGGGGGGGGTGGCAAACATCAGCCTTTTGTCTTTATCTTGAGTGACTCACACTGTAACGCAGGCAGCTGGAGGGCCCACACAAACACTCTGGTTGGGGTGAAAATTTAACGGATTGGAGACGGCTGGGAAGACGCAGTCTAGGGCAGGGACGCCATGGCTGTGAGCGGGAGGGAGACTGATTTGGAATTTATCACAGATTTTTTCTTGTCCTTTGTGAAAACACAATGCAAATTTGGCTCCACCAAAAAGACCCGACAGATGCATCAGAATTAAAGAAAAGAACTTTTATCTTTTTATATTATATCTTCTTATGTTATGTATTCGTATATTGTTTTTTTTGTTGTTTTTTTTATATTGTTTTTTTGTATATTGTTTTTATTATGTCTTTTAATATTATGTTTTATTATATTATCTTATTATATCTTATTACATTGTTTTGTCTTTTTGGCCCTCAGTCTATCACAAACATTGACAAGAATGCCCCAAGACAACAAGTTTTGCCATCCCTTAAAAATTCCTTGCCCTCCCTTGTTAGCAGCTAATTTCATACCATTACAAAAACTTCAGACATTAGTGAAGTTCCAGATCAGAACTGAGAATCCTGGCTGTGGCACAGTACATCGACCACAGAGATCACGAGTTCAGGTGTATAAATAACCAGAACCAGAAACATCTTTCGCATATATAAACTTTATAATCCACCCAGTCTTCCCCAAACCTCACCTCCGGGTGCACTGCCCCCTTACACCAGGTCCTGGGGGGTGTGGTGTTTAACATGTGCTGTTTTTTCTTTGCTGTGGTAAACAGACTCTATGAAAAATGTAGTGTCGTTGCTCTCATGCTATAAACCTTTTAATCGCTGAAAACACAACAAAATTGGGAATAATAACACTTATCGGTAACAAGTGCAAAAGAGGGCTGGCACTGTCACTCAGCGGTGGAAGCCTCTGACCGACCTCCTTTTGTGTCACTTCTTTCTTCCAGCGGGATTCGGCTGAATGAAGCGCACTTAAAGCCTCGGCTAGGTACCCACTTGAAAACACACTGGTCGCTCGGGCCTCATCTTTTAAGACAATATCGTTTTGTTTTGGGGCCTGCAGCTGGGAATCAAATGACCAGTGAAATCTGACGGCTGGTGTGTTATTTCACGCCAAGGGCGGTGACTGGATGTATTTATTTTCGCACAATGGAGACGCAGCCAGGCCAGGAGCTCTTTCATTTCCGTCCACAGGGGTGTTCGCTCTCCGGCGGAGCGCAATTAGAAGCCCCGTCACCTCCCCAGCCGGCCCGCCCCAGCCAGGGAGCGCCTCCGGCCTCTGCCGCTCCTGACACTGATCCTATGGAGAGCCCCTCCTCGCGTGGGAGCTTCAATTAAGACCCCACACTGACTCCATTTTACTCCTGTTTTTATACATAGCCGCCTGATCCAAGGCTTTTACAGGCAACTGTTAAAGGATCGAAGAAAGGAAAAGCATGGGTATATCATTACTATTCATGATTTTTCTTCTGGACTTTGCTTTAACGTAATGCCCTGAAATGCTAACACTGCTAGGAAGTAATATTATAAAAAACCTTGCAATGAATGAATAGACCAGCACTGATCTCAAAGCGTTTCTAGTTCATTATTGGTAGCTTGGGGGGTGAAGCTTTGGGCTGGCATTTTCAGAAGAACATGAGCTTGCTTGGCTGTATCCAAATGAGCAAATTATAAATCTGGCTAAGCTATTCTCTTAAAGCTGCACAACACAATGAATATCCCATGAAAACAGGCCTGGGAGCAGCAGATGAAGACAACTCAAAGGAACGTTTGTCTGCTGTGATATTATTTGAAATTCTGAGCTATAATGCTGTCCATAGGTTTACAGAGGCGGGTGAGGGGGCGTAGGAGCTGGAGTTTCCTGCTCAAAGACAGCACTGCCGCTTTCTGACAGGTGCCGGTTGGCATCGAGGGATCTCAAGTTGCGCCGCGTTATCGCGTGTGAGCTGTGCGGGGGTGTGCTGTACTGCAGGCTGCTTCATAACCCCAGAGTACAGTAGCCTGAAACTTACAGAAGAGGATTATAAGAAACTGGGGACTTTTTGTGCACCTTTTTATTTTTATTGCAGCACCCATTTAGGTGTTCAAGTCCAGAAAGAAGAAGAAAGTTTTGATGCAGTTTTGTTTATCTTTACTATTTCAATATAAAGCTTCTTTTTTGAAAGACCACTAGTTGCCTCGACTTGTCTGTATTAAACCAACCTCGCAGATATACTTGCTGAACTGTGTCAAATCACCCAGCAAGCCTGGCGAGCTTTATGACATGCTGCGCACATTTTTATTGTTGATTTCAACCTCACTCTCCCCCAACCACCACACTGCCCACCAATCAGCCTTGAAAGCTTGATCACAACCAAATAGCCACTTGTCAGTTTTGTGGACACAGATTAAGCCTAGTCTTGCACTAAATTACACTGTCAATGGGGATCCTCCGCTGATGATCCTTTTTAGTCTAAACAGAACTTAATAGCCTCGTGTCCAGTATCGGGATTAAGACAGTTCCTGTTTCACACAGCGTTCAGGCATAAGCCTGATGTTAGCAGGCATCATCTGTAGATTTCATTTATATAACAGAAGTAGCATGACTTTGCAAGTGTTGGATTTCATTATTGTCTAAAATAATAAAAAGACATGTGTATATCTATCTATCTATCTATCTATATACACATGTATAAATAAATGTCTTAAACCCATCACATGACATTATGTTATTATTGTGTAATTATCATGTAATTACATATTAATTACTATGTTTTAAAGCTTGAAATGACAATAATTTATTCAGTTCACAATATAAGCAGCAAATGAAGTAGATTCTCAGAGAGGTAAAAAACAGCCAAGGTCCAGTCCTGCCATTTGACCCAGTGGTAGGAAAGCACCTGCTTGGCATTGTTTTCTCAAAACAGCCGTGATATTTCCCATAGCTGATAAAGCATAATGTACTAATATTCCAAACAAACACCCCGTGGCGAGGCTCCCGGCGCCGGTGCGGGAAAGCAGCCGGTCACAGATCCACCCAGCCGCGGCCACCCGGAGCCACGTCCCCCACCGGGCTCACTCTGATCTCTTTAGACACTGGGGAATATTGGGCTGCTCGGCGTGCGCTGTGTTCAGTGACATTTCAGCACAGCGGCGCAGATACGGCAGTGAATACAGCTCTACATGGCACCTCCATCACAGACAGCCAACAAGAAGGGAGAGAGATGGGGGCAACCGGACAAGGCGAACGGAGCATAGAGAGGAAGAGGCTTTAGATTTAACAGGTTTTATTGTACCAGTGTAATACAATAAAGCACAAACTGCTGACCACAAGTCTTAACCTCTTTTACATTTTATCTTAAAATAGCTGACACTGACATCCACATTCAGACCTGAGAAGAATATATACATATTATAGTAATCTATGGGGGTGGAACTATATCATCCAGTGGTGTGTTGACCTATATGGTATTTTCCTTTTTACATAATTTGTGAATATCAACTGCTGTTCACAACATTTCATAATGAATCAGTCTATTAATTGTCCAAAATAAAAATAAAATCACATTTTTAAATTCATTTACATTTAAGGGTAACCATGTTAGTGTCTTCCTTTGTTATGTTCAGAGCCTTTTCAGAGATATAAGGTTTTGTTTGGAAAGAAGCAGCTGTTTGAAACGTTTTCTTTAATTTCCTAAACTTTAATTACGTTTTTGTAAAGATATTTAATTTGACCTTGTTTTGGACCATTTCCACAGATCAATTGGAATGTTCAAATTAGGCATTAAAATGGTTAAAAATGTCAAAAATGGAGATTAAGTACTTTTTAAAATAACTATATTCATTACTTTATTCTGAAAATCTGAAAATTATCATTATATTGTTATAACTCTTACAATATTATTACATGCCTGCTCAAGCTGACACACCTCCTGCTTTCTGCAGCCACTAAAACTACATTATTAGCCCTCTCCACTGTTTACATTAAATGTACTGAGATCTTAGCATTCAAAAGGGATCAAAAGGACACCATTAATTCCAAGGAAGTGTTGAAGTAAAATTTTAATCTATTAAAAAATTATAAAGCAGTTGCAGCAAGTATTTTTTAATACTTGCATTATTTGAAATCTTCCTCAAAAATGTTCAAGAGAAGGCTGAAGAAGTGCGAGATGTTCCGATATAATCACACGGCTGGTGCTTCACTCTCAGGATTGCCAAAATACTTTCCTTTCTCTGTCTTAACAAACTGGCTGTCTATCAGAAAGAGATTTAGAAGAGGAGACAGGAGGGAAGCTCCTTTTAAAGATAAGCGTGAGAGGAGCTGGGACCACAGCAAACACCACAGATGGACTAATATTCAACCACAAGGATGGTGTGGGATAACTAAAATCAAGGTCATAGAGGTTGGCGAGAGCTTCTCTGCAGGCCTCCTAGTGGTCATTCCACTGGAGTGGAAACTGATTCATTAGATGTTTGTAGTAATATAATCAGATACCAGATACAGTACTGTGCAAACATTAGGCACCAATTCAGATTGTTTGAAGCCATTTGTTTTAGCAGTGTGTTTCTTTCTGCCAGCAAAACACAAGAGAATAAATGCAAACAAACAAGGAAGCAGTAAAAAGATCAAGATTTCCATTTCTTCCAAACAGTAGCTGGTTTGAAGGACAGGTCTCAGGTTTCTCCCCGGTTTCTCAAGTCATTGTGTGGATTTGTAAAAGTCCAACATCAACACACCTAATTTAATCTACTGAAGTGAAAAGAGCCACAGCAGGTATTTGATGGAGCTACAAGTAATACTGTATTTTAATGAGGAAAGTGCTGGAAATGGTTGAGAACATTTAGCTGTTTACTGTATGTTGTTATTTACTGCATAATGTTATTTGTGTTTATTGCAATATTAATGTTTTAACATTTACTTAACACTACTGCCCAGTACTAACCAACTTATAAGCATAATTTTCTCAGGTGCCTGCGACCTTTGCACAGTACTGGATAAAGTTTTAGCCCAAATGAAAATAGGATGGAGTTTTAAGAAATCATGAATTGTGAATAAGTGTTTAAAAAAGGCTAAATGCTGATTGTCATTTAATGTTATTCCTCAATAAAATACTGAACATGAAACTCCGTGTTCTGCAGTGTGAGATGTCACTGATTGACATTTTGACATTTGAATATTTTGTGTTTTGTTGAATTCTGCCTGTGTTTTTTTGCAGTTGCACACAAATCAGAATCGAAACTGTTAGTGATCTGATCTGATGATAAACAGGGCTTTTATTGGTGTTAACTCATGTTAGAATCCACACTGCAATTTCATAATATACCTTACAAAAAACAGCTAAGAAACATGACATTTAACTCAAGCTTTCAGAATAGGCTTTAACAAAATGACTAGCAAATATTTCTTAGACATCTACATTTGTTATACCTCTTGAGTGTTTAAACTGTTGATCATTTTTATCAAAATTTTTATCTCTTTATCAAAGCAGAATTTTTACAGGCAAAAATTCATTTATAGACTCTAGTTAAACACATAATATTCTGAAATTGTCATGAAATGAAAACATTGTGTATGATGCATCAAAATATATACTCATGCACACACACATAGACACACACTTCACCTGGTTTCCATACCTAAGAACCAGTGAATCAGTGCCCCCCAGAAGACACCCCCCTTCCCCATGGCGTGCCTCATGCTGCTGTATCTTCAAAGCATGGGAGCAGTCGCTCTGGCCAGGCTGGGCTTTGATCCCTGAGTGGGCAGCAGGTTTTCTGGAGGTCGGAGGCCCAAATGGCCGGCCCTCGGACCCCTCACTCACCTGGACTGGGGAAGGTGCAGCTGGGCCAGGGGGCTGAAGGGGACGGAGGGGGCCTTCTGCTGAGGGATGGCTGGATGAACACGCCCTGTCATCATGTGGCCAGCGCACCTGCCACAAATCTTTACATCCCTGAGCCTGGCCTGCCGTTCACCCAGTTACCATCACAGTCAGTCTCAGGTTTATATTTACCAGCTCACTTCCTCACTCAAACCACTCGCATTCTAATTTCCTCTGGGATCAACAGAGTGTTCTGATGCTGCATGACTCATGAGCACATGAGTAAAATATGTTGCATTGACACAATTCTACTGCAGGAAGTATCATTTATTTATTTGCAATTGATTGAATTTACAGCATTTTTATTGTAACTTTATAGTAATTGCTGAATAGTGATAAGCAAATAATGAGCCTGCAGATTAGGAGGTTAAACTGTGTGAGTTGCTATCTGTGTCTTCAGATTCATCATGGATATCAATATTAACTGCGTTATTAGTAACTGAACTGCTGACTTCTCAGGCTTTTATTTAGAAATATAATTGCAACAATTCTGTTGCAAAAGTTTTAAGGGGTCAGTTGACTTTAGTATTGTCTTTAGTATTTCTTTTTTTTTTCGATGTGTGATCTTAGCTGGGCCTCTTGTACCAACCTGTACACTTAACCTTTTTGTTTAATCCATTTTTGTACAGAATCTTTTAGAGGCAGATGTCTGGTTCCATTCATTCACCACAACGGTAAACAGCATGATGCATTTCACACCGAATCAGACATTTAATTATGATAGACATTACAATGTATATAAATAGAATGAAAACATACTGCAAATCCACTTTAAGACTAAAGATTGCTATATATTTTGACACCAGAACATTGTCGGAAATTACGGGGCAACGAGTTCAAAATAATTTAAAAAAATGCAATAAATAAAACTTAAATGGAACACATTCTAATGAGAATGATGTAATGAGTGAGAACAATCTGATCTTATCTAACAGAAGCTAAAACATTCCCGAACAGGCGTGTTCAGCCCTCTACCTGCCAGGGAGAGTTCGGTCGTTGGCCAGCGATTTTTCTGTTTGCTGTCTTGTTAAACCACTGGTGTATAATTGGCTGCTTGAAACCATGTAATTTGCTCCAGTGCGGTGAGCGACTAATGCAGAAAATGGCTCATGGTGCGAGTGCGGGTCTTCCTTTCCTCTGATATTGGGATAAAAGTGCTGCAGCAGTGAAAAGAGCAGCAACTGAACGTGCCCGGGT
Source organism: Brachypetersius gabonensis (assembly GCA_037577145.1). NCBI lineage: Eukaryota > Metazoa > Chordata > Actinopteri > Characiformes > Alestidae > Brachypetersius > Brachypetersius gabonensis. The sequence goes on from JBBJLR010000034.1 coordinate 10,409,702, forward strand.
CCACACAGGGGTGAAAAATAGGTGAGAATGAGAGCAGCTGTCACACACACATGTACACACACACTGCAGCTCCACATAAGATCCAGCACCACTTCCAGGTACTTGGACGTGTCTCTAGGTGGCAGTGTTGTCATGTCCCCCGAACGATCCAGGAACATCTTCAGCCTGGGAGCTCTGGAGGCCCAGATCTATACAGCCTCGTATTATAAAGGCAGTGAAGCGCAAAGCAATGAAGTCTTTCATTGATCACACACATCACACTTTTACCCCCTCTTCGTCTTCTTCTTCTTTTCCTTCTTCTCCTTCTTCCCTTGCTCTCCCTTCTCTCTTCTTTCTCTAGAAATCTTTTCTTCTTCTCCTGTCACGGCTAATATTCACCTTACTCAGTGAAGCAAATTGCTGACACCTTTTTAAGAAGTGACAACTGTGTATATTTCATGATCGCAAATTCCATTTTCATATTAAGCGGAGAGGAGAATGCAATTTTCACTTCATTAAATCGACACAGGGACTTCGGCAGGTTAGGGCACTTAGAGGCTGAAAGGGGTTTTAAGACGCACTAATGCTGTCAATCCGCCCGGCGTCTACATACTTAACGAAGGAGTTGGCTCGCAAACTTTCTAATTAGGCTTAAAAGTGAAGAAAGTGGAGTGAGCTGCCATTAAAAAGTCCATAATTGCACAAAGACAGTGCGGGCTTCTTGCATTTGCAGTTCATTCGTGCGTGCAGGCAGGCCTGCGTGTACATGTACGTTAAAAAGTCTCATGCTTTCTCCCTGTCCTAGCACAGATTGTTCAAAGTTTGGAGATGTAAACATTGCCATTCAGAGTGAGCTTGATGTGAAGAAACATACCGAATTTTCTTTACAGTGGTGGTGACTACGTTTACCACAGAAATATAGATTGTTTTGAACTAAACAGTGAACCTACAATGTAATGCTTATAAGGGGAAAAGTCTTTCCCTGTGTGTATTTCTTCACCATGTATGGATTGACGCAGATGGTTAGTTTGTTCCTTTTTTGAGCAGCTTTAGACAATTTGGACAAGATAAACATGGAAATAATACAAAGCAAATGCACATAATTGCCTGTTAAATGCCGGCAGATTGCATGAATCAACTGTCACACGTTTGTCAAAACACATCTGTCCATCTGTTGACAAGCACTCTCTCCCTCTCTCTCCCTCTCTTTCCCTCTCTCTCTCTGACTGACAGGCCGAGAGAGGTGCTGAAGTCACCCCTCCATTCAGCATGTGGGCCAGCGCCCTTTCACACCTCCCCCCACATCAGACCTGTTTGTGCCTAAACACTGACAAGCAACCAACACAATACTATTCTGTCTATACCCCCATGCTGCCACACACATACATACACACACACACAAACACACTCACACCCCACACTCTATCCAAACGGAAACATTAATGCGAGAGGACAGCGCAACAAAAGTGTTAACTGATTTTAACTCCTCTCCCCGGCGCGTCGAAGCACACCGTTACAGACACACACCCATGAACTGGTGCACAGATATGATGGACTGGGCCAGAGAAAGATGAGAGAATACATGACAACATAATAGAAGCCGATGCATGTCAATGCAATACGATGAAAGATGGGACTGGTTTGATGGTAAAGTGGTAAAGCGGTAAAGTGTTTGGTCAGGGCTGCACAGGACTGGACCTGGAGCAGAGGCTAAAAACAAATGGCAAAGCTAAAGCTGTAGCATTTAGCAGGCTCTTATATCTGTGAACTGGCCCGAGCCATGTGACCTCAGGACCTGAACGGCAACCCTGAGTAAACCACTAGTCGAATGTCTCTTGGGTGCCAAGCCTGTGACTCCCTAAAGCCATTTCTGAGCTGTGCAGGAGGTAAATTAAGCCGCGGCAGGGGAGGGGCTGAGTAGCTGATGAAGCTAATCTGAAATGCATTTCATTTCCATTTGGGGGATAAATAATCTCCCCCATCATCCTCTTCTAATACTGGTTTGGCTCGAGAGAGGAAATCGCAGAGACTAAAGGTCAAGAGATGCCAAAACGCCACAGATCTGTCAGTCCAATGCTAATATTTCAGTACTTTTTAAATTGACGTACCTGTCTCTCAGGTGCTCGCGTGCCTGAAGGCTCCCTCCCACATGGGGCAGCCCACTGAGGAGGGGGGAGATGATGTTCCTCACGAGTCCATTTAATGAAGATTTTGACCTCTATGAATGTAAATATCCATCCGAGTGCTAAGAAATGTCTCACAAGATTCCAGCTGATAGCCCTACCTGACCTGCCTGGAGAAGTTTTAACCAAGCAAGCTTCTCTCTGAGCTCCAGTAGGAGCTGTAGCCATGCACCGCCAGGACCGGGGGACGTATATATAGAGGGCCCACCCCGACGGCAGGACGCACCGGCACACCTGAATGGGCTCGAAGTGTGCCTAACTAACTGCACAGTGTGTGTCATGGTGTGCTCTGATTGCCTTATCGTCTCATTTATCACAGATGAATTGGAACCAGCCTTGCTGAAAGCTCCTTTCATTGTTGGGGATGAAAAACGGCGGCAGAGCTCCGTTCGCGCGAAGCTGAACGAAGGGGCCTCCGGGCAACCCCGGGCAGGCGACAGGATCAAGGTGAGTGGAGAGAGAGAGAGAGAGCAAAGAGAGCGAGAAAAGAGAGGGAGAGAGATAACAGATATATGACAGTGAAAAGCAAGATTATGTCAGCTTCACAAGCCACCGAGCAACAAGTCATCGAGCAAAAGCAGCGGCGCTTAACAACGATGGCTGGCGCTAACCAAGTGCAGGACCATGTGAGCACGCTTCCGCCAGGCATAAAAACCCCCTGCCTGGGCCACGGGCGGCAGCCTCCAAAAGCGTGAGGTGAGTGTGTGTTTGATTCTTTTTTACGCCCCAGGAAACATTCTGCACTCACTGATCACAGACCCCCCCACACCACCACCAATGCTCACGGCGGCCTCTTCCCCACAGTCTGGTGCACTGGTGCACTGGCATCCAAAATCACAGCCTCGATGGAAGCACTAAGTATGCAAAAATCAGAAGAAGTGCACTGGCTGTGTTCAAAATCGCAGCGATAATTACACGTTCAGTGAAGATAGCAGACACAGCCCAGTACCCTTAAATGCATCCTGTGCGTCTGTGGAGAAATGTGTATGTGTCATCTGTTGATTTCATGCTATAAGTTTTCTGCGACGGAAGCAGTCAAATTTCCCTCAGGGATCAGTAAAGTACATCTATACATCTGTGTGTCTGTCTGGTCTGTGTGTCCATCTATCTATGTATGTGTCTCTCTATTATTATGTCTCTCTATGAATCTATCTATTTATCTGTCTATCTATCTGTCTATCTATCTGTCTGTCTGCCTGCCTGCCTGCCTGCCTGCCTGCCTGCCTGCCTGCCTGTCTGTCTGTCTGTCTATCTATCTATCTATCTATCTATCTATCTATCTATCTATCTATCTATCTATCTATCTATCTATCTATCTATCTCTCTCTCTCTCTGTTTGTGGACAGAACACACATGTATCTGTGTGACAGCTGTCCCTGCTGATGTTGACAGTGAGGTTGTGTTCAGGCCCCATCCTGCTGTCCCTCAGGTGCTTAGCGCTTGTTTTCTTAAACATCGACGCCCATCTGAATTTGACTTTATGCAATGCTGAGGACAGTGACAGGCTCTCAGCTGAACTCACACGTGAGGCGTGCTTCTCCCCGGCTGCTGGGCTCTCCACGGATCCACCAAACTGACAGCACTGTCCTAAGGGGGCCCAGGACAGGCTCCACAGACTGACAACGCAATGCCCCAGGCTGAGAGGGAGAAGCTTCTCCAACATATATGGACTGATGTTAGCTCCCTGCTCCACTATAATATATGCTTAAAGTGATTTAAATTATGCAATATTAGTAAGATAAGATAAGATAACCCTCTATTAGTCCCATGGGCGAGAAATTTGCATTGTTACAGCAAAGTGGTCAGAACACGCAGCATAACCCACGAAAACTACAAAATATGACAATAAAATATGCACACTACACTACACACACACACACACACACACACACACACACACACACACACACACACACACACACACACACAAACACACAAACAC
>JBBJLR010000034.1:10466819-10479805 GCA_037577145.1 Brachypetersius gabonensis
TTATATATATAACTGTCTGAGATGACATGGTCTATAATAAACAATTTGCGTTAGCATGGTTTAACGACTCATTACATTAGATTACATTACATTGAAGAATATCTTTTCCATCTGTGATGTTATCTATGTTTCTTTACAACAGAAATTATATAGATCCTGTCTTTCTCTATATTGTTTTACCCCTCCTCCTTTATCTAACTATCTCTCTATGCAGTTTGTTGGACTCCTGGGACTCAGCTTCTAAGTCCTCCATCTCCTCAAAAGAATAGAGCCGGGATCACACAACATGACCCCCAGCACCTTGATATCACAATATTGCAATCCTTGGGGCACTGGGATGTAGGTGCGGATTAAGACTTTGCATAATAAGATTACACGCTGGCTGAATGATATCAAGGGAGGATCCATATGTGGCAGGCTGGCTCTGCGTCGCCAGATCAGTGACGGGTGGTACGGCTCACAGTGAGGGCGGGGGTCCTCTGAGAGGCTGCTGGGAATCAAACAGGATTCAGATCATGAACAAGCTGGTCATTCGCAGCCGTCTCTTGCAATCGCTCGCTGGACCTCCACTCCTCCAGGCAGCTTTTCGTATTATCAGGGGTTAACTCCAATGTCCTGATTGTGTTTATACCCAGCCTTGAGTCTTACAACTCTACTGGGAATTAGCTGCATGCTGTTGTGGATCCACTGAGCACAGATGTTTGATGAATTCCACTCACTGATCTGTCAAATGGAAGAAAGCCTTCAAAGAAAGGGAAAGTTTCAGTAGTAAAGGTATTGGGATGCCTGAATTTGTAGGCAAATCAAACTTCCATCATTGTCATTGTCCTTTTTTTTTTTTTAAAGGAATGCCGGTCAGAAATGTCCCAGCATCTACATTTCTTGTGCTGGGGCCTTGAAAAGAAAGCTTGAGTGATAGATAGTCTGAAAGGCTGGTGGAGATGCTCTTTGTTTCTAGAATACCTGGGATGCCATGGTCCAACTGTGATGCCATCCAGCCTTTCACTCAGGAATCCCATCATCCACTCCCCATTCCAGCTCCGTATTCTGACATAAAGCTCGGACTTTGTTTTGCTGGGGTGTGGGGGGTGCGTACAGAGAGTAGTAAGGCCTAGAGCAGAAGTTCCAGACCCACTGCCGTGTGTGGGGAAATTGCGGAGTGACACAGTGGTGTGGGATCGATAAACAGGGGCAGGATACCGAGCTCTGGCTGTCCTAAATGACTGAGCAAGTACAGTGCGAGTGCTCAGGCCACTCAGGAGCTGTGGGAAGCTGGGGGGAGCTGTAAAAGCTCAGAGGCAGGGGGCCCTGAATTGAAAACACACCTACTAGTGTTAAACAATGCCCTTCTCAGTAGCGGTCAAGCACAGGCTTCTCCATTTGCTAACATGGGCTTTAGTGTTGGCCAGAGAGAAGGTTATTGTTTGCTGTGTTAACACGTTTCTCTCGACCCTCTTGGAGGCATATTTAAGGCAAGAGGAAGCCAAGTGAAGCCAGTGCTTACGAGAAAAAAAAAGGGGAGATAAAACAAATAGATCCAGCTGGGGACCTGGATTTGATAACGCGGGGTTCACCGTAAAGCTACAGTCTTATTCCTTCATAGCATTTACTTGTTGATTCTTTTGATAACCACCCAAAAAAGGGGTCAGTATCTCCATACAGATCCTGGCCAAAAGGATTTCCTCAGGCTGCTAATCCTGCTGCTTAATAAACATCTTATCTTTAATTGGTGTTGATCAACACCCGCTCTCCACACACACATACACACACACTCGATTAGGGTCACGGCCTGCCATAGCAAAATGTGTGTCACCTGCTTATCCCATATCAAAGCCCCCTGCCTCTTATGCAAATATGGCGAGATAGGGCCTTAGATCAGCCTCGCAGTCTCCCCCGTCACATCAGGCCCGTTCCCCCCAGCGTTTGAGCTGCTGATAGCAATCAGCGCTAAACAAGCGTACCACATCACAAACCCAAATTAGCAAAACATGGGAGGAGAGGTCCAGGCAGCTGTGAGCCAAAGAGGATTAGAGGAGTCCCCCAGTCCCTCAGCCCCAGCTCACAAATTACATATGATAATCAACCACCAGCTCCACAAATAGGGTGAAGACAGTGATTTATAAGCGCTGATCTGTGCTCCCACTGCTCTGAAAGTGGATGTTTTTTGATGATGAGGGAATCTCATTGCAGTTTTTTTTGGTCATTTATTCATGGTTTAGAATAAGCTGTATTACCAAGTCTACAAAGTCTTATTAGACATGATTTAGTAATGCAGAGAAACTCACTTTAAACTGTCAATCTTCTGTTCTTGTATCAATATGTGGATGCTGTTCACTATGTTTTAAATAAGTTGCCTTTTAAGAGTCAACCTTTTATCTCCATCTTTGCCCCCCCGCCCCCCCACACACACACATACAGCATAACTCTAAAACACCAGCTGCCCTTTATACCCTAAGAAGATTTATTGTACTTACTGAAATAATCTATCAAATTTTATTACATTAGCTTAATGTTATCATTTTTTTTCACAGTGTGGATGGTGTATGCCTGCCCCAAATAAATAAAAATAAAAGCTCTTTTTGAAAAGATTTATACTGTATATTGTTTAATATATTAAACAGTTTAAAAGTACAACTCAGTACAACTAAGTGCAATTTGCTATGTAGTGATACATGTACATTTTTTGCATGAATGCACAGTCCGATTCCTGTATTATCCATCATATTAGTAAGATTTTGCATCTCATATACAATATCTACTTAAACAGAACGGTTCTTTAAGGGTTTCTTAGTTATACTGGTTATAAATGAAACAATCTTAAGACATAAATAATCTATTTAACAATTGAAATGTTATTCTAAAGGAACAGCTAGTAGTATATGGAACTCTAAATGTTTTACCCTTTCACCCGTGCAATTCAGTCAGTAGGCTAATATTAGTCAAGTACACTATTGTTTTAATGTATTACATTAATATCGTGTTAAAATGTTTAGCTGTAAAGTCCAGTATAAATGGTCTGCAGCTACTAGTGATCCTCCAGTCGGACAGTAGAAGCAAAAAATACATTTTATAGTATAGTTCATATTTGAAATAAATATTGGTTTTGGTGGATAGAATATTGGTTTTGGTTAATAAAACATCTACATAATGCAGAAGTTTATAGAACCAACAGGAGTTTTAACTGTGATATAATCAGTAACGCAGTGACCAGGCTATCCAAAAAACTACAAAGCCCCATATAGATAACAACAAAACTAATAACCTGACACTTGTAAGTCATTTATGTAAATACTCAGTAGCGATAAAACCTGAAATCTCTAGCAAATCAGAATCAAAATCAAATCATATTTTGATTGAGATGTAATTTTAAGTCACTGAAATGTTACAGACTAATCATTCCTTTTGTAATGAAGACTTAAGATTCAAAATTCTTTATCGCATACAAGAACAACATGTAGAGACCCCCTATATTGACTCTAGACACCAGTGCAATAGAGTTATCAAATAATGTAAATTAAATATAAAAGAAATATTTGAAAAACTTCAACAAGGCTATAACAATATACAGGAAGTATACAGGAAATATACAAAGTTTGTTCTGACTAAACAAATATCACAAACACTACAAACAGAAGCTCTCTAATAGCACACAGTCTCCCTCCCTACTCTGCACTAATGTTACCTTTGCGTTTCTGTCTAACAAAGAGCTGTCAGGCAGATCACATCAAAAGCTCTCGTTTATAAAAAACCCAGCTGGCTTCCAAATGAAGTTGCCTGCTAATTTCCTCTGAGGTAGCTTTGACTTCCCTCCCACCTGTCAACAGGTGAGAAGCAGAGGTGGAGGTGGCTTCCCTGGTGGCTGCCACACAAACAGACTAATTCAATAAGGTGATGTCAGTGTTAGCCGAAGCTTATCTGTCGATGTTCGGCCGAGCTTCAGGCTGGGAGTTTGCTCAGAGCTCAGGGTGAATGGAGAGAAAGCTGACACCTGCCTTTCCTCTCTCTAAAGGAAACACAGGACAGGCTTCACCTGTCCAACAGAAATTACGTCGCTCAGCAAGGTCGATTGTTCAAGTAAGGTATTTCAGAGGCAAATCAGGCAAAGGGCTCCTTCTTAAGCTGCACGCATCCATACCAGAAACACAACAAACGGTAAATTTTCGTCAAACAACAAAAACAACTGGAAGTTCCCACAGTGTGTGCTGGTGCTCGAGATGTCAGACGTCATGCTGAGCTTGTAGAACCAAAGTTATTATAATTTATAAAACATGTAATAATAATAATAATAAGAAGAAGACATACTGGGCACCACATGCTAATATACTTGGTTAAAATCAGACGTTGGTATAACTTTACAGGTGTAAATAACCGATGTGGACTACTTAGGCACTGATGTATGCTGATCTGGATAAGAGCGTCTACTAAATACTAAACTTAAGAACAAAAATGCCCAAATTTCTTTTATTTTAGGTCTTAGAAACACACAGAAAAAAACTACAAGATTTTTGAACTCTGGAGAGCTTTATACCACTTAGCAGATGCTTTTATCCAAAGCGACTTCCATTACCTATATACAGGGGGCAGTCAACTGGAGCAACTTGGGGTTAAGGGTCTTGATCAGGAACCCAGTGGTGGTGCTGAAGATAGGATTTGAACCCATGACCTCTTGGTCCAGAGGCAAGTATCCTACCCACTGGCCCACCACCACCAGAATAGTCAGGATAGTCTCCAACCACAGGTGGGTGGGGAAAACCCACAGAGTGAGGGGGTCCGGAGAGCAGCCGAGCGGCAGCGCTCCGAGAGAAAGCGTAGCAAATGTTACTGAATATTTAATGAAATCAGATTTTACTGATACACCTGGAGTTCTAAGGATTAAACAGGCCTGTTTCTCCACCTCTGACCAGGAGGGGGTGGCTGACCTAGAAAGCCGCCAATAAAAGACAGTGTTGCTCACATTTGCTGCATCGTAAAGCCTGTCTGCACTTCATGCATTGGTAAATGATTCACTTTGAGCTTGAAAATTTCTTGAAATTGCTGCTCTCACTGAGTTGAGGCGGAGGACCAGATTGTTTGCACTTTCACTGCAGCCCACAAAAGTTGCAACATCTTGGCTGTCCATTGTAAACGCCAGTCAGGAGTTTATTCCCAGTGAAAGGCAATGGGAGAGTAGAGAGCAAAAGCCTCTTGTCTTAAGAAAGGGCCTTCGCCACAATTGTTTGCAATGACTGATCTGTGGCCTGCACTGTCATCATTACCCCCCATGAGAGAGGCACCCAGCCCATAAAACAATCCACTGAGGGCTAATGGCTCCTGCGCATTTCATTTGTAAGACACTATAGAAAGTCTGTGACAATAGGCTCCTTCTTGAGCAGGCCCATCTGGGGGCCTCTTAGATCCTTTGAAAAGCACGGAGGGTCGCTGACCTAGAAAGTCATCAATAAAAGACAATCCTTGGGAGGACAAATTGAAGAGCGGGGGGATCTCTCGTCCTTGCGAGGCTCAGCAGCGGATGCGTGGGTGAGGCAGGCCGGCCATGGGTGGCGCACTCTGTCCTGCATCATTCTAAATCAGGTGCTTTTTAACTTTAACTGACACTGGAAATAGAGTAAATCTATAAATAGGTTTACTCTCTATATATACAGTCCTGTGCAAAGGCCTTAGGCTGTTTACTGCTGGGCAGTGGTGTTAAGTGCACTACTATTATAATAAATACAACAACATTAAGTATTTTATCTGTGGCAAAGTGGTTTGCTTAATCATTTCCAAACCTTCCATCCTTACGAAATCCACAAAATGACTAGAAGAATAGAGCAGAGATCTGAAACCGAACCTGTGTTCTTCTAACCAGCTCACAAAATATGAACTACTTTTAGAAAAAAAAATATTGATACCTTTTATTGCTTTCTTGTTTGTTTGCATTTATTCTAATGTTCACTGGTGTTTTCACTGGCAAACTGAAACACACTTTTGATAAAATTTGTTTCAAGCAGTTTGCACAGGTGCCTAAGACTTGTGCACAGTACTGTATATACTGTATATGTAGATAAACACTGTTATTAAGCTGCTACAGGACTGTCGCTGCAACTAATGACTGTAAGTCGCTCTGGATAAGAGTGTCTGCCAAATGCCATAAACATAAATGTAAATCAAGAAGAAATGTACAGTATACAGTTTAATACAAGTAAAACATGAGACATTTTTAAGATAAGACAAAAAGAAAATGCCAGTGTTAAACATGGTAGCAACATCATTAACCCTTATTACCACCCTTAGCAGTAAATAACCCCTATTACCTTCCCTTTCCTGCACTATTCAGATATAATGGTGTAATTGCATGTTTAATTACGTTGTGAGTTGAGCAATGAATTAACATTCAATTCACATTCTTTACTTTTTCTGTTTGTTTTGGTGTTGAGCGATGAGGAAAAAAATACAGCCAAAATATAAAGGAATTTTTTTTTCTTTCTGCAAAACAAGCAAATAACTTTATGCAAATACAAATCATACTGAAATTCAAGCCCAGATGTGGAGAACTTGGAAAATTTAGAAGCTGCACTTTTTCATACAAGTTCTCAGCTCATTCAATGAGCTACATGTGAGAAATAATGTAAGAAAAATGTCATTTGTGTTTACAACTTGCATCTTAAGGCTAAATAAAACCTATTTAATGAAGTTTCATGAAATTTCAGCCTGAGAGAAAGAAAATGGCACAAATAAAACAATGAAATTAGGGTCAGTAACCTCAGTGTGGTCAATTCTAATCTTATGGGTGTAACTTTGCCTGTTAAGTTCTGTAACGGTCATGCATGGTAAAAAAAAAAAAAAGTGAGAAAAAGCACTGTGATAAAAATGTTGGCAACCTGGTAGTTTGGATATGGTATGCCAACTAGTGCAGTAACTAATTTAACTGTAGTTTTAGCATGCACTCACACTAGCCCCCCCGCTGGCCTATGCTCACATTGTGCTTCATGTTTGGAACCCAGGTGTGCTTAAATCATCACTGCTTTATCTTTTTGTGAGCTGCCAGATTTACAGACTGCCTTTCGTGCCTTCAGCATTTTTAACTTTATACCATATTGTTCAATGCTTCTTTGATTGTGTGTTGTCTCGTGTGTTGTGTCCAGTTGGACTTGTATTCTTTCAAATGCCCAAATGTCCAGCCAACGCTGCACCTCTGAGACCAGTCGTCCCTTTGATGCCATGTTTGTTAAATGGGACAGTCATATTCGAATTCCATGTTCAGGTACAGTTAGTGATCACACTAGATCCACACACTGAGCCACTGAACCATGGCTGGGCCCACCTCCTCAAGCCTGCTCGGTTGTGGTTCAGTATACCATGCTGGTTCTGTGCGACTGCGCTAGCCGAACAAACTGGACTTTGGGTGCCAAATGTGCTTGGCCATGGTACGGAACTCCTACAGGCTAATCAACTTTTACATTTGCTTCTTTTCTTTAACTCTTAGAGCGTATCAGTAAAGTCTTATTATAATATTATAATTAAAAACAGTCTAAAATTTTTTGCACCACCTCTCGTCCGCTCTCAGGACCCCCTGCTTCTGCGGATTTTCCCCACCCACTTGTGGGCAGAAATCTTAAAAGTTCACCGGATTGAAAGATCATGTGTTTTTTCTGATTGTTTTTAAAACCTAAAATAAAAGAAATTAGGACATTTTTGTTCTTTATGGCATTTTTGTGCGACTCATTTTTAAAACCCCAGTAGTGTTTTTTATTATTATTTGACTCATCATTCTGATTTTCTGTAACCACTTAATCCTCACTAGGGTGTACCCAGAGCCCATCACGTGATCAACGAGCACGAGGCTGAGACTCACACTGGGTGGGGCGCCAGCCCACCGCAGATTACTATTACATGTTGTTTAATTTACAGTAACTTTGGTTCTATCTGACACCTTAGGCGTCAACACAAACTGGGGAAACTTCCATATAAGGAGCTGTTTTGTCGTACGATAACAATTTACCATTTTATTATGCTTTCGGCACAGATCCACACGTGTTCTTTGGGTAAAACAGCACTGTTGCGGCGCAGCGCTCTTTAGTTCAGTATTTTAGTCCGGTGTTTCCCAGTTCTGGTCCTGAAGGATCCATGCCCAGCATATTTCCTTGTTTTTCTTGATTTTTATGTCCATATTTCAGCACACCTACTTCAACTCAGAGAACTGATTAGTTGACTCAGGTGTGTTGGGAAGAGGGAAAACCCTAAAATTTAGATTGCAGGGGGTCTTCAGGGGCAAGACTGGGACACTCTGCTTTAAACTGATGATATTTCTAATATAAAAGGCTCATTGTTTGAGGGTGAGTTTTTTATAATAGTACTTTTGTACAATGCAACTGCTGCGGCTAATAATGGAAGGAAACTAAAATTCTCTGGTAAACACTTGAGACTCGACTCTGACTCGTACCCCAGAGACTCGGGACTAAGCCCAGACACGCGCCCCAGAGACCGGAGACTCACAGGAGCTGAACAAAACAAGAGTGACGTTTATGAGAAGAGATTTTTCTGGATGTTAGCATGATTACACAGAGGGCTAAAGATGCTGTATAAAGGCTTCATTAATGCCCTTAGGATTCCTTTATTTGTGAGCTGCTGCTTTGTGACACTGGTAGGTTCTCTGACATCTCTGAACTCACTGCTGCCCTCGGACGCTCATCTCTGGCTCACCCATTCACAGCCAAATAACAGGTTTTAATCGACCAAATGAATACAATGATAAGCCCCAATAGGCGACACATTTAGGGCCATCTCTCTCTCCAAATCATAATATACCTTATAATTATGCTATTCCAGTTTGGATGTGAGATGAGAAGGACAGTTAATTATGGCACATTTTTTTCTTCTTTCTTTTTTTTTGGTCAATGATCAGAAAAGGTCAGTGGTGGGGCTGTCACCGTCTTTGAAAATGCCAGTCAGGCAACAGATGTTAATTTGAACCATTACTGTCCTATTGCTCCAGTAGATGAGCTAGTGACAAACAGGAGAGGTGAAGGAGAGAGAGAGAGATGGAGAGACAGAGACAGACTAACAGACTATAATTACCTCAGCTGCCATGAGCCTGATGGAGAGAGCAGCCCCGTAGAAAAGGCCCATCACCTACCTTAGATATAATATTTTACTACCCGGCAATTTATCCATCATTGCTGAAAGCATTCAGGGGCTATTGTTGTCAGAGCAGGAGATGAAGCCACCAGCGAAGACTTCAATCTCTGAAATTACACCGTTTTGGAGACAAAAGGGGGAGATCGTGGGAGAAACACGGGGACCATGCTGTCGGGTGCCACTTTTATCACTGAGTGGCAGACAGTTGAGCAATCAATGAGTTTGAGGGCAAAGTGCGGCGGAGGCAGACAGAGGCTTTTGTTTTTCAAGGAGATGTTGAATTGAGGTGGAGTTTTCCCTTTTTTTGTTTTTGGGTTGTTGTTGCCTCTCTCCTCATGGAAAAAGAGTTTTGGGACTTCATTTTGGCTATAACTGATTATGCCACTGATGAAGCTTATGAATAAAAATATGATTATTTAGTGTTGATGCATCAACAATCATACAACTGTTCTTAAGTTGAAATTGTATTGGTATCTTTATAGCCTCTTGTCCTCCTACTCTTTTTGAAATATTGGCATGATTCCAACTTCGAAATGTCCATAAATATCTGGATCAGTCTGTGTATGTGCAGATTTTTGTTTTGTTGATCAGGTGCAGAGTACTGATTGTTTAAAAAAAAGATATTTGAGGTCGAGTTGGCTCTGTAATGTATGGGGTGAGAGAACAAATGTGTGAGAGTCTGACGACAACATGACCACAGAGAAACAAACATGGAGCAAAACACTTTGAGCTCAGTTATCAATAAAAGGTGTGTCAAAGTGGTTTAATTGCAAATAATGAACCCATGAATGCGTCTAGGAATTCAGGAATCCCCAAGCATAAATGGCTTGGTAAGAGCCGCCAAGTTCACCCCACCCCTTGGAAATGCCTCTAGTTGATTAGAGTACTGCTCTGGGTGGTCCTGTTCATATTTAAACATTTTGCATTTTAATTACTAAAAATATGATTATGAATGTTGAACTGAGGTGGAGTGAGTTCTTTTTTTATGTTGCTGCTTTGAAATAAGTGTTGTTACTTAATTTGTCTAATACTGGTTACGCACCTGGAGAGGTCTGGGTGGTCCTGTTCATATTTAAATATTGTATACCATATTGAATAAAAATATGAATATGAATGGTATTCAGTGTGGTGTTGAGTTCCTGCACCACGCCTGGTTCACCCACGGTAAACTTCTGACTGCTGACTGTCAATTTCACAATGAATTGCAACTTAGATCGTCCTATTGAGCTCTTTTTCCTCTCTCACAATGCGGCATTTGATTCCTCCCACGCCCTGCTGCTGGAGACACAACGTTTGTTTGGCATCATTCTGCAAATCGCCACCGGGGGCCGTGAGGTCGCAGTGTGAGGTGACAGAGGAAGTGGCGGGCCGGGGAGACCCGAAGGAAGTGAATCTTCTGCTGGTCATTACAGCCTGGTGATGTTTCTGATTTTAATGGCCCCCCAGAGCATTGGCCAGCACCAGAGGTGGTTGGGGTGGGGGGGTCAGGAGAGCTCTCCAGGGCGACTCTCTATTCACAGGAGGCAGTGTGGAAGCACAGTGCTGCTGCAGATCAGCAGACAGATGGAGGAGCATTGTGAGCGTTTTGATTGATAGAGGGTGGGGTCAAGGCGTAACCCCAGTTTTCCATACAAATAGGCCGGGGTGGGAGGATGCTGGAGGATGCTGAGGCATCTCTGACCGGAGCTTCATTCCTTTACATGGTCCTGGGACGACGCTGCGGAGATATGAGGCTGAAAGGTTTCACAGTTGGAAAAAGAATTCAGGGAATGGCTACACTCATGTCAGAGTAGTAGAGCTGTCAACCCAAACAGCATCTTTAGAGAAAGGAAAAATGCTTTTTATCATGCTTTAATGCAACGAGTTTTTCATTACATTTTGGACTTATTCTAATTACATTCATTGTGAAATGCAAATGTAACATAAAAGCCAACTGCCATTTCCAAATGATGCAAACAAGTTGTGAGAAACTGACATAAGAGCAAAAATAAATAAATACAGCATGGTATTGGGGCTAATAAAGTTTCAGAGCTTTAGCTGGAGTGAGGAGGAGCTTGCAACACTTTAAATGAATAAATAAAAGCTATTTTTTTCATTTCCTTATGCAAGGACATAGAACGACTTTTAACTCCCTGAAGAGAAATGTTCAGGGAGGAGAAAAGAGAAAAGCCTTATGTTACAGTATTCTTCTCAGCTCCTATATGGAGTGTGTGTGTGTGTGTGTGTGTGTGTGTGTGTGTGTGTGTGTGTGTGGTTGTGTGGGTGTGTGTCTGTGTGTCAATATGTGTGTTGAACGGTGTAAGTATATACAATAAACCCCCAGTTTTATGCAGATTAGGAGTCGCAGATTCAGTGACACCCAGATTTTTTTTGAGAACCAAAAGTTGTTTTTTTTTACATGGAAATCCCCTCAAAAATACGGAAATTGCAAAGATCCTCTTACCTTTACATTTTCTTTGAGCGTAATGCATTGAACGGAGGTTAAAATGAAATTAAAGTGTTCTGGGAGCAGATTTGGGGGCATATTTAGGGTTTACACTATAAAAATAGGCACTTTAGGCATTTTTTACCAAAACACAACAATGTTTTTCACTATATGCAGGTGTTCTTGGAACGCAACCCCTACAAAAAGTGGGGGATTACTGTACATGTTTCTGAAAGGCAGAACTCGTGAGTGCGTTTTCATTTTAAATCACAGCAGGCCGCTCTCACCTGAGGGATGAACCGGCTTGTTTTTGCCACATTAGACCTGACCAGAGAGCCATATTCCCCTTAGAGTCACCACCATACATCCACCGGCCTCACGGGACAAAAAGGGGCGGGGGGCATAGCAACAGGTGAATGTGAACCTTTCAACACACCCCACCACACACGCACACAAACACACACAGAGAGAACATTGTATTACTATGTCTTTAGATGTTTTTCACTGACCTATGTATTAATGAGCGTATAATGGTGAGCAGACACTCAGAAGTGTGTGTAAGTGTCTAATTGCCTTTAATGCACACATACACACACACACACACACACACACACACACACACACACACACACACACACACAACACATTGTATTACTCTGTTTATGGGTGTCAGTAAAATGTCCTGACAGCACTGGATATATATATATTGTTTTCCCTTCTTTATGACAAGTGAACTTTCGGTCTTATATGAACACACCACAGCACATGATGGGAACAGCACCAAGTTCTTCATCTGCATTTAACTCATTTGCCAAGTGAAGCAGTAGGCAGCCAGGAACACAGTGCCCGGGGAGCAGTGTGTGGGGACAGTATCTTGCTTAAGGGTACCACAGAGGAGCCACTGGCAGTCATGGGATTCAAACCCATGACTTTTAAGATCGCAGGGCGAACGCCCTAACCACTAGGCCACCAACTTATGGGGTGACTCGATACTTATAAAGAGAGTTTTCCACTGACCTTTGTATTAACATCTACTCTGTTGAGCAGAAGAACATGTTGAGGGTTGAGGGTGTCATCATGAATCAGCAAAATGACATTAGATGTTACATTTTCCTTCATTATGAGGTCAAATAAATTCACAGAACATTGTATTACTATGTTAACTGGTGTGTTTCGATAGACCTAAGTATTA
The DNA here is from genome assembly GCA_037577145.1 of Brachypetersius gabonensis. NCBI lineage: Eukaryota > Metazoa > Chordata > Actinopteri > Characiformes > Alestidae > Brachypetersius > Brachypetersius gabonensis. The sequence goes on from JBBJLR010000034.1 coordinate 10,479,554, forward strand.
ATGAGCCTATCCACACAGGTAAACTCACCCAGGACCTGAACACTGGCGCGCAGAAGAACATTTTTGAAGTTGAGGTTGTATTTCATGTTATCATGAATCAGCAAAATGTCCCATCAGTATTGGATGTTATATTTTCTTTCCATTATGGGGCCATTTGTTACCTATAATGACAGAATCTATGCACACACACACACACACACACACACACACACACACACACACACACACACACACACACACACACACACACAC